>OX451740.1:376333039-376933039 GCA_948472305.1 Vicia faba
CGAATAATGACCATACTTCTGACAATTGTAACATTGAATGTGACTCTTGTCAGGTTTTCGACCACCACTTCTTCCTCTATTTGCAACACCACCTCTTTGGTTCCCTTGGTATGGTCTTCTCTGATTCGACACATTTCCTTCGTTCTGGTTTCCTCTACCAGACGATTTGTTGTAGTCACCTCTACCTCTATCGAACCACTTTCCTTTGCCTTTGGTTTCTTTTGTTGAATGTGTCTGCAAAGCCACATCACTCTTCGACTTGCCTACAGCTCTTTCATTCATTCTTTATTCATGAGATTCAAGCGTCCCTTGAAGTTCTTCCTTTGTCAATTTCGACAAGTCTTTCCCCTCTTCTATAGCCACCACCACGTGGTCGAACTTAGGAGCCAAAGATCTCAAGATCTTCGAAACAACGGCTCTTGTTGTTAATTATTCTCCACATACCTTGATTTGATTCACTAGTTTTGTAACCCTAGTGAAGAAATCATATATGCTCTCACTATCTTCCATCTGAAAAAAATTCATACGTTCTCTTGTGAGTTTGTAACTTCACTTC
Organism: Vicia faba; assembly: GCA_948472305.1. Taxonomy (NCBI): domain Eukaryota; kingdom Viridiplantae; phylum Streptophyta; class Magnoliopsida; order Fabales; family Fabaceae; genus Vicia; species Vicia faba. Next base: position 376,333,596 of record OX451740.1, read on the forward strand.
TTTCACCTTTTCTGCACCACCAAAAGACTTCTCAAGAACCTCTCAAGCTTCTTTTGCAGATTCTGAATCACTCACTTTTTCAAAATTTTCTGCACTCAGACATTGATGAATTATAAATAGTACTTTGTAACTCAACTTCTCAGATTCTGTGTGTTTCTTCTTTTCTTCTTCTGAAGCGTTTTCTCCAAGCGCTTCCAATCCATCCTTTACAAGATGCCAGAGACCTTGACACCTGAATAAAGTTTTCATCTGTTTGCACCAATTCTCATAGTTGTATACTTTCAGAATTGATAGAGTTGTTGGATAGTTTGCATTCTCATAACTCACCATCGTGAATTCTTCTTCCTCAATCGTTTTTGGTCGATACTTCCCTTGAATCGATTAACCGAGCTCTTGATACCAGATGTTAGAAATCCACCAAAACATCTATGATGAATTTCTACTAATCTTGATGAAGATTGATATCACCACACAATGACAGTGAATTGTGAGAAAATAAAAGAAAAGAAGACAGTTATTTTCTGCAGAGTTTCTCTCTGCCCATAAATTATGGAAAACTTTATTAATCACTTACAACTGCAAATTTTGTGATTACAATGAATTGACTTAATTACAAAATTAGGGGTTACTCCCTCTATTTATAGATTTAGGTTAGCTTGCTCTTAAATCAAAGTCCAAAATACTTATTTTGGCACTAAATCAAATCTATTTAAATATAAAACAAATCAAATCTGTGTGTAGCATTTTCGACACACATACTTCAACACTCTCTTATCTCTGTCGAGCAAACTGCTTCGACACAAAGAATTACTTTCAACAAAATCAACTTGAAGAAGAAACAAAATCATTGAGACAAAATGGTAAACACAACATACAAAAGAGGTAAATTAAATATCATAAAAGGTAAATTAATGATCTTAAGAAAACAATTACTTAAGATATTTGACAAACAATTTACGTTTCTATTTTCATTGGTGATGTGATTTCCGTGTCTCTGGATCTACCAACACTCTAAAAAATTAGAAAAGGGATGAAACCATGAGAAAGTAACAAAAATTTAGGGGGAAATAAGGAATCAAAGAGAGAAAGGAATCGCTAAAAAATTTGACAAAAAACATAAAAGAGAAGAAGAAAGAAAACAATTGTAATACCTATATATTTTCAATATTAAATGGTGAACGAACGACATAGTTAATAAGAGAGGAAGTTGAAGATTTTAGGTTTATTTATTATGATTAAGTATTGGAAGTTCGAAGATTTTAGAAGGCATGAAAGAAGAAATAGTTGATGTATTTGACGCATGGGGAAAAGAAGTGAGTGTGAGTTATTTTGAAGGAAAAAAATAGTCTGGTTGGTAGAAAAAATAGAGCTTGATTCTTAAGGCGGAAGGTGCCTTAATATTGAGTAAGAATGGTATTTTAGGTTTTTTAAAACACCTTAGAAAATATGATAGATTTTAAAAACAAAACTGAAATAATTAGGCCGTTTACAACATACTCACAAACAATTTCACGGTTCAAAAACTAGGCAAGAGAAACAACAGACGCTGCCATTTAAAAATACAACTACTTGTCACAATTTTGTTGCAAAATTTCAGCTTATGTATAAGTTATATGCATAAAAATCTATTCATTGTCCGGGTTTAGATCTCTCTTCTTCTTTTTACGCTGATCACGCAAACCTGAAAAAATATAACAGAAATTATCAAACCAGAAGCATTACTCTTTGAAAAAACAAAAGTAGGTAAGAAAAAGATATATAAAGACATCAAAACTTACGTGTCTTTTCCTCTTTTCTTTTTCTCTTAGAACTTACTGCGTTTCTTTGTCTTCCCGTTGAATCCTTGATATCCATGCGCACCTGTGAGAAAAAGAAAAAAGGAAACAAAACAAACAAAAGTTCAATCAAAGTAAGCTGAATATCACTCTACTAAACCAGAAACTCCTAATATTCATGGCACAAGAAGCTAAGCTAGATACTTTATTTACAATAAATGAGGAGAAAATATCAGGATCAGGTTGCTATACGCAGCGTCAATTAATATGCAGCCACATTGTTAATAGTTTGATCATCAGGATATTTTTTTATCAAGCCAGCAGGTTACGTGTGAGACTAGATAAGTGTATTGAAAATATGAGAAGTTAAGAGAGATTTGATAAAATCGTATGACTGAATAACATTATGGAAATTGCATTATATATATATATATATATATATATATATATATATATATATATATGTCGGTTTAGCATTCAACAACCTTGTTTCTTCCAAAATATCCATAGCATACTTCCGTTGAGAAATTACTAAACCATCTTTAGATTGAACCACCTCAATACCCAAGAAATATCGGAGTTAACCAAGATCTTTTGTCTGAAATTAATTTGAGAGATATTGTTTTAACACAAGTATTCCCTGTTGATCACTACCAACTATGACAATATCATCAACATAGACAATAAGATAGACACACCCTTAGGGTTGAGTGACGATAAAAAACAGAATGGTCAGCTTCGCTACAAATCATATCAAATTATTGTACTACTGTGTTGAATCTGCCAATCCAAACTCTCAGATTGCTTGAGACCATAAAGAGACTTGTGTAGCCTACAAATCATATTCGATGACTCCCCCTGAACAACAAATCCAGGTGGTTGCTCCATATATACTTCCTCTTCAAGATCACAATGTAAAAAGTCATTTTTGATGTCAAGTTGATGAAGAGGCCAATGTCGAATGGCTGCAATGGCTAGAAGAAGTCTAACATATGCCATCTTGGCTACAGGCGGAAGGTATCACTAATCCAACCCAAAAATCTGAGTGTATCATTTGTGTTGTACCCCAAAATTTACCCTCATATTTTCTTCAAAACATGTTCACAAAGGTCTCAAATACTCAAAACTACTCAAGAGACTGGTCAAACCTCCTCCTAAGCAAGGGTCTACAACTAGGATTTTTTGTGCTTCTCAAGGAAGATTGATTCGCAAGGGTCTCAAATGACTTTCATGGTTCATCATGGGTCCTCAATAATGCTCATGTCAAGCTACAAGTCTTGCATCACATATTTGCTCAGTCAATGGCTCAGAAGATTGAAAGTCAATTGTATTGGATAAAAAGTCAAATATGGTCAAAATACAGTCAAACTTCAAGATTTTTTGTCAACATCAATATTTTGAGATGATATTCATCATTTGATCAAGGGTTGATCATGATTCCTCAAGGAAAGCCCTCAAATCATCAAAGGTCAAAAAAATTATCAAATTAGAGTTTTAACTGAAGATGACTTATCATTGACTTCTGGCCTAATGCATGACCTAATGACTTAAAGCATGATCTCAAGGGATCAAATAGAACATCTTGACCTAATTACATGGCTCAAGACATTTTCAAAGATACAAGTGATTGATAGTTGAATAATTGAATCAATTGATAAAAAGTCAACAAGTCACACAAAAGTCAAACTTTGACTTTTTGGTCAACATTGGAATTCAAAAATCAAGAATCATCAAAACATTCAAAATTATCAAGTTTGATCATCAAGAATTACAAAGATCAAGAAAGTCAACAAAAGTCAAAGTTGACAGATTTTCAAGTACTTAGGAAAAATTCAAGTATTTTGTGCTTAGAAAATCCTAACTTCACAAGCAAGTTTCCTCAAGATACAAGTTGATTCAAGGAAAACTTTCAACATAAAAGTTGTAGGGATTAATGAATTCTTCAACTTTGTTAATGTCGGATAATCCTCAAAAAGTGTTTGGATTAAGAGATATAGACCCACGAAGTTCTGATATTTTTACCGAACACTTCGAAATATTTTGGATCAGCTTTTTATCTCAACTTTTTGGTCAATTTTCACCAATTTCCCTTTTGAATTAGCCATAGTGGTCAACATGAAAGTTGTAGATCTTGTTCTAATCTTTTCAAAATGTCCAAGAGCAAGAAAATATCATATTTGAGTTGAGAGTTTCGAAGAATTGAAGTTGGACATTTCTACTTGATTTAGAGGTCACTTCTTTGATGGCTATAAGATCAAATCTCATAATCATGCCTAGATATCTCACTTTGCAGGCCTCTAAACCCACAAATCTCTCCATAATCAGTTGATTTCACTCTTTTTGGCTATTACCCAATTGACTTAAGCCTTATCTAAGTGATTATTCCATTAATGGCACAAAGTTGACACTTCCATTTTGAAAAAGCAAGCTTTACAACAAAGCCAATGTATTGAGCTCCTAAATTGTTTCCCTCTGATTACACTCAATAGGAAAGTGAAGAAGCAAACCCTCTGCACCCAACAACTATAGAGCACTCGTGTACTTCTCCATTGGAACCACCACTTTCACATAACTTGACGTTTGAAATCCAACCAAGCCATAACTTGATAACTTACGAATTTGTCCATCTCATTACCTCTGAATTTTCTCTATAAATAGAGAGCTCATTTGCAAACCAAGGAACGAATGGATAAGCCCTCAAACCCTTTCAAACTCTCTGAAATCCGAATTGGCCTCAAAAACTCCATCTTTGAGTTTTGAAGTTCAAATCTTCGAATCTCTCAAACCTTACAGCTTTTGCCTAAATAAATCATCCAAACAATTCATATACATCACATGGAAGTGATTCAAACACTTGTTTCACTTTTGTAACTCCATTATCATCATTTTTTTTATTTAGTAATTAACTAGTTAGTTGATTAGAATTAGATTTTATTTTATTTTACATTTCAAATATTTTTCTAAACAAAACCTTTGCACTTTTCCTTTGCGCGCATAACCGGATAATTAGGATTTATTACTTTTTCTCCCCAATTTATGGTTTGTACTCCCCATCCCCGAAACGATGTAATAGCATAGATTTATTTTCCGCATTTTTTCCGCACTTGTATATATTTAACTGCTAGATTAACTAGGCGTGCATGGCAAAACGTAAAAAGAACAAACATTAGAAAACTTAATCTCAAGATAAATACTTGAAATCAAAACACTTCGCACACACACATCTCTAGGGTTATCCTCACTTGTTGCATCCGATTTAAACAGTAATGTCCCTCGAACGTGGGATGCTTTAGCAAAGACCATCGGTTAAAAATTCGTAGTCCCTCGATGACCCTTCGATGATGCCTTCGGTAAACGATTTTAGTCCCTTACGAAAATTGTTAAAGCATCCTACAAGTTGCCTTCTATGACTAGTACGGAAAAGAACAAAGACTTCTTTGAGTAGGTAGAACGCTCATAGTCGCTTGCTCACAAACTTTTCAAAACAAAACATCTTTTCGCAAAACAACACTTTCACAAATATTTTCAAAAACAAACATTTTGTATACATTCTCAACGATACGAGAATCATCACAAAATTGCTGCACTTAGGCATTTTCAAAATATTTTCAAACATACACAAGCACAAAGTATTTCCAAAAGTGAGCTAGCGATTAAGAACCCGTAGATGACTACGGATGAAAAGTGTGCTAACATCTTCCCTTTTCATAACATACCCCCGAACTCAGAAAATTCTCAAAAGGTTTTTCCTGTTCTTTTCACCATTTTCTTTATTGAATAAAAGAAAAGTCGGTGGCGACTCTTGCTATCCGCAACATTTGCGATAAAATGCAAAATCTAAAAGTCAGTTCTCCCACCATATTACAGAACTGGCGACTCTGCTGGGGACTGCTAAAAGTGGGGTTACCTTAGAGCTAGATCACATTTAAAATGTTTTACTTGCTTGATTTGTATGCTTTACATTTCAGAATTTTGCTCGGATTTATTTTTGTGAAGATTCAATACTCGGATCTGAGACATTTTAGATAAGAAGCAATAGATCGTGAAAATTGTACGATGTATACCGATACGGTTGAAGCGATGACTACGTTAGTGTGACACATTGATTGGTGCTAGTGTCCCTTGAGTTAAGTCAAGGAGAATGCTGGGATGCCGCGTGGTGTCATAAAACACTAACTGACCGTAAAGCCTTAGTTGACACAACTTAGCTATTTGAAAGTATGGTCGGCTTTGGTGCAGACTGAAGTTGGTTGATATTCGATGCTACACTCGTTGAGGTTGGACTCTCAGGATATTTCAACTGCAATTCAGATGCTTGAGCTGAAACAATGTCCGAGAAAAAGATCAGTAATTTGAAATTCCTAGAACCCGATTACTTCTTTTAGGACCGGTTGAGCCAACTAAACTCAAGACGGTACTTACTTATAAACTCCATACAAGTCTGAACCTAAGGCTTTGTGTGTCTTGTTTGTGTTTGATTAAAATTATTCCTAACATCAAGACATCATTACACATATCATTTTCACTAACCATTTCAATGATCAAGAGATTTATCTTTGTTCCTTATTATAGGTTATGGCATCCGCTCGCAGAAATACTATCCGGATCAGTTTTGTGAGGATACCTCTTCAATTTAAAGAGTTAGTCTCAAAAGTTCCTGAAAGCTTACAATTCCCAAAAAGTATGGTCATCTACTCAGTTTGGTTACTTCAGATTTTGAAGAAGTAATGATGAGTGTTTTATTCCAGCATTGTATCTAATTGAGAAACAAGAAATGGAGTCAATGATTTTCTTGCTAAATTTTTGTTAGAGAAAGCTCGGCTGTTTCTAGATGCTGTAAGTTTTTAGGCTTTCGAAGAAATCTTGGCTTTGTTGATCTATGGTTTGGTGATATTCCCTAATCCAGACCAACTCATAGACGTGAATGTTGTCAACATTTTCCTCACTCGTAACCTTGTGCCTACTTTACTTAGAGATATTTTTCATTCTCTACACACTCGTACTATGAGGAAGCGAGGGACTCTTATGTGTTGCATACCTTTGCTATCCAGGTGGTTTATTTCTCACATTTCCCGATCAGTAGTGAAGAATGAATAAGGTGGTCTCAAATGATGATATCACTCTCATTTAGATATTTATTAGTGTTCCCGATCTCTGGAAGATGTTACTATCATTGACCGCTGCGGGGAATTTTCTAATGTTACGCTCATTGACACTAGGGGAGGTATTACCTGCAACTCTTCTCTAGCTTTACGCCAATTTGGTTATGCTCGAAGAGATGGTCCTCATGACATGTTTATCCAGGGTATTGTATTCGATTACGAAAACGATTTTTAGGATTATCGTCAAAGGTTTATACGTGTTTGGGGCACGGTAAACAAGATTGATAGCAAGACTTTAGGACAAAAGAATTTCATCTCTTTGGAGCCTTATCTCAAATGGGTACGAGCTCGCGCTCAAAATCTCATGATGCCATATCCAGCTGTTCTACCGGTGATCATAGAGTCTGTTGTCAAAGAAGACGTTTCTCCCACCATCCTCCATTAAAACATGTCCACTGACCTTGAAGAATTGCAGAAGTCCTGAATTCAACTCAAGAAAGAACGAAACTCAATTCTATGCAAGTGAAAAGAAAGTGTTGGAGCTCACAAAACAACTTCAAGAGGAGCAAAGTCTTGATGCATACATCGACACAAAGAGGAAGCGTCCGTGAAAGACTTGAGTTTAAAGTTTCAGAAGTTCATATTGTTGTCTCTTTAAGACCCTTTGTTTTCATTGTAAGTCTAAGAGGCAATTGTAATCTTGAACCTACTAATAAAAATCTTTGTTTTTGTTTCCTCTCTGTTAGCAAATTTAAATCTCCTAAAGATCCTTGAAAATATTATATCTACATATCATGCATCATTTCATAAACAGATTTTCCAATACATATTTTTTCATCTACTTGCTGTTTATTTCGGTATAAGATGACCCTCGAACAAAGTGTCAAGGATCTTCAGGCTCAGCATGCACAATTTCAAGAGACTCTTCTGAATTTGACCAAAGAGCAATAAGAGATTATGGCGCTCCTCGCCAAGAAAAAGAAGACTAAGAAGCCAGCTATTATCTTCAATATGGGGAGAAGATTCAAACGTCATGCTCAACCAGTTCAACCAGTTCAAGTGGATGATGTTTCATCTGAGGAAGACGACAACCAAGAGGAGGATGGCAGAAGCGTCAGGGGTGAAGGTAGAAATAACCAGGATTTTGAGAATATTCCTGAAGATGAAGACTATTTCGATGAACATTACCCTCCTGCAGATAACAAGTACAAGCAGTTGGAAGACTGTCTCAAAGCTATGAAAACCCAGAAAGTGTCTGGATTAGATTTTGGAGAACTAGGTCTGATCCCGGGAGTGGTCATCCCTCACAAATTCAAGGTCCCTATCTTCATCCCTGACACTTCTGTCATCCTCCTCTTGGTTGTCGTCTTCCTCAAAGGAAACATCATCCACTTGAACTGGTTGAGCAGGACCTTTGAATCTTCTCCCCATATTGAAATTGTGCATGCTGAGCCTAAAGATCCTTGACAGTTGGTTCGAGGGCTATCTTATACTGAAATAAACAGTAAGTACATGAAAAAACCTGTATTAGAAAATTAGTTTAAATAATGATGCATGATATGTAGATGCAATGTTTTCAAGGACCTTTAGGAGATTTAAATTTACTAACCGAGAGGAAACAAAAACAAAAAATTTTATTAGTAAGTTCAAGATTACAATTGCCTCTTATGCTTACAATGGAAACAAAAGAGTCTCAAAGAGACAACAATATGAATTTCTAAAACCTGAGACTCAAGTCTCCCACGGACGCTTCCTGTTCGTGTCGATGTATACATTAAGGCTTTGCTCCTCGTGAAGTTGATTTGTGAGCTCCAACACTTTCTTTTCACTTGCATAGAATTGAGTTTCAAAGGTGTCACGTTTTTCCTTGAGTTGAATTCAGGACTTCTGCAATTCTTCGAAGTCAGTGGGTATGTATGAATATAGGATGGTGCGAGAAATATTTTCTTTGACAACAGGTTCTATGATCACCGGTAGAACAGCTGAATATGGCATCATGAAATTTTGAGCGCGAGCTCGTAACCATTTGAGGTAAGACTCCAAAGAGATGGAATTCTTTTGTCCTAAAGTCTTGTTATCAATCTTGTTTACCATGCCCCAAGCACGTATAAACCTTTGACGATAACCTTGAATATCGTTCTCGTAATCGAATACAATACCCTGGATAAGCATGTCATGAGAACCATCCCTTTGAGCATAACCAAATTGGCGTAAAGCTAGAAAAAGGGTGTAGGTAATACTTCCCCTAATGCCAAAGAGTGGAACATTAAAAAATTCCCCGCAGCGGTCAATGATAGTAACATCTTTCAGAGATCGGAAACACTAATAGATATCTGAATGAGAGAGCGACCATACTTTCAGAGATCGGAAACACTAATAGATATCTGAATGAGAGAGCGACCAACTTCAGTCTGCACCAAAGCCGACCATACTTTCAAATGGCTAAGTTGTGTCAACTAAGGCTCTACGGTCAGTTAGTGTTTTATGACACCACGCGGCAGCCCAGTATTCTCCTTGACTTAACTCAAGGGACACCGGCACCAATCAATGTGTCACACTAACGTAGCCATCGCTTCAACCGTATCGGTATACGCCGTACAGTTTTCACGATCTATTGCTTCTTACCTAAAATGCCCCAGATCCGGGTATAGGATCTTTACAAAAGTAAACTCGAGCAAAACCCTGAAATGTAAAGCATACAAATCAAGCAAGTAAAGCATTTTAAATGTGATCTAACTCTAAGGTAACCCCACTTTTAACAGTCCCCGGCAGAGTCGTCAGTTTTATAATACGGTGAGAGAACTGACTTTTAGGTTTTACATTTTATCACAAATGTTGCAGATAGCAAGATTCGGTACCGACTTTTTTTTTATCTAAGAAAGGAAAAGGTGAAAAGAATAGAAAAGACCTTTTGAGAATTTTCTGAGTTCGGGGGTAGTTATGAAAAGGGAAGGTGTTAGCACCATTTTCATTCGTAGTTATCTACGGGCTCTTAATCGCTAGCTCACTTTTAGAAATACTTTGTGTTTGTGTATGTTTGAAAATATACACAAGCACAAAGCATTTCCAAAAGTGAGCTAGTGATTAAGAGCATGTATATAACTACGGATGAAAAAGGTACTAACACCTTCCATTTTCATAATTTACCCCCCGAACTCAGAAAATTCTTAAAAAATCTTTCATGTTCTTTTCACCATTTCCTTTATTGGATAAAAGAAAAGTCGGTGGCGAATTTTGCTATCCGCAACATTTACAATACAACGCAAAACCTAAAAGTCAATTCTCCCATCGTATTACACTTTAGCTACTAAACGAGCTTTAAAACGATCAATCTTCCCATCTGGACCAACCTTCATTGTACAAAGCCAACGACAACCGACTAAAGATTTCTCAGGGGGTAGAGGAATCAGCTCTCAGGTTCCTCTGCTTTGAAGAGCACACATTTCACCTATCATTGTTTGTCTCCACTCAGGGTGAGATAATGCCTCACCTGGAATTTTAAGAATAGAAATAGAAGACAAAGAAGACAAACAAGTATACTGCAAAGAAGAAAGACGATGATAACATAAATCAATATAATATGGAGAAGGATTTTGTGTTTGACGTATACCTTTTCGAAGGACAATTGGAAGATAGGACTCAGACTCCAGGATCAAATCCGTTGATGGCGAAGGCGTCGGAGGAGAGTCTGCAATAACCTCAAGGACAGGTACGACCTCGGGGATAGGTATGACAGACGTTGGTTGACGACATTGATATGTTTGAAGTGGGCGAGAAGTGGGGGGTCAACTCTAGGACTATCTAGTGGGCTAGGTTCCCTAGAATGATGGGGGATAATGGCCGATGGGACATCCGGAAGAGGTGTGGGAGTAATTTCCTGAGGAGTTCTGGAGTCGGTTAGTTGGACTCGAAATAAGGAACAGACTTGAAGAAGGTAACATCGGCTGATATGAGATATCGTTGTAGTGTATGTGAATAGCAACGATAATCCTTTTTGGAACGATGATAACCTAGAAAGACACACTTTTAGTGAGTGAGCTGATAGTTTATCAAGTCCAGGAGAGAGATTGTGTACAAAACATATAGACCCGAAGACTCGAGGAGGAATTGGGTGAAGGGGAAATTGTGGAAATAGGATTGAATGAGAGATTTTATTATTAAGGACAGATGAGCGCATGCGATTTATAAGATAACATGCGTGAGCACTGCATCTCCCCAAAACCGAAGAGGAACATTACCATGGAGAAGTAGGATTCGAGTGATTTCTACGAGATGCTGATTTTTGCGTTCGACTACCCCGTTTTGTTGAGGTGTATGGAGGCAAGATGTTTGGTGCAGAATCCCATTGGATGACATAAAAGTTTGAAATTGTTGGGATAAATATTCACGTGCATTGTCACTTCTTAAGGTACGAATAGGCAAACTAAATTGGATTTTTATTTCTCAATAAAATTGTTCAAAAATAGAAAATAATTCAGATCTATTCTTCATTAAAAATAGCCACGTGCAACGCAAAAAATCATCAATAAAAGTTATAAAATACCTAGACTCAAGTAGACTCGGTACGCGAGGGACACCAAACATCGGAGTGAACCAAAGGGGGACCCAGCCCGTTTATTGACTCGATCGGGAAAGTGACTACGAGTATGTTTCCCTAATTGACAAGAATCGCAATGTAAAGTGGATAATTTAGATAAACTGGACACCAACTTTTGTAGCTTGGGAAGACCTGAATGACCTAATTGCGCATGTATAATGAGTGGCGAATTTGTGGTTGGGCATGTGGTGGATGACGCAGAGAAGTAGTAGAGGCCTTGAGATTCACATCTGACGCCAATCATCCGTCCCGAACTCCGATCCTGCAGGATAACATTATTGTTAGTAAAGGTGATAGAACAATCAAGGGAACGAGTTAAACGACTGACAGAAAGTAAGTTGAATGGACAATTAGGTATATACATGACAGAAATAACAGAGAGAGAGATGGTAACAATTCCAATCCCTTGGGATTGGGTTTGAGAACCATTTGCGGCGGTTATACTAGGTAAGAAACCAGAGGTAGAGAGAGAAGAGAAAAGACCTTTATTACCAGTAATATGATCAGACGCACGAGAATCAAAGATCAAAGGGCCAAGAGGAGATGATTGAAAAAAGCAAACAGATGAATTACCAGTGTGTGCAACCGAAGCAGTGGAACTAGAGTTCTGATTAGTCTGACACCACCTAAGAAAATCATCGTAGCTTCGCGTAGAGCTCTGAAGAGAAGGTGAGGTATGCTGAGTGTTTGAATGATCGATTTGAACTGGATTCACCTGGCGTTGTGATTTACCATGCAACTTCCAGCAACAGTCAATAGTATGCCCAAGTCGGTTACAATGGTCATACTCGGGACGAGGTTTGGAGTTGGATGACCCTCCTCGAAAGCGATTTGGATTGTTGCCAAGGGATGCAAGGCAGCAGTGTCACCTGGGGTTGGGGCAGCAAAAGATGGAGGAGAAACCGTGTCAAAGGCATGAGGTGTAGCCAAACACAATAGTTGTTCTAACGGTATCATAGTTAGGAACAATAGTACCTGATAAAATTTGGTTACGAACTGGGTCGAGCTCTGGCGTAAGTCCTTTAAGTGCCATGATCATGAAAAATTTATTCGGTTGTTCGACATGAGTTGTTGCATCTTTTGCATAGGGCATTAGGGTTGCGTAGCTTGCTTTCAAGGCATCAAACTTACTCAAATAGGCTTGCATATCCATATTCTCCAACTTCAGAGAGTTGAGTTGGAGGATGACACTATAGAGACGATGAACATCATTGGAGAAGACTTTCTTTGCCTTTTCCCATACCTCATAGCAAGTGGTGAAGGCTTGATATTGTGCTTGGAGATTAGGGGCAATGGAATACCATAACACGCTGCATAAAGAGGCATCGGTTTGTTTCCACTTAGCGAGTTTGTCGGCGACAACAATATCCACTTTTGTTGCAAGGTGGTCTTCAAATCCTTGACCTTGAAACCACATCTTGACCGCACCTGTCCAAATGTTGTAGTTGGTTGTCCCCGTTAGTTTTTCACATGGGATAAGCGGAACTTTGGTAAACGCTTCTCCCATTGCTCAACAATAACAAAAAGAAGAAAAAAGAACGTATTTTTCACAGATGAAAAACATCAGAAAACAGATCTGGAGCCGTAATTCAGGGGCGATTGGATCGCCGGGAAAAAAATCGTGAACAGTGACGGTGTGATGAACATTGTGTCACAGTGAACAGTACCGTCGCGATGCAGTACGGCACGATGAACAGCAAAGGGATTTTTTTTAGGTGGGGCAAACTGGAATGATGACACGGTTTGCAGAAGGAAATTTCTCACCGGAAGACAGTAGTTCAACCGGATAGCGTATGGTGAAGATTTGTCTCTTAATAGGCTCTCGATACCATATTGAAATATGAGAAGCTAAGAGACATTTAATAAAACCGTAATGACTGAAATAGCATTACGGAAATTGCATTATATAGGGAGTTATAAAGATTATTACATTAATTACAAATGGGAATATTCTATTCTATTCTAAAATATACTAAGAATATTCTCTTTATATATATCAACAGTGTATAACAGTTTACATTATATTTCAGCCAAGAGCATTTTTCTTATCAAAGGGTATGACATAATAGGCCACAAAAAAAAAAGGAAAGGAGAAACAGAAATTGAGAAGAAGAATGCCACGGCATATTTCCATTTGAATTTTGAACATTGGGATTTAACAGAACTAGACAAAAAGAAAATAGTGTCCTTGATTTACTTGTCACCAGGAAAAAATCTCTTAAACTCTCCTCATCCATGAAATATCACAAAATAACAATTTCCAGAATACAAAGACAAGTGTTAATATCATACCTCTTCACCAGCACTCCGAAGTGCATGAAGTGCGTCTACACAATCTTGACCAATCACAACCAATTTTCCCTTTTTGCCGAAGACTGCACCCTGGCGATCACTTGGTTTTTGCCTTGCTAATTGTTGCAATTGTTCCTGCATGAGGGGCGTTACACCAGCCTGTAAAGAGAGGATAGCATCAGAGTCTGTCCTTACAAAAGTTGAGAGGAAAAAGCTAAAACAAAAGAAAAGCATGCTCCAAATCACTATGTAACTTCAAAAGAACAACTTGAAAAGTAGAATTCTATTATTGAAATAATGACTACCCCTTGTTGGTCAGTAAAGCAAGACGAATGGTGAAAACAACAAGTGTCAGAGTGAACGAAAATTATAATAAGGAAAATACCCCTGCTAAATATCTATGTGAAAATGTTTTTGATTGCAGAGGACGTGAAATCAGCATACTGAGCTCCTGCAATATGCAAAGTACGAGACATAAACAAATTGGAACAAGGGAAGAAAAGTAAAAAACAATAGTCAGGTGTCATTTCAAGCTTTTCTTTTTTTTTTTTTAGAAAGTACAAACCGTCTGCAAATTCTTCAATTTCTTAGAGCTGGCTTTCTTTTGCCTATGTTTATTAACTTGTTCCTCCTCACTGTCATAATTTTCTGTAACTAAATCCACTGAGCTAGCATTCCGATCAAACCAGCTTTTTTCTGCCTTCTCCTAAAATAAGGAAAATTGATGGCACGGTATATAAGTATAAATCTGGTTAGCACTAGTTAATGCACTGTATTCCTAATAAGGAGAATATAAACAAGAATGAGATAATTAAGAAATTGCAATGGATATATCTTAAACTCTTATAATTTAAAAACTAGATGAGGAAGTAAATTAGAGAAACTATTGTAAGGATGCAATAAAGCAACACAAATAAAACTGTTTAACCTGAAAAGTGAAGATATACAACATGAAACCATTTCAAATCATGTATAATCACAACTACCAAGCTCACTTTCATATTTGCATGAATAAAGTCCAAAAGCATATCAGTATGAATTCAGGTGAATCCATTAACCTGGGAATCTTTCCTTGTTATCTTGTCTATTTGACGAGCAAGAGACAATCGTTTTAGAATCTCTGGCATGTATGAGTTCTCCAAGGGAAACCGCTGAAAGGTATCCTGTATACACGACAAATGCAAAAACAGAAATGTAAATTGACAATATTGGTCTAGATGAAGAAACAAGTGGGATTTTTGAAAAATATCGTTTAACAAATTCTTATTAACTGGTAGAATGAGATAAAATTAAAATAATAGCAAAGTACAACTACAATATTTCTATTATAAATGATTACATCTAAAATGAGCCATCACAGAAAAAACACCTTTGAGAATGACTTGCACAATGAAGCAAACTTTGATGTATCTTTTGGGGAGATTAAAGCAATGCTACAACCTTCAGCAGAAGCTCTAGCTGTTCTTCCACTTCTATGAACATAAACCTAAAATTAAGAACTAAGTTTTATATGTAATACAATAAATAAATATAAATGTACATACTTATGTGTATGTATGTATATGCATATGAATAATGAGTATATGGATGAAATAAGTAAGGAGCTGGCTTACCTCTGCTGAATGTGGAAGCTGATAATGGACAACAGTTTTAACACCGGGAATATCAAGACCTCTTGCAGCAACATCTGTGGCAACAAGGATGCCATTTTCCTTTTCGCGAAAGCGGTCCATGGCCTGCATTAAACAAGGCAGGAAACAAAAATAAAATGATGGGGGCAAAAAATGCGATGTTCACAACTTCAAGAATCCAAAATGCCCTATGAGAGGAGACAAAGTATATACCTACATGACGCTCATGGATGGATCATATCATATGCTTAAAAATTTAGTAACTCGACTCTTATCAGCATTTATCATGATAAAATTTAGTTTAGGCAAGTATTAAGAAATAATTAGTATATGAGCACATTTATTTAGCACAAGTCCTCTAAAGAAGAGTTTGGACTTTGGCTTCTCCTAGTTTGTGTTCTTTCCTTCTTCCTATGCATCAATATAGAAATACAAAGCTCTAAGGGCAGTTGTGGGCCAGTCACATTGCTCATTCTCTTCGTCTGTGTATAATGTATTGTTCTACTTCTGAACTACTAGACTTTTTGCCATTAAAAAAAATCTACTAGACTTTTCTTTTATGGGCAACTGAATCTACTAGACACTGTGCAAGGCAACAAATTTCTTATGTGACAATTTGTTTGGGTTTGGTGTCCTAAATTGAAGGGGATTTCCAGCAGTTAGTTTAAAGGCCAGGAATTCAAAAGTAATTGACAAACGGATTATAAAATTCATTTTATTCTCATAATGGTACAGGTCCAAGAATTCAAAAGTGCAACTTATATTCAGCTAATGCTGATGCAACACTCAACCAATGATCAAAAATAATTTTGGTTACTACTCAGAAAGAAAATGATAGATAAACAATTAATTGAAGATCTATATTACCCCATAAGATATACCTTTGAGCACAACAAATAAAACAACGCTTGATAAAAGCAAGTCTAAGACAGGGGCAAAGAAAGGACGCAAACCTTTAAACGCGCTCGCTGTTGCATTTGAGCATGAAGAGTCCAAACATTGACGCCAAGAATGCGCAATATGGAAGAAATATGGCGCAAAGCTGCAATTGACGTACAAAAAACTATTGTGCGTCCTTGTCCATGGACAGTGAGAATATAATACAAATGGGCATCCTTATCATCTTCTGTGCATCTGCATCTCATAACAAATCATTAATGTTGTATCTTCAAGCAAAAACCACATTTCATGTAATAATAAACATTCCTTAATGACTTTATTATGCGTAATCAGTTGGAATAGATGAAATTATAAAAGGGGAAATATAGCAAGAATACTTGACTATAAACTACAGCTCTATTTTAGCATGGAGGAATGAAAAACAAGTGACTGCCAAGGGTAGCATAACCGACCCAAGTCACCCAACACATAGTAGGAGTAAAAAAATATAGCACCAAAATCAAATAACCATTTCAGTTAATATGAATATATCACTATAAACATAATAATTCTCAGAACTTGAGTTTTAGAATTCAGATATGATTTCACATACTCAATAAATGACTCCTCAATCTTGGCTGCTAATATTGATGGATTGGTAAGATCAATAATTGATGCATTGGGTCTCATTCCCGCTCGCTCAGAAAGAGTTTCAATAGAATCCAAACCATCTGTTGATGGTTGCTTTTTCTGAATTGAACTGCGCTTTAGCTTCTTGCGAAAATCAGCAGATAGTGCGACAGTTGCAGAGAAAACAAGAGTTTGCCTTTTCTTTCTTTGTACACTAGAAACTGTAATACAACTTTGTGCATCTTGAGAATTATCTTCACTGGAGATATTGGACATGGGAAGCATGTCAATTATTGATTGCAACTCCTTAAAATGACCATTTTGTACCATCCGATCAGCCTCATCAAGCACAAAGAAAGACAGCGAATGTAACTGCAAAACAAGATGGTTAACATTAAAAATGACTTCCGACAAAAACAATTTTTTAAGTTTATGCTATTCATTGAACTAAACAATAATTTATTATCCTGTGAGCAAATTAATCCTGCAGCAGTTAAGTATCAAAATTCAAAAATAAGAAAACAAAAGCCACATGCAAAATTGTTTATTATCCTGTGAGCAAATTAATCCTGCAGCAGTTAAGTATCAAAATTCAAAAATGAGAAAACAAAAGCCACAGGCAACATGGAGACAGACACTATACAGTATGCCTACATTGTAATATAACATTTAGCTAGGGATGAGCAATACATCATTCTTGTAATGAAATTTGCTGCATGGGCATGATCATTTTGCTTTCAACACTAGATTATGGTAGCCCACACACATTACATAAATAGGATCAAGAATTGCCAAGAGAGCTCATACTTTAGGTGTTCTTTTTTACTTGACTATTAATTTTATTTTGTGTTTCCTATTTATTTGTTCATATATTGCTTCAGCATGTGCCTATAAACTGTGGTCCTCAACCATAATTGTGGCTGCAACGTAAAGGATTTTGAAGCCTCTGCAACCGCATCGAGACCACAAAAGAGGCCAACATCAACCACATTTTTCTGTAATATCAAAGATCACATCGTAACTGCGGTCACAGCTTAAAAAACATTGTATGTGTGTGCTAAATATTTCCAGTTTTTCGCAATATTTCACTATCCCCATAGGTAATATTTAAACAATATTTAATTCTCAAATATAAATTCAGTCATAAATAAACTTAATAATATTTTGCATTAGCATGAGCAATCACCTCAACCAGATGCTTTTCTCCAGAAGACATAAGTTCCCATAACCTCCCTGGAGTACCAACCACAATCTCAGGCCTTGCTTTTAAAAGTCTTTCCTGCTTTTCTGCTAAAATACCTCCAACTATAGGGGTCACCCTAACATTAATATGCTTGGCTACTGCTCTCAGGTGATCGGTGACCTGAAAATGAAATTGCAGCACCAAGTAATAAAATTGTCAGCTTCTATCAACAATAATATTTGTTGGATCCTAGAAACCGCATCAAATAAAATAAAAAATCAGATTATGTTTTAGTAGATGGGATTCCAAAATAGGTCCAACAAAATCATTATTAGTCTCATAAAACTCTGGAATTCACTATTAGTCTTATAAAACTCTGAACTGATGCAAATAAAACAGAAGAATACAAGACTTGTAAGTCATTACGACTAAAAAACTAAATACAAACATTAAGTCCTCATTCCATACCTTAGTTGTAGGAACTGCGAACCTGCTTAGAATACAGAAGCAGAAGAGTTCACACCGAAAGATAAACTAATTAAGTGTAAACTATAATAGAGAATCTCAAAAGTAGCACACTTTATAAAAGAAAGATACCTAAATTCAAACATATGAGACTTGTAACTACTGTAAAACTAAATGTAAAAACAAAAAAGCTTCCATACTTCCCACTTTGGTGGGAGCTAACAATACAAAACCAAGAACACAGCGTCATTTTAAATAGTAATTATCAAGCAACTGACAGTTACCTGTGCAAATGAACAGAAAGCCTTGACAATTACCTGAAGTGCAAGTTCTCTAGTTGGAGCAATAATAAGACTCCTTAAAAGGCCGGTGGAAGCATATTTTTCAGCTTCTTCACCCTTTTCACCGACCCCATTTGAAGCCTTCTCGCGCTCCTCCAAAAGACGTTGCAAAATGGGCAAACCAAATGCAAGTGTTTTACCAGATCCTGTCTCTGCAGCCCCAATAACATCCTGTCAAATAAGGACACAAGAATTCCCATCAAAAGTTAATCTTATGATTATGAAATATTTCAAACCGTTAAGTTTCCTGAAGAACATCAAATTAACCAACCTTTCCTTGGTGAGCAGCAGCCGGAATACAAGCTTTTTGTATCGGTGTTGGTTCCTTGAATCCCAACTTGTGTATTGCTTTCATTAAAAGAGGATGAAGTCTCAACTCGTTCCATGCATAATATTCAGTTTCATCAATGTTCTCTTCCTCAACACCATCCTTCACATCAGCATCTACACTTAGAAGTGCATAAAGCCGTTATTAGAACATATCAAAGCACATATTTTTCCTTATTAGTTCTTAAGTTAAGACTTTCTATCTTCTATTAAACTACAACAGACTCTATGGTTTTTTTCTAATCACAAAAATAGATTCACTTCTGTTCTGACTAATAGCCATGTATTCCAAGGCATATACATATTCTAAAAGTATAATTGGAAAAGAATTGAATACACAAAAAGCATTATTGCTTTTATAAATAACTAGCGTGTTTGTCTGTCCATTTACTCTGTTGCGCTAGGTTGCTTAGATATTTGAAATTGTGGATTACGAGTATTTCACTACACTTTTGAAGAACATCAAATTATTATCACATGTTGATATGTATGCGCGTATACTTACCAATCAAACATACATGTAATTATAAAATTGTCGAAAATAACCAATCAATCAAACATTTTAAATTCCACATTCGAGGAGCCTACGTTAAAGTATAGTTTTCAAACAAAAAATACCAGTATCCAAACGCTGAACATTCTGGTTTTCTTTTGCATCCCTGCTTTTCTTCTTTTTCTTTTTCTTCACTTTAGACTTGATGCTCTCATCATTCAACGTTTCTCCATCACTACAAGTACCATCTTGCTTCTGCTTACTCAACTTCTTGCTCTGATTAGAATTGTGGTTCCTGTCATGGTTTTCAGGATCGGGAATATTTAAACCGTACTCGGCTTCATCAATCTCCTCAAGTGAAAGAAATCCTGCAAGCAAAATATAATCAACCAATTCATCGAACACTTGGCGGGCGGAATACAATCAACAGAAGTAACAAATGTGTGATGCGTATGGTATAAATTTTGACGAAGATATGAGGGTGAATATGAGGGATATGGTGTTTATAGTAAAATGAAATGTGTTATAAGAATGTAAGAAACCTCCTTCGAGTTCGTTGGAGCCGGTGAAGAGTGAAAAAGTGGTGTCGTCTTGTTCGTCGTGGTGAGGGAGAGATGAGTTCCATGGAAGTGATTCGAGGCGTTCGAGTTCAGGATCCTGACTTTTTAGGTTTCCGTTTTTCCTTTTAGCCTTTTTCGTTGAAGACGTTGCTGCTTCTGCCATGGTTGAAAATGCAGTGAAGCAGGAAGGAAAAACCTCAGGCTCAGCAACTCAAAATGTCTTGCAGCAATTCATTAGGTTAGTAAAAGTAAATTAGTTATTTTAATTTTTTTCGATAGTATAGTTATTTTAATTTTAGTTAAATGTTATTTTCTTATTTTTATGGAATGATTTTATCATTTTAGTAAAATTAGTTTTTATTTAGTTTTATGTAATGATTGATAGAGTTTATTATTAACTTTTATATATAAGTATTTAACTAAATGGAATAAATATATTAAATTTATAATAAATATTTTTTTCTCTTTAAAATTCCTTCCATACAACTTTGATTTTTAGTCATTAAGGAGCATTAAGTTGTTGTTTATGGTGAGAGTTGTAATTTTTATTGGATCAATCTCTCTAATAATCCAAACACACTTTCTCTCCATTCATTACAAATATATTTCAATTAGTATCACTCAGTCATTTATATCAAGATTACTACATGCTTTCGGTATATCTCTGATTTAGAAAAAAAGTTGATGACTCTCACGTCGATCTAGAAAAAAAAGTTAATGACCGTCACACTGAAATACATCTTCAATTTGACTAGTTGGCGTCCTACATTACTAATTGCATGGATAAGTAGTGAGTGTACCATGATTTTAACTTAATCATGTATGTAAGAGGGCGGAGGATCTCTAGTACGAAATTCTAACAATCGTCACTTAGAGAACAATCAAAACTCATATCTCAAAGGTGTATTTTCCTCGTTTCAATAGAAAAAATATTCGCAATTGGCTTTATAAGTGTGGCCAATTTTTCTACTAGACGTTACTGCTTGATTCGATGATGCTTTTGAAGATCATTTGTCTTCTTTATTTTAGGTCAAACAATCTGGTAAGATACAAGATTACATATACCGTTTTGAATTAGGTTTAATCCAAGTCAACTTAATCCCTAAACACTCCCTTAGCATTTTCTTGGTTAGCTTAGTATATCACATACAAATGTATGTCAGAATGTTTAATCCATCGTCAATTGCACACCCAAAATTGAACCAACCCAAAATAAAAAATTGAACCAACCCAAAATTAAGGACATGTTTCCATTCCTCTTATTAAATATTTAATGGATAAGTTGGAAAGTGCTACAATATTTTTTAAACTCGATATGCAGTCAGGGTATCATCAAGTCAGAATGACCATTAAAGAGAAACTTAAAACCGCATTTAAGACTCATAATGGTTATTTTGAGTACTTAGTCATGCTCTTTGGGCGACCAATGATTTTTCCTCGTTCTAATCTTTTATAAACCATATTTAACTCAAAATTCATCTCTGCAAACAAGTATTCATGCATTCAGCACACTATCACAAGAATTTTTCCAAATTTTATGATCCATATCGAGTATTGGGTAAAATTGATCAAATAGCTTATCAGTTAGACTTACCTTCTTATTCACATATTTACACTATCTTTCATGTATCTAAGCTTAAACTTTGCCACAATCCTAGTGTTGTGACTATTCAACACTTACCTACAGAGGGTTAGCTCTTTCCTTGCATTCTCGAAGCTATTGTGGATCGAAAAATGGTTATGTGTGGCAGTGTGGCAGTGTGGTAGCCACGAAAGTCTTGGTTAAATGGAAAGATGAACCTTTAAAACAAGCAACTTGGAAGTTTTATGATGTTTTACTTCGCCAATTTCCAAATTTTCATCCTTAAGGACATGAGTGTGGTTGGAGATGGGGTATTGTTACAACAATTCATTATCTTACTAAATTAGTTATTTTCATTTATGTTATTTATTTTTTCGCAATGATTTTATCTTCTAAGTAAAATTAGTTACTATTTTCTCTATTTATGTCTAATACTAGGTAGAATTTGTTACAAGTTTGCTTATATATAACTATCTAAGTGAATTGAATAAATATATTGAATTCATAACAAATATTTCTTCTCTCTAAAATTCTATGTATGCAACCTTGATTTATAGTCATTGAGTAGCATTCATAAGTTGTTACTCCTAGTGACAATTGTGATTATTATCTAATCAATCTCCTTAATAATCCAAACACATTTTCCATCAATTCACTACAAATTTGTTTCAAAACGAGGGGCATGGTTTTCCGATTGAGAAGCTGAGCAAAGGGAGAGACACAATTGTGAGGCAGGGGATTTTCTATTAGACTTATAATTTTGATTGAAATTAGGGTTTGAGATGGGAGCATAGAATCGTGAATGAAAGAGAATTCAATAAATCGTGAATTTAATAGATAATATGTCATTCCTTTAATTCAATGGTTCATTGATAACATTTGTTCAACATAAGATAATTTCAGAGTTCGAACTCTATTGCATAATTCTTATCCACATTTCATAAAAATGTTTAAAAAAATATATTTTTTATTAAATTATTTGTCCATAATTTATAATTCTAATTTTCACAAAGACAAATAAAATAGATTAATCCAATTGTTAGTTTTAAATTATTTATTATTAATAAATTATTTTAACTTTTGCTTTATAAATTTTTTTTAATAATTATAAAATCTCAAAAATATATATCAATAAAACTAAAATTTTCTTTAAAAATTAGAATTAAATTTAAAATTAAAAAATAACTAAAAAAACTCCTTGAAGTAGTAAAATGAAGAAGAAAAAAAGTATTTCTGAATAAATTAAAACAAACTCAATTATTATTTTTAGAAAATATTTATATTTACTATTTTTATTAAAAGAATATTTTATTTTTAAATTTTTTAAAAAGTAAAATAAAATATTATTATATACTTGTTTTATAATTTTAATCTATAACTATGTTAGTATTCCTTGTTTCTTGCTGCAACAGTCACAACTATATCTGCAAGAAAACTCAGATATTATTTATAAAATATGCATCAAAATTCATGTATTTTAGCGGAATTTTCTACCAACTAAATTTATGATAAAAATATATTATTTTATAAATTAACAGTAAAAATTGCTTTTACGGAAATTTCGCATGTAAATAAAAATAAAAATAAAAGATACCGCGCTTTTTAGTAGTGATACAATATTTTAATTAACGATACAAAATATATAAAGTATACTAATTTAATCATTTTAATTGATGAATATTTATATTTAATTAATTTTTCTTTTTCTTTTTTTTGTAAAGGATGGTTTAAACCCAAAAGAGAAATAAGAAATGGACAAAAAGTATTATTTTTTAGGTGTGATTTTTATTATTTTTCAATAAAAATATGATAAATTTATAACTTTCTTTTACGCATATATAAATTACTCCTATTTTTATTTCTTAAATAATTTTTAAATATACTTATTATAAAAAAACGAAAATTCATAAGTAGACAATATAATTAGTTTTACACACAACCAATCATAAATGTGTAATTAATTAAAAAATAAATACAATATTTTCACTCTACTTCATTATCACAATTACCCTATGAATCCAAATCAAAAATCAAAATTTAAATAAATTAAAAAAATTCTAGGTATGTTTTCCATGCAAGAATTTCTTTAAAAAAACATAACTCCAAGGAAAAATAAACATGCCTTATATTCATAGTAGATTTGAAAAGCATCCAAGGATAAATCCCACTCAGATCATAAAACGATAAAGTATATTCATAGTAAATCATACTCTTGTTGTAACTTTTTCAAGCCTTATGACTTGTTGATCAAATTATATAGATAGATCATAGTTAATTCAGTTAGATTTGAAAAGAATCTAAAGATAAATCCCCACTCAGATTTATTGACCGGACTATGTTAATATCATTAGTCATGTATGATAAATTGATAACAATAAAGTGTGTTTTTTAATGCACCTAATGATCTGTTAGTAAATCAATTTTTGAAAGTCACTTTGAAATACCAACAATCTCATCCTAGTTTTTTCAAATTTATCTAAGAATAAACATGACAACCTCAGAGCAAAATTACCAAGTTGTCTGAAATAACAGCCTAATTATAAAAGATTATCACTGGCTGTGAAAAATTAATCTAATTAATCTGAAAACAAAACATCACAATCTTGGAAAACATTTGCATATTACCAACTTGTCAATGAAAAATTAAACAAATCATTATAGATGATTTGACAGAAGAAGTGCCATCATAACAAGCAACGTTGTTATGTGACACTCACTATTTCTACATTGCTTCATAGAGAAAGTTACAACAAGGGATATAACATCTTGTTCATGACTTTCCATTATGACAAACACATCACTGCTTGAAAACAAAGTTTACTTTTCTTATCAAATACAACACCACCTTTTCTTTCCCACAACAAACATAATCTCACCACAAGAAACATAAGCAAACCAGAAACAGTTTTCATAAATGTTATTTATACATGGTCTAAAACTCCAAATCAGCCCATGGCATACTTCTGAGTCCAGCTGCGTGCAGTTGCTTCATACTTGGTCCTGTCGGTTTTGTACATGTGAGCAATCTCCGGTACAAGAGGGTCATCAGGATTTGGATCAGTCAGCAGTGAGCAGATAGAAAGCAGTACCTGGTATGCCAAGCAAAACATAACTATAATTATAGAACTTACTTTAAAAATCATTTCGATATATAGGCATAGAGAAATGAATTCCACATTCAATAAATGACAGTGATCAATTGTATACAAAAGCTTGGAGACTGATGGCAATGTTGGAATAAGAATAAGATCCTAAATTCTTACACTACATAGTAAGACAGAATTAAAATTACCAACCAGTCTCTACCTAATTATGCTGACACTTAGGCTGTAGATAGACCAACCGGCCACAACTAAAAATCAATTTCCTTTACATACAGGGGAATGAATGGAAATAGTGAAACCATGTAAGCTGTACCAGTTAAAGAGACAATGGTAGAGGACTAAAGGCTGGGTAGAGCTGTGATTCTACCCAATGTTCTAACATTGTGGACAAAGCCATGGAAATAGAGGCAGCCAAGTGGTTACTGCATAGAGATACAAGATGTAGTAGAACACCACCATAGCTCTATTTTAGGGATGTATGCAAGTTTGGGTTTTAGGGGCATTTGGAAGAGCTTTTTATGAACTTAACTTATTTCATTAATACTTAAGTATTTGAAAGAGCATAAGAAAATAGCTTATAGCATCCCCCGAGGATGTCATTAGCTGCCAATAGCATGGAGGATGAGCTGGTGGGCACAAGTTTCCAGATGTGGCATCGCATATTAGAGTTGCGGCTATAGCAGCGGCAAGACAAGACAAATAACAGTCTCAATAGAGGCCAACTGGCAGTAACTAACAAGGTTGTCAAGATCGAGTGTGAGATTAAATCAAATGAAAATCTGAGATTAGATAATATGATTTCCTTCTTCAACCCCCAAAACAAACACAGCCTGAAGAAACTGAGGTGAAAAAATCTTGCAGTACTTACATGACACCTTTGGAAAAAAATATTAGCAGCATACATAGTGAATGAATCACATGTATAGTATATTTAAGAAAGTAATAAATTATAAGCCAAATCATCACAATAGTGACCTTGGGTGGCATAATAAAGGCTTGTACTTCAAAATTTGTGATAAAATCCAATCCAATATAAGAGAGTCAGAAGATAGGATCTATATCCAAATCTGAGGAGCCTAGAAACTGTCCTACTCAATAACCATACAAAAAAAAAAACTCGTTGAACTAGTAAAAAAACGCGGCAAAATCTGCAGTTAGACGATCTGCTGCAGTTTGCAAAGAAGAACAAGAAACCATCACAAATCCAGAAAGTATCGATCATCCAGAGAAGCTTGCAAAGAAGAACAAGAAACCAGCACAAATTCAGAAAATATGGATCATCCAGACAAGCAGATTAATAAAATAATGTGGGAGGGAGACAATGTAATGAAGGACTAGAAGTTACAAAGAACACAACAAAGATGGAAAAAATAAAAGAGGTCAGGTATGTATAATATATTTAAATGCAACTTCAAAAGGGAGGAAATATATTTAAATGCAACTTCAAAAGGGAGGAAAAAGTATATAGCTCAAATGAAGGATGAGTGCGCCACTTCAGTTAAGAAAATGAAGGATGAGTGCAATTTTTGAATCCAATAAAATGAAGGATGAGAGAAAAATGAGGAGGCTGGGCAGCAGCTCCATATTCATAAGACAATTTCAGGGTAGCAACTGGACTTAGGCCAAAAGATATAAAATTAAATAAAACAACTAAACAATACTTAGACTTGGAAGATTCAAACTTCACACAAAGAGAGCATACATACATAGATGCATACAAGGCAAACCACTACAACGGACATAACAATAACATTGCAAGCCCAGTACAAAAATATGAGCCATAAATGTTTTATAAATGGTTTCCTCCTTTTGGTATTTTTCCCAAAAAAATTATCTTTCGTCTTTACTCTATACCTTTATGGAAATATCAATATCATAATTTAACATACTACTCGAGCATAAATATCGATGGGCGGAAAAAGTTAAAGGGAAAAATGGCAAAACAAAACCTTAGAGATGGTCAGTGCAGGGCTCCATTGCTCCTTCAGGATATCAAGACAAATGCTACCGTTGCTATTGATATTGGGATGAAAAACCTTAGTCCTGAATGCAACCTGGTATAATAAACAAACATCATCAACATTTTCAACATACAATAAACAACTCAACACCTATAACTCACAAACCATAATATTCACATCCATTATCCATTACCTTAGGAGGCTTGAAAGGATAATCCGGAGGAAAATGAATGGTAACCAAAAAAACACCTCCAGCATACGGACTATCCGCCGGACCCATAATAGTTGCTTGCCAATGAAACATGTCTTCAGCAACCGGACCTATAAACAAACAAAAAACACAACCAAATCAACACTCAACATCAATCACATCAAACAACATCCAAAACAACAAGAAGAAAAAGCTACCTGCGCTGCAGGACGTAGGTGGATCCTTCTGCAAGTCCTTGAGCTCCTTCAAGATGCGCTTGGAAGCCATGGAAACGACTCTGGAGTTTCAGATCTGAATGAAAAACGAGATCAAAACAGAACCCTAAAAATGAAAAATGAGAGAAACAAAACAGAAAAGAGAGACTAATAATGGTTAACCTTAAGGTGAGGCTATGGGAGGATACGGAATGAGAGATCCAACAAAGAACAGACGCAGCGTGAATCCCTCACTCGCCTTCCCAATCCCAACCCCTTCTTTTTTATATTTCAACTTTTCTTCACAAAAACAACAACAAAAGCTGCTCGATAATACCCACTAATCCACATTTGAGCATCAATATATACTCTCTCCAAATTACTATCTTGTCCATTTCTTCCTTTTTTTTTTTTTTTTTATTCCATCTTTTGTCCTTATATGCAAATATGCTCTTCTTTTTTCCTTCATGAGATTCATTATCCATATATGGACCCTTTCAATTAAAAGTTGACTAAGTAATTAGGTTAAGTTTTCTTTCCGTAATTTGTTTTTAGAAACAAATTTAACTAAGATTATTTCTTACTATAGAGAGTAAAATATGTAAAGTTAGTTAGTTGATTAACGTTTTTTTTAGTATGTCTGATAAATAGAGTAAGAGTGGCGATGTATGTTCATACAATTATAT
Source organism: Vicia faba (assembly GCA_948472305.1). Classification (NCBI taxonomy): domain Eukaryota; kingdom Viridiplantae; phylum Streptophyta; class Magnoliopsida; order Fabales; family Fabaceae; genus Vicia; species Vicia faba. The sequence continues at coordinate 376,361,609 of OX451740.1, forward strand.
AATTATAGCATTGAGATGTGAGATGGAGAAAATAGGACGCACGTGCAATTGTATAGTTACTAGTTGTAGATGTAGATACGTTTTTACAATGTGCTTTATATTTATAATTCTTTAGTAGTAAATGTGTTTGATGTTAATGTTTTATATGAAAATATAGTCATGATTGAATAGGTGTAATTTTGAATTGGATATGCTTTAATATGGTATGTTTTGGTTCATTTTATGGTTGAATATTTACTGTCATTTTTGTTGAATCGGATGGGCGAAAAGTAACTCATTTGAACTTGCATCGATTAAAAAATCAAATAAAAATAATGCTAGTAGTATTAATATAATACTAGCAGTCAAGTCTTCTCACGTGTGAATGTTGGTTCCTTCCAATTGGTAGAATTATTCAAGTTGAGTACTAGATAAATTTTATTGAAAGAAATGAATCCATAATTTCCTGTCAGCGGTATGAGGTTGTATTTTTCGAACATACGACCTCAGATGAAGTTTGGGACAAGAGACTCAATCATATTTATCAAAGATAGGGACCTTAAATTTGTGAGGGATGACCATCCCCGAGATCAGACGTAGTTCTCCAGAATCCAATCCATGCACTTTCTAGGTTTCCATAGCTTTGAGACGGTCTTCCAACTGCTTGTACTTGTTATCTGCAAGAGGGTATTGTTCATCGGAATAGTCTTCATCTTCAGGAATATTCTCAGAATCCTGGTTATTTCTACTTTCACCCCTGACACTTCTACAATCCTCCTCTTGGTTGTCGTCTTCCTCAGAGGAAACATCATCCACTTGAACTAGTTGAGCATGATCTTTAAATCTTCTCCCCATATTGAGGATAATAGTCGGCTTCTTAGTCTTCTTTTTCCTGGCGAGGAGCGTCATCATCTCTTGTTGCCCTTTGGCCAAATTCAGAAGAGTCTCTTGAAATTGTGCATGCTGAGCCTGGAGATCCTTAAAAGTTTGTTCGAGGGGTATCTTATACTAAAATAAACAGTAAGTAGATGAAAAAATATGTATTGGAAAATCTGTTTCTGAAATGATGCATGATATGTAGATGCAATGTTTTCAAGGACTTTTAGGAGATTTAAATTTGCTAACCGAGAGGAGACAAAAACAAAGATTTTTATTAGTAAGCTCGAGATTACAATTGCCTCTTAGGCTTACAATGAAAACAAAAGGGTCTCAAAGAGACAACAATATGAACTTCTAAAACCTAAGACTCAAGTCTCCCACAGACGCTTTCTCTTCACGTCGATGTATGCATTAAGACTTTGCTCCTCGTGAAGTTACTTTGTGAGCTCCAACACTTTCTTTTCACTTGCATAGAATTGAATTTCAAAGGTGTCATGTTCTTCCTTGAGTTGAATCCAAGACTTCTGCAATTCTTCAAGGTCAGTGGGCATGTCTGAAAGGAGGATGGTGCGAGAAATGTCTTCTTTGACAACAGGCTCTATAATCACTGGTAGAACAGTTGGATATGGCATCATGAGGTTTTGAGCGCAAGCTCGTACTCATTTGAGGTAGGACTCCCAAAGGGAAGGAATTCTTTTGTCCTAAAGTCTTGTTATCAATCTTGTTTACCATGCTCCAAGCATGTATAAATCTTTGACGATAACCTCGAAAATTGTTCTCGTAATCGAATACAATACCCTGAATAAGCATGTCATAAAGACCATCTCTTCGATCATAACCAAATTGGCATAAAGCTAGAGAAGGGTTATAGGTAATACCTCCCCTAATGTCAAGGAGTGGAGCATTAGGGAATTCCTCGCAGCGGTCAATGACAGTAACATCTTTTAGAGATCAGGAACACTAATAGATATCTGAATGAGAGAGCAACGTCATCCTTTGAAACCACCTCAAACCTTGTTCATTCTTCACTATTGATCGGGGAAGGTGAGAAATAAGCCACCTAGATAGCAAATGTATGCAACACATAAGAGTCCCTCGCTTCCTCATAGTACAAGTGTGAAGAGAATGCAAAATATCTCCAAGCAAAGTAGGCACAGGGTTACGAGTGAGGAAAATGTTGACAACATTCACTTTTATGAGTTGGTTTGGATTAGGGAATATCACCAAACCATATATCAACAAAGCCAAGATTTCCTCGTAATCCTAAAAACTCATAGCATCCAGAAACAATCGAGTCTTCTCTAATAGAAATTTAGCAAGAAAAACCTTGACTACACTTTTTGTTTCCCAATTAGATACAATGTCAAACCGCTTCAGATGTAAGGTTGCTGCAATTTCTTCAGGTTATAGATCTTTCTCTCAACCAGTGAAAGGTGTTCGATTAGGAACATGTATTCTCAATAGCTTAGAGAATTATTCTATTATGGGTACCAGCTGATAATCTAGAAAGGTGAAGTAGTGATGTGCGGGATCAAAAAACTGGAATAAAACACTCACCATGCCTTCTTCAAAACCCGAAGTAACCAAACCGAGTAGATTACCATGCCTTTTGGTGAATTGAGAGCTTTCAGGAACTTTTGAGACTAACTCCTTAAGTTGAGGAGGTATCCTCACAAAACTGATCCGGATAGTATTTATGCGAGTGGATGCCATAACCTACAACAAAGAACAAAGATAAATCCCTTGGTCCTTGAAATGGTTAGTGAAAATGATATGTGTAATGATGTCATGGACAATTTTAATCAAACACAAACAAGATACACAAAGCCTTAGGTTCAGGCTTGTATAGAGTTTATAGGTAAGTGCCCTCTTGAGTTTAGTTGGCTCAACCTGTCTTAAAAGAAGTAACCGGGTTCTAAGAATCTCAAATCACTGATCTTTTTCTCAGACATTGTTTCAGCTCAAACATCTGAGTTGCGGCCGAATATCCCAAGAGTCCAATCTCAATGAGTGTAGCATCGAGTATCAACCAACTTCAGTCTGCACCAAAGCCGACCATCTCACTACTTTCTAACGACTAAGTTGTGTCAACTAAGGCTCTACGGTCAGTTAGTGCTTTATGACACCATGCGGCAGCCCAACATTCTCCTTGACTTAACTCAAGGGACACTAGCACCAATCAATGTGTCACACTAACGTAGCCATCGCTTCAACCGTATCGGTATACGCCATACAGTTTTCACGATCTATTGCTACTTACCTAAGATGCCCCAGATTCGGATATAGGATCTTTACAAAAATAAACCCGAACAAAAACCCGAAATGTAAAGCATACAAATCAAGCAAGTAAAGCGTTTTAAATATGATATATCTCTAAGGTAACCCCACTTTAGCAATCCCCGACAGAGTCGTCGGTTCTGTAATACGGTGGGAGAACTAACTTTTAGGTTTTGCGTTTTATCGCAAATGTTGCAGATAGCAAGAGTCGCCAGCAACTTTTCTTTTTATCCAATAAAGGCGGGGATGAAAAGAACACGAAAGACCCTTTGAGAATTTTCTGAGTTCGGGGGTAGGTTATGAAAAGGAAAGGTGTTAGCACCATTTTCATCCGTAGTTATATATATATATATATATATATATATATATATATATATATATATATATATATATATATATATATATATATATATATATATATATATATATATATATATATATATATATATATATATATATATATATATATATATATATATGCTCTAAAAAAGTAATATGCTCTAAGAAAGACAATTAAGTCATTTTTATTTTTTATTGGTCAATTAACTCTTTTTTGGAGTAAAATGGGTACTAAAATATTAACCCTAATAATCTTTATTATGTATCGCTACAATTGTTTCATTTGTTTTCAAGGTAAGTTGTTTGATTTTCCAACTCAAATGCAATGTATCGTATTATTTTTCAAATATCCCACCATTGTTTAATTCTCCTAAAAAACCTATTTCTTATGCTCCAAAAGAAACACACAATTCTTGTTGTTTGTAACCCTTTGATTTTTCAAGATTTCAAATATCACTCTCTGAAAACGTCTTGGTTTACTATCATCTCTCTCCAGTTTTCCTTCATCTATTTCACCCTTATTATTGTAATCAGGTATCTTTTGTGCATAATTTTTTCTCTATTTTTGGATATAGTCATTATCTCTGCTTTGGGAAATGAAAGCACAACTTCTACTAAATCACCTGGCTTCTATTCACCAACCTTCAACTTCTCAACTTTCGCTACATAAACAACTTCAGAATACCACCACCTAATAACGATGTTGATGTCTCAGAAATCGTTGCTGGCCTCAGATTCAGATACATCGTTGTCTTAAAAAATAGTTGTTGGCCTCTCTTTGATCAACGCAACCCTCAATCTCAAATCCAACATAAATCACTTTGTGTATATTTGGTCATAGATGTTCTGTTGTTCTATTATTTTTCCATTGATTAGAAGTGTGGAAAGATGAATATAGGGATTACAAATGCATCAAACCCGAATGGAATGGAAGAGAGTATAGAAAATTTGATTGCTTGTGCTATCGTCGATGTATTGTCATTGAACGTCAAATTCACGGTAATATCTTTTTTTATATTTAAACCCTAATTGATTTCTTATTTTAATTGTTTATGTTTGTGGTTATATTTGATTGTGTTTGTGTGGTTCAATTTAGATATTCAGAGACTGCTAATGAATTGTTTAAACAACTTAGGTAGCATTCTTCTCCATCGGGTGATGCTTCTCAGAGGTTGGCTCATAACTTGCATTTTTTATGATAGTGGTTGGGAACTTTTTGACCTTTTCCTGTTTGACATTTATCTAATTGCTTTACAGTAATTGACTTGCAATATGCTTATGACTTTGTTGTACTAATTTTGTTGTACTCTAGAATCCTCAAATGGATTTGCAGGCCTTAGATAAATGTCATATAATTTGTCAAACAAAGTATGTTCATGTTTACAGACATGCAAATCATAATTTATAGAGGTATTATATTTGTACGGCATGTAACAAGTGGCTTGTAATTTTGAGATGAGCATGACATGGTCATTTTACATGCTCGAATGTTGAAAAGAGCTTTCAGCAAGTTGAAGCTTGAGCACGTTGTGATAGAGAAAGGACATTTTCATCGAGAACACACAACGACTCCCATTATGGATGGGATAGAGGTTTGTATGTTAGCAGTAGTTTGTAATTGATATTTTGTTTTCCTATTTGTTTTGTATAAATGGATTTCTCTTGGATGTTGAAAGTTCTATTGCTTAATGCTCTCTACTAACCATGGTTTTTTCATCTCACAAGTGTATTATGTGTGTGAGTGTATAATTTGTATTAAATGGTTCTGGTTTTATTCTAATCCGTAAATTTCTCATAAGTTCAATAAAGTAAAATGCTTATGTTACAACATTTTATATGTTACAACACTTTCTCATAAGTTTAATAAGTTCATGTTTGTTGAAACTTTCTCATAAGTTCAATCAAGTAAAATGATATTAGTTCTTATTTGCAGCAAAATTATGAGTTACAGTTCAATAATTGTGCCACGTAATATTTGACTTTTATAATTCATCCTAAAAAAGTCAACATCTGTGTTAATACTCTCATTTGTATTTTGGTGACCAGTATCGTGCCGCTGATACATTAATCAATGGACCGGGGAAGCTTAAGCTGGTATTTGGTATGTTAGTTTCTGAATCCTTGCAGTCTGATGGAATTGGTTTTTTATTAAGGGTCAAATTATCATTTTTAGACATCACGGGTGATATTTTGCTGGAACTGAGAAGAGCCATATTGTGGTCGTTATAGATGATGGAAACTCCCTAGTATTTGGATGGAACAAACATGGATAACTTGGTTTGGGTTTTGCAAAAAGCAGTATGTTTTACTAAGTATTTGGGAAAAATATGATATGTGATTTCCACTGTTTTCCTTGCATTCATTAAGCTTTGTCTTATAAATGTTGGTCCATTGTTAATTCAGAGTTTTATTGATTTCACATCAAGGAAAGATAGTACTACTGGTGAAGGTATTGTTCTGATATTGATCCTTTTTGTAGCAAAGTCGGTTGAAGTACTTAGTGTTCATCAATAAAACTTTTAGTCTCATGAACTTTGTATGCTTATTTGCTCCAACATAATCAAAACGGTTTACAATAAGGGTTTAAGGTTGTCAAGTTCTTCAAGACCAACTCATGGACCAGGACAAAGTGTGATTCCTGCCACTTTTATTGGAATTCCTTTGAATCCTGCCACTATTTTCACAATAATTTCGATTTAAAAGCTGTTGATGGTGATGAAGAGGTAAACTTTGGATTTCAAAAGAGATTTTTCAAAATAATTTGTTTCACAAGCCATAAATCATTGTCTCTATAAGTTGAACGTGATACGGTGGAAGAACTGACTTAGGTTTTTGCGTTTTATCGCAATTATTGCGGATAGCAAGAGTCGCCACCAACTTTTCTTTTATCCAATAAAGGAAATGGTGAAAAGAACAAGAAGACCTTTTAAGAATTTTCTTGAGTTCGGGGTAGGTTATAAAAGGGAAGGTGTTAGCACCATTTTCATCTGTAGTTATCTACGGGCTATTAGTTGCTAGCTCACTTTGAAATGATTTGTTTGAAATGTGTTTGTAATAGGTTTTGAAAGTATTTTTGAAAAGTGCTTTTGTTTAGGCGAACTTTGTAATGATTCTCGTTTCGGGAAAAAATGTATACAAAGTGTTGACTTTTGAAAATATTTTGAAAGTGTTAGTGTGTTTGAAAGATGTTTGAAAAATGGTTGTGAGCAAGCAACTACGAACGTTTTACCTATTCAAAAAGTCTTTGTTCATTTCCTCCTCCTTTAAATATTACTATCTTACCATTGATTGATAAGAAGTCCTATCATTGGATGTGAAGGGACAGACGCAAGTCAATCGTACAGTCATAGAAAGCAACTTGTAAGACGCTTTAGTAATTTTTGTAAGGGACTACATTGTTTTTCGAAGGCAAGATCGAGGAACATCGAGGGACTGCGATCTTTTTTATCGAGGGTCTTTGCTAAAGCGTACCACATTCGAGGGACATGACTGTATTTTTCTGAAGGCAACAAGCGAGGTTATCCTAAAGGTGTGCGTGTGCAGAGTGATTTTTCAATTTAAATTATCTTGAAGTTTATGATTATCTAGCAGTTGATTTTGAATCTTGTCTGTGATACGGTGGGAGAACTGACTAGTGTTTTGCGTTCGTATTCGCACTTGTGCGGTTGAGCAAGAGTCGCCACCGACTTTTTATTTTATCCTAAAGGAAAGGTTAAAAAAGCACAGCAAAAACCTTTTGAGATATTTCGTGGGTTCGGGGGGTAGATTATGAAAAGGGAAGGTATTAGCACCCTTTTCATCCATGGTTATCCATGGGCTCTTAGTTACTTGGTTTTTTAGATCACTTGCCTTGATTTTTGATTGGTTTGAAAATGGTGTGTGTGTGGGTGCTTTTTGAAAACGTTTTGGAAAAAGATGCCTTGTCTTAGGCAACTAATGTATTTGACTCGTGATTGAGTGTTTTACAAAAGTGTGGATCTTTTCGAAAAGATGTTTCAAATGTTTTTTTGAGAGTTTGTTTGAAAGTGTTGTGGATTGTGGTTTTTGAAAAGAAGGCAGGTGTTTTTGCAAATTGATCTCAAGTAACTAAGAGTTTTGTCTACCCTATTGTACTCAAAGGTTTTTGTTATGTTTTAACCCCTTTTAACAATTTTGTTCCACCATTGAAATTGATAGATAATCTTGCGTTTAGGAAGTTTATTCGGGACGGGCGCGGGTCATCGTATGAACCATGAATGCAATGATGCCAAGTGTCTTTGGCAATTTGCTTTGAAGGGACTATGATCATTCCGTTTAGGCAACACTTTGAGACTTATGATCATTTTGATTTTGTTTTGCCAAAGATACTCGACGTGCAAGCATGGCCCCTTTTGGAAGGCAACATGTGGGATTACCCTAGAGGGTGCAAGTGTGATTGTGTATTGATTACATGTATTTGTCTTGTATGAGGTTATCTAGCATTTGATTTTATGTACATGCAAACCTTAGGTCTAACCATGGTATAATTGGAAAACTGTAAATTGCGGAATGTAAAATCTACGCTATTACAAAATAGTATCCGGGAGTGGGGGTACAAGTGTATGAATGGGGATGAGACTTATAGTATCCAATAAGTTACAACCAAATCGAATTTGCGATCAAAAATGTAAATATCGAATATACAAATATAAGATAAACAAATGTGTAGGAGCAATATGAATGTATCGTGTAAGTGTACATGTATATGGGTATGTGTAATTATTTACAAGTGCGACATGTGAAATTGAAGCGTATTAGGGTATTTGACCTAAAGAAATGTTTACTTAGTCTTGTATTTTGTATTTAGATACGTACAATAAGAAAATGTTTTAATTGAAAGTTCTTATTTCTAATTAAATTATGTATAAAATGTATCATGGTTTATTATATACAAAAAGTATTTAAATGTCAAGAATTGAATTTTTGTATAAAAAAGGGTGTATTTTTTATATTGTTATGTACAAAAATATTTCAAGAAATCAAATTATACAAAAAAGTTTATTTACTTATTATGTGCAAAATATATTTTAATTAAAAGAAGATATTTTCAAATTTAATGATATTGTATAAAAATAAAATGCATCTTATGTGTATGTACAAAATATATTTTAAATAAAAGAGTAAAAAGTCATTTTTCAATTTTAAGTATATGATATAAAAGTATTTTATTATTTTATGTACAAATATAATTTAAATTAGGTATTTTAAATAAAAATATTTTCATATATTTAGTATTAATGTGATTTTGTAAAGGATTAAAGGATAAATGAAAAGAAAAAGAAATAATTGTTTTATGATAAAAGAAAAGAAGTTAGTATTAAAAATGAATTTGGTTATATAAAAAAAGGGTTAGTGATTTTATTGGATCCTGACTGGTAATTAGAAACGGGTCAGGCCCATTTTGGAGGCAAATGTTTTTAGGGTTTCGCTTGTGTTTGTTCAGTTGGAAACGCTTTAGGGTTTGAACGGCACCGCGTTCGTATGTCCGTTCATCATCGTCTTCTTCTGATCAGCTCCTCCGCCCAACCACCAGTGTCGCTCCCAAAACCTCTCTTCCCTCCGTGGCACGGGCTCAGTGTCCTTGATGCAAGGTTCGTTTCAATGTTTATGTTCCTTTCTCTTTTACGAACTTGCGTGCGTTTCTGATTTGAATCTTACTTTTATTTTTTACTATGAGATGGAGGAGAAAAGAAGAGGGAGAGAGCTTACTACCTGGCCTTGGAGAAGGAGGAGAGAAAAAGGATGCGGCGCTCAGGAGGCTGGAACAGTCGAGGAGCGTGACGCTTGCTCTTTGAGCTTTCCTGGTATCTTTTATCTTGTTCCTTAGGGTTTTGATGATGATTGACTTGTGCTGAGAACCCTTTTTTAATTCACTTCTTTATCTCTTCTACTGCGTGTTGCCTTGTGTTACCTTGAACTGGATGCCTTTGGAACGTCTTAATGCCCAGTGATGTATGTTTGCTGAGGGCCTAGTGTTGAGTTGCCCTGAACTTTGCTCTCTTCTTCTGACTTTCTTCTGATTTTGCCCCTTGAACGATCGTTGAGTTGGATGCCTTCTGAAGCGTTTTATTGCCCAATGATGTTCATACTGAGGGCCTAGGATTTTTGATTTGGGAATGCTTGTTGAAAACGTGTTTCTAGATGTTTGTTTATGGTGAAAGGGTTCTGAGTTCACTTCTTTCCTCTTCTCTATTGCTCATTTTGCCTTTGGATATGCTTTGCCTATGATGAAGAAATTCTGAGGCTTAGGAGTTGCCTTTGCAGATTTTGTTGTTTTGCTTCATTTTTGCAGAGATGGAAAGGTTTGGTTTGTTGACATAGCAGGTTAGGCCTTTGAGGTTGAGCTTCAGGTTTTATGAGGTTTGGTCTTGGGTTTGAACTTGGTAGCAGGTTTTGAGTTTGGCCTATATTGGTTTATGTTTGACAGTATAGTGGTCTTGGCAAGTTATGTTGTGTAGTTTGTATGTTCTGTATGTTTGCTTGGCTTTTTGACAGGTTTATGTGGTTGGCTTTAGGATGGGTTATGGTTTGACAGGGGTTTTGGTGGTTAGTTTCTAGTATGTGAAATGCTTAGCAGTTTTTTTGAGTTTTGAAATGTGTTTGATGGCTTTGAGGGTGAGGCTTGATGCAGGTTCTGGTTAGGCTTGGCTTAACAGAGTTTTGGTTGGGTTATGTGTTCGTGGTTTTGATGGTAAAGGTTCCTGGTTCCTATGCTGGTGGAGGTTCACAGTTTGAAGCTTAGAGGCTTCAGTTCAGCAGGTTTTGCTTGACAGTTTGTACATTTTATGTCTTTGCTTTGGTGAGAAAATCTGCCCTCTTCCTTGTGAATTGTCCTCTCTATTTCTTGTATATCTTTTTTCTGCCTTTTCCGCCTTTTCTGCCTAAGCCTAAAGCCTGCCTATGCTTACTTTATCTCTCTTCTCTTTCTCTCCATAGTACAATTAAAGAATTCTTAAATGTTTATGCTGTACTTTGTTCTGAAGGGGCCCCTTGGGAAATGATGATTTAGAGTTCAGTTGCTTGCATATAGGATTTTTCTGCATATATATCTCTTCTTTGACAGCTTTCTACACTTTGTGTTATCTTCCATATCTTTGCCAAATCTTTTTATTGGCAGCCGTGAGTAGACTTGTACTTTTGACAGTAAATTGCTCTTTTTGCTTTTGATAGAAAGTGGAATTGGATTTTTCAGTTTGGTTTGCATTTGAAGTTTGAGATTTTAAAACTATGCAGTTTGAGATTCTATGCATTTGACATTTTGCATTCATGAATAAAAATGAAATTCTTCCCTCTTTGTGAACCGGGAGAAATCCCGTGATTTGCAGAGAGGGTTAACTGATCCCAATCAGTGGCCCCTAATGATGAGCAAATTTTATCTGTCTTTTTTAATTCAACTGCTTTCTGACTTTTCTTCTTCTTTTTGCAGATAAAAAAAAATGGAGCACCGGAGCCAAGTGAAGAATGAAGAATTAGAAATAGGATAGAATTTTTTATTTTCAATTTAATTTTTGTACACTATTATTATTTTAAATACTTCGTAATAAATACTTGTATCCAAATAATAATAATTGTAACAACTATTAAATATGAAATAAAAATTCCATTGACATTTAATTCTTCTCAATTCCTTTTCTTTAATTGTTTACTTGTTATTTATAATTCCTTAAATTAAATAAAATGAAAGTTTAAATTTCAAATATTTAATTCTTAGAACCATAAATAATCAACTAAACCTTGTTGATCAAAATAAATGAATTCGACGTCTCCATCATTCAAAGCAACGCACAGTCGAACATAAAAACTGATCAGACGCAATCCTCTTTTTCACTGATTCTTTGCCAAGCACTGTAATTCCAAACTGCATGTTCTTTGACTTGGTGAATTCAAACCAACTGCCTCCTCTTACTGATTCAATCAAGATAATGCAAATTCAACCCGAATCTCGGAATAAAACCGCAAAGTACTGTGGAATTTTAGCCTTTCTGAGAATATGCCCATAAAACCCTTAATTCTTGATTAAATGCCAAATAACGCTCGCCTGATCAAAATTGAACCAAAAATCATCCAAAACCCTAAGCCAACTGTGAAACAATCCAGAGTCCTAAAAATCAGTAAAAACCCTAATTTTGCTTGATTGTCAAGAAAAGTCCGTTTGTCCGATTCTTGAGCCAGTTTGAAAAGTCAGGAAATGTCTGAAGCTGAGATTTCTTGGGGAAAAATGCGAGGGCAAATTTTGGGGTACAACAGTTGCCCCTGTTCAATCTTCTTGGACCTGAAGAGTTAGATTGGCAAGTTTGCCTTTCGCGACTTGAAGGTAAAAGAAGATTGGACACTAAAGTGCCCAGAAAATTTGCACTCGGCGATATGATGGTGGAGGTGAATGGGCTTAAAGATGCCATTTGGTGATGGGCTTATAGATGCCATCTGGTGCGAGAGAATTTTGTCGGGGGATGGGCTTAGAGATGCCATCTGAGAATGGGCTTACAGATGCCATTCGGCGACTGCTGGTAGGGGGATGGGCTTATAGATGCCATCTGGACATGCTGAACTGTATGTCAAAAGTGAGTGGATAAGTGTCAGAAAGGCATTCCTGTTTTGGAACATCTCTGAATTGGGGTCTGAACAAGCAACAGATTGACGTCCATATCTGGAGAATCTGTAAACTATCTGATATTGAATAAGCAGCATCCGTTGTTGGGACGTGTCCGTAAACTATTTTCAAAAATTGTGAAGAGTCTGAACAAGTTGGTAGATTGACATCCGTTCTAGGGAAGAATCCGTAAACTGTTGTCAGAAGTTGAGAAGAGTCTGAATCAGTTGGTAGATTGACATCCGTTGTTGGGAAGAATCTGTAAACTGTTTCCAGAAGTTTTGAAGTTGAAGAGGAACCGGTGTAGGGTTTCTCGATAATGCGTCTGAATGAATCTGGAATAAGTATCAGAATGTCGCCGTGTCCGGGTCACATCTGAACTATTTCTGGATGAATCTTGGGAGATGATCTGTGTCTGTCGACTGATCTTACCTGAAAAGGCAAAGGGTTAGTTGTATGCAATGTTATGATGCATGATGCAATGTACGTGACATCAATATTTATGATATGAACGTGATGAATGCGCATGTATGCTGATGAGCTATTCTTGCTGAGGATAACTGAATCCGAGATGGCTGGAGATAAAAGCATCTTGACTGCTGCCGGGGAAATAATTCCTTGGTTGTCGCTGGGGAAGAGAATTTCTGATGACCTCTACTGGGGAGTTCCAAACTAGTAGGCTCATGCTGGGGAGACCAGATTGAGAATCTTCGGCTTGATGGGAAATAACCCTGGCGACTTTATTGGGGAACTCAAGATTTGCCCTCTCCAAAACTCTGTGGGGAGAAGGTTCAATGGTCTGGCTCCGCTGGGGATACTGAAGTTTAAACTCTGAAGGGAATTGAATTCCGGAGGATTCCCTGGCTGGGGATTTGCAAAGATAAGTTACTGTTGGGGTATTTTGATGAACTTCGCTGGGTATAGGGAGAATTTTGGCAAGCGCGATCTTCCGTGGTGGTTAGCTTGAGAAGAATCTGAACAAGCGATAGGTTAACATCCGTTACTTGGAGAACCCGTGAACTATTTTCAGAAGTCTTGAAGTTGAATCAGCAATAGAGCCGCATCCGTTGTTGGGAAGCGTCCGTAAACTAATTTCAGAGGTTGAGAAGAGTCTGAACAAGTTGGTAGATTAACATCCGTTGTTGGGAAGAATCCGTAAACTTGTTTCAGAAGTCTTGAAGAGGAACCGGTGTAGGGCTTCCTGAAGATGAGCTTGTGTAAAAACTGCATCGGGTTTTGAACACTTTTGGCATTCGAATGCCCCAAGTGGTGATGTAGATAAATTCCTGGCTTATTACAGGTGTTGGTCTACAATCGGTCGTTCACAGATATTTCCTGGGTTGTTACAGGTGTTGATCTGGAATTCTTCAGACATGCCCTGGCTGGATACAGGAGTCGAATCTGGAAATATGGTCAACAGATATGCCCTGGCTGGATACAGGAGTCGAATCTGGAAATAGTCGTCAACAAATATGCCCTGGCTGGATACAGGAGTCGAATCTGGAAATAGTCGTCAACAGATATGCCCTGGCTGGATACAGGAGTCGAATCTGGAAATAGTCGTCAACAGATATGCCCTGGCTGGATACAGGAATCGAATCTTCAAACTCTTCAGACGTGCCCTGGCTAGATACAGGAGTCGAGTCTGGAAATGGGGTCAACAGATATGCCCTGGCTGGATACAGGAGTCGAATCTGGAAATAGTCGTCAACAGATATGCCCTGGCTGGATACAGGAATCGAATCTTCGAACTCTTCAGACGTGCCCTGGCTAGATACAGGAATCGAGTCTGGAAATGTTGTAAACAGATATGCCTTGGCTGGATACAGGAATCGAATCTTCGAACTCTTCAGACGTGCCCTGGCTAGATACAGGAATCGAGTCTGGAAATGTTGTAATTGATTTGTTGAACACTTTTGACATTCGAATGCCCCAAGTGGTGATGAAGGAATCTTGAATCAGATTACTCTGCATATTGAGAGATTTCTCGAAATCTTGACTGGACTGCCCCAGGTTAACTGAACTTTGAAAGATTTGTTGGACCTTGACTGGACTGCCCCAGGTTAACTAAACTTTGAAAGATCTGTTGGACCTTGACTGGACTGCCCCAGGTTGATAGGAGATTTGATGGAAGTGTCATCCTCTTGAAGTGATTTTGACTTACTGAGAGAGTTTTCGTTCCTCCGAACATTCGCTGTATGAATTTCTTTGCTGTCAAATAAAAGGGTCAAATGCAGACAGTGATATTCGAATAATGCAAAGTTTATGTTTGTCTTTGAAGTTTTGAAAAATGCATTTTTTAGCAGAAAACTTTTCATAAGACAAGTTAACACAAGATTTAGAGCAAAGCCCTACAGGAGTCAGGATACCTTTTGTAACAGTATGCTTTCGAACTAACCCATGCTTCAATTAGGACTTTTAAAGGGTTGTAACGTGGCCTGGTTCGCGGTTTAAGAAACAAAGGATAAAGGCTCAAAGTATATTTGTACCCACCCGCTCTTCGTGATGTTCTTCAACCTAAGCTCAGTTAATTGTGCGTCACACTCTGTTTTGAGTTTGGAACGACTTTTGGGCGATGGTTCACCAGTTGAATTTGGGGAGACAGTCATCATCTCTCTTTCTTTTTCAACATTTTTTCATGTTGTTGAGGATTTTGTAATGACCTCACTATTTTGATTTTGATTTGTTATCCCTAACTTTTGCCTGATTGTTACCGTTTTCCGGGATTACAGTCAGCGGGATGCCCCAGCTTTCTTAAGCCTCCTTTATAGGTTTTGGCTCAGTGGGCTTTTCTCTTTTGAGAGATTGACTGTCTATGTGATAGGGAACCACCCTTGTCTTTTGACTCCAAGGGAATGCTCTCTTTTTTGACATCGTTCATTGTATTATGAACTTGCGAGTTTGCGATTTCAATGCGCATTTCTTTTTGAATTAACTGAGATACTACCCTGCCCCGGGTTTATATCAAGGGTTTTGATCGTTTAGAACAGAAAACTCCTACTTCTTTGGCTCGAAGGGGTTGACTAGGGATTAACTTCCTTATAACTCCAGTGTTTGGGAATTGAAAGAAATGCCTGTACATCCTCAGCAAGGTCTGTTCAAAAGCATACTGTATAAGATCACGGTATTGTTTCGTCATCCTCCCTCTAAAGGCTTGCAGCTTTTTATCAAGAGTCAAATATCATAAAGAAAAGCATAAGAGTAGTGAAACGAATGGATGAATTCAAGACAAACATATGCAATGCATTAATGAAAACAGAGTTTTAACATCAACAAATAATTGTTTGACAGCACAAGAAATTACAACTTTGAAAATTCAAAAAGAAGCAAAAGTTTTTCAGTTTGAGCTTCGTCACTTCAAGTGGAGGACCCTTTAACGGAAGATCTTCATTTCACCGTCAGGCATGAATTCCAGCACCCCAACGTTGATCCGATCTTGAATCTTGTTCTTCAAGGCCCAACAGTCATTGGTGTCGTGTCCCGGGCTGTAGGAATGGTAAACACAGAATGCGTCGGGATTATAGTGAGGAGAGGAGGTATTGGGCTTCTGAGGAGGATCCTTTACGGTAAGCAAATCGACCTCCAACAGGCGCTTCAGTATGAAGAATGATGGTATTTCAGTCTCCGTAAACTGTCTTCCCGACTTTTCTTGCTTACGCTGATTGCCCCGTTGACGCTGGCGAGGTTGTTGACGGGTTTGTGACCCTGAAGCTAGCAAAGGAGCTTTCCCCTTGTCTTCTTGAGTGGATGGAGGCTGAGCGGTGACTTGCTCTTCGACCTCAGATGTTTGCCCCAGTTGGTTGTTTGGAAGCAGTTGGCGGACAAGAACTCTGAGTTCCTCTTGTCTTTGAGATAGGTCTTGGATGAGAGCCATCTGGCCCACCAACTGTCCCATCATTTGGGTCCTCAGTGTTGTCAGATCAAACTGCAGCTCCGCAATCTGATCACTCCTGGCATTGTTGGAACTCCCCAAGCCCTTGGTGAGGAGAGCTTTTATCTCTTCTTGCCCCAGAGACAAGTTCAGAAACATCTCCTGCAGCTGAGCAGTCTGGTCTTGGATGTCTTTGACAGACCTTTCTAGAGCCATCTCTTGCTGAAATAAACAGCAGGAGAGTAAGGAAACCTGAAAAAGGAAAGATTGTCAAAATGAAATGCATGATATGTGGATGCATGCTTTCAAGGATCTCTTGGGGTAAACACAAGAAAATGTTAGAGGTTGAACTCTGCTCTTGGATTGGAGATCTCTGCACCGGTGGATGTCCTTCCACGAGAATCAAGCTCACCATGTCGAGTGGGTCGCAGCCACTGATTCAAGTTGTTATTCTTGAACTTTGATTGGAGAGCTTTGTATCGGTGGATATCCTTCCACGAGAATCAAGCTCACCATGTCGAGTGGGTCATAGCCACTGATTCTAGTTGTTGCACTTGATCTTGGATTGTATTGGTTAGAGGAGGAACCCCCTTGCCCCTGGATAGATGTCTGGTTCAATGTAACCCTGCATCAAAAGAACCCTCGAGATCCTTGAAATGGTTATTGAAAATGCTATGGTATGATATCATGATGTTATGTACATGTATGCACAAGCAAGTGAGTGTATATACAGGCAAACAATATTCACACAAAGCAAACAAGTCCTTAGGTTTAGGCTTGCATGAGGTTCAGGTACTACCCTCTTTCAGTTTGTTGGTTAAAACCTGTCTTATCAAAAGTAACCGGGTTCTAGAGGATCTCATATCATTGGCTACCCTCAATCGGTCATAACTCCAACATCGCAACCTTTTCTCGCGGCCGGAACCATCTCGAGAGTTTAGCCTCAATGAGTGTAGCATACTGCTACTGTTCTAATGGCCAAGTTGGTCAATTTAGGGTTCTAAGGTCGGTTGGTGCTTAATGACTCCTTGGAAGACCCATATTCTCCCCGTCTTAACACGAGGGATATCGGTACAGACCAAGACGCCACACCAACGTAGCCACTGCTTCACCCATGTCGGTATACGCTGGACAGGTACCTCGCAGATTATGCTACCTAAAAAGGTTTCCCCCAGATCCGAGTTAGGATCTATAAAACTCCGATACAAAGCCCACAAATGTAAAGCAAACAAAGTAATCAATTGAAATTAAAGGTGATCTAAACCCTAAGGTAACCCCACTTTTAGACAATCCCCAGCAGAGTCGCCAGTTCTGTGATACGGTGGGAGAACTGACTAGTGTTTTGCGTTCGTATTCGCACTTGTGCGGTTGAGCAAGAGTCGCCACCAACTTTTTATTTTATCCTAAAGGAAAGGTTAAAAAAGCACAGCAAAAACCTTTTGAGATATTTCGTGGGTTCGGGGGGTAGATTATGAAAAGGGAAGGTATTAGCACCCTTTTCATCCATGGTTATCCATGGGCTCTTAGTTACTTGGTTTTTTAGATCACTTGCCTTGATTTTTGATTGGTTTGAAAATGGTGTGTGTGTGGGTGCTTTTTGAAAACGTTTTGGAAAAAGATGCCTTGTCTTAGGCAACTAATGTATTTGACTCGTGATTGAGTGTTTTACAAAAGTGTGGATCTTTTCGAAAAGATGTTTCAAATGTTTTTTTGAGAGTTTGTTTGAAAGTGTTGTGGATTGTGGTTTTTGAAAAGAAGGCAAGTGTTTTTGCAAATTGATCTCAAGTAACTAAGAGTTTTGTCTACCCTATTGTACTCAAAGGTTTTTGTTATGTTTTAACCCCTTTTAACAATTTTGTTCCACCATTGAAATTGATAGATAATCTTGCGTTTAGGAAGTTTATTCGGGACGGGCGCGGGTCATCGTATGAACCATGAATGCAATGATGCCAAGTGTCTTTGGCAATTTGCTTTGAAGGGACTATGATCATTCCGTTTAGGCAACACTTTGAGACTTATGATCATTTTGATTTTGTTTTGCCAAAGATACTCGACGTGCAAGCATGGCCCCTTTTGGAAGGCAACATGTGGGATTACCCTAGAGGGTGCAAGTGTGATTGTGTATTGATTACATGTATTTGTCTTGTATGAGGTTATCTAGCGTTTGATTTTATGTACATGCAAACCTTAGGTCTAACCATGGTATAATTGGAAAACTGTAAATTGCGGAATGTAAAATCTACGCTATTACAAAATAGTATCCGGGAGTGGGGGTACAAGTGTATGAATGGGGATGAGACTTATAGTATCTAATAAGTTACAACCAAATCGAATTTGCGATCAAAAATGTAAATATCGAATATACAAATATAAGATAAACAAATGTGTAGGAGCAATATGAATGTATCGTGTAAGTGTACATGTATATGAGTATGTGTAATTATTTACAAGTGCGACATGTGAAATTGAAGCGTATTAGGGTATTTGACCTAAAGAAATGTTTACTTAGTCTTGTATTTTGTATTTAGATACGTACAATAAGAAAATGTTTTAATTGAAAGTTCTTATTTCTAATTAAATTATGTATAAAATGTATCATGGTTTATTATATACAAAAAGTATTTAAATGTCAAGAATTGAATTTTTGTATAAAAAAGGGTGTATTTTTTATATTGTTATGTACAAAAATATTTCAAGAAATCAAATTATACAAAAAAGTTTATTTACTTATTATGTGCAAAATATATTTTAATTAAAAGAAGATATTTTCAAATTTAATGATATTGTATAAAAATAAAATGCATCTTATGTGTATGTACAAAATATATTTTAAATAAAAGAGTAAAAAGTCATTTTTCAATTTTAAGTATATGATATAAAAGTATTTTATTATTTTATGTACAAATATAATTTAAATTAGGTATTTTAAATAAAAATATTTTCATATATTTAGTATTAATGTGATTTTGTAAAGGATTAAAGGATAAATGAAAAGAAAAAGAAATAATTGTTTTATGATAAAAGAAAAGAAGTTAGTATTAAAAATGAATTTGGTTATATAAAAAAAGGGTTAGTGATTTTATTGGATCCTGACTGGTAATTAGAAACGGGTCAGGCCCATTTTGGAGGCAAATGTTTTTAGGGTTTCGCTTGTGTTTGTTCAGTTGGAAACGTTTTAGGGTTTGAACGGCGGCGCGTTCGTATGTCCGTTCATCATCGTCTTCTTCTGATCAGCTCCTCCGCCCAACCACCAGTGTCGCTCCCAAAACCTCTCTTCCCTCCATGGCACGGGCTCAATGTCCTTGATGCAAGGTTCATTTCAATGTTTATGTTCCTTTCTCTTTTACGAACTTGCGTGCGTTTCTGATTTGAATCTTACTTTTATCTTTTACTATGAGATGGAGGAGAAAAGAAGAGGGAGAGAGCTTACTACCTGGCCTTGGAGAAGGAGGAGAGAAAAAGGATGCGGCGCTCAGGAGGCTGGAACAGTCGAGGAGCGTGACGCTTGCTCTTTGAGCTTTCCTGGTATCTTTTATCTTGTTCCTTAGGGTTTTGATGATGATTGACTTGTGCTGAGAACCCTTTTTTAATTCACTTCTTTATCTCTTCTACTGCGTGTTGCCTTGTGTTACCTTGAACTGGATGCCTTTGGAACGTCTTAATGCCCAGTGATGTATGTTTGCTGAGGGCCTAGTGTTGAGTTGCCCTGAACTTTGCTCTCTTCTTCTGACTTTCTTCTGATTTTGCCCCTTGAACGATCGTTGAGTTGGATGCCTTCTGAAGCGTTTTATTGCCCAATGATGTTCATACTGAGGGCCTAGGATTTTTGATTTGGGAATGCTTGTTGAAAACGTGTTTCTAGATGTTTGTTTATGGTGAAAGGGTTCTGAGTTCACTTCTTTCCTCTTCTCTATTGCTCATTTTGCCTTTGGATATGCTTTGCCTATGATGAAGAAATTCTGAGGCTTAGGAGTTGCCTTTGCAGATTTTGTTGTTTTGCTTCATTTTTGCAGAGATGGAAAGGTTTGGTTTGTTGACATAGCAGGTTAGGCCTTTGAGGTTGAGCTTCAGGTTTTATGAGGTTTGGTCTTGGGTTTGAACTTGGTAGCAGGTTTTGAGTTTGGCCTATATTGGTTTATGTTTGACAGTATAGTGGTCTTGGCAAGTTATGTTGTGTAGTTTGTATGTTCTGTATGTTTGCTTGACTTTTTGACAGGTTTATGTGGTTGGCTTTAGGATGGGTTATGGTTTGACAGGGGTTTTGGTGGTTAGTTTCTGGTATGTGAAATGCTTAGCAGTTTTTTTGAGTTTTGAAATGTGTTTGATGGCTTTGAGGGTGAGGCTTGATGCAGGTTCTGGTTAGGCTTGGCTTAATAGAGTTTTGGTTGGGTTATGTGTTCGTGGTTTTGATGGTAAAGGTTCCTGGTTCCTATGCTGGTGGAGGTTCACAGTTTGAAGCTTAGAGGCTTCAGTTCAGCAGGTTTTGCTTGACAGTTTGTACATTTTCTGTCTTTGCTTTGGTGAGAAAATCTGCCCTCTTCCTTGTGAACTTTCCTCTCTATTTCTTGTATATCTTTTTTCTTCCTTTTCTGCCTTTTCTGCCTAAGCCTAAAGCCTGCCTATGCTTACTTTATCTCTCTTCTCTTTCTCTCCATAGTACAGTTAAAGAATTCTTAAATGTTTATGCTGTACTTTGTTCTGAAGGGGCCCCTTGGGAAATGATGATTTAGAGTTCAGTTGCTTGCATATAGGATTTTTCTGCATATATATCTCTTCTTTGACAGCTTTCTACACTTTGTGTTATCTTCCATATCTTTGCCAAATCTTTTTATTGGCAGCCTTGAGTAGACTTGTACTTTTGACAGTAAATTGCTCTTTTTGCTTTTGATAGAAAGTGGAATTGGATTTTTCAGTTTGGTTTGCATTTGAAGTTTGAGATTTTAAAACTATGCAGTTTGAGATTCTATGCATTTGACATTTTGCATTCATGAATAAAAATGAAATTCTTCCCTCTTTGTGAACCGGGAGAAATCCCGTGATTTGCAGAGAGGGTTAACTGATCCCAATCAGTGGCCCCTAATGATGAGCAAATTTTATCTGTCTTTTTTAATTCAACTGCTTTTTGACTTTTCTTCTTCTTTTTGCAGATAAAAAAAAATGGAGCACCGGAGCGAAGTGAAGAATGAAGAATTAGAAATAGGATATAATTTTTTTATTTTCAATTTAATTTTTGTACACTATTATTATTTTAAATACTTCGTAATAAATACTTGTATCCAAATAATAACAATTGTAACAACTATTAAATATGAAATAAAAATTCCATTGACATTTAATTCTTTTCAATTCCTTTTCTTTATTTACTTGTTATTTATAATTCCTTAAATTAAATAAAATGAAAGTTAAATTTCAAGTATTTAATTCTTAGAACCATAAATAATCAACTAAACCTTGTTGATCAAAATAAATGAACTGGACGTCTCCATCATCCAAAGCAACGCACAGTCGAACACAAAAACTGATCAGATGCAATCCTTTCTTACTGATTCTTTGCCAAGCACTGTAATTCCACACTGCACACATCCTTTTTGACTGGTGAATTCAAACCAACTGCCTCCTCTTACTGATTAAATTATAAACAATGCAAATTCAACCCGAATCTCGGAATAAAACCGCAAAGTACTGTGGAATTTTAGCCTTTCTGAGAATATGCCCATAAAACCCTTAATTCTTGATTAAATGCCAAATAACGCTCGCCTGATCAAAATTGAACCAAAAATCATCCAAAACCCTAAGCCAACTGTGAAACAATCCAGAGTCCTAAAAATCAGTAAAAACCCTAATTTTGCTTGATTGTCAAGAAAAGTCCCTTTGTCCGATTCTTGAGCCAGTTTGAAAAGTCAGGAAATGTCTGAAGCTGAGATTTCTTGGGGAAAAATGCGAGGGCAAATTTTGGGGTACAACATTGTCATACACGCCTAATTACTATACAATATAAAGAAAAACAATAAATTGCGGAAATTAAAATTCCACGCTATTACAGAGCTTTCGAGAATGAGGAATACAAATTTACAAATGGGGATGTATCGAATCGTCAATGCGATTAAAAGTCTAAATAAACAATCGATACAACCCAATCGAAATGAAAATAAACAGTCAATTAAACTAAAACAAACTATTGAATAAAATTATTAGTGAAATAATATCAAAAATAATGCTTTTGGTATTTTTGTTTGTGAGAGAATTTGAAGGGTAAACCAAACCTATTAAAAATAATAATTGACTACAATAAATTAAATCATATTTTTGTATTTTATTCTTATATCATGAAGAGGTTAAACAATTAAAAGAGGGTTAACTAAAAAAGATTAATTAATAAAATTATTCACAAAGTCCTAAACTAATTAAGAAAATTAATTAATTTTGAAATTATATATATTTATTTAGCTAAATTTAGAAATTAAAACTAAACCTAAACTAATTTTGTTATTAAATAATTGATAAAATTTTGCAAAAATAAGGCTAAAAGAGTTAAGAAAAAAATAGAATGAAGGCCCCAACAGGGGTTAAACTCAGGTCTCTTTGGATTATCAGTGGTGTGCTTTACCAACTGTACTATATTGTTATTCGTTATTATCATATTTTAATTAATACAAAAAGGGAAAACGGATAGAGGAAATTGGGCCAGCAGTCCAATGGGCTGACCCGATTGGCATTGAACAAAGGAAATTGAAACTTGTAACCCTAATATTAAACAGAAGGCGCTGCTAGCTGGTCTTGGGAAGGCAAAAAAGAATTTAATTATTATCATTGGGAAGGAAAAAACAGATTAAATATTGTTAGCTCTTATCTATGTTGTACCATAGAAAAACAACAAGAAAGCTCTCTTTCCCCATGAAAACTCCATCTCCTTCTCACGATATTCCCCTGCTTTATCCGCAATCTCAGATTCTCTCTTTTGCACTTTTCCACCATTTTCTCTCTGCTTCCTTAACCAAATAGCTTCCAATTTTCAATATCTGAAGAATCCCCATCATCATCTTCAAGCTTCTACACGGTCTCACCTTCAATTATCACCGTGTCAATACAACCTTATGTTATCAACTTTGAACTTCAACTGACTCAGTCGCCGTTAAGGTTATATTCTATTCGATGGAGAATCGTAGATTCAAGGAATTAGACAGAATCTGAAGAGGTGAAAGGGGGACCTAGACTCAAATCGCGTATCATGAAATCGAATCGGGGATGGAGTCGAGTTCAAATGTTGAGATGTGAGCAGAGGGGAGCGGTTACAACGGTCTTGATCAGAAAACGATCGGAGAAGAAGAGATATAATGTCAGTAGCGGTTTGAAAGCGAAATAATTAAGACAAAGATGTGATACTGAGAAAGATGGGGATCGTGGCGGTGGTGTTTTACAGATGATTGGCTAATTGATTTGTTTAGAGAAGATTCGACACAACGGCGAGGTTCTGATACCGGTGAGAGAGTGCCCAGAAAGCATTCAGATTGAAGTGGAAGAGCTTGGGGGTTTCACTCAGTGGTAAGCTTATTATTATTATTATTATTATTATTATTATTATTATTATTATTATTATTATTATTATTATTATTATTATTGGATGATTTTTCTCAACAGTTCAATATTACTTTCACGATACAAATTCAAAAAGAAAAAAAATCTTCAGGCAAAAGTTGGTTATGCTTCACATATTGACTCACTGTTTTACGCTATTACATGATATTTGCAGCAAAAAGAATTATGGAAATCAGAAGATGCAATAATAAAAACAAGGATACCAATACTTACAGTGAATTGGGTTCAAGATCTTTCGGGTAATTCTCGGATCTTACTCTGTTCAGAAATTGCCTTCTTCTTCTAATTATGAATTTTTAATCCTGAAACCTGGAAATATTATAGAAATGATTATGAAAGCTCTGAGGTTCTAAAGTATTGTTGGAGCCTGGAATTACAGGTTGAGGTGAAAACTGAATAGGAAGTATGTGATGAGATGAATTGTTGTTTGCAGTATGGAGTTAGAAACTGGTTGTTGAGATGTTGTGAAGATGAAATTGATGGACAAGGAAGTATGTATGTGTGAGTTTACGGTGGAAAGATGGTGAGGGAGTTGAATAAAAGTTATATTTGTGTTTTTTTTATAGAATTACAGTAAGGAGAAAGGGAGAATTGTTTCCTTTTTTTCTCTTAGAGAATCAAGGATGAATATGGAACATGCTTTTTAGTTTAAAGAGAGATTTTTTCGTGTTCAAATTTTGATCTCCCCCTCCTTTTCTCTATTGTCTTCGGTTTTTTATAGTAGAATGAGGGGTTGAATTGGGAAGGAAAAATAGGGTGAATTTGAACAATTTCGGTACACTGTTTCATTGCCCTTTTTATGGAGTTTTTTGTTTTGCTTATTTTGTGATACCTTTGGCTGTTTATTACAGTTGTTTTGACGGGTTTTGTGGACTGGTATATGGATTGTTTTATACAGTAACAACAGGTTTATTATGCAGGTTTGCTTTTCTCTATTTTGGTGCAACTTTGATGGACTGGTACAACAGATTGATGTAGTTATTTTTGGAGCAGCTAGCAGAGCAGATTGGGGCTTGTGAACAGGGTAACAACAAGGTTGTTTTGTAGCAAGGTTTGGACGGAAAGAGTTTGCATTGGTGCATAAAGTTAGGTTGTTAGGTTTAGTAATTTAGACAAGAACCAGGCAGTAGTACTTTGTTACTCCTGGACAAATTATTTTGTATCTTTTTATTTATTTTGTATTTTGTAATGAAAGCCATTGGTATAAAAAAGTCTTGAATTTGGATGAGAAGTTAAATATTGTTTGAAAATGAGTAAGGTTGAAACTTGAATAGATTCTTAAATTATATGGTGAATCATGTCTTGGATTCAAACTTGGATGACTTGAAATGTTTCCTTTTCTTTTTATTTTCCAATGGACACTTTGATCATTGAATTAAGATTTATGCTCTAACTTCATAACTTGAACTTCAAGAACCCATACATGAATTAGACCTGTAACAAGTCTTGAGTGAAGGATTTGGTTGATTCTTAAATGACATTCATGTAATAGCTCTTGCAATATGATTCAAAACCTCTTGAATTTCATGACAATTTCTTCAAGTATTAAGAAAGTTCTCTTTCTCCCAAATTTAAAACTTGAATCAACTTTTGATGTTATGTCCAAAACCTACACTCATGTATAATTTGACCTTGAGGCATCAAGTAGTCAACTCAAATTTATCAATTTCTAAAGAAAACCAATCTTCTAATCCACCCTAAACTTGCATCATAAGGAAATTGGTACTCTGAATTGAAATTTGAAGTCAAGAAAGTTTTAAGTCAAGAAGAATGACCTATAACGTTTCGCTAACTTTCAAAACCTTCTAAGCAAAAATTGGCTCTGATCTTTAAATAAATCTTGTAGATGACGTTCATTATGACAATGTGAAAAAATAATCGTCTCAGGATCTTGAAAATTACGATTCTTGGAAGTCAGGCAATAATTACTTAAGATTAGGTCAAAATCCAGAAAGTGACCTATAAAGTATTCAAATTTCTGATGATCTTTCACACATAATCAGCTCTTGACTTGTAAAGAGAAGTTGGAGATAATGTCAAGGAGGGTCATACGTAAAAAGAACCACTAAAAATATCTAACAAAGAAGAAGTTACAATAGTTTGAATTTGATCTTGAAAAGGTCGACTTTTTGGGTCAACGCAGTTAATTTTCAGTCATCTGAACCATTGACTGAGCAAACTTGTGATGCAAAGCTTGAAACTTGGCACGAGAATCCTTGAGAATACATGAAGAACCATGAAGACCATTTGAAACCTTGAAAACTCAATTTTGCTTGAGAAATACCAAACCCTAGTTGTTGACTCAATGCTTAGGAAGAGAATATGTCTAATCAAACCCTAAGCCATTTTGAATATTTGAGAAACCCTAGGATAACATCTTGAATGAAAAATGGAAGGGAAAATTTTGGGGTACAATAGTTGTCCCTGTTCAATCTTCTTAAACCTGAAGAGTTATATTGGCATGTCTGCCATTCGTGACTTGAAGGTAGAAGGTGATTGAACACTAGAGTGCCTAGAAATTTGCACTCGCTTGTGCAAGAAGTAACACTTTGGATTTATTGTATAGGGAATGGGCTTATAGATTCCATTTGGAGAGTGACGGAATATTGTCAGAGATGGGCTTATATATGTCATATGAAGTGGTTGAGAATCGTCAGAGATGGGCTTATAAATATTATCCAGAAGTGATTGTTGATGGAGAAATTAGAATAGGTCTAATGCTTGACTTTAACTAGGAGAAGTATCATAATAAATCTTTGGTCGATTTAATCTGAGCCATAAAAATTCTACTGAAAGAAGTATTAGAATAAATCTTTGGTCGATTTAAATCTGAGCCAACAGATGTCTTTAAATCTTTATCTGTGAAAAGTATCAGTATAAATCTTTGGTCAATTTATACGGAAACAACAGATGTTCTTCGCTTGTTTTCAACTGGAGGAAGTAAATCTAACCAGACGAGGTCTTTGGTTGGTGACTTCACTGTGTCGTACCCCGAATTACCCCTACCTTTACGATCATAATTTCAAGATTTAAAATAGAAGAAATGTTTAATCAAAGATGGTCCAACAATATTTGTTGGTCCATTTTTTAAGAAGAATTCGGATCAACAGGAGGTGTATTAATTCAGAAGAGTGGGGTCTTTCTAAATCAGAAAGACTCGTATATCCGTGAACCCATTTCACGAAGCATGTTGGCCTATGGCCCATGAGATTCGAAAATGGAAAATTGTTTCAAAACTAATAATTACTAAGTTATTAAATTATTAAGTCCACTTAAGTTTAAATTGCATAGGCTTATTTATGTTAAGTTGATTTTAGTAAAAAAAAAGGGTGTGCTTATCAATAGCTGAGGCCCATTAAGTGGGCTCATCTGACGTTTTTAGAAAAAAAAGAAGTCTTATTATTATTAAAAGAAAATTGTTTATTGTTATTATTTTAAATAAATAAATAAACAAAAATGAACTTCTTTGTTAAAAGAACGTAATGTATTTTTTACTGTTAATTTCTTTGTTTCAATATTGTTTTTGTTAAAGATTATTTTGTTTATCAAGATTTTCTTTTGATGGATTTTGAAAAAAAAAGCCGTTTAGGCCTAGGTGTTTGTAACAGAAAAACGTTTTTGCTGTGAGAAAATAATGCTGCTTGAAATAATTAATTAAGTACAAGCCCAATTCAGTTTTTGCGCAAAGTCCAAATGTCCAATAAAGCAACAACTGTTCAAATTAAACTAAATTCATGCACATTTTTTGCACTAACAAGCTACTATATAAATCAAATAAAAAACTGAATCAAATCTCCAATAAACCAAATATGCAAATTGATGCAAATTCCAGAAATTACAGTATAATCGAATATATTACATTCAAAACAGAATCATTAACATACAATCCAAATCTGAAAATTGATAGTAAAGCAAATCAATTATACAGAAATCAAATCAATTACAACATAACACTAAATCCATAATTATCTCTAATTCCTAAATCTATTCTAATTTTATAACAGCAATTCTCGCAAACCCTAGAACTAAAATCAACCTATAAATAACCAAGCATAAATTAACAGTAAGGGGGGAGAAAGATACAGTAGAAGAAAAAGGTGTAAGCTTGAAGACAAGAGAACTTGAAGAACAACACCACAAACCAAAGACCAGAGCGATTAGGGGTTTCGATATCTGAAACCCTAATCGCTAGCCGCTGGCCACCTTGCCATCGACCACCATCTTCAACCCCTCAACTCGCTGCGACCTAACAAACACACAGAGAAAGAAGGGATTAAAGACCAGAATCGGAAAACGCTCAGAAATCAAATCTAGAATACAACAATCACAAAGAGGGGTAAAACTTTATAGCTTTTATGTTGTTGTTTGGTTAAGGGTTGTGGATTAGTAGACGGTAGGGTTGTTGGTTACGCCATCGCGGTGGACATTTAGGGTTGGAAGTTTGAGAAAGGGAAGGGATGTAACGAGTGAGAGAGAGAGAGAGAGGAAGATGATGATTGCTGTAAATAAAATAATAAAAAATGAATAAGAACAAAATGGTATAACCCGTTCAATCACATGCATACACACCCACAATAATTAACATGGTCCTTCTTTATCATCCCTCTGATCATGATCCGACGGCCGCAGGCCAAGTCATACGGTAATTTCCATACACCTCGCACACCCAATCTCTTAGACTTCCTCCCAAGCATGCAATGGGCCTAAGCCCATTAATTTTTGCGCCCCCATCTCCTTGTTTTACTAAAACGAATAATGAATCATATCCCCTGTCCAAAATGCATAATGGGCCTAACCCAAATTGTTTTCAGCACCCCCTAGTTTTACTTAATAACTAGAAACACACACCCCGGGAATTAAATTATATTATTATTTTATATAATTCTAATTGTTAATTTTATCTTCTTTTTTATTATTTATAATTATTATCATTATTAATATTAATTTTATATTATTATTATTATCATATTTTATTTATTATTTATTTATATCATGTAAATAAATTATTTTTTATTTAAAACTCATGAATATATTATTTTTTACATATCGCATTAAAT
The DNA here is from genome assembly GCA_948472305.1 of Vicia faba. Classification (NCBI taxonomy): domain Eukaryota; kingdom Viridiplantae; phylum Streptophyta; class Magnoliopsida; order Fabales; family Fabaceae; genus Vicia; species Vicia faba. The sequence goes on from OX451740.1 coordinate 376,390,215, forward strand.
ATTTTGTATCATGCATTAATCAAGAGTTTTTGCAATTAATATTATAAAAAATACTCAACAAATCTCAAACTATTTTTCACAATCAACTAAGCCAAACAAGCTCGTTTACAAAAGGGTTTCAAACAGATTTTGACTAATCGCGTATTTACCAAAAATCTTCGCAATCACTACAATCGGTCAAAATGCGAGGTGATTCAAAATACATTTGCAACCCCTAAAAAACACCAATCTCATACGAACTACGAATTAGGACTCTGATTCCTTATAAGAGGATACGTAGGCATACGATCAAAAATCGTGGCGTGTTCCTCTATTAAAATTTAAAACCCTATTTAACCCGAAGCCTAAACCTAAACCTAGTATCCTTGTGAACAAGGTAGATGAAAGGTGCCTAACACCTTCCTTTCGTCTAATAAAGTCTTAAACCTAGAATCTTTATCTGTGAATTAGGGTTTCCTATTAGATGCCCTTCCCTAGGATAAAAACTAATAGTGGAGGCTCTTCATTTAGGTTTTATTTTGGGTTTTACTTGTATTTATTTATTTGATTTATTTATTTATTACAGTTATTTATTGCATTTATTTATTTATTGTCAATTTTTTATCATTATATATTTACTGCATGGCGGGAATTGTTATCTTAAAATTATTCCCAAATAAACCCTTAGAAAGAAGGTTCGTCTATTAGCTTAGGAGATACACCATCCCTGCGAGTTTATGTGACGACTTCGCTTAGAGTCGGTGGACTTCCAAAAAAGGAATACTTATCGAGAGACATCCTCTTGACGATTAGGACTTTGGAAGGACACCCATGACTCTCTGTAACGACTGTGATACGGTGGGAGAACTGACTTGAGGTTTGCGTTTGTATTCGCAAATGTTGCGGTTTAGCAAGAGTCGCCACCGACTTTTTATTTTATCCTAAGGAAAGGTTAAAAAGCACAGCAAAAACCTTTTGAGATGTTTTCTTGGGTTCGGGGAGTAGATTATAGAAAGGGAAGGTATTAGCACCCTTTCTATCCATGGTTATCCATGGGCTCTTAGTTACTTGCTTAGGTCACTTGCCTTTTGTTTTCAATTGTTTTAAATGGTGCTTGAGTGTGTGGGTTTTGAAAATGTTTTTGAAAAGAGGCCAATGTGGTGGCAACCTTTGCAATGATCCATGTGGGGATGTATACAAAGATGTATGTCTTTTGAAAAGGTTTTCATTTTGTTTTTGAAAGTTGTTTTGAAAGTGTAGTGAAGTGTGTTTTGAAAAATAGGCAAGTGTTTTGTTTTGCAAGTTGGTTCAAGTAACTAAGAGGTTATCTACTCCTAAATTTCTCAAAAGATTATTGCTATACTTTAACCCTTTTAACAAGTTTGCACCACCATTGTATTTGGTGGGCAACCTTGTGTTAGGATGTGAAAGGGACAGGCGCGGGTCATCGTTTAGACCATAATTGTAACGACGTTAAATGTCTTTGGGCAATTTCTCTAAGGGACTTGATCATTTGTTTTGTTTGTTTTGAAAAGTTTTATCGAGGGACTATGATCATTCAAACTGTTTGCTTTGCCCAAAGATGTTCAACATACAATATGGCCCATTTATTTGAAGGCAACAAGTGGAATACCCTAGGGGGTGCAAGTGTGATTTGTGTGTCCATTTTCATGCTTGTTTATCTTGTATTAGGTCTAACTATTTTTTATCGTTTTTTCGCATACAAACCCTAATTCTAGCATGTTATTATTTAGAAAGCAATAAAGTGCGAAATTAAAATTACTAAGCTATTACACAACCAAATATGGGAAGGGGGGTACAAATGTTCAAATGGGGATATTGACAAGAATTTAAATCTAAATTATTACAACAATTGGATATTTGCATAGTTTAAATATAAATAAAATAAATATGTGAAATGTAAAAAAGAAAGTTTTTATGTGTATAAGAAAATATTATTTATGTAAAAGGAAAAAGAAAATAAAAATGTACTTATTTTTTAGTATTTTGAAACTTAGGGCAAGAAACCCTAATTTTTATATAAAAAGTATTATTATCTAATTTTAATTCTACTATTTATTTATTATGTACAAAAATAAAATAAAATGAAGTATTTTGTGAAAAAAAGTGTTTTGGTATCAAATATTAATAAAAATGAAGAAAATCAAGTATTTTATATTTTTATCTTAAATATATTAATAAACATGTATATATATATATATATTTAAACCCTAAATGAGTATTATACAAAATAAATATTTATTTAATATTTTAATAAAATAAATAAAAGTATTTTTTTGTGTGAAATATTTTCAGAAAGTAAAAATAAAAATAAAAATGTATCTACATTATTTTCTATTTATTTTAATAATAGTGTATATATATATATTTGTATATAAATAAAAGAAATAAACAAACAAATATGCCATAAATACAAAAAATGATGGAAAAAATATTTTAAAAAATTTAATGGCATGAGAAAAAATAAACAAAGTCAACCCAAAAAGAAAAAGTCAAAAATGTTGAAAAATAAACAAATGGGCTCAGGGGGTGTAAACCAAAAAAAATGGGGTGTGAAAAGGAAACAAATCCAGGCCCAGCCCAGATCACTTCTTCTTCAACCTCTGTACATCTTTCTTCTCCCAAAACACGCGTTTTCTAACTCTGGATTCCTGGACTTTCAAGCAAAACTCATAACATGAAAAGTGTAGAGCATTAAGAGACGGTTTCAACCATATAAAGAACATGACCTATCTCTCCAAGATGAGAGAGAATTTCTCTCCCCCTCTTTTCTGACCTAGTTTTTCTACCATTTTCAGAGCTAAAATTCTCTTCACTCAGATAAAAGAAATGAAAAGTAAAGCTATGTACATGTTCAGGGCTATGAGTAGGACTTTGTTTCTTCACAAACTTAAGACTAAAGATGCCTAATAAGAGAGATACGAATTCAAACTTTTACCTGTGCAGTTGAACTTCTATGTGGAGAATGAGAAACTTTCAGTGCAATGTGATGATTGGAAAAGCTTCCTTGAAGTCCAGGGATGCTTTTTCAATGCTCACTTTGTCTTGAAACTTCTTGTATCAAGCTATGGAACTTCACCTGCAAGTCAAAGATGTGAAAATGGTGGAAGTGGTTAGAGCAACTACAGATCGTGCCTTAGCTTCTGGATAGCTTGCATATGTTGTAAGGAAGATAGAGGAACAGGTTTGGACAGAAATGCTTGAAGGGATTGAGAGATTGCACTCAAACTGCAGGGGCACCCCTGTTTGTGCAGTTTGAGGGTGATTCTGAGATGGAGGGTGTTTGAAAGGCAAATGGCTCGAGCAAAAGCTTCAATGTGGTCTATGGAATGTGTTTGATATCTTTTGTGCTGTGTTCTTTTGCTGATATGAGAGATAGCATAAGTTATGGATGTTACTTCTATGTGAAGCAAGCAAATGTCAACTTGGTTTCTAGGCCAGTACAATGCCTCAATCTATGCTGCACCTTTGAGTCTTGATCAGTGGGATATGCCTATGCTTTTTTGCTTCAAAGATCTGCATTGTACCTCATAGATTTGCAAAGTTGCCATAAAGTATCACTTTACAAGAATAGATAACATGCTTTTTCTAGTTTAGGCTTGATTTTGTGTGTATTATCCAAATGAGCAAAATAATGTTAGAACACAAAGGATATGCATTGAATTATTGAGTGAAAATGGGATTAGAGGCCTGCAATGTAGCTTAAGCATGCTGAATTCAAATTTGCCAAGTTTATGAACATGCTTTGATGAAGAACAAAAGTGAATTTTTGCCAACTTGTGAAATTCGAATCTCTCAAGTTATGAGGTTGTTTGATGAGTTCTTGGACATTTTGGAAAGCTTGGAATGTGTACTACAATCCATCTTTGAAATACAAATCAAAATTCCAATTGGAAGGGCATGAAAAGTGGCCTTGAAGTAGGGTAGAAAACCTTGTCAAAATAGGTCAAATTTCACTAAGTTAAAAGATGGTTTAGTGCCCTTATTCAAAAAATCATAACTTGAGATACAAGCTTCAAATGAGAAAACTTTGTGAATCAAAGTTGTAGATTTTGCAACAAGCTACAACTTTCATGTTTTGACTTTTGTTTGAATCCCAATGGATCATGGTGAAAAGATGGGGCAAAGTTGGGAAAAAATTAGGGTTTTCCATAACTTAGAAAAATTCTAAGTTATGAAAAATTCCATTTTCAAACCCTAATTTGCATTTTGTGATTTCTTGGTGAACAAGTTTCATGATTTGTAATGTTTTGATGAAAAATGAATCTTGACTCTTGATTTTGACCAAAAAGTCAAAGTTTGACTTTTCAGTATACAGTCAAAATTGATCAATTGACTGGGAAATTCAACTGTCAATCTTGTGTACTTGGGATCTTTTGAGCTTGATGAACATGTCAAGATAATTCCATGGGGTCCTTGAGTCCATATGTGAGCTTGGTTTGCCATTGGCTAGGTCAAACAGTCAAAAATTGCCTTTGTGCAGTCAAAACCCTAAAAATGACCATTTTGCCCTTTTGGTGATCTGATCAAATTTCTTGAGGAATTGTGATTCAAACTTGATCAAATGGTCCATGTGAGTTCATAATGTTGATGTGGACCAAATTTCATGAGGTTTGACTGTCAATTGGCCACAGTTGACTTTTTCCCCAATACAGCTGATTTCTAGATCAACTGTCCAATTGACTGGGTAAAACTTGGAATCAAGACTTGAAACTTGGTATAGGTAAACTTGGGAGTCCAATATGAAGCATGAAAGTCATCTTAGGCATTTTAGGTCAAAGCATCTTTAGGCAAACACAAACCCTAATTTGAGTCCACAGTGCAAGGAGAAGTCTTGAGCAGAGGAAACCCTAATTGGATCTTGATCTTCAAAGGCCTTGTGATGAGAAAATGTTAAGGAAATGGGAGGGCAAATTTTGGGGTACAACAGTTGCCCCTGTTCAATCTTCTTGGACCTGAAGAGTTAGATTGGCAAGTTTGCCTTTCGCGACTCGAGGGTAAAAGGAGATTGGACACTAGAGTGCCCGGAAATTTGCACTCGCATGCTGGAGTCTCAACAATGTGGTGTCGGGAATGGGCTTATAGATGCCATTTGGAGAGATGGTGAATAGGGAGATGGGCTTTGTAGATGCCATCTGGAAAAGTGACAGAACTTTGTCGGGAATGGGCTTATAGATGCCATTCGGAAGTGTTGATCGCATAAGAGGTTCCTTAGCGAGAACTTGTGTGTTTTAAGAAAGACATATGTTTTCCTGGCTTGTTACAGGTGTTTGATCTTCAGTCTCCTTATGCAGATATGCCCTGGCTGGATACAGGAGTCGAATCTTTGAATTCTGCAGACGTGCCCTGGCTAGATACAGGAATCGAGTCTGGAAATGTGGTTAACAGATATGCCCTGGCTGGATACAGGAATCGAATCTGGAAATAGTCATCAATAGATATGCCCTGGCTGGATACAGGAGTCGAATCTTTGAATTCTGCAGACGTGCCCTGGCTAGATACAGGAATCGAGTCTGGAAATGTGGTTAACAGATATGCCCTGGCTGGATACAGGAATCGAATCTGGAAATGTTGTAGCTGATAGATGTGCCCTGGCTGGATACAGGAGTCGAATCTTTGAACTCTTCAGACGTGCCCTGGCTAGATACAGGAATCGAGTCTGGAAACTGATCACTCAGATGTGCCCTGGCTAAATACAGGTATCGAATCTGGAATTGTGACAGTTGAAAGTAGTCGTTTTTTGAGATTGTCTTTTTCCTGAAAAGGCAAAGACGCAAGCTGTATGCAATGTCATGATGTATGATATGCATGATGTCATGATGTTCGACATTTGATGTTGCATGTGTTTCATCATGTAGGTAAGCAAGATGTATGAAAATGTGAAATGTTTATGAGTGTAATTTCATCTTAGGAAAATAAATCCTTGACGAAAGGCCGGGAAGCTGCTTTGCGGAAGAGATATTTGGCCGAAGCTCTGATGAGAGGCCTGCCGAGGACTTTAACAATGGATTCCGCTGAGAATAATGATGATAAACTCCGCTGGGGAACCCCAAAGATAAACTCTGCTTGGGAAAACCAAAGATAGACTTCGCTGGGGATTGAAGGAACTTTCGCCGAGAACGGTCTTCCGTGGCTTTTAGCTGAGGATAACCCAGTTATAAGTCCTTGTGAGGAAATAACTCTAAATAAAACTTGGGCGAGACGTTCGTACTTCGCCGGGGATAAGCTCGCAGAATCTACTGGGGATGAGCTTTTAAGACCTGCCGGGGGATGTTGTGCCTTTTTTCAGGATCGACGGGGAATCGACTCCCGCTTGGGGAAAGTGCTGCTGAACCTGTTTTATTCTGCGGGGAGCTAAGATGATTCGACCAATATTTTCAGTTGAACCTACCCTGGTGCCTTGGTGGACAAAGCAACTAGACCGCTTTAAACAACTACACATTGCCCCTGTCTTTGATGTCACTTGCAATTAATCTCTTTTTTCATATGCAAACATTTAGGGATCAGCAATTTAATGTCAAATGCATATATCAAAAATGAACATTGGACGTTTTTCGCAAGACAAACAGAAAAAGAAAAACAATGGCAATTTGTATGGACAAGTGAATTTGTATTGATTTAAACTTGGCCTGTGAATAGGCGTTTTTTGTACAAGAGGCTGACATCCTAGTAAGAGGACGCCGCCAAATAACATAGAGTTTACAATTTGAAAAACAAAACAGCTATGTGAACAATCCCACTGGGTTCCAACTCTGCTATTGCCTTTATGTCTTCGAACGTCTCATCGCTTTGCTGCCTGGTCGAAGATGAAGCTGATTGGTCGATGCCGTAATCTGAGCCAGATAGTTGATGCCGAATTCTGGGTGCGAAGTGATCCAATGAGACATAGTGTTACGCTTTTATCCCTAACTTTTGCCTGGACCGCCCTTTCGGGTTTTCAGTCCAACGGGATACCCTTTTTTGCCCAAGCCGCCCTCTCAGGTTTTCGACTTGCCGGGTGTACAGATTTTTATTCATTTCATCCCTTATTTTTGCCCGAACCCTTTTGGTTCGCCGGGAAGCCCTTATTTTTGCCTAGGTATGTTAACCTAGCGGGTCTTTTATTTATGCGTAGTATTTTTTCACTATGTCCGCATTGGCGGGGTGAGGAAGGTCGTCACCGTCCATGGTGGTTAGGATCATGGCTCCTCCAGAGAACACGCGCTTAACCACAAATGGCCCTTCGTACGTAGGGGTCCATTTGCCCCGGGGATCACTTTGAGGAAGGATAATGCGTTTGATTACCAGGTCCCCAACTTGATACTCTTGCGGTCTGACTTTCTTGTTAAATGCCCTGATCATCCGTTTTTGATACGTTTGACCATGACAGATAGCAGTGAGCCTTTTTTCGTCAATTAGATTTAGTTGATCAAGTCGAGTTTGGATCCAATCATCTTCATTCAAGTCTGCATCCTTCATTATTCGGAGAGAGGGTATCTGGATTTCAATCGGCAAGACTGCCTCCATGCCGTAGACCAAGGAGAAAGGAGTTGCCCCGGTTGACGTCCTTGCTGAGGTGCGGTACCCATGAAGAGCGAACGGTAACATCTCGTGCCAATCTTTATAGGTCACTGTCATCTTCTGCACAATTTTCTTGATATTTTTATTGGCTGCCTCTACAGCCCCATTCATCTTCGGCCGATAGGGGGAAGAATTGTGGTGCTGTATCTTGAATTGTTCACAGAGTTCAGTGATCATTTTGTTATTGAGGTTGGTACCATTGTCCGTAATGATTCTTTCTGGGACTCCGTACCGACAAATCAGATTATGCCGGATGAATCGTGCCACGACGCTCTTGGTTACCGTGGCATAGGAAGCTGCCTCGACCCATTTCGTGAAGTAATCGATCGCCACCAAGATGAAGCGGTGCCCATTGGATGCCGTCGGTCGGATCTCACCGATCATATCAATGCCCCACATTGCGAAAGGCCAAGGTGCCGTCAGGATATTCAAAGGAACCGGAGGGATATGCACTTTGTCAGCATAGATCTGGCATTTATGACAAGTTCGGGAGTGCTGGTAACAATCGGCTTCCATCGTGGACCAGAAATATCCTGCCCGAAGGATTTTCTTAGCCATGGTGTGTCCACTGGAATGGGTTCCAAATGTTCCTTCATGCAGTTCCATCATAATTTTCTCTGCTTCAGCCTTATCCACACAACGTAACAGAGTTGAATCATGATTCCGTTTGTAGAGAATGCCGTTGCTGAGGAAGAATTTTGCAGCAAACCTCCTCATGAACTTCTTGTCGTTGACAGATGCACCTTCAGGGTATTCCTGAGCTTCCAAGTACCTCTTTACCTCGTGATACCAGGGCTTTTCAGTCACCTTCTCAGCCTCGAGCTCGCAGCAGTATGCCGGTTCATCCAACTTCCAGATCGTGATTTGGGGAGCCTCATTGTCCCATTTAACTTTGAACATTGAAGACATCGTGGCTAGTGCGTCCGCTAGCTGATTCTCTTCTCTGGGGAAATGCTCAAAAGTTATTTCTTCAAAGTGAGGGAGCAAGGTCGACACATACTCCTTGTAAGGAATGAGATTCGGGTGTTTCGTATCCCACTCGCCTTTGATCTGATTGATCACGAGAGCGGAATCTCCGAAGACACTTAGAAACTTGATCCTCAAATCGATCGCAGCTTGTAAACCCATGATACATGCCTCATATTCTGCCATGTTGTTGGTGCAGCTGAAACATAATCGGGCGGTGAGTGGAGTATGAGTCCCCTTGGGAGATATGATTACAGCGCCGACGCCGTTACCCAGAGCATTGGAGGCTCCGTCAAAATGCATAGACCATCGGGATCCTTCCTCAGGTCCTTCATCCGGTCCAGGTACTTCACAGTCAGTTACCACCATGATGTCTTCGTCCGGAAAATCAAAGTTCAATGATTGATAATCGTCCACAGGTTGGTGTGCCAAATGATCAGCCAGTACACTCCCCTTAATTGCTTTCTGAGTTGTATACTGGATGTCATATTCTGTTAAGATCATTTGCCATCTCGCTATTCTCCCAGACAGAGCGGGCTTTTCAAATATGTACTTGATGGGATCCATCTTTGAAATCAATAAAGTAGTGTGAGTCAGCATATACTGTCTCAGCCGGCGAGCAGCCCATACAAGAGCGCAGCAAGTTTTCTCAAGCAGTGAGTAACGAGACTCACAGTCGGTAAACTTTTTGCTCAAGTAATAAATAGCGTGCTCTTTTCGGCCAGACTCGTCATGCTGCCCCAGCACACACCCCATTGAATTATCAAGCACTGTTAAGTATAGTATCAGAGGTCTTCCTTCCACTGGTGGCATAAGAATGGGTGGCTCTTGGAGGTATTCCTTTATTCTTTCAAAGGCGGCCTGACATTCATCATTCCAGCGTACCACTTGATCTTTCTTCAGTAATTTGAAGATTGGCTCACAAGTAGCAGTCAGATGTGATATGAATCGGGCAATGTAATTCAGTCGTCCTAGGAAACCTCTGACTTCTTTCTCTGTTTTTGGGGTCGGCATCTCTTGAATAGCTTTAACCTTGGCAGGGTCCACCTGGATACCTTTATCACTTACAATGAAACCTAGCAATTTTCCGGACCTTACCCCGAAGGTGCATTTGTTGGGATTCAATCTCAGCTTGTACAACTTGAGTCGGTCAAACAACTTCCTCAGATGATCAAGGTGTTCCTCCTCAGTTTGAGACCTTGCAATCATGTCATCAACGTATACTTCAATCTCATGATGGATCATATCATGAAATAAAGCAACCATGGCACGCTGATAGGTTGCCCCAGCATTTTTCAATCCGAATGGCATGACCTTATAACAGAAGGTCCCCCACTGAGTTACAAATGTAGTCTTCTCCATATCTTCAGGAGCCATCTTGATCTGATTATACCCTGAGAAGCCATCCATGAAGGAGAACACCTTGTGTTGAGCTGTATTATCAACAAGGACATCGATGTGAGGTAGGGGGAAATCATCCTTGGGGCTGGCCCTGTTCAGATCCCTGTAGTCAACACACATTCTGACCTTACCGTCCTTCTTCGGCACTGGCACAACATTGGCAACCCACTGAGGGTAAGAAGTTACTGCAAGGAAACCCGCATCAAACTGTTTCATCACCTCAGCTTTAATTTTCTCAGACATCTCTGGACGCATTCGTCGAACTTTTTGCTTTACTGGAGGGCAATCTTCCTTGGTTGGCAAATGGTGAACTACAATGTCGGCATCCAAACCAGGCATATCTTCATAAGACCAGGCAAAGATCTCCATGTAGTCTTGTAGCATCTGGATCAATCGTTGCTTCACGCTGAGCTCTAGATTGGCACCAATTTTGACCTCTTTCCTATCTGTCTCAGTACCCAAGTTAATTGTCTCCACGGGCTCTTCATGTGGTTGAATAGCCCTCTCTTCCTGTAGTAGCAGTCTTGCGAGTTCACCAGGCACTTCGCAATCATCTTCACCTTCGTCTTCGGCTAAGTTGATCGGATTTTCGAAGTCATAACTGGCGGTAGCAGAGCTGTTGCCAGTGAGATCCAGAGTGGATTGAAACCTGTATAAGTGAGTGTGTGTAAATATAGCTGTTTTGCAATATATATAACACAGAAAGAAAAGGAGCACAAGATTTGAAATGCAACAAACGTCCAATGTTTTGATTGATGATATATGAAAATGTCATACAAAAAGCCCTCACAAATGGAGCTACGATGCCCCGGGCAGGACACCGAGCCAACAGAGTTTTAACATATTGTTTGTTACAAATTTGGAAATCAAAAGAAATCAATTACTGCGTGACAAATGTGATAGGGGTAAAATCCTTTGCTGTCCAGTTGCTTGGTCCGTCGCTGGCAGTCGGGTAGATCCAATTATCAAACTCAGCTTCCTCCACATCCTCCTCGATAGCATTCACCCTTGAGCTGGAAATAAACACCGGAGCCTTCCCAATCTTCTCTTTGCGCACCGCCTTCTGAGCCTCTGCAGTAAAGCCTAGCCCAAACTTGTCGTTCTTCTGAGTGAAGTCAGGAAGCTGACCCCAGTGTGCACCATTGCCTTTCTGAACCACAGCCCGGGCATCCCTTAGGGAAACCATCTTCAAGGAATCATTCTCTCCGGCTATTGTCTCCGCAGCTGCTGAAATTGGATGTACCTCCTCGAAATGTTGGAAGGGAGTTTCAATAAATTCTCCGTCCATCTCGATGTACCTGAAGGAATTCAAATGGCTCACCATATACTCCTCTTCTCCTTGCACAGTGACAATTTTCCCCCTGACGGGATACTTCAGTTTTTGGTGTAAGGTGGAGGTCACTGCCCCAGCTTTGTGGATCCAAGGTCTACCCAACAGACAGGAGTACGATGGACGTATATCCATCACGTAAAAGGTAGAGTCAAACACTTGGGAGCCTACACGAATAGGGATGTTAACCTCTCCATGAACCATCCTCTTGGAACCGTCAAAGGCTCTGACGATGATATTGCTGGGTTTCAACTCCAGGCCTTCATAATCCAGACGATCCAACGCCTTTTTTGGAAGAACATTCAAAGAAGAACCAGTGTCCACCAATACATGTGCCAGAGTAGTGCCCCTGCATTCAATAGAGACATGCAGGGCATCATTGTGGTTTCTCCCTTTTGCGGTTAGGTCAGCATCTGAAAAGCCCAAGCCGTTGTCCGCCGTCAAATTTGCTATGCAGTCAGTGAACTGAACTGCAGACGTCTCCTGCGGCACATGGGCCGTCTTGAGAAATGAGATCAAGGCTTTTGCATGGGCCTCGGAACATAGTAATAAGGAAAGCAGGGAGATCTTGGAGGGTGTATGCCCTAACTGTTCGACAACATTAAAATCACTTTTCTTTATTATTTTCAGAATCTCCTCCATTTCTTGTCGGGAGGCCTCAGCATTCACGGGTATTGGTGCCTCCATCCGGGCAGGCTCTTCTTCAATCCCTTTGCCCCGAGCATTTGATGACTCGGCAGCAGGGGACACAATTTGATCAGCAACAGGACTTGGTAAACTTGCAGGTTTTATGAGGAGGGGTTTTCGAATAGCGGGCGGCGCAATGTCGGGCGAGAAGAGCCTGCCACTGCGGGTGACTTTAGCTGGACCGGTGATATCGCAGATACTGGCACTAGCATCAAATTCTTGCTTGATTCCATTTACATATACGTCTGCCCCATAATGCCAGGGGACAGCTTTATCAGACACGTAAGAGAGGGGCCCTGGAACAGTAATGATCACAGGCGCAACTGTCAAGATTTGAATAGGCTTCTTTGGGGGTGCCTTGGTTGGATTTTTGAAGATGGTAATCACGGAAACTTCTTTCATCGGAACCAATTGAACAGCAGTCTTTTTGAATAAAATCTCCTTGCTATCCATTAGGCCTTGGATGCCTAACCTTAGCAAGGGACAATCAGATAGGGAAATAGCACAGAATGGGCAACCTTCGCCGCAACCCGGAAATAAACCGGCCCGCAGTAGGTTCTTCTTAACAGTCTTCAAAGGGGTAACAACTTCATCTATCGAAACAGCATACACTTCTTCCTCAATGGCACTTACCCTATGCTGGGGCATAGGAGCCGTTACAACATTCGGTCTTTCCGGCGCTTCAAACTGAATTTCTTTTGCGTCAATTAGATCTTGCACTTTGTTTCTCAAGGCCCAACAATCATCAGTAGTGTGCCCGGGACTATCAGAATGATAAGCACACCGGGCATTCGGGTTGTATTTAGGGGACGCAGTGTTGACAACCTTAGGAGCTTCTTTGAGGGTCACCAGGTTGGTGGATAACAGTTGGGGTAAAATTTGAGATAATGTCATACTTAATCGGGTATACTGCCTCTTGGGCCTTTCACTTCTTTGCTGATTGTACTGCTGAGGAGCAGCAACAGGTTTAGAGATGACCAAAGCATTAACGGCTTGGCGACCTTCGGGCTTGACTTGTCTTCTAGGGCCATAGACGGCACTTGCTTCTTTCTTAAACGGCCTCTTCTCAGCACTTGTAGAGGCAGCTTTCTGTATCTTGCCTGACCTGATACCAGCTTCAATTCTTTCTCCTGTTAATATCAGATCTGTGAACCCAGCGGAGGAGTTTCCAACCAAATGATTGAAAAACGGACCAGACAACGTTCCCAGAAACATATCAACCAGCTCTCGATCAGTTAATGGAGGCTGCACCCTGCCAGCCAAATCTCTCCATTTTTGAGCGTACTCTTTGAATCCTTCACCCGTCCCTAGAGACATACCCTGAAGTTGGGTACGCGTAGGAGCGAGATCAGAATTATATTGGTATTGCCTGTAGAAAGCAGTCGCCAAATCCTCCCAGTGCCGGATGCTAGCTCCGTCTAATTGGTAGAACCATTCAAGTTGTGACCCCGAGAGGCTGTCTTGGAAGAAGTGAATCCAGAGGTTTTTATCCGCCGTGTAAGGTTGGATTTTCCTTACATACGACCTCAGATGCAGCTTTGGGCAGGAGACCCCATCATACTTGGCGAAGGCAGGCGCCTTAAACTTGTGTGGAATTACTACTCCAGAAGATAATCCCAAATCCCCGAAATCCAATCCCGGCACGTTCTGAATTTCCATAGCGCTCAAACGGTCCTCCAATTGTTTGTATCTGTCAGCAGCAGGTGGGTATTGTTCCTCGTTATAGTCCGTCTCGTTGTCGGAGACTGCGGGACTAGGTGCTTCTCCCCCTTGGGGACTGTTTTTCTCAGCAGAAGAAGTGGTCGGATCAGCTTCATTGTGGAGTGTGTTCCCAAATCTGCGTCCGGTGTTGAACATTGCCGTCCTCTTTTTCTTCTTCTTTTTCAGGAGTAGAGTCTTCAACTCTTGCTGACCCTGGGCTAGACTTAGGACCATCTCTTGAAACTGTGCACTTTGGGCCTGAAGGGCCTTGATCGCTTGCTCACTGGATGACTCCGAATTCATGATGACTGTGCACACAAACAGCGAAGAAAATTAAGCAACCTGTGAAATAGGGTACCTGCTATGCATATGGTGCAATGGAATGCGTATGTATGCAATGCATTCAAGGATTTAGAACATTCAAACTTTGTTGTAGACAAAAAGGAACGCACATCATATTAATAAGGAGAAATTCGTTAGTACATAAATGCCTCATGGGCCAAATATTACAAAATAAACTCCTTAAGGCAAAAAGACATTGCGCATCCTTTTTGGCGCGATGTAGGTGTTGAGATTCCTTTCCTCGTGCAGCAGGCGGGTGAGTTCCAGGACCTTCTTTTCACTAGCATGTAGACTGGTCTCAAGAGAATTCCGTTCTTCCTTAAGTTGGATCCAGCTCTTCTGCATCTCTTCCCAGGAGGTGGGCATGTCGGGATGTTGAATAGTGCAGGATGCTTCTCCTTCCAAGACTGGCTCTTTGATTACAGGTAGCATGTGAGGGTAAGGCATTACTAACTTCTGAGAGCGGGCTCGTACCCACTTGAGGTAAGGCCCCAACGGGATGGAGTTCCGATGCCCCAGTGTTTTACTGTCTATCCTACTTGGCATCCTCCAAGCTCTGATAAATTTCTGACGAAGTCCTTGAGTATCGTTGTCGAAGTCGAAGACTATGTCTGGAATTAACATGTCATGAGGGCCCTCCTTACGAGCATAACCAAACTGTCTCCAAGCCAGGCATGGGTTGTAGGTTATACCCCCTTTGATTCCAAATAAAGGAACATTAGGGTACTCCCCACAACGATCAATGATAGTGACGTCTTCCCGGGACCTAGGACACCAATGTATATCTGCATGCGTGAGAGTCATTAACCGTTGTGACCATCTCAAACCCTGTTCGTTCTTCAAAACTGTTTGTGGAAGATGCGAAATAAACCACCTTCCCAAGAGAGGAGTGCAACACAAAAGGACACCCCTTCTTCTCATGGTTCGAGTGTAACATGAGTGAAGGATGTCCCCCAACAGTGTAGGTATAGGATTCCTGGTCATAAAGATCTGGACAGCACTGATATCGATAAGCTGATCTGGGTTAGGGAACAATACCAAACCATAGACAAGGAGGGCTACAACTTCTTCAAAAGCTCGTAGGTCAAGAGAGTTCCAACATTCTTGGGCCTTATCAAACAGAAACCTAGCTAAGAACCCTTTGATACCACTTCTCGCTTCCCAATGTCCTTTGAGGTCGGATGTCTGTAGGTGCAAGGCTTTAGCAATCTCTTCAAGTCTGGGTTCCTTTTCCGTACCATTGTAGGGTAGTTGATCGAGGATAGGGACCTTCAGAAGTCGGGAGAATTCTTCTAATGTAGGCACCAACTGATAATCCGGGAAGGTGAAACAGTGATGCAGAGGGTCAAAGAATTGGAACAGGACCTTTATCAAGTCCTCCTCAATGTTGGTGTTAACCAAGTTGATGAGTTTTCCATGTCTCTCACTGAATGAAGAACTCTCGGGAATTCTGGACAGAAGCTCCTTAAGCTGAGGAGGGATCTTTACAAGGCTAATCTGAATTGTCTTTCTGCGAACAGTTTCCATGTCCTATAAAATAAGAACAAAGATGAAGATTCGAAACCCTTGAAACGGTTAGTCAATGCTCATGATGTTTGTATGATGTAATGATGCACTATAAACATTCACAAAAGCAAACATGGTAAGGCACACAAGTCACACAAACCCTTAGAGCTTAGGCCTGCATGAAGCTTGGGTGTTACCCTCTTGAAGTTTTGTGGGCTCAACCTGTCTTATCAAAAGTAACCGGGTTCTAAAGATCCCAATATCACTGGATTGCTTTCATTGTTCATCGTTTCGATTTAGCCACTGAACTGGCGACCGAAATATTCCAGGAAAGCAACCCTCAATTGAGTGTAGTATCGAGTATCAACCAACCTCGGACTGCACCAAAGTCAGTTATCTCACTACCCTAAAAAGGCCAAGATGGTTCAATTAAGGTTCCTAAGGTCTGTTGATGCTTCATGACACCACATGGAGGCCCCGTACTCTCCTTGACTGAACTCAAGGGTTACCGGTACACACCAAAGTGCCACATCAACGTAGCAGACTGCTTCAACCATGTCGGTATACCCCGCACAGTTCCCTCACAGCCTTGTTGCTACCTAAAAAAAGTTTCCCCCAGATCCGGGTTAGGATCTATAAAACTCCGATACAAAGCCCACAATATGTAAAAGCAAACAAAGCAAGCAATTGAAAACAAAGGTGATCTAAACCCTAAGGTTACTCCACTTAAAAAATTTCCCCAGCAGAGTCGCCAGTTCTGTGATACGGTGGGAGAACTGACTTGAGGTTTGCGTTTGTATTCGCAAATGTTGCGGTTTAGCAAGAGTCGCCACCGACTTTTTATTTTATCCTAAGGAAAGGTTAAAAAGCACAGCAAAAACCTTTTGAGATGTTTTCTTGGGTTCGGGGAGTAGATTATAGAAAGGGAAGGTATTAGCACCCTTTCTATCCATGGTTATCCATGGGCTCTTAGTTACTTGCTTAGGTCACTTGCCTTTTGTTTTCAATTGTTTTAAATGGTGCTTGAGTGTGTGGGTTTTGAAAATGTTTTTGAAAAGAGGCCAATGTGGTGGCAACCTTTGCAATGATCCATGTGGGGATGTATACAAAGATGTATGTCTTTTGAAAAGGTTTTCATTTTGTTTTTGAAAGTTGTTTTGAAAGTGTAGTGAAGTGTGTTTTGAAAAATAGGCAAGTGTTTTGTTTTGCAAGTTGGTTCAAGTAACTAAGAGGTTATCTACTCCTAAATTTCTCAAAAGATTATTGCTATACTTTAACCCTTTTAACAAGTTTGCACCACCATTGTATTTGGTGGGCAACCTTGTGTTAGGATGTGAAAGGGACAGGCGCGGGTCATCGTTTAGACCATAATTGTAACGACGTTAAATGTCTTTGGGCAATTTCTCTAAGGGACTTGATCATTTGTTTTGTTTGTTTTGAAAAGTTTTATCGAGGGACTATGATCATTCAAACTGTTTGCTTTGCCCAAAGATGTTCAACATACAATATGGCCCATTTATTTGAAGGCAACAAGTGGAATACCCTAGGGGGTGCAAGTGTGATTTGTGTGTCCATTTTCATGCTTGTTTATCTTGTATTAGGTCTAACTATTTTTTATCGTTTTTTCGCATACAAACCCTAATTCTAGCATGTTATTATTTAGAAAGCAATAAAGTGCGAAATTAAAATTACTAAGCTATTACACAACCAAATATGGGAAGGGGGGTACAAATGTTCAAATGGGGATATTGACAAGAATTTAAATCTAAATTATTACAACAATTGGATATTTGCATAGTTTAAATATAAATAAAATAAATATGTGAAATGTAAAAAAGAAAGTTTTTATGTGTATAAGAAAATATTATTTATGTAAAAGGAAAAAGAAAATAAAAATGTACTTATTTTTTAGTATTTTGAAACTTAGGGCAAGAAACCCTAATTTTTATATAAAAAGTATTATTATCTAATTTTAATTCTACTATTTATTTATTATGTACAAAAATAAAATAAAATGAAGTATTTTGTGAAAAAAAGTGTTTTGGTATCAAATATTAATAAAAATGAAGAAAATCAAGTATTTTATATTTTTATCTTAAATATATTAATAAACATGTATATATATATATATTTAAACCCTAAATGAGTATTATACAAAATAAATATTTATTTAATATTTTAATAAAATAAATAAAAGTATTTTTTTGTGTGAAATATTTTCAGAAAGTAAAAATAAAAATAAAAATGTATCTACATTATTTTCTATTTATTTTAATAATAGTGTATATATATATTTGTATATAAATAAAAGAAATAAACAAACAAATATGCCATAAATACAAAAAATGATGGAAAAAATATTTTAAAAAATTTAATGGCATGAGAAAAAATAAACAAAGTCAACCCAAAAAGAAAAAGTCAAAAATGTTGAAAAATAAACAAATGGGCTCAGGGGGTGTAAACCAAAAAAAATGGGGTGTGAAAAGGAAACAAATCCAGGCCCAGCCCAGATCACTTCTTCTTCAACCTCTGTACATCTTTCTTCTCCCAAAACACGCGTTTTCTAACTCTGGATTCCTGGACTTTCAAGCAAAACTCATAACATGAAAAGTGTAGAGCATTAAGAGACGGTTTCAACCATATAAAGAACATGACCTATCTCTCCAAGATGAGAGAGAATTTCTCTCCCCCTCTTTTCTGACCTAGTTTTTCTACCATTTTCAGAGCTCAAATTCTCTTCACTCAGATAAAAGAAATGAAAAGTAAAGCTATGTACATGTTCAGGGCTATGAGTAGGACTTTGTTTCTTCACAAACTTAAGACTAAAGATGCCTAATAAGAGAGATACGAATTCAAACTTTTACCTGTGCAGTTGAACTTCTATGTGGAGAATGAGAAACTTTCAGTGCAATGTGATGATTGGAAAAGCTTCCTTGAAGTCCAGGGATGCTTTTTCAATGCTCACTTTGTCTTGAAACTTCTTGTATCAAGCTATGGAACTTCACCTGCAAGTCAAAGATGTGAAAATGGTGGAAGTGGTTAGAGCAACTACAGATCGTGCCTTAGCTTCTGGATAGCTTGCATATGTTGTAAGGAAGATAGAGGAACAGGTTTGGACAGAAATGCTTGAAGGGATTGAGAGATTGCACTCAAACTGCAGGGGCACCCCTGTTTGTGCAGTTTGAGGGTGATTCTGAGATGGAGGGTGTTTGAAAGGCAAATGGCTCGAGCAAAAGCTTCAATGTGGTCTATGGAATGTGTTTGATATCTTTTGTGCTGTGTTCTTTTGCTGATATGAGAGATAGCATAAGTTATGGATGTTACTTCTATGTGAAGCAAGCAAATGTCAACTTGGTTTCTAGGCCAGTACAATGCCTCAATCTATGCTGCACCTTTGAGTCTTGATCAGTGGGATATGCCTATGCTTTTTTGCTTCAAAGATCTGCATTGTACCTCATAGATTTGCAAAGTTGCCATAAAGTATCACTTTACAAGAATAGATAACATGCTTTTTCTAGTTTAGGCTTGATTTTGTGTGTATTATCCAAATGAGCAAAATAATGTTAGAACACAAAGGATATGCATTGAATTATTGAGTGAAAATGGGATTAGAGGCCTGCAATGTAGCTTAAGCATGCTGAATTCAAATTTGCCAAGTTTATGAACATGCTTTGATGAAGAACAAAAGTGAATTTTTGCCAACTTGTGAAATTCGAATCTCTCAAGTTATGAGGTTGTTTGATGAGTTCTTGGACATTTTGGAAAGCTTGGAATGTGTACTACAATCCATCTTTGAAATGCAAATCAAAATTCCAATTGGAAGGGCATGAAAAGTGGCCTTGAAGTAGGGTAGAAAACCTTGTCAAAATAGGTCAAATTTCACTAAGTTAAAAGATGGTTTAGTGCCCTTATTCAAAAAATCATAACTTGAGATACAAGCTTCAAATGAGAAAACTTTGTGAATCAAAGTTGTAGATTTTGCAACAAGCTACAACTTTCATGTTTTGACTTTTGTTTGAATCCCAATGGATCATGGTGAAAAGATGGGGCAAAGTTGGGAAAAAATTAGGGTTTTCCATAACTTAGAAAAATTCTAAGTTATGAAAAATTCCATTTTCAAACCCTAATTTGCATTTTGTGATTTCTTGGTGAACAAGTTTCATGATTTGTAATGTTTTGATGAAAAATGAATCTTGACTCTTGATTTTGACCAAAAAGTCAAAGTTTGACTTTTCAGTATACAGTCAAAATTGATCAATTGACTGGGAAATTCAACTGTCAATCTTGTGTACTTGGGATCTTTTGAGCTTGATGAACATGTCAAGATAATTCCATGGGGTCCTTGAGTCCATATGTGAGCTTGGTTTGCCATTGGCTAGGTCAAACAGTCAAAAATTGCCTTTGTGCAGTCAAAACCCTAAAAATGACCATTTTGCCCTTTTGGTGATCTGATCAAATTTCTTGAGGAATTGTGATTCAAACTTGATCAAATGGTCCATGTGAGTTCATAATGTTGATGTGGACCAAATTTCATGAGGTTTGACTGTCAATTGGCCACAGTTGACTTTTTCCCCAATACAGCTGATTTCTAGATCAACTGTCCAATTGACTGGGTAAAACTTGGAATCAAGACTTGAAACTTGGTATAGGTAAACTTGGGAGTCCAATATGAAGCATGAAAGTCATCTTAGGCATTTTAGGTCAAAGCATCTTTAGGCAAACACAAACCCTAATTTGAGTCCACAGTGCAAGGAGAAGTCTTGAGCAGAGGAAACCCTAATTGGATCTTGATCTTCAAAGGCCTTGTGATGAGAAAATGTTAAGGAAATGGGAGGGCAAATTTTGGGGTACAACAACGACCTTAACCCAAAATCTCATGATGAGACCTTTCACGACTTTGAGACAAAAGTCTCGGTTTGTAAAGAGGCTCCACCTAAGGGAGGCCCTTGTGCCTTCTCCCTCCGGTGTAATTCATGATACCCTTAAGGAAACCACCTTTTGGGAGGATAGACTAACCGTATGTCAAAGTTAAGAGCCTACTCTCTAAGGATATCATTCATATAATCCTGTTTCCACTATCCTTAAACCCACAAGGGTTACTTCCGGTATACTACAATCCCTAGCCTATAGGGTCTATCTTTCATAGGTGACAACCCACATCATGTAGGGATTCTTCAATCGTCCATTAATCTATCACAATTCCTAGCTTGTGGGAATTCTCTCCCTCAACTACCATCTCTAGCTTGTAGGGATTCCCTTTCGTCTTCTATGGTCCTTAATCTCTATGAAGTTCCTATCTAACTCAATATCTGAGTCAGTGTAGGGTATCCCCATTTCCATGTCTATCATTAATTTCGCCCTTGAGTAATTCCTATATGTCTCAATATCTGAGTCAGTGTAGGATGCCTCCAAATCCACATAAAATTATTTTCGTCCTTAAGGAATTCCTATTTGTTTCAATCTCTAAGAAGTGTATGATATCATCATATCTACCATCAAACTTGTATAGGGTACCCATGTTTCTACCCTCATACTACGTCTACACCATATTTCATATCCATGAAACTTTTTTGCATCATAAAGCCAAAAACATTTTTGCATAACTAAGCATTCACATACATCCATACATTTGCATCTCATGCATTTCCACTTCGCCCTTATCCAACTGTTACCCACATGCTAGCTGATTTCTTGGTACTCGCTTGAGGAAGTCCGAAAATTAAACATTGGAGACTCAATTAAACTTATCCCTACAAAGAAAAAAGACAGCCTTTCACAAGGTCAACAACGGGTCTATGCAGTGCCTCAAATGCCATTACCATCGACGATTCCTCTACATCTAGAGCAACTGCCTTATCAACAAAATAAGTATGCCCAAGAAAAGCCAAGGGTTACCCCCATGCTCTAACAAGTCCAAAAACTACGAAGCATCTCCTAAATTCACGTGAGTCAACAAAGGAGTTCTTCCATAGGATCATTAGGCTTTATCAGTTCCGATTTGTAATTTCCAAGTTGTTAAGTTGTATTTGATGTAACTTTGTATCTTTTGATTGGTAATTCTAATAAAATAAGCATGCATGTTTTGAAATCAATTCATCACAATCCACATAAATTAACAACTTTCTATTTTCACTCTTTTCCATTTTCAAATTGACAAACTTCGAGGGAGAATGATGAAATTAAATAACAAGAATTCACTCAGCCGTCCTTTTTCCCACTTTCACCAAGGCCTTGTAGTAGTAAATAAAAATAATTTTATTTTTCTAATTCTTTTTTGTTTGTCTTTGAGCTTGTTATGAGTAACTTGAAGTCTCTTTTGGTGATTTTTCAAATTTGAGTGTTTCAACTTGTGAATGTATGGTAATGATTTTGTTAAAGTTTTGTACACGTTCGAGGTATGTGTTTATAGCTTTTTATACTTTAGCATATTCATGATACTTAGACTTTTACAATTTTTATGCCATACATTATTTTGTATACTTGTTCATTTGTAAATCACTTTAGTTCCTACCCTTTTATGAGGCAGCTTTCCATTGTTCACCTATGCTGAAGACCACAATTCTTGTTTTAAAATGATTTTATTATGTTTAATATTTTGTTTGTGTTGATTCTATGAAAGCTTGAACATGACCAATGCATTTTTTGTTCCATTTTGAGCACAACTACCTTGATCAAATAGTCAATTCACCTTGTGAGTGTGTGATCATTAGTAACCCCTTTTGACCCCTTTTTTTTATATCCATGTCATTTTTTCTAAATGCTTGTCTATGAGTGTTTAGTTCATATTTTTTTATGGATATTGATTCTTTTGTTTTCTTGAACCCTCAACTATGATTTTTAGTTGAATTTTCACCTTGCCTTAGAAAGTAGGGAGTATTCACTAAGATGTTGGTTGAATTCAAGTTGGGGAGAAAAAATTGTGTATTTATTGGTTGATTGTTATGACGTTGAAAATAAAAAGAAAATAAAAAGAAAAAAATGAGAAAAAGAAGTGAAAAGAAAAAGAAAGAAAAAAATGAAAAAAAAGCTTTGAAAAATATAAACAAAAAGAGTTCAGATAATTGTGCTAATAAGAGATGTGTGTTGGTTAAAATTTGGAATGAAGAAGAAGTTTGATTGATATTATGTTGCTCGAGACTTTGTGGGGTGGGTTGGCTTAGATAACAAACCTGGAAGCTTGCATACATATGATCTGGGGTGGATTGTTCTTTGATCGGTGCTGACAAATCGGTAGATTTGTAGTTCATTTCTCTTTTTCTTTGTGTACTCTCTATTGGTTGGGTTCGTATATGTATTTTATTTGAACTGGTGTATATTTGTCGCCCTTGGCGTTATATTAAACTTGATTTACGAATCTTTGCCGATTGTTATCCTAGATTTTTGCTTTGCGCTAAGGATTTGAGTTGTTATAGACATATACTACTTAGATTCTTATCTAGGATGATTATCTAATAGTGTTTGAATTCTAGAGATAGATTTAGCATTGTTATTCACTTAGGGTATCTGTGATTAATGCCTCTGTGTTGTTTGTGTCACTCTGAGAGATCATCGATGCAAGCGAGCACGGTTGACTTCTGTGTTGTTAAGGTGGTTGAGAGATTGCTACCGAGGTGATGCAGTCGGCCTCTCAATTTGGATTAGAAATGACTTAAGTTGTGAGTGACACATGATGACATTGATGAATATTGTAGGTTGAGTATAATAGGTCGATATATTTAAGTATGTGAGAAGTAATATATATGCATGCTTAATAAGTTATTCCCTTTTCCTTTTTATACATTTATTTTCTGTTGATAACATTTTCTTTATAAACAAATTCAACCTAAAACTCATAAACCCGAGAATTTGTCGAACGACAATTCAATAACCAATCTCTATGGACGCGATACGATATAACCTATATCATCGCTAAATTAATAACTTACTTTTTGCTTGTCGTTATACCGCTGCAACAGGCGTCAAGAGAGGGGCAATTTTGGTGATTGCCTTTCTAGAGAGAGGTGAGAGCATCTCTCTCTAGAATACAGAAAATGGTTGTTTGGTTTTGTATTAGAGAGAGAAAGAAGAGAAGAAAATGGGCCTCAAGCCCGAAAATCCTTTTTTATAAACATTCTCCATATTCAGGTACATCCTCTCTACTGTGTACCCTCAATCACATCCCTTAGATCTCAATCAAACACTCGCAAGTTGCACGCCCACCATCAACCCGTATACGCACGCTCATACAATCCAAACAGATCCAAACAAGTTTTGTGTTGGGCCTAGGCCCGTCTTACTCGCACCCCCAGTTTTTCCATTTGCTATTATGAAATGTAAAGCACACCCCCTACGTGTTTTGGGCTCAGTTCAATATATGAACTCGGGCCCTTACTTTCCATCCCTCTAAATTTTTCTACTCAACAATAATTCGCACCCCCCAACCTTATTGGATTTAAATTGGATTGACGGGCTTCAACCCTTACAACTTATACCCATATGTTTTACTACGAAATTGAAATTTACACCTGTTGTACCCCAAAATATGTCCTCCCATTTTTGAAGAAAGTTGATTCAAGGAACCTCCTCATGCTCCTAGGGTTTTCAATTGCTCAAGAATACTCAAGGGTTTGAACATACAAGCATCTCTCCTAAGCAATGTCATACAATTAAGGTTTTGTGTTTTTCAAAGAAAATTGATTTTCTAATGCCTCAAGTGAGTTTCATGGTTCCTCATATGCTTCAAGGTACCCTCATGACAAGTTTCAAGCCTTACATCACAAATTTGCTCAATCAATTGCTCATATGAGTGAAAATAAATTGTATTAGACAAAAAGTAAATTATGGTCAACATACAATCAAACTTCAAGATTTTTGGTCAACATCAAGATTTTAAGGTCACATTCATCATTTTATTAAGGGATCGTGATTCATCAAGAAAACTCAAGATTAATCAAAAGTCAAAAATAGCTAAATTAGGGTTTTCTTTAGGAGAAGTCAACTAAACTTTGACCAAGCATAACTTTCACATTCTTCATCATAAAATTCTCAACCAAAGCCCTCTTTGATGGAGATTCAATTCTCTACATCTTTGTCTCTCTAAGCTCAAGTCCAAAAAATGCTTCATTTGAGAGATATGAGCCAAAACATTACAGGTCATTTTGAAAGTCAACAAAAATACATTTTTTGTCTAAGCAATTTACATCAAGTTAAAGACTTCAAATGAAAAAGTGACCAACATGAGAGTTGTAGGGGACATCTTGAGATTTCCAAAAAGTCCAAGATCACCTTATATGCCAAAAATTGAGTGAGATATGATTGGTGCAAATTGGGAAATTTTTGAGAAATGCATGAAACCTCAATTGAGCAATTTTGAAATTTTGGACTAGTGGACCTATCTTCTAAGGTCTAAACATGTTCATGACCTTATAGAGGACTCCTAAACTCATTCATACCTTACCATTATTTTATTTATTTATTTATATCTATTTTGATTTTTATTCGATTAAATATAAAATAAATTAAATAAAATAACAAATGATGGACCAAGGCATGTGAACTTGGTTTTGGATCAGATTTGAGGCCCAAGAACACATATCCAACTTGTCAAAACTGTATTGCCTCAATATGGGAAGAGTTTCACTTGTTTTAGAAGGTTTTTAATTGGTTTTGGAAAGAAATCATGCCATAATTAGATATGGTTCCATACCACATTTATTGACATAGAATAATTGGCTTATAAATAGGCAAACATCAAACCAAGAGGAGGACCACAAAATTCTACCTCAAAAGCTAGTTCAAAAAATCACCATAAAGTTAAGAATTAGGGTATATTTGAATTCCATTTTCAGTGGTTTTCAGTCCAAACCAAGGACTGAACCATCATCCTGACATTCCCAGGAACACACCCAAATCAAGAACTAAGTAATTCCACGCCCAAGATCATCATACTCACACTCACCGTTTGGGTAGGGTTTTGAAAATTTAAATTTATTAATTTATGCATGCTTAACTGTTTTTGTGTGTCCAAATATATTCTATAGGATGATTAGAACATATTTGAGCCAAAACATGCAAGGTTGAGCGCATGAATCATGACTTTCCATTGCTAAGACATAGTCACGGTGAAGCTTTGAATCGCTACTCACAGGCACTTTCAGACTAAACGGAGGGTGTCATTCGATTCCCACCCCATGCAATTTCTTTTAACACTTTTTCCTAACCTTCTTTCCTTTCTTATATTTCCATTAATTAATTAATTTATTTTTTACAATTAAAATCAAAAGATAATAAAAAAAATCCGAAAAAAACTTATAAAATAAAAAAAATTAGGTTTTAGTCTTTTTTTTATATCAATTAATTTAATTAATTTAGAATTATGTTTTTGCGATTAAATTAATTAATTTGTAATTAAAATTAAACATTAGGTTTATTTTATTTTATTTTTATTATTAACATATAAAATCAAACAAAAAAAAATACAAAAAATATCCTTTAACACCTAGAATTTTTAGGACTTTAAAAAAAATTTCTAACTTTTTTATTTATCTTTTGCATTTAAATTCCTAGAAACAATTGTATAGGTCACACGTTTTTTTTTATAATAGCTTAGTTTTAATTTCTCGCAAAGTTTTAATTATTATGTAACTCTCCCGAGGCCATGTAATAGTGTTAGGTTTTATCTTCCGCACTTTATTTTTTCCGCACTTATACTTTGTGCCTTGTATATATATATATATATATATATATATATATATATATATATATATATATATATATATATATATATATATATATATATATATATATATATATATATATATATATATATATATATATATATATATATATATATATATAATTATGTAGTAAATAAGCTTGTATGGTAAGATAAATCGGTAGATAACCTTAAACATTTCCAAGATAAAATATAATTGAACTGAATCACTTTTGTACACTTTGCACCTCTAGGGTAACCTTTCTCTGTTGCCTTCGGAAAACATGGTCACGTCCCATGAAAACAGGAATACTTTAGCAAAGACCCTCGTTTAAAATGAGCTGAGCAATTAAGAGCTCGTAGATAACTACGAATGAAAAGGGTGCTAATACCTTTCCTTTTCATAACTTACCCCCCGAACTCGAAAACTATCAAAGGTCTTTCCTGTTATTTTCACCTTTCCTCATTGGATAAAAGAAAAGTTGGTGGCAACTCTTGCTATCCATAACATTTGCGATAAAACGCTAAAAAAGTTAGTTCTCCCACCGTATTACCGAACTGACGACTCTGTTGGGGATTTAATTAAAAGAGGGGTTACCTTAAGAGTCTAGATCACTTTACTTGCTTAAATGTGTGCTTTATCTACTTTAACTTTAAGGGTTGCTTGGGTTTATTATTGCTTGTAAGATCCTACACCCGAATCTAGGGATGCCTTAGGTAAGTAACAATAGATCATGAAAATTGTACGACATGAACCGATATGGTTTAAGTGATGGATACGATTAGTGCGACACTTTAGTTTGTACTAATGTTTCTTGAGTCAGTCAAGGATAACATTAGGCTTCCGTGTGGTGTCATTAGCACTAACTAAATTTTAGAACCTTAATTGACCCATCTTGGTCATTAGAAGGTAGTGAGATAACCGACATTTGTGCAGTCTAAGGTTGGTTGATACTCGATGCTACACTCATTGAGATTTGACTCTCGGGATGTTTTGGTGGCAAATCAGATGCCATACTAAAATAAAGCCTTTGAGAGAGATCCGTGATATGAGATTCTTAGAACCCGATAACTATTTTTGGACAGGTTGAGCCAACTAAACTTCAGTTGTGGAAAGGGTACTTACCTATTGACTTAATGCAAGCCTTTAAACATAAAGCTACTTGTGTGACTTGTTTGTATTCACTATCTAACAACTTGAATTCCTCGCAGGATTTGTTTGTTTAAACTCATTTGTTCTCATCACCTTATAATTTTGCTTAATGCATGGCATACACATCATGACATTTTATAACATAGCATTGTTACTAACCATTTCAAGGATCTTAGGGATTTATGGTGCAATATTTGCATGATTGTTATAAGCCAAAATTCTATCAAGGGGCAAGAGGATTTATTTTCCTCTAGCCAGATGCCGTCAAGATCAAAGTGCATTTTCTTGAGTCAGAGGCTATGACCCACTTGCTATGGTGAGCTTGATTCTTATAGAAGGACGTTCAAAGATGAAAACTAAAATTTCTTCAGACAAAGCTGCAACTTAATTCAATTTCTAATGTTTCAAACTAGATTCCCTAAAGATCCTTGAAAACATTGCATGCACATCTACATACCATGTCATTACATAACAGGTTTCTAAGACAGGTTTCTCATCTCCTTGTTGTTTATTTCAGTAGAAATGGCTCTCGAACAAACAATGAAAGATCTACAGGTTCAAAATGCTCAGTTTCAAGAGATGTTCCTAAGCTTAGCCAAGGGGCAAGAAGAACTGAAGGCACTCATCATCAAAGAGAAAAAGAAGAAGACAAAGAAACTAATTGGAATTATCAACATAGGGAGATTCAGAGGTCCGACTAAATAGGTCAAGGAGATCGAGATCCTAGAGGACAATGATAATGAACAGGATGATAACAATCAAAGTGATAAGCATGAGGAAAATAACAATCATGGTTCTGTCAAATACTCTGTTGAAGAGGAAGAAGATTATTTGGATAAACAATCTCCCCCTGCTGATGAGAAGTATAAGTTGTTAAAAGAGCGTTTGAAAGATATGAAGATCCAGAAGGAGCCTGGCTTAGACTTCTAAGAGTTGGGTTTGGTCTCAGGAGTCCTCATTCCTCCCAAGTTCAAAACTCTTACCTTTGCTAAATATGACGAAGTTTCTTGACCGAAGATGCATTTAAGGTCATATGTTCAAAAAATCTAACCACACGCTGCTAACAAAAAATTGTGGGTTCATTTCTTCCAAGAGAGCCTGTCCGGGACACAATTGGAATGGTTCTATCAACTAGAAGGGACCAATATTCATACTTGGGAAGATTTGGCTGCCGCTTTCTACAAGCAGTACCAGTATAATGCTGATCTCGCATAAACTCGTATGCAATTGCAGAGTATGTCCATAGGCTCTAATGAAAGCTTCAAAGAGTACGCCCAAAAATGAAGAGATCTCGCAGGCAGGGTTCAACCTCCTTTAGGTGACAAGGAATTAGTTGACATGTTCATGAGCATGCTGGCATGTCCTTTCTATAATCACCTACTTGGAAATTCTTTAGCCAGTTTCAATGAACCGATATTGATAGGAGAACATGTTGAGAATAGAATCAAAGTGGTAAAATCCAGGTGCCTACCTCTTACGATACTCATAAGAAGTCATACAACAGGAAGAAAGAGTCAATTGCTGTGTACAACCATAAGGGTTATAATCAGAGAGACCATAATTAATCTGTGGAGGCAGTAATGATCTCTAATTTTGCACTAGTGAAACAACGACAACAGGGTAATCAGCGTAAGCAAGATACACACAAAAGACATTTTACCAAAATCAACATGTCATTGGATCAAGTGTTGCAACACATGTTGAAGGCAGAGTTGATTACATTGAAGGATCCTCCTATGAATCCTAATACTTATGATCCTAACTATCATCCCAATGCAAGATGTGCATACCACTCTAATAGTCCTGGACATGATATGAATGGCTATTGGGCGTTGAAGAACAAGATTCAAGATATTATTGATGCTAAGGAGATTGAGTTTGACCCTCTTGAGACTCCTAATGTGATCACTGCTCCCATGCCAAATCATGACTAAAATTGAGAGCGTCCAGTTCATTTAACTTTTCAGTTGTAATTTCTTTTGTTTGTTCGAACACTTATCTTTATGTCAAACTTTGTTTTCTTTCCATTAATGCATTGCATATGTTTATCTTGAATTAATCCATTCGTTTTCACTATATTTAAACTGTGTTTTTACTTCCTTTTTGTGATATTCAACTCTCGTTAAAAGCTATAAGCCTTTAGAGGGAGGGTGACAAAAACGATACCATAATCTCTTACAATATGCTTTTGAACAGACCTTGCTGACGATGTACAAGAGTTGCTTCAATTCCTAAATAGTGGAGATATAAGGAAGTTAATCCCTAGTCAACCCCTTTGAGCCTGAGAAGTAGGAGTTTTCTTTTTCACACAAATTGAAACCCTTAATCATAACCTGGGGCAGAGTAGTTTCTCAGTTAATTTAATTTTGCATTCAATCACAAGCTTTTCCTTCGTACATAATAGGTAGTATCAAAGACATCCTTCCAAATCAAAAGTCGATGATGGTTCCCCGTAATCATTAAGTCGGGCAGTCATTATCTTTCAAAAGAAAAGCCTGCTAAGTCGAACCTATGAAGGAGACTTAGGGAAAAAACTGGGACATCCCGCTGACTGTAATCTCAAACAAAACAGTTCAGGAAAAAGTTAGGGATAATGGTGTACCCCAAAATTTGCCCTCTCATTTCTCAAAGGATCATCCTAAACCCTCAGGTTTACTTCTATCAAGTTTCAAGTCTTGAATTACAACTTTTCAAGAAAATCATTCAAAGGGGCAAAATGGTCAAAAGCATACTGAAAAGTCAAACTTTGACTTTTTGATCAAAAATTAAGTTTTAACAATTATATTTCATCAAGACATGAAACTAGTTCATTAAAATCAGAAGTCAGAAATTACTCTTAAAAAAACCAAGTTTCTAAGCATTTAGAAAATTCTCTAAGTGTTAAGAGGATATGGTACTTCAGAACTTCTGGGCCAGCCCCCCATGCAAGCGCAATCAGAATTTGCAAGCACGGCTCAGAGCATGATGCTTCAATTTGAACATGTGAAAGTGAGGCTCTTTGGTCAGAGCATGACTCTTCAGCATGATGCTTCAATCAGAACAGGTGGAAGCGAGGCTCTTTGGTCAGAACATGACTCTTCAACAAATGCTTCAATCAGAACACCACAAAGCCCCAAAACCTTGTTTGAACAGCCTGCTTCACTGCTATAGCACAGTCCTGTAACCATCTGCCACAACACTCCAAATTGTTGCTGATCTAGTCCATGCCTGCATTTTTCTCAACTATATTTGCACCAAATTAGCATACAAAAACCGTGATTAAAAAAGCAATGGAACAGTATACCAAAAAGGTTTAAATCCCATTTGTTTTCCCCCAAAACCACAATAAACCCATCTATAAATGATTGGCTCCATCACACGTTCAAGGGGTTGGTTTTTGGAGAGAGAGAGAGAATTTTCAAAAAGAGAGAAAAGAAAGCTGTGAAACCTTCGTGAAAATCCAAAAAATCCAAACAGAAAACCAAACCTTTGTTCTTCCCTTTGAATCAAAAGAACTTAGCATTTTCTCTTCCATTGTTCTTGTTGACTCTAGAACATCTGAAGGCAGCAACTCAAGTTCCAAGCACACGCTCTAGGTTCAAGGTAAGTCTTTTTGGCCATGCATCTTTTCATTCAGAACATCATTGAATATGTATATATCATAATATTGATGTTGTCCACATTATTGCATAAGTAAAAAAACTGTGGATCAGAACTTCTTGATTAAGGGTAGGCTTAGGATTAGGATTAGAACTTCTATAAACTGTGGTGTTTTTTATCCTTCTGATTTGTTGTTTGATTAATAACTGAATAAGTTGTTGATGGTTTATTAATATGAGAAAAGAGTTGAAATATAAACATAACTTCTGATGTTTCCACTCACTGTTTTAACGCTTAGAACTTCTGACTTTCACACGCTAATAACACATAATTTCTGATGTTTCCACTCACTGTTTTAACACATAGAACTTCTGATGCTCACTCACTATTTTAGCATAACACAGAACTTTTGAGTTCGCCTTATTCTTAAACACACTGAACTTCTGATACTTCCACTTGCTGTTTTAAACACTTAGAATTTCTGATTTTACATGCTGACAATACACTAAATTTCTGATATTTACTCACTGCTTTAGCGTAACACAAAACTTGTGACTTTTGGCTCACTGTCTGAATACCACCCAGAACCTCTATATTTTCCCTCTAACGTTTTTGAGGGACCTCAAAGTATGTCAATCCCGAACTTTTGATGCCCACTGACGTTTGTTTCTAAGTCACAACACTCATGGCATCAGAATTTTTGATCCCTTTTGTTTTGCTGGTGTGATCGGTGGATCTGGAACTGACTGTTTAACGCTGGTTCGCGAAATGTCGCGGAAGCAAGAGTCGCCACCGTCTTTTATTTTCTCCAAATGGAAAGGACAAAAGCACAGAAAAATTCCTTAAAGAGATTGCTCTCGGTTCGGGAGGTAGGTTAGAGAAAGGAAAGGTGTTAGCACCCTTTCTATCCATGGTTATCCATGGGCTCTTAGATACTTGCTCATTTGTGTTTTCAAAAATGGTTTGTTTGCTTTTCAATGTGGGTTTTAAAAAGTTTCTTTGAAAATTCCAGTTCGACTCTTGTATCGGTCCTCAAGAGTGTTTGAAAAATTGCTTTCGAAAGCTTTTTGAAAAGGTGTCGGTGTGAAAAGTATTTTTGATTTGTTTTGAAATTAGAGCAAGCATCTTCGATAACCTACCTACCCTAAGGAATTCGTCTGTGTAAATGTCCTTTAAAGTAGTGCCATCCCACCATTGAGAGGTAGGTAGCACCACCGTTGGAGGTGTTCGGGTCAATTCGAGGTTCGGGACATGGTGATCACCGGAGCAATAGGAAGACACCTTAGAAGCTACCCTCATGCCAGGTTCCCGGATCATGAGGACTTACTAAGACATCCTCTACTCGACGATCACCTTTCGAGGCAAGGCAACAGTGAGGCGTACCCTAGGGGTGGTGTGTGATTTGTGTGTCATGTTCAGTTATTTTGTCTTGTTCATGTCAAAGTGATCTATGCGTTTGTTTTTATTTTAGGCCATTCATTCTTGCATGCATTTATTTAACAGTTAAAAAGATACGGAAATTAAAAGTTCTAAACTATTACAAAGGCGCGGGTCCACATCGCCAAATTAAAATCCAGGACCCGATTTGACAGAAAATAAATAAATAAAGTAAAGTGCGAGAAATTTAATTTACACGGCTTCGGGAGAGTTACATAAGTATTTAAAAGAAGGAAATAAATAAAATGCGCAAAGAGAATAAAAAATCGCAAGCGAGGGCGTTGGACCCTTTTTAATGAAATTAAATTACGATTATTAAATTAATGAAATTAAAAAGAAAAAATCATTTTTTTGAGTTTTTTGTATTTATGGTTTTTTTATGAAAATTTAATGAAATTAATTAATTAACCCTAACTCTACAACTTTTATTTATTAAGAAAAACATGTTAAAATTTAAACCTAAATTAACCTAATTAATTAAAGCAATTTGATTTATAAAAATAAATAATTAATTATTAGTGAAAAGAAAAGAAAAAGGATAAAAATTGATTAAAACCCTAATTCTACAAATTTTAAGTTAATTAAGAAAAATGTTTGAATTAAACCTAATTTTACAAAGCTAAATTAATTAATGATATTTACTTAAAAAATATTAAAATAAAATATATTATTAATTTTTGTCTTTTCTGATTTTTTGTTATTTTTATATTTTTATGAAAATAAGTAAATTAAAGAATTAAATTAAAAAAAACTAATTAAAACAAAATAGAAGAATATGAGAAAAAGAATTAGAAAGGCAAACCATGGGGGGTCTGTCCCCAAATTGGAGGGTTTGTTGTAGCAATTATGGCCCAATTATCCTTGGCCTTATTGACTTTCCAGGGTAGCGTGCATAGGCGTTGACTCATGTCCATGGTATTCACCAGATCTGGGCCTTCAGATCGTCTCCATTGGCCAAGTGGCATGGTTAGATAAGGGGTTGTATGGTGGAACCCTGGAGGCGAACTACACACAAGCATGTTTATAAAAATAATATGGAAAGGGATGGGGGACCTGGGGTTCGAACCCAGGTCCCAGGGATTACCAGTAATACGCTTTGCCAACTGCTCCACACGCGCGTTTTGATTATATAATAATAAACAAATAATATAAGAGAAAATAAGAGTTAATGGACAATTCAGCGCGGAAATTCAAATCACCCTATCATGTCCTGCCACATAATCATCTTCTTCCTTGTTGCGTTTTCCCTGAAAATAAAAGAAGGTTAGCGGGGGTTTTAAACCCCCCCAAAATATGCTTGTTTTCAAAATAACGATTAGGCCATGGTATTATATAAATTAGGCGCGAGGATTGCTTTAGAATCGTCCAAGCATGCTGAATTCAACCATGGTATTATGGTGTTCCAATTTTACAGCATTTAGAAACGCCTAATTTGAAAGATTGGTAACCCTAACCTGTATCAATGGTGAATCCTCTAATTTGGCACAAAAACTCAATTAAAATATGCAGTTAGCTTTAGAATCAATCACTCAATGTAAATCAATAAAGAAAACACACGAAAAATGCATGAAATTCATGATTCGATTATGGAAATTTTCGTGAAAAGCTTGACTCTGATATACCAATTCTTGATGTTTCAGGCTATGGTATTGATCCAGGCACCTTCCTTGATGTCTCAGCAAGCCAATGGAACAATTATTTTAGCTTGAATCGCCCTAGAACCTAGTTTTCAGTGTTTGAGTTTTTTCACAAAAATGCAAAAGTGATGATGATGTTCTTGCGCAGCTGGGAGGTCCTTGGCATTAGGGTTAGCATGTATATATATGTATGAGTGATTAGGGTAAAAAATCTGAGCCAAGGAATCAATGAATTGATGAGAAGATATTTGATTTTCCATGCCATAATTTTCCAATCTTTTCATGCATATTTGCTACCAAATCATGCTCAATCACATGGATTCTTTCCAAATCTGATCATGCACGAAATCTTAAGCCTATTCCATGCACAAAAAGATTTAAAAAGTTAGGTTTAGTATTTTCCACATATTTATTTTAATTAAATGAATTATTAGCATTTAAAAATTCAAATAAATAAATAAAAATGATAAAAACTTCCCTTTGGGCCAAATGGTCGTGCACATGCCTTGGATAATGATTCTTGGAAGAAAAAGAGGCCCATTAGCATTTTTAAGACATTTGAAGCAATGTTGACTTTTCAAAATATCCAAAAATTTCCCAACTTCCACAAGGCATAACTTGCTCAATTTTTAAGCTTTGCTCATGTTCTTGGACATTTTGGAAAGGTCTTTGAGTCCTATAACCAATGTATTTGGTCCCATGTCATTTTGATTTACCAATCTCAAGTTATGACCTTTGACTTAAAGTCCCTTTTTGTTGACTTTTGAAAATGACCTATAATGTTGAAATTAATAACTTTTTGTGAGAGCATTTCTTGGACTTGAAGTGTGAAGAGGAGTTGTAGGAAATGTATTTCTCTTCAAAATTAGCTTTGGATGGAATTTTTCTGATAATCCATGTGGAAGTTATGCCTTGGTCAAGTTACAGTTGACTTTTTCAACTGTCCAAATATGGAAACTTTTGCATCTTGAGACTTTTTGAGCCAAACTTTGAGAATCATGATCAAGCATTGATCAAATGATGTTTGTGGCTTCAAAATGAGATGTGGACCAAAAATTTGAACTTTTGACTGTCAAATGACCATTTTGCCCCTACAGTTGACTGTAGTGCAATTAGGGTTTTTGACTGTGCAATTTTGTGCTGTAAGTCTTGAAACTTGATATGAGGATGCTTGACCATATTTGTAGGCATGTGGGACTTGATTGGACCCTTGGAAACTTCATTTTCTTTGTCAGAACCAAAA
The DNA here is from genome assembly GCA_948472305.1 of Vicia faba. Taxonomy (NCBI): domain Eukaryota; kingdom Viridiplantae; phylum Streptophyta; class Magnoliopsida; order Fabales; family Fabaceae; genus Vicia; species Vicia faba. Next base: position 376,425,450 of record OX451740.1, read on the forward strand.
CCCTAATTTTTGACTGTTAGGAGGCCCTTGAACTGTGCAACCCTTGGGGAGATTTTGAAGTATGCTCTTTGCAATTCTTGAAGAATATGGGAGGGAAAATTTTGGGGTACAACAGTTGCCCCTGTTCAATCTTCTTAAACCTGAGGATGTAGATTGGCTGACGTGCCTTTCGTAATTCGAAGGTGGAAGATGATTGAACACTAGAGTGCCCAGAAATTTGCGCTCACATAGTAGCGTGATGATGGGAATGGGCTTATAGATGCCATTTGTAGATTGATGAATAGGATGAGGGGCTTATAGATGCCATGCTGAGAGATGATGGATGGGCTGATGGGCTTATAAATGCCATGCTAAAAGGTGTTGATCGCATAAGAGATTCCTTAGCGAGAGCTTGCGTACCTGCAAAAGAAAAGGATTACCTGACCCATTACAGGAGCTGGTCTTCAAATTCTTTGTATAGATGTGTCCTGACTGGTTACAGGAGCTGGATCTGGGGCTTCAAAAGATGATGAATGAACCAAGGATGGTTACTACCTCAACAAGAACGGTGAGAGAACCTTGGACGATTACTACCTCAACAGGAACGCTGAGAGAATCTGGGGACGATTACTACCTCCGCAGTAACGAGGAGAGAACCATAGGCGATTTCAACCTCAACAGTATCATTGAGAGAATCTTGGACGACTTCAACCTCAACAGTAATCATTGAGAGAATCTTGGGCGACTTCAACCTCAACAGTAATCATTGAGAGAATCTTGGGCGACTTCAACCTCAACAGTAATCATTGAGAGAATCTTGGGCGACTTCAACCTCAACAGTAATCATTGAGAGAATCTTGGGCGACTTCAACCTCAACAGTAATCATTGAGAGAATCTTGGGCGACTTCAACCTCAACAGTAATCATTGAGAGAATCTGGGGATGATTACTACCTCCGCAGTAACGGGGAGAGAACCATAGGCGACTACAACCTCAACAGTAATCATTGAGAGAATCTTGGATATCTTCTACTGAGTCTTTATCAGGAAAATCTGTTAGGGGTCGATTTAGCTGGACTAGAGAAGGCCTTGGACTGGATAAGAAACAGAAAAATCTTAGGGTCGATTTAACTGAACCGGTCTAGGTCTTGAAATCTTCAACTGGATAAGAAACAGGGAGATCTTAGGGTCGATCTGACTGAACCAGAGAAGGCCTTGGATTGGATAAGAAACAGAAAAAATCTTAGGGTCGATTTAACTGAACCGGTCTAGGTCTTGAAATCTTCAACTGGATAAGAAACAGGGAGATCTTAGGGTCGATCTGACTGAACCAGAGAAGGCCTTGGACTGGATAAGAAACAGAAAAATCTTAGGGTCGATTTAACTGAACCGGTCTAGGTCTTGAAATGTCTGAGAACTTAACTGGATCTTTCCTGAAAGGTAAAGGTCAGTCATGTGCAATGCATGATATGGATCAAGCAATGATGTTCTCAACATAAATGAGATTTGTAAGATATGATGCGTATATGCATGCTATAATGTATGGAAATGTGATGTTTATGAATGTATCTTTTCGTCTTAGGAAAATAAATCCTTGACGGGTGCCGGGAAGTCAATCCTGGGCTGATGTTTGAAGAATAGATTTTGCTTCCGCTGGGGATAATAGTTGCAAGAATACCGGTAGGAGAAGATAACTCCGTTGGGGAATAAACTTGGCGAATGGATTACTCTGCGGGGAGATAACTCTGGGGAGAGAGATACTTTGCTGAAATGTTGGTAATAACTTGCTGGGGATACCCTTGTTGTGTTGGAAGTGTTGATAGACTTCGCTGGGGATAAGAGGACTTCGTCGAGGACGATCTTTCCATGGCTTTTGGCTGAGGATAACCCAGTTATATCCTGGTAAGGAAATAACTCTTTGAATAAAGCCGGGAGACGCGTTCGTGCTCTGCGAGGATAAGCTTCCAGAATCTACTGGGGATAAGCTTACTGCTTGGGGGGATGAATTCCAACCTTCATGGGGAAACCTTGATTGGAATTTCCTGGGGAAGTTTGAGCTGTATCGGGGAAGTGACTCCATTGAATGTTGGATATACCGCCGAGGAACAATCTTTAGACCAAGATTGTCGGGGATGCTTGTTAAGAATGCATATATGCTGCTGGGGAATGTTGAGATCTGCTAGAGGATACCCAACTTCCTTAAGGCTGACTGTAACTTTGCTTGAGGGGAGTGCACTTGACTTGCTGGCTCACTCTCTGGGGGGTTAAGATATACTGGTTGTGTTCTTCAGTTGAACCTACCTTGATACCTTGGAGGACAGAGCAATTAGATCACTTAGACAACTCATTATTGCCCCTGTTTCTGATGTGGGAGAGGAAGATACCTGTGGAGGTGCTTGATGACTGCCGATTTGACCAATCTTCTTCTGGTAGGCAAGTGACGAGATGACAGGACATAGTCATACGCTCTGATCCCTAACTTTTGCCTGGACCGCCCTTTCGGGTTTTCAGTCCACCGGGATACCTATTTTTGCCCAAGCCGCCTTTTCAGGTTTTTGACTTGCCGGGTGTACAGATTTTTTCATTTCATCCCTTATTTTTGCCCGAACCCTTTTGGTTCGCCGGGAAGCCCTTATTTTTGCCTAGGTGTGTCAACCTAGCGGGTCTTTGATTTTGCGTAGTATTTTTTCGACTATGTCCACGCTCTCAGAATGTAGGGATTTGCCCCTGTTAGAAGCGTTATGCCACCAGAAGGTGTTTGATCAGGCAAGATCCGTTGTTGGAAAGCCTTAAGTGACTCAGGCGGAGATTTGCCCCAGGCTATTTGGCCTTTTGAGAGATTCTCCGAATCTTGATTGGACTGCCCCAGATAGTAGACCATGGTCATGTCTGCCCCTTGATTGGAAGTACTTCTGTTCATTAGGCATTCGTCGTGCGAATTTCTATGCTGTTCAAACAAAAAGTCATATGCAAACAAAGTTATGTTAAAAATGCAAAGCCTATGTCTGTCTTGAAGATTTTGAAAATGCATTATTTTTCATAAAACAAGTGAATGTTTGTAAAACGTGATGTCAACTCCGTATTTACCGTAGGCCTTAAGGAGTCAGGATACCTTTCGTAACAGTATGCTTTCGAACTAACCCATGCTTCAGCTAGGACTTTTAAGGGTTATAACGTGGTCTGGTTCACGGTTTAAGAAACAAAGGATAAAGGCTCAAATTTTATTTGTACCCACCCGCTCTTCGTAATGTTCTCCAAACCTAAACTCAGTTGATCATACGTTAGACCTTGTTTGAGTCTTTGCTCTGATTTTCCGGTGATGATTCAGATGTTGATAACTTATTTTGAATAGGCAGTCATTCCTTTTTTTGGTGAGGGTTTGTAGGACCTCTTTCTTGTCTGATTTTTTGTTATCCCTTTCTTTTTGCCTGAACTGTTTCCTTTTTTTTTTGGAATTACAGTCAGCGGGATGCCCCAGTTTTGTAAATCTCCTTCATGGGTTTTGACTTAATGGGTTTTTATTTCTGAAAGATAACGACTGCCTGTCTTTATGATTATTCGGAACCATCACTGTCTTTTGTTTTGTAAGGACTCCTTTGATGCTGTTGATTATGCACTTGCATCAACTGAGAGAACTACCCTGCCCCAGGTTATGATTAAGGGTTTTAAATTTTGAAAAGAAAAACTCCTACTTCTTTGGCTCAGAGGGGTTGACGAGGGATTATCATCCTTATAACTCCAGTGTTTAGGAATTGAAACAATGCCTGTACCTCATCAGCGGGGTCTGTTCAAAAGCATATTGTAAAGATCGTGGTATCGTTTTCGTCATCCTCCCTCAAGAGGCTTGGAATTATTAATCAAGAGTTGACATCAAAAAATGAAAGCAATTTTGAAAATAGCGAATGCGAATATATTGATTCAAAATAGACATAAGCGATGCATTAATGGAAGAACAATGTTTAACATGAATAAATGTTTAAACAATCAAAGAACAATACAACTTGAACATTCGAATGAACAAAAGTTTTCTAGTCTCAGGGCTTGTCACTTCAAATGGTGAGCCTTGGAGGGATGGTAGAAAAATTCAGCCTGACCATCTTGTGTGAACTCCAGTGCTCCTTCATCAATCAGATCCTGGATCTTGTTCTTTAGAGCTCAACACTCATTTGTATCATGTCCTGGACAGGCAGAATGGTAGGCACACCTTTTATTGGGATCATAAGTAGGATGTGCTGTGTTGGGGTTCTGGGGATGAGCCCTTAATGTGATCAAATTCAATCTCAACAGGCGTTGTAAAGCTTGAAACAACGACATGTTGAGCGGGGTGAATTGCCTCCTGGACTTGTCTGGCTGAAGCCGGTGAGGTTGATGCTGAATTTGTGACACTGGAGCCATTTGAGGAGCTCTCCCCTTATCTCCTTGTCTCAAAGGTGGTTGAACGATGACTGACTTTTTACCCTTAAATGTTTGCCCCAGTTGGTTACCCTGAAGCGGTTGGTTGACGAGAACTCCGAGCTCTTCTTGTCTTTGAGCTAAGCCTTGCATGATAGTCGCCTGCCCCAGCATTTGGGCTTTCACTATATCCACTTCAGCTTGCAGGTGTTTCAGCCGTTCATCCTCAGCACTGTTCCTGACCAAAGTCTCCATGAGAAGTGTCCTTAGCTCCTCCTGCCCCTTGGATAGATTCAGGAGGATTTCCCCGAACCGAGTCTCTTGAGCAAGAAGGTCCCAGTTATCTTGTTGGGAAGCCATTGCTGAAATAAACAGCGAGAAAGGTAAGTGACCTGCAACAAGGATACCTGTTATGCAATGATATGTATGATATGCATGTAATGTTTTCAAGGACCTCGCGGGATAAACAAGAAAATTTGTTAGAATTTGGGTCCGGTAGCTTGATTGAAGGAACTGCATATTATTGAGAGTCCTTCTTCAAAGGGTCAAAGGCTAACCATTTCCAGTGGGTCATAGCCCCTGACTTTAGTCATCATGTTTAGTTTTGGCTTCCAAACAACCTTGGTTAGGGGAACCTTCTCTAGGAGTCAAAGCTCACCATATCAAGTGGGTCATAGCCCCTGACAACCTTGGCTAGAGGAAAATAAATCCCCTTTGCCCCTTGCTGGGATAGTTGATTCACCATGACCTGCATCACAAGCCCTTGAGATCCTTGAAATAGGTTAGGATGTATGCAATGGTATGATGTTATGGTATGCATGGGGTAATGTGAGTAACCCTGTTATGAGCCTTAATTAAGGACTGCAAACAAAACCTGCAAGAAACTCAGGTAAAACCTGTCATGAGTCCCAATTAAGGACTATCAATAAAACCTGCAAGAAACTTAGTAAACCCTGTTATGAGTCCCAATTAAGTACTATGAACGAAACCTGCAAGTAGCTCATGTGTCAGATAACAAGCATGCAAGTAGTCAAGTACGAAGGCACACAAGTCACACAAGAGAAGCCCTTAGAGTTTAGGCCAGCATGAGGTCTGGGTATTACCCTCTTGAAGTTGGTGGGCTCAGCCTGTCCTATTAGAAGTAACCGAGTTCTAAGGGTCTCAATATCACTGGATTGCTTTCATTGTTCATCGTTTCGATTTAGCCACTGAACTGACGACCAAAATATTCCAGGAAAGCAACCCTCAATTGAGTGTAGTATCGAGTATCAACCAACCTCGGACTGCACCAAAGTCAGTTATCTCACTACCCTAAAGAGGCCAAGATAGTTCAATTAAGGTTCCTAAGGTCTGTTGATGCTTCATGACACCACGCGGAGGCCCCGTACTCTCCTTGACTGAACTCAAGGGTTACCGGTACACACCAAAGTGCCACATCAACGTAGCAGACTGCTTCAACCATGTCGGTATACCCCGCACAGTTCCCTCACAGCCTTGTTGCTACTTTCTAAGAAGGTATTCCCCAGATCCGGGTTAGGATCTATAGAACTCCCAAGACAGTCCCACAATTTAAAGCAAGCAAAGCAATACAATTGAAAACACAGTTATGAACTAACCCTAAGGTACACCTCACTTTATAAAGAGTCCCCAGCAGAGTCGCCAGTTCTGTGATCGATGGATCCATGGGCTCTTAGATACTTGCTCATTTGTGTTTTCAAAAATGGTTTGTTTGCTTTTCAATGTGGGTTTTAAAAAGTTTCTTTGAAAATTCCAGTTCGACTCTTGTATCGGTCCTCAAGAGTGTTTGAAAAATTGCTTTCGAAAGCTTTTTGAAAAGGTGTCGGTGTGAAAAGTATTTTTGATTTGTTTTGAAATTAGAGCAAGCATCTACGAGAACCTACCTACCCTAAGGAATTCGTCTGTGTAAATGTCCTTTAAAGTAGTGTCATCCCACCATTGAGAGGTAGGTAGCACCACCGTTGGAGGTGTTCGGGTCAATTCGAGGTTCGGGACATGGTGATCACCGGAGCAATAGGAAGACACCTTAGAAGCTACCCTCATGCCAGGTTCCCGGATCATGAGGACTTACTAAGACATCCTCTACTCGACGATCACCTTTCGAGGCAAGGCAACAGTGAGGCGTACCCTAGGGGTGGTGTGTGATTTGTGTGTCATGTTCAGTTATTTTGTCTTGTTCATGTCAAAGTGATCTATGCGTTTGTTTTTATTTTAGGCCATTCATTCTTGCATGCATTTATTTAACAGTTAAAAAGATGCGGAAATTAAAAGTTCTAAACTATTACAAAGGCGCGGGTCCACATCGCCAAATTAAAATCCAGGACCCGATTTGACAGAAAATAAATAAATAAAGTAAAGTGCGAGAAATTTAATTTACACGGCTTCGGGAGAGTTACATAAGTATTTAAAAGAAGGAAATAAATAAAATGCGCAAAGAGAATAAAAAATCGCAAGCGAGGGCGTTGGACCCTTTTTAATGAAATTAAATTACGATTATTAAATTAATGAAATTAAAAAGAAAAAATCATTTTTTTGAGTTTTTTGTATTTATGGTTTTTTAATGAAAATTTAATGAAATTAATTAATTAACCCTAACTCTACAACTTTTATTTATTAAGAAAAACATGTTAAAATTTAAACCTAAATTAACCTAATTAATTAAAGCAATTTGATTTATAAAAATAAATAATTAATTATTAGTGAAAAGAAAAGAAAAAGGATAAAAATTGATTAAAACCCTAATTCTACAAATTTTAAGTTAATTAAGAAAAATGTTTGAATTAAACCTAATTTTACAAAGCTAAATTAATTAATGATATTTACTTAAAAAATATTAAAATAAAATATATTATTAATTTTTGTCTTTTCTGATTTTTTGTTATTTTTATATTTTTATGAAAATAAGTAAATTAAAGAATTAAATTAAAAAAAACTAATTAAAACAAAATAGAAGAATATGAGAAAAAGAATTAGAAAGGCAAACCATGGGGGGTCTGTCCCCAAATTGGAGGGTTTGTTGTAGCAATTATGGCCCAATTATCCTTGGCCTTATTGACTTTCCAGGGTAGCGTGCATAGGCGTTGACTCATGTCCATGGTATTCACCAGATCTGGGCCTTCAGATCGTCTCCATTGGCCAAGTGGCAGGGTTAGATCAGGGGTTGTATGGTGGAACCCTGGAGGCGAACTACACACAAGCATGTTTATAAAAATAATATGGAAAGGGATGGGGGACCTGGGGTTCGAACCCAGGTCCCAGGGATTACCAGTAATACGCTTTGCCAACTGCTCCACACGCGCGTTTTGATTATATAATAATAAACAAATAATATAAGAGAAAATAAGAGTTAATGGACAATTCAGCGCGAAAATTCAAATCACCCTATCATGTCCTGCCACATAATCATCTTCTTCCTTGTTGCGTTTTCCCTGAAAATAAAAGAAGGTTAGCGGGGGTTTTAAACCCCCCCAAAATATGCTTGTTTTCAAAATAACGATTAGGCCATGGTATTATATAAATTAGGCGCGAGGATTGCTTTAGAATCGTCCAAGCATGCTGAATTCAACCATGGTATTATGGTGTTCCAATTTTACAGCATTTAGAAACGCCCAATTTGAAAGCTTGGTAACCCTAACCTGTATCAATGGTGAATCCTCTAATTTGGCACAAAAACTCAATTAAAATATGCAGTTAGCTTTAGAATCAATCACTCAATGTAAATCAATAAAGAAAACACACGAAAAATGCATGAAATTCATGATTCGATTATGGAAATTTTCGTGAAAAGCTTGACTCTGATATACCAATTCTTGATGTTTCAGGCTATGGTATTGATCCAGGCACCTTCCTTGATGTCTCAGCAAGCCAATGGAACAATTATTTTAGCTTGAATCGCCCTAGAACCTAGTTTTCAGTGTTTGAGTTTTTTCACAAAAATGCAAAAGTGATGATGATGTTCTTGCGCAGCTGGGAGGTCCTTGGCATTAGGGTTAGCATGTATATATATGTATGAGTGATTAGGGTAAAAAATCTGAGCCAAGGAATCAATGAATTGATGAGAAGATATTTGATTTTCCATGCCATAATTTTCCAATCTTTTCATGCATATTTGCTACCAAATCATGCTCAATCACATGGATTCTTTCCAAATCTGATCATGCACGAAATCTTAAGCATATTCCATGCACAAAAAGATTTAAAAAGTTAGGTTTAGTATTTTCCACATATTTATTTTAATTAAATGAATTATTAGCATTTAAAAATTCAAATAAATAAATAAAAATGATAAAAACTTCCCTTTGGGCCAAATGGTCGTGCACATGCCTTGGATAATGATTCTTGGAAGAAAAAGAGGCCCATTAGCATTTTTAAGACATTTGAAGCAATGTTGACTTTTCAAAATATCCAAAAATTTCCCAACTTCCACAAGGCATAACTTGCTCAATTTTTAAGCTTTGCTCATGTTCTTGGACATTTTGGAAAGGTATTTGAGTCCTCTAACCAATTTCTTTGGTCCCGTGTCATTTTGATTTACCAATCTCAAGTTATGGCCTTTGACTTAAAGTCCCTTTTTGTTGACTTTTGAAAATGACCTATAATGTTGAAATTGATAACTTTTTGTGAGAGCATTTCTTGGACTTGAAGTGTGAAGAGGAGTTGTAGGAAATGTCTTTATCTTCAAAATTAGCTTTGGATGGAATTTTTCTGATAATCCATGTGGAAGTTATGCCTTGGTCAAGTTACAGTTGACTTTTCAACTGTCCAAATATGGAAACTTTTGCATCTTGAGACTTTTTGAGCCAAACTTTGAGAATCATGATCAAGCATTGATAAAATGATGTTTGTGGCTTCAAAATGAGATGTGGACCAAAAATTTGAACTTTTGATTGTCAAATGACCATTTTGCCCCTACAGTTGACTGTAGTGCAATTAGGGTTTTTGACTGTGCAATTTTGTGCTGTAAGTCTTGAAACTTGATATGAGGATGCTTGACCATATTTGTAGGCATGCGGGACTTGATTGGACCCTTGGAAACTTCATTTTCTTTGTCAGAACCAAAACCCTAATTTTTGACTGTTAGGAGGCCCTTGAGCTGTGCAACCCTTGGGGAGATTTTGAAGTATGCTCTTTGCAATTCTTGAAGAATATGGGAGGGCAAATTTTGGGGTACAACAGCTGGCAACAACACGCTGATTCTGTATCTCATTTATTTTCCTTTTTATCACTTTCAATATTAATACTCTTTTCATCAATATAAAAAAGTCATAAAAATATTTTCTTTTTACTAGCTAGTTTATTTCTTTTTTTATTCATTAAGACAAAAAAACCATTTTTTTAAACAAAGTCCTTTTTCTTTCTTGCATTATTATTTCAATATGGTTGTAATAAATAATTAGGATTTATTTTCTTGCAACCCCCATTTGTAAATTTGTACACCTCATCCCCTTAATGATTGTAATATCGTAGAATCTTTACTTTCTGCACTTTTATTGCTTTCATATATTGTTAGTAATTAGGGTGTGTATGGCAAGGTGTGAAATTGACAAATAGATCACCTTAATCAAGACTAAATGCACACAATCAAATAGTCATATCCCTCGAACATGGGCGTTTTAGCAAAGACCCTCGATAAAAGATCATAGTCCCTCGATGACCCTCAATGTTACCTTCGGTAAACAATCTAGTCCCTAAAATGACATTGCTAAAACGTCTCATAGGTTGCCTTTTATGACTATACAAACGTCCCACGTCCGTCCCTTCACATCCAACGATGGGGCTTCTTACCAAATCAATGGTAAGATAAAAACATCTAAAGGATGAGGAAAAAGAACATCCAAGACATTTTGAGTAGGTAGATTCGCTCCTAGTTGCTCGCTTGCTCACAACAAAAACATTTTATACACTAACACTCTCATTTTGAAACATTTTCGAAAGACAACACTTTATACGCGTTCTTATAGAACCTTTACAAAGACACCTTTCAGAATCACTTTCAAAAACACATTTCACAAACACATCTTTGAACTATTTTCCAAACAAACACTTTGTACGCGTTCTTATAGAGACGAGAGCCATTACAAAGACGTTTTTAAAATACTTTCAAAACCCACACCACAAGCACATTCAAACAAAAGCAAGTGATCTAGAAAGTAACTAAGAGCCTATGGAAAACCATGGATGAAAAGGGTGCTAACACCTTCCCTTTTCATAATCTACCCCCCGAACTCAAGAAAACACCTCTAAAGGTTTTTCCTGTACTTTTCACCTATCCTTTTGGATAAAAGAAAAGTTGGTGGCGACTCTTGCTAACCGCAACATTTGTGATCAAACGCAAACCCTCAAGTCAGTTCTCCCACTGTATCACAGAACTGGCGACTCTTCTGGGGACTTTTTAAAGTGAGGTTACCTTATGGCTAGATCACATCTACTTGCTTTCATTTTTTGACTTGTATGCTTTACGTTTTGGGTCCTTGTTTGGGTTACTGTTAAAAAATCCTACATCCGGATTTGGGGAACACCTTTTAGGTAAGTAGCAATAAACTGTGAGGGAACTGTGCAGGGTATACCGACACGGTTAAAGCAGTAGCTACGTTGATGTGGCACTTTGAATGGTACCGGTAACCTTGAGTCAATCAAGGAGAGTACGGGGCCGCCGCGTGGTGTCGTGAAGTATCAACTGACCTTAGAACCTTTAATTGCACAACTTGGCCAGTAGGATGTAGTGATGTGGCCAGTCTTGGTGTATTCCCAAGGTCGGCAGATACTCGATGCTACACTCTTTGAGGTTTGACTCTTGAGCTTTTTTTGGTTGCGAGTCAATCGCCAATTGAAAGAAGATGGGGGAAAGATCAGTGATATTGAGATCCCTTAGAACCCGGTTACTATTTTTTAGGACAGGTTGAACCAATCCAACTTCAAGATGGTATGACCTTAAAACTCATGCAGGCCTTAAACCTAAGGACTTGGTGTGACTTGTTTGTTGTTTGCTATACCTTTGATTTTCTAACATAATCATGACATCATAAAGCATGTCATATCATGACTAACCATTTCAAGGATTTCCTAGGGCTCATTTTTGCTCTATTGTGTAGGACATGGCATCCGCCCGTAAGAACACTATAAAGATTAACCTTATGAAAGTGTCTCTCCAACGAAAGGACCTGGTATTAAGGGTTCTTGAAAGTTCTCATTTCACTAAAAAACATGGTCAGTTGCTCATTTTGGTCACTGCAAAACCTGACGAAGAATTATTAAAAGTGATGTTCCAGTTCTTCGATCCTGTGCACCATTGTTTCACCTTCCCGGATTACCAGCTAGTACCTACTATGGAGGAATTTTCCCAGCTGTTAGGGGTACCTATCTGTGATACGGTGACCGAACCGACTGTGAATACTGGTTTTCATTTTGCATTTTTTGTTTGCAAAATGTCACGGTAAGCAAGAGTCGCCACCGAATTTTATTTCATCCAATCAGGAAAAGGAAAAATAATAGAAAAAACCTTTTTCGAGAATATTTCTAAGTACGGGGGGGTAGATTATAGAAAGGGAAGATGTTAGCACCCTTTATATCCATGGTTTTCCATGGGCTCTTAGGGACTTGCTCATTTTTTAAAATTACTTGTGTGTGCTTGTTTTGAAAAAAAGTTTTCTTCGTGATAACCCTTGTATGATACGGTGGGAGAACTGACTTGAGGTTTTGCGTCTGTGTTTGCAAATGTCGTGGTTAGCAAGAGTCGCCACCGACTTTTCTTTTATCCAAAAGGAAAGGTGAAAAAGCACAGGAAAGACCTTTGAGATGTTTTCTTGAGTTCGGGGGGTAGATTATGAAAAGGGAAGGTGCTAGCACCCTTTTCATCCATGGTTTTCTATGGGCTCTTAGTTACTTGCTTAGATAACTTGCTTTGGTTTGTTTGAAATGATGTTTGGTGTGATTTTGAAAGTATTTTGTAAAAGAGGCCACTCGTTTAGGCAATCTTTGTAATGATTCTTGTTCGTAAGAATGTATACAAAGATGTTTGTCTTTTGAAAAGGTTTTCAATGTTTGTAAGATGTTTTTGAAATGTGTGTGTATTGGTTTTGAAAATGGCAAGGATTTTGTTTGAAATAGAGCAAGTAACTAGAATCTATTTACCTACTCAAATGTCTTTCTTATGCCTTTTTTATTCCTTTGACATTGTTGACTTACCATTGATTTGGTAAGCAACCCTATCTTTGAATGTAAACGGGACGGGCGTTGGGACGTTTGTATAGTCATAGAAGGCAACATATGGGGCGTTTTGGCAATGTCGTTTTAGGGACTAGATCGTTTACCGAAGGCAACATCGAGGGTCATCGAGGGACTACGATCTTTTATCGAGGGTCTTTGCTAAAACGCCCATGCTCGAGGGGCATGACTATTTTCCGAAAGGCGACAAAGTGAGATTACCCTAGAGGTGTTAGTGTGCAAGTGTGTTATTTTGCATGCATTTGTCTTGTATTTGAAAGGTTATCTATTTGCTGATTTTATATTGCCATACATCCTAATTACTAGCAATATGAAAGCAAGTAAACATGTGGAAAGTAAATCCTAAGTTATTTCATCACTTTAGGGGGATGGGGGTACAAATTTACAATGGAGATGAAGTGGAGACTGAAATATTACAACCATATCGAATGATGATGAAAACAATGTAAAAACAATGTAAAATAAAAGGAAAATTGCATTTTGAACTGCTATGTGTTGACCCATGCTGCTATGTATTGACACATAGCTTTTCCCTGCCCCTGCAAAACAAAATAACTCAGTATGTGTCGACACATAAGGGGATGTGTCGACTCATGCACCTTCTTGCATCGACGCGAAACGTGTATGTGTCGATACATAGTCTTTTCCCACTTCTGTTTTGTAACCTGAAATCAGTATGAGTCGATGCATGAGGGTTATGTGTCGACTCATACCCTGCTTTTTCACTAGGATGAGTCGACACATGAGGATATGTGTCGATACATGCTGCATTTTCCTGCCTTAAACATTATTTTATAGAATGTACAGGTTAGCTTATGGCATATGATGGATAAACATGAACAACAAATGATTGAATAAGCCTAAACAAAGTGCAGATGACAAGTTCAAAAAGATATTAAAGTACTACATCTTGTTTTCAAAGAACAACAGCTTGTTAATGATATAATGACAAGATATCAAGTCAAGAGGACTTACCTTTGGGCTGCACTGGTTGTTTTAGATCTGAATGCTTTTCCAAATAATGTGACAATCTTGTGATTCTTCAGGAAGCTGCTCTGGACTGCTGTTGAACTGAGTTGGATTGTACTGTAATATTTTTGGCGTTTTTGATGATGAAGGTGAGTAGCACTACAAGGACTGTTTTCATTGTTATGTTTGGATAGTCTTTGAGGAAGAGTTTGTATGGTGGAGCAATGGATTGGCTTTTCTGTTTTGAACAAGAACAATTTTGGTTTTGAAAATGAGTCAAGGTTGCATAGAATATTGTTTTTTTTCTCTTTCTGTTCAACAAAAACTCTCTCTCTTTTTCTCTAGAAAATCTTTTCTCTCTTCAAAATCCAACCTCTTTGTCTTATGAGACAATCCTCTTTTGTAGACCCATTGACTGTGGTTTAGGGGGGAAAATAAATAAGTCATTTTAAATTGTTTTTGCCTACTTCTTTGATACTTTATGCATACAATTTTCCTTTGCCATTTTGGTGCAATTTTGGGGCTGTTGTGGTGCAGGCTTGGGCAGACTGCATAGAGCAGTTTTGGATTGTATTGGACAACATGCATCCTTGGGGTGCAACATAGCACAAGGTTTTGTAAGACACCATATGATGTTGTATCAATGTGATATATCATATTTTCTTCAACTTTGGACAGCATAGTTTGTAGCATGTCACAAATTTATTCTTGTGCACATTATGTCAAAGGCAAAAATATTGTGACAAGGTTTTAATCAAGACATAGTTTTAGAATTTGTAATTTTTGCAAAATGTCACTTTGTAATAACTTGAATTACTTGCATCATCTTGAATTATTTGGAGTTGTAGTAAAATTCCATGAAGCAAATGAAATTAACCAAGTATAGAAAATACTTAGAAAAATCTCAAAGTCTTGCAAAGTTGGATTTTTGATTCTCTTGATTTCTTAATGATCAAGCTTGATATTTTTGAATATCTTGATGAAATTTGATCTTTGGGTTGTAATGTTGACCAAAAAGTCAAATTTTGACTTTCTAGCATGCAATTGACCATTTTGCCCTTGTGCCAATTTCAAGCCTAAATTGATGTATCAGTGCTGCAAACTTGACGTCTTAGAATATCTTGTGAGCAAATACTTACAAAATGAGAGGGCAAATTTTGGGGTACAACAGTTGCCCCTGTTCAATCTTCTTAAACCTGAAGAGTTAGATTGGCGAGTTTTGTCAGTCGTGACTCGAAGGTGGAAGATGATTGGACACTAGAGTGCCCATAAATTTGAACTCGGTGATGTGATGGTTGGGGGAATGGGCTTAAAGATGCCATTTGGAGAAATGATAGAAAGTTGTTGGAGATGGGCTTAAAGATGCCATCCAAAAGCGATAGTTTGCATGGTAATTTGTAAGCTGAAAGAATGAGCATCATAATGACATTCATGTCTGGAGCGTATCTGAAAGTTGAATTTGAATGTGAGTCTGCATGAGTATCAGAATGGCGTCCGTGTCCGGAGCGGATCTGAACTGTATCTGAATGAGTATCAGAATGGTGTCCATATTTGGAGCGTATCTGAACTGTATCTGAAGGCTGGATCTGAATGAGTAACATAATAGAAACCGTGCCGGGAGCATATCTGAACTGTATTTGAAAGCTCAATCTGAATGAGTAACATAATAGCAACCGTGTCGGGAGCATATCTGAAATGTATCTGAAAGCTGAATCTGAATGAGTAACATAATAGCAACCGTGTCAGGAGCGTATCTGAACTGTATCTGAAAGCTGAATCTGAATGAGTAACAGAATAACAACTGTGTCTGGAGGGTATCTGAACTGTATCTGAAAGCTGAATCTGAATGAGTAACAGAATAGCAACCATGTCTAGAGCATATCTGTATCGTATCATGATTGCATATTGTTTAACGGTAGCTGTTAATTTTATCTTGAAAGGGGTAAAATGTTAGCTGGAACACATAATTATGTTGCATGAAATGTATGATGCGATATATGTGTTTTTATCAATGTTTATGATATATGGATGTAATGTATGCGCATGTAAGTTGATTCACTGTATTGCTGAGGAAAATAAATCCTTGACTGCTGTTGAGGATATGTGGATTCTTCATGTTTTGAAGTTGGAGTATTGACAAAGATTCTATTGTGAGCAATACCCTATATTGCTTGAGTAATTTGCCTGGGGAATCCAGAGAATTTTGATGACTTCTACTGGGGATAGGAGTCTTTGTTCCATTGGGGAGCAATGAAACTCTGTGGGAAGAAAGCTTATTCCTGTTTGGGAAAAAGTTTAGGAGTTTCGGTCATCTGCCACTCTACCGAGGAGTTATCCTAGGTTAGGGAGAAACAGAAGTTAGCCGTTATCCGGTTGATTTTCGGGCTTTAAGGCAACTTGCTGGGGAATTTTGGATTAATAGTTTGAAGTTTCAGCTCCGTTGGGGATCTTAATGACGTCCGATAGAGATTGCTCATGAAATAGCCAAAAGACATTTTCCTATTCTTTCAACCTGTCAGTAATTGTTCTTTTTCATTTTGTTTATTTCTAAATAGTGATTATGTTCAAATGCATATATTCATCAATGAATCATTGGACGTTTTTTCAAATAAAACACAAGTGTAAAAGAAAAGGATAAATAGTTTTCTGTACTTTAAAGAGATATCTTTGTATTCATTTTGAATAAGTATTTTGTACAAAGGAGACAGACATCCTAGTAAGAGGATGGTGTCATAAAAGTAAGAAGAATTTATACAAAGAAAGACAGTTATGTGTGATAATCCCATGGGGTTCCCATTCTGCTATAGCCTATGTATCTCTGAATATCTTGTCTATTCGTTGCTTCATCCGAAGATGATTGAATTGATTAGAAACTCCGAGTTTGTCAGTGAAGAGATTATCCTCAAAGTGATCCGATGAGACATAGTCGTATACTTTAATTCCCTAACTTTTGCCTGGACCGCCCTTTCGGGTTTTCAATCCACCGGGAAACCCTTTTTTGCCCAAGTCTCCCTTTCGGGTTTTTAACTTGCTGGGTGTACAAATTTTTTTATCTTATCCCTAATTTTTGCCCAAACCTTTTGGTTCGCCGGGATGCCCTTCTTTTGCCTATGTGTATCAACCTAGCGGGTCTCTTATGCGTAATATCTTTTGACTATGTCTGTGTTCGCAGGGTGTGGCAGGTCATCATCGTCCATGGTGGTTAAGATCATTGCCCCACCGGAAAAGATATTCTTGATTACAAATGGTCCCTCATAGGTAGGAGTCCATTTGCCCCTGGGATCACTTTGTGGCAAGATGATACGCTTGATCACTAGATCTCCAACTTGATATACTTGGCGTATGACTTTCTTGTTGAAAGCCTTGATCATCCGTTTTTGATACATCTGACCATGGCAAACAGCAGTAAGTCTATTTTCATCAATCAAGTTTAGTTGATCAAGTCGGGTCTAGATCCAATTGTCTTCACTCAAACCTGCATCTCTCATAATTCTCAAAGAGGGGATTTGAACCTCAATAGGCAAGACAACCTCCATGCCATAAACCAAAGAATAGGGTGTTGCCCCAATTGATGTGCCAGCCGTGGTACGGTACCCATGGAGAGTAAACGGTAGCATCTCATGCTAGTCCTTGTAGGTGACTGTCATTTTCTGTATGATCTTTTTAATGTTTTTATTAGCAGCTTCGACCACACCATTTATCTTTGGCCGATAGGGGGATGAATTATGATGTTGAATCTTGAACTGCTCGCACAAGGCGGTGATCATAGTATTATTAAGGTTTGTACTGTTATCAGTGATGATCCTTTCTGGGATACCGTATCGGCAAATAAGATTCTGCTTGATGAAGCGGGCAACAACATTCTTAGTAACGGATGCGAAGGAAGCTGCTTCGACCCACTTTGTGAAATAGTCAATGGCCACTAGAATGAAGCGGTGCCCATTGGAGGATGTAGGCTTGATCTCCCCAATCATATTGATTCCCCACATAGCAAAGGGCCAAGGAGATGTTAAGACATTTAGAGGAACCGGAGGCACATGCACCTTGTCTGCATAGATTTGACACTTATGACAGGTCTGGGAGTGTTGATAGCCGTCTGCTTCCATGGTAGACCAATAATAGCCTGCCCGTAGGATTTTCTTCGCCATCGTATGCCCACTAGAGTTAGTGTCGAAAGTACCTTCATGTAATTCAGCCATGATCTTTTCAGCTTCAATCTTATCCATACAACGGAGCAGAACAGAATCATTATTACGTTTGTACAGGACGCCATTACTTAGGAAGAACTTAGCGGAGAATCTCCTTAGGAACTTTTTATCATTGATTGAAGCTCCTTCTGGATATTCTTGAGCCTCGAGATACCTTTTGACTTCATGAAACCAAGGCTGGTCCACTACTTCTTCAATATTAATCTCGTGACAGTGTGCTGGTTCATCCATTCGTTCAATGGTGATCTGGGGAGCCTCGTTATCCCAATTAAGTTTAAACATAGATGACATTGTGGCTAGAGCATCTGCTAGCTGATTTTCTTCTCGTGGGAAATGCTCGAAAGTAATCTGCTCGAAATGTGGTAACAATGTCAAAACATGTTCTTTGTAAGGGATAAGGTTTGGGTGCTTAGTGTCCCACTCTCCTTTGATCTGACTGATGACCAAAGATGAATCTCCAAATACAACTAAAGATTTGATCCCCAAGTCTATGGCAACCTTGAGACCAAAGATGCATGCTTCGTATTCTGCCATGTTGTTCGCATAGTTGAAGCAAAGTCTGGCAGTAAAGGGAGTATGACACCCTTCTGGAGATATGAGCACAACGCCGATACCATTACCCAGTGCATTGGATGCCCCATCAAAGAACAGGGTCCATCAGGTTCCTTGTTCAGGTCCGTTATATGGCATGATTTCTTCACAGTTGTCTAATGTCATGATGTCTTTGTCTGGGAATTCAAACTTCATGGACTGATAATCTTCTACAACTTAATGGGCAAGATGATCAGCTAGCACGCTGCCCTTTATAGCTTTTTGGGTAGTGTACTGTATGTCATATTCTGTTAGGATCATATGCCATCTAGCTATCCTCCCAGACAGAGCAGGCTTCTCGAAGATGTACTTTATCGGATCCATCTTAGATATCAGCAAAGTGGTATGATTCAACATATACTGTCTTAGCCGGCGAGCATCCCATACCAGAGCACAACAAGTTTTCTCGAGCAGTGAATATCTGGTTTCACAGTCGATAAACTTTTTGCTCAGGTAGTAAATAGCATGCTCTTTTCGGCCAGACTCGTTATGCTGCCCCAATACACACCCCATTGAGTTCTCTAAAACGGTCAGATACATGATTAGTGGTCTTCCCTCGACTGGTGGCATCAAGATAGGAGGCTCTTGTAAATACTCTTTGATTTTGTCAAAAGCAATCTGACATTCATCATTCCATCTGACTATTTGATCCTTCTTCAACATTTTGAAGATTGGTTCACAAGTAGACGTTAGGTGAGAAATGAATCTGGCAATATAGTTCAGGCGTCCCAAGAATCCTCTAACTTCCTTCTTAGTACGAGGAGCAGGTATTTCTTGTATCTCTTTGACCTTGGCAGGATCAACCTCGATGCCTTTGTTGCTGACAATGAAACCTAAGAGTTTACCGGACCGGACTCCGAATATGCACTTGTTTGGATTCAACCTTAGTTTGTACTCCTTCAATCTCACAAACAGCTTTTGCAAGTGATCAAGGTGCTCCTCTTCAGTTTGTGATCGGGCTATCATGTCATCTACGTATACCTCTATCTCATGATGTATCATATCATGAAACAAAGCTACCATGGAGCGTTGATAGGTTTCCCCGGCATTCTTCAGTCTGAATGGCATCACTTTGTAGCAGAATGTGCCCCACTGTGTGACAAATGTAGTTTTCTCCATGTCCTCGGGTGCCATTTTGATATGGTTATATCCTGAGAATCCGTCCATGAAAGAAAATACTTTGTGTTGGGCCATATTATCAACCAGGATGTCGATGTGTGGAAGTGTAAAATCATCTTTAGGGCTGGCCCTGTTTAAGTCTCTATAATCCACGCACATCCGCACTTTACCGTCCTTTTTAGGCACGGGAACAATGTTGGCCACCCATTGAGGATAAGAAGTAACAACCAGAAATCCAGCATTGAACTATTTCATAACTTCCGCTTTGATCTTCTCCGACATGTCAGGTCTCATGCAGTGGACTTTCTATTTCACTGGTGGACAGTCTTCTCTTGTGGGTAGACGATGTACCACGATGTCAGTATCGAGTCCCGGCATGTCTTTGTATGACCAGGCAAAGATCTCAACATAATCGTGCAATAGTTGAATTAAGCTCTCCTTGACACTTGGCTCTAAATTGGTACCCACTTTGATTTCCTTTTTATCTTCCTCGGTACCCAAGTTGATCGTATCCAACAACTCCTCATGAGGCTGAATAGCTCTTTCCTCTTGTTGTAGTAGTCTGGCCAATTCCCCTGGCACCTCACAATCTTCCTCACCTTCGTATTCGGCTTGGTAGATCAAATCTTCAGAGTCACTGAAGGCTATAACAGTATCGTTACCCATTGGATCCGGAATGGAGGGGTACCTGCATTTGTGAGTGTGGGTGTGTGTAAGGGTATAGCCATACTTAAACAATAAAATGTAAAATAAAGACAATGAGCACAAAATATTTGTATGTGAAAAAGCGTCCATGATTCATTGAATGTCATATGAAGATGAAATAACAACCCTTACAAATGGACCATTGTGCCTCGGGTAAGACACAAGGTTTTTAAAGTGCGAATTGTTCTTGAATATTACAAGTCCAATAGAAATGTAAAAGATAAATTACTGAGAGATCAAAGTTATTGGGACAAAGTCTCTGGCTTCCCAGTTGCGAAGTCCTCCGCTGACAGTAGGAAATATCCAATCTTCCAAGCTTCCACCCTCTTCATTGTCTTCTACTGCATTGACCCCCTGGTTGCTAATCTTCACAGGTGGCCCTCCAGCACGGGCACGACGCACAACCTTCTGAGCAGTTGAAGTAAAACCCAAGTCAAACTTGTCTAATTTGTACGAAATGTCTGGAAGCTGCCCCCAGATGGTGCATCCACCCTCCTTTATTATTGCCTTTGCATCCTTTAGAGATGACAATCCGAAGTGGAGGTCTTGTGATCTTGGGAATCGAGGATACTGCCTTGGTTGCCGCTACTTCTTGAGATACCTCCTCGAAATGTTGGAAAGGGGTTTCAATGAACTCGTCATCCAACTCCACATATTGAAAGGAATTCAGATGACTAATCATGTACTCTTCCTCCCCATGGACAATTATGATCTTTCCTTGGACCGGGTATTTCAGCATCTGGTGCAATGTGGAGGTGACAACACCGGCATTATGGATCCAAGGTCGTCCTAACAGACAAGAGTAAGAGGGACGGATGTCCATCACATAGAAGGTTGAATTGAAAGTCTGAGTTCCCACCTTTATCGGGATGTCTACCTCACTGTGGACCATCCTCTTCGAGCCATCAAATGCTCTCACAATTATGTTACTGGGTTTCAATGTCAGCCCTTTGCAATCCAATCTATCAAGAGCTTTCTTTTTTAAGACGTTCAAAGATGAACCAGTGTCCACCAAGACATGGGCTAAGGTTGTTCCTCTACACTCTACAGAGACATGTAATGCCTCGTTGTGTTTTCTCCCTTTGGGTGTCAAGTCAGCATCAGAGAAACCCAGGCCATTATCAGCTGTCAAACTGGCCACACAGTCTTGGAATTGGTCAACAGACGTCTCCTGTGGCACATGATATGTCTTCCGAAATTTTACCAGAGATTTCGCATGTGCCTCAGAGCACAACAGCAATGCTAGCATAGAGATTTTGGAAGGGGTTTGCCCCAACTGTTCAACCACATCATAATCACTCTTCTTTATTATCCTCAGGATTTCTTCCATTTCCTTCTTGGATGTTTCAGGGATAACTAGTAATTGAGCCTTCGTCCGGATAGGCTCCTCTTGAATGTTTTTTCCTTTATTATCAACAGTAGAAGTATTGGTAGGGATAGGGATTGTATTGTCTTTGTCAGTAGGTACGTTTGCAGGTATAATCACTGGTACAAAGGTAATCTTCGGAACAGCCACGGGTCCAAAAACTGCCTTTGGAGGGGTAATCTCTGGAGAGAAGATTCTACCACTACGGGTGATCTTGCTAGTTCCGGCAATGTTACTGATGTCAGAATTTTCTTCTTCGGAGCTCTCTTCTTCGGCAGTAAATTCATCTTGTTTGATACCATGGTAGTAGATTTCTCCACCATAATTCCATGGTACTGTTTTATCTGACTTGTACGGGACCGATCCGAGCATTGTGATCTTAAGTGGAGTAGTTTTTGGAGCAGGTGTAATCCTAACGGGTCTTTTAGGGGCCCTGGAAGGATTGGCGGAGATGGTTATGATTGAAATTTATTTAACAGGAATAGGTAAAATGGGAGCATTCTCAAACATAATTTCTTGATTATCAATCAGGCGTTGGATACCTGTCTTCAACAGAGGGCAAACGACGGGTGAGGATAAGCAATGATGGCAGTCTTCCTTACAACCTAGGAACACACCAGCTTTCAACAGATTCATCTTAATGATCGGGAATGGAGTCAAAAGTTCATCCAGTGTAGAAATAAACAAATCTTCATCAACAACGTTGGCATTATGATGATGCCTAGGCATCAGAGCGGAAATGACATTCGGTTTCTCAGGCGCATCGAACTCAACTTCCTTCGCATCTATTAGGTCTTGAATTTTGTTCTTTAGAGCCCAATAGTTGTTAGTGTCGTGCCCTGGACTTTCAGAATGGTATGCGCATCTGACATTTGGATGATAATGAGGGGATGTAGTATTGGGATTCTTTGGGGCCTCTTTTAAAGTTGCCAGATTCAATTTCAGAAGATGTGGTAGAACCTGGGATGGAGTCATATTAATCCTGGTGAATTGTCGGACTGACCTTTCCACCCTTGGCTGGTTATTTCTTGGCTGGTCTGATGCGGGCTTTGGAATCATAACAGCCCCCACCACTGGTCCGCGTTTTGTTCTTCCTTGATTCCTTTGTGAATAAACAGCAGATACCTTCTTCTTCCCAGTGAAAGGTTTCCTCACAGCTGTAGAGGCAGACACATCTTTCTGAATCTCCCCACTTCTTATACCAGCTTCCACCCTCTCGCCGGTTAAAATCAATTCAGTAAACCCTGCAGAGGAACTTCCAATCAGATGATTGAAGAAAGGGCCTGATAGAGTTCCCAAGAACATGTCCACCAACTCCCTTTCATACAGAGGGGGCTACACTCTTCCGGCTAGATCTCTCCATTTTTGTGAGTAATCTTTGAAGCCCTTATTTCAAACCATAGCCATACTATGAAGTTGAGTACGGGTAGGCACCAAATCGGAGTTGTACTGGTATTGTTTATAGAAAGATGCAACCATGTCTTCCCAATTATGGATGTCGGCTCTTTCCAATTGGTAAAACCAATCAAGTTGCGTTCCTGATAAACTGTCTTGGAAAAAGTGGACCCACAAGTCTTTATCAGTAGAATGTGGCTGAATCTTCCTCACATATGATCGGAGGTGCATTTTAGGACAAGACACCCCATCATACTTGGCAAATAATGGCACTTTAAACTTTGGCACGATCACAATTCCTGACACCAACCCCAACTCTTCAAAATCTAGACCCGATACTCTCTGTATTTCCATAGCGGTTAAACGCTCTTCCAGGTGTCTGTACTTATCATCAGCCGGAGGGTATTGTTGTTCAGAGTAGTCCTCCTCTTCCTCCTCTTCTTCAGAGTCTGACGGAACTGCCGTTTCTTTTCCTTTTCTTTCCCCTTCATCAGATGTTGCTGGAAAATCTAAGGTCCTTCTAGCTTGTCCCTGAAACCTTCTGCCCATGAGTACCACACCAGTTGGTTTCTTCTCTTTCTTCTTTTTCTCTTTTGCTAGCAGAGTCTTCAATTCCTCCTGCCCCTTGGCTAAGGTCATGAGTAACTGTTGAAATTGTGTGTTTTGAGCTTGAAGGTCTTTGACCGTCTGTTCGAGATCCATCTTACTGAAATAAACAATAGAAAGATGAGGAAACTTGTTGCAAAGACCTGTTTATGTTTATGATGAATGATATGTATTCATGCAATGCTTTCAAGGATTTAAAAAATTCAAATTTGTTTCAAACAAAAAGAAACACACGTTATATTAATAAGATAGAATTTGAGTACATCAATGCCCCTTGGGCAAAATAATACAAAATTCTAAGATAAAAAGACATTGTGCACCCTCTTTGGTGCAATGTAGGTATTTAGAGTCTGCTCCTCATGAAGTAGCCGAGTGAGTTCCAAAACCTTCTTCTCGCTTGTGTAGAATTGGGCTTCGAAAGTATCGCGCTCTCCTTTGAGCTGTATCCAATCCCTTTGTAGGCCTTCGAGTGATGTAGGCATGTCAGGACGTAGGATAGTGTATGGAACTTCTCCCTCCTTAACAGGCTCAATAATCACTGGGAGAATGGAAGGAAAAGGCATCATAAGACTTTGAGCGTGGGTTCGTAACCACTTGAGGTAAGGCTCAAGAGGGATGGAACTCTTGTGTCCCAAAGTCTTGCTATCTACCTTGTTTAGCATCCTCTAAGCTCGGATGAATCTTTGGAAAAGTCCTTAATCGTCATTGTTGTAGTCGAAAACCAAGCCTTGAATCAGCATATCATGTGGGCCATCCCTTCGGGCATAACCAAACAGTCTTAGAGCCAAGCACGAGTTGTAGGTGATGCCTTACCTAATTCCAAGTAGAGGGACATTAGGGAATTCCCCACAATGGTCAACAATGATAACATTCTCTTTGGATCGAGAACACCAATGGATATATGAATGTATAAGCGTCATTAACCTTTGTGACCACCTCAAACCTTGCTCATTCTTTAAGACTGGTTGGAGAAGATGAGAAATAAACCATCTTGCCAGGAGAAGAGTGCAACACATAAGAACACCTCTTTCCCTCATTGTGCGAGTGTGAAAAGAGTGCAAGATATCCCCAAGCAATGTAGGCACCGGGTTGCATGATATGAAGATTTTGACAGCACTTGCATCTATGAGTTGATCAGGATTGGGGAACATGACCATCCCATAGATGAGAAGAACTACAATCTCCTCAAAAGCTTGCAAGTCTAAGGAGTTCCAACAACTTTGGGCTTTCTCAAACAGAAACTTTGCCAAGAAGCCTTTGACACTACTTCTAGTTTCCCAATGAGTTGTGACATCGGATGAGTGCAAGTGCAGGGCTTGAGCAATCTCTTCTGGCTTTGGATCTCTTTCCGTACCATTGAAGGGTAGTTGATTGAGAAAAGGAATCCTCAGAAGTTGAGAGAATTCTTCCAAAGTGGGCACAAGTTGATAGTCAGGAAATGTGAAGCAATGATGCAAAGGGTCAAATAACTGGAAGAGAACTTTCATCATATCTTCCTCTGTGTTGGAGGTGACCAAGTTGAGTAGACGACCATGTCTCTCGGTGAATGGAGAGTTCTCAGGGATCCTTGAAGCTAGCTCCTTGAGTTATGGAGGAATTCTTATAAGGTTGATTTGGATAGTTTTCCTGCGAAGTGAATCCATATCCTACAAAATAAGAACAAAGATGAATTTCCAAAATCCTTGAAATGGTTAGTGGATGCATATGATGTTCATGATGTCCATGATGTTATGTACAAGCATGTATACAAACAAATCAAGCAAGTTCTTAGTTTAGGCTTGCATGGGGTTTCATAGGTAAATACCCTCTTGAAGTTTGGTTGGCCCAACCTGTCATAAAAAATAGTAATCGGGTTCTAAGGAGCTCAATATCACTGGATTGTTTCCTTGTTCATTGTTTCAGTTCAAACCTCTTTAATGGCGACCGAAATATCCCAAGAAACCAAACCTCAATGAGTGTAGTATCGAGTATCTACCAACTTTAGACTGCACCAAAGTCGGTCATCTCACTACATCCTAAAGGCCAAGTTGGTCAAGTAAAGGGTTCTAGAAGTTCATTAGTGCTTCATGACATCACTCAGCGGCCCCGTATTCTCTTTGACTGACTCAAAGGCTACCGGTACCCACAAATATGTCACACTAACATAACTATTGCTTAGACCATGTCGGTATACCCCGCGCAGTTTCCACAATGTATTGCTATTTACCTATAATGTTTCCCAAATCCGGGGGGAGGATTTAAACCCAAACAAAGAACCATAATTGTAAAGCAAACAAGTTAAATAAAGTAAGCAAATAAATGTGATCTAAACCCTAAGGTAACCCCACTTTTATAAATATTTCCCCAGCATAGTCGCCAGTTCTGTGATACGGTGGGAGAACTGACTTGAGGTTTTGCATTTGTGTTCGCAAATGTCGCGGTTAGCAAGGTTTGCCACCGACTTTTCTTTTATCCAAAAGGAAAGGTGAAAAAGCACAGGAAAGACCTTTGAGATGTTTTCTTGAGTTCGGGGGGTAGATTATAAAAAGGGAAGGTGCTAGCACCCTTTTCATCCATGGTTTTCCATGGGCTCTTAGTTACTTGCTTAGATCACTTGCTTTGGTTTGTTTGAAATGGTGTTTGGTGTGATTTTGAAAGTATTTTGTAAAAGAGGCCACTCGTTTAGGCAATCTTTGTAATGATTCTCATTCGAAAGAATGTATACAAAGATGTTTGTCTTTTGAAAAGATTTTCAATGTTTGTAAGATGTTTTTGAAATGTGTGTGTATTGGTTTTGAAAATAGCAAGGATTTTGTTTGAAATGGAGCAAGTAACTAGAAGTTATCTACCTACTCAAATGTCTTTCTTATGCCTTTTCTATTCCTTTGACATTGTTGACTTACCATTGATTTGGTAAGCAACCCTATCTTTGAATGTAAACGGGACATGCGTTAGGATGTTTGTATAGTCATAGAAGGCAACATATGGGACGTTTTAGCAATCTCGTTTTAGGGACTAGATCGTTTATCGAAGGAAACATCGAGGGTCATCGAGGGACTGTGATCTTTTATCGAGGGTCTTTGCTAAAATGCCCATGCTCGAGGGGCATGACTATTTTCCGAAAGGCGACAAAGTGAGATTACCCTAGAGGTGTTAGTGTGCGAATGTGTTATTTTGCATGTATTTGTCTTGTATTTGAAAGGTTATCTATTTGCTGATTTTATCTTGCCATACATCCTAATTACTAGCAATATGAAAGCAAGTAAACATGCGGAAAGTAAATCCTAAGTTATTACATCACTTTAGGGGGATGGGGGTACAAATTTACAATGGAGATGAAGTGGAGACTGAAATATTACAATCATATCGAATGATGATGAAAACAATGTAAAAACAGTGTAAAATAAAAGGAAAATTGCATTTTGAACTGCTATGTGTCGACTCATGCTGCTATGTATCGACACATAGCTTTTTCCTGCCCCTACAAAACAAAATAACTCAGTATGTGTCGACACATAAGGGGATGTGTCGACTCATGCACCTTCTTGCATCAACGTGAAACGCGTATGTATCGATACATAGTCTTTTCCCACTTCTGTTTTGTAACCTGAAATCAGTATGAGTCGATGCATGGGGGTTATGTGTCGACTCATACCCTATTTTTTCACTAGGATGAGTCGACACATGAGGATATGTGTCGATACATGCTGCATTTTCCTGCCTTAAACATTATTTTACTGAATGTACAGGTTAGCTTATGGCATATGATGGATAAACATGAACAACAAATGATTGAATAAGCCTAAACAAAGTGCAGATGACTAGTTCAAAAAGATATTAAAGTACTACATCTTGTTTTCAAAGAACAACAACTTGCTAATGATATAATGACAAGATATCAAGTCAAGAGGACTTACCTTTGGGCTGCACTGGTTGTTTTAGATCTGAATGCTTTTCCAAATGATGTGACAATCTTGTGATTCTTCAGGAAGCTGCTCTGGACTGCTGTTGAACTGAGTTGGACTGTACTGTAATATTTTTGGTGTTTTTGATGATGAAGGTGAGTAGCACTACAAGGGTTGTTTTCTTTGTTATGTTTGGACAGTCTTTGAGGAAGAGTTTGTATGGTGGAGCAATGGATTGGGTTTTCTGTTTTGAACAAGAACAGTTTTGGTTTTGAAAATGAGTCAAGGTTGCATAGAATATTGTTTTTTTTCTTCTGCTCAACAAAAACTCTCTCTCTTTTTCTCTAGAAAATCTTTTTTCTCTTCAAAATCCAACCTCTTTGTCTTATGAGACAGTCCTCTTTTGTAGACCCCTTGACTATGGTTTAGGGGGGAAAACAAATAAGTCATTTTGAATTGTTTTTGCCTACTACTTTGATACTTTCTACATACAATTTTCCTTTGCCATTTTGGTGCAATTTTAGGGCTGTTGTGGTGCAGGCTTGGGCAGACTGCATAGAGCAGTTTTGGATTGTATTGGACAACATGCATCCTTGGGGTGCAGCATAGCACAAGGTTTTGTAAGACAACATAGGATGTTGTAGCAATGTGATATATCATATTTTATTCAACTTTGGACAATATAGTTTGTAGCATGTCACAAGTTTATTCTTGTGCATATTATGTCAAAGGCAAAAATATTGTGACAAGGTTTTAATCAAGACATAGTTTTAGAATTTGTAATTTTTGCAAAATGTCACTTTTTAATAACTTGAATTACTTGCATCATCTTGAATTATTTGGAGTTGTAGTAAAATGCCATGAAGCAAATGAAATTAACCAAGTATAGAAAATACTTAGAAAAATCTCAAAGTCTTGCAAAGTTGGATTTTTGATTCTCTTGATTTCTTAATGATCAAGCTTGATATTTTTGAATATCTTGATGAAATTTGATCTTTGGGTTGTAATGTTGACCAAAAAGTCAAATTTTGACTTTCCAGCATGCAATTGACCATTTTGCCCTTGTGCCAATTTCAAGCCTAAATTGATGTATCAGTGCTGCAAACTTGACGTCTTATAATATCTTGTGAGCAAATACTTACAAAGTGAGAGGGCAAACTTTGGGGTACAACACTTGGGTTTATTTCTTGTATAGATCCTATACTTGGATCTGGGGCATTTTAGGTAAGTAGTAATAAATCGTGGAAACTGTACGGCGTAGACCGATATGGTTGAAACAATGGCTACGTTAGTGCGACACATTGGTTGGTGTTGGTGTCCCTTGAGTAAGTCGAGGAGAATGATGGGCTACCACGTGGTGTCATAAGCACTAACTGACTATAGAATCTTAGTTGACACATCTTAGCCATTAGAAAGTAGTGAGATAGTTGGCTTTAGTGCATACTGAAGTTGGTTGATACTCGATACTATACTCAATTAGTTTGGACTTTCAGGATATTTCGGTCGCAATTTAGATGCTTGTGCTGAAATAATGCCTGAAAGAAAAACCAGTGATATTGAGGCTCCTAGAACCTGGTTACTTCTTTAAGGACAGGTTGAGCCAACTAAACTTCAAGAGGGTACTTACCTATAAACTCCATGCAAGCTTAAACCTAAGGCCTTGTGTGTTTTGTTTGTGATTGATTAATTTTTCGAACATGACATCATAACATCATGACGTCATACCATATCATTTTCACTAAGCATTTCAAGGACCTAGGGATTTATCTTTGTCTTGTTTTGTAGGTTATGGTCTCCGCTCGCAAAAACATTATCTGAATCAGTTTTGTGAAGATACATTCTCAACTTAAAGAGTTAGTCTCAAGGGTTCCCGAAAGTTCTCCATTCATCAAAAGGCATGGTCGACCACTCAGTTTGGTTACCTCAGGTTTTGAAGAAGATATGATGAGTGTTCTATTCTAGTTCTTTAACCCTGTACATCACTGCTTCACCTTTCCCAATCATCAGTTGGTACCCACAATGGAGGAGTTTTCTCAATTATTGGAAGTACCTTTTCTCAATCAAATACCTTTCACTAGTTTAGAGAGAGATCCACAACCTGAAGAAATTGCATCAACCTTACATCTGAAGCAGTTCGACATTGTAGCTAATTAGGAAATAAGGAGTGGAGTCAAGGGTTTTCTAGCTAAATTTCTATTAGAGAAGGCGCGACTATTTTTGGATTCTCTGAGCTTTCAATATTTATAAGAAATCTTGGCTTTGCTAATTTATGGGTTGGTGTTATTCCCTAATCCAGACTAACTCATAGATGTGAATACCATCAAAATATTTATTTCTCGTAACCCTGTGCCTCGTTTGCTCTGAGACATTTTGCATTCTCTTCACACTCGTACTTTGAGGAACCGAGGGACGCTTATGTGTTGCATACCTTTGCTATCTAGGTGGTTTATTTCACACCTTCCCTGATCAGTATTGAAGAATGAACAAGGTCTGAGGTGGTCTTAAAGGATGATGTCGCTCTCTCATTAAAATATATATTGGTGTTCCCGATCTCTGGAAGATGTTACTATCATTGACCGTTACGGGGAATTCTCTAATGTTCCACTCCTTGGCATTAGCGAGGGTATTACTTACAACCCTTCTCTGGCTCTACAGTAATTTGGTTATGCTCGAAGAGATGGTCCTCATGACGTACTTATCCAGGGTATTGTGTTCGACTACAAAAATGATCCTCAAGGTTATCGTCAAAGGTTTATACGTGCTTGGGGCATGGTAAACAAGGTTGATAGCAAAACTTTAGGATAAAAGAGTTATATCCCTTTGGAGCCTTACCTCAAATGGGTACGAGCTCGCGCTTAAAACCTCATGATGTCATATCCCGCTGTCTTACCAGTAATTATGGAGCCTGTTGCTGAGAGGGACATTCCTTATACCATTCTCCATCTAGACATGTCCACTGACCTCGAAGAATTGCATAAGTCCTATATTCAACTCAAGAAACAATGAGACACCTTTGAAGCTTAATTATATGTGAGTGAAAGGAAAGCGTTGGAGCTGACAAAGAAACTTCATGAAGAGAGGAATCTTAATGCATACATCGACACGAAGAGGAAGCGTCCGTGGGAGACTTGAGTCTTAGATTTTATGAGTTCATAATGTTCTCCTTGAGACCCTTTTGGTTTTCATTGTAAGCCTAAGAGGAAATTTTAATTTTTGAACTTATTAGTGCAACCTTTGTTTCTTTTTCCTTTTGTCTAGAAAATTTAAATCTCCTAAGGTCCTTGAAAATATTGCATCCACATATCATGTATCATTTCATAAGAAGGTTTTCCAATACAGGTTCCCTTATTTATTTACTGTTTATTTCAGTATAAGATGGATCTCGAACAAATAGTCAAGGATCTGCAAACTCAGCATGCACAATTTCAAGAGACTCTTTTGAATATGGCCAAAGGGCAACAAGAGATGATGATGCTCCTCACCACAAAAAAGAAGACTAAGAAGCGGGTTGTTATCCCCAACATGGGGAGAAGATTCAAAGGTCCTGCTCAACCAGTTCAAATGAATGATGCTTCCTCTGAGGAAGACAACAACCAAGAGGAGGATGGTAGAAGTTTCAGGGGTGAAGATAGAAAGAATCAGGGTTCCGAATATGAAGACTACTCCGACGAATAGTATCCTCCTGCAGATGACATATATAAGCAGTTGTAAGACCGACTCAAAGTTGTGGAAATCTAGAAAGTGCCTGGATTAGATTTTGGAGAGTTAAGTCTGATCCCAGGGGTGGTCATCCCTCACAAGTTCAAGGTCCCCGTCTTTGCTAAATATGATGGGGTTTCTTATCCCAAACTTCATTTGAGGTCATATGTTCAAAAAATCCAACCTCATACTACTGACCGGAAATTATGGGTCCATTTCTTTCAAGAAAGTTTGTCCGATACTCAATTTGAATGGTTCTACCAGCTGGAGGGAACCAACATCCATACATGAGAAGACTTGGCTGCTTCTTTCTACAAGCAATATCAATATAATGCTGACCTAGAGCCGACTCGTGTACAATTGCAAAACATGTCCATGGGCTCGAACAAAGGGTTCAAGGATTATGCACAAAAGTGGAGGGATTTAGCTGGAAGGGTGCAACCTCCTTTGACTGACCGAGAATTAGTGGATATGTTCATGGACACTCTGACGGGTCCATTATTTAATCTTCTGATTGGGAGTTATTCCTCAGGGTTTACTGAGCTAATTTTGACTGGCAAAAGAGTTGAAAGTGGAATTAAGAGCGGGAAGATTTTGATGGCTACATCTTCTAACACTGCGAAGTAGCCCTTTGTTGGTAAAAAAGAAACCAATGTTGTCTACATCCATAAAAGCCATAGTAAAAGTGAGCGTCATCAGTCTGTGGGAGCGGTGTTGATCTCTAATCCGGCGCCTGTTCAACAATAATAACAAGGCAACCAATGTAGGTCAGACGCTCCGAGAAGGCAATTCACCAGAATTAATATGCCATTGGCTCAAGCATTGAAACATTTGTTAAAGGTTGACCTCATAACACTCTGTGATCCTCCTTCTAATCCTAACACATCCTCTCTGAAGTACAATCCAAATGCAAGACGTGTCTATCATTCGAACAGTCCTGGGCATGACACCAACAATTGCTAGGCCCTGAAAAACAAAGTTCAAGACATGATTAATAACAAGGAAATTGAGTTCGACCCTCCGAGACTCCAAACGTGATTACTTCTCTTATGCCGAAGCACGACAAAGGCATAAGTGTTATTTTAGATGTTTTGTATGTTACCTCCGTAAGTGATGTGGTTACTCCTCTCTAAACAGTCAAGAAGAATTTGTTACAAGCCGGTTTATTTCTGGGTTGTGTTAAAGAATGTTATTGTTGTGCAGTTCAACACAATGGACGTGGATTACTGAAGGAAGGCATTCAATTCCTGATGGATGAACATGTAATTTTGATTGAGAAAGTTATCTATGCTTAAAATTTATGCCAAGATTTGTCTGTCGTATTTGGTACTCTTTTCAAGATCACTTCCAAGGGTCCTGTAAGGATTACTGCCAATCTAAAATATGCTCCCTTAATCATTACAAAACCTGGGCCCATCCCATATTCCTCAGAGAAGGTTATTCCATGGAATTATAGGTCTGACTTTTATTACCATGGTGTTAAACAAGAGTTATCCGAAGATGATAAAGAGGCTAATCCCAACATTTACAATATTGAAGGGACCAGCAAAATTACTAGAAGTGGAAGGATTTTCTCTCCGGAAATCTCTCCACCTATTCAAGTCAAAGTTACCAAGACAACTGCTGAGACTCGGGGTAAGGAGCCAATGATAGAGCCTGCTAGGACAGAGGCACCAAAAGAAGCTACAGTCAAGGATACCTCTGGACAAGAAATGGAATAGGTTTTGAAGATCATTCATAGAAGCGATTACAAAATTATTGAACAGTTGGGGCAGACCCCGTCCAAAATCTCCATGTTATCTTTACTGCTGTGTTCTGAAGCCCATGCGCAAGCTTTAATGAAATTTTTAAAGACTGCTCATGTGCCACAAGAGATTTTTGCCAATCAATTTGGAAGTTATGTTGTTAGCTTGACGATTGACAGTGGATTATGTTTATCCGATGCTGACCTGACTATGGAGGGGAGAAATCGTAATAGGGTCCTGCATGTCTCCATCGAATGCAAGGGCACTACTTTGCCTCGTGTGTTAGTTGATACTGGCTCTTCCCTGAATGTTCTGCCAAAAGGCGCTCTTGACAGACTGTATTATAAAGGGGGCGTGCTGAAACCTAGTGACATTATAGTTTGGGCCTTTGATGGGTCCAAAAGAATGGTGCATGGAGAAGTGGATCTTCCTATCAAAGTGGGCTCATAAATTTTGAATCCACCTTCTATGTAATGGACATCCGACCAGCTTATTCTTATCTATTGGGATGCCCTGGATCCATGGGGCAGGCGCTGTTACATTCACCTTGCACCAGAAATTAAAATATCATGTGAAAGGGAAGATTGTTATTGTCTGCAGAGAGGAGGAGTACATGGTCAGTCATCTAGATTCATTTCGGCACATGGAGGTAAATTCATTGAGACTCCCTGCCAAGCTTTTGAAGTAATTTCCCCCTGCTGCTGTTGAAGATGCTTCTGTCATTCCGAAGACTACCAGGGTTCCGCACAAGATGGCTTCCTTGATAGATTTCATAGATAATATAGAAGAATGTGGTTGCACAATTTGGGGTCAGCTTCCTGACATCCCCTAAAAATTTGATAAGTTTGGCTTGGGCTTTACTGCAGAGGATCAGAGGGTTGTTCGTCATGCTCGAGCTGGAATACCTCTGTTCCGTATCAGCAATAATGGAGTCAATGCTATAGAGGATGCTGACAGTGATAATGACTTTGACAACTGTATTTTTCCTACCATTGGCAATGAACTCAACAATTGGAAAGCATAATACATTTTCCTAATCTCTTTCATCCAGGAGTAATAACTATTTCTGTTTTTATTGTTTTAAGAAGTTTGGTTATGTAATTTATTTTAAAACAATGACTTTAAACCTCGTCTCTTGCCCGGGGCAAAATTGGTTCATTTGTTAAGGGTTGTCATTTCATATGTCATATTTTCATTTTCACTATCTTTATGTTGTAATTTATTTTGTTTGTTCGAACACTTATCTTTATGTCAAACTTTGTTTTCTTTCCATTAATGCATTGCATATGTTTATCTTGAATTAATCCATTCGTTTTCACTATATTTAAACTGTGTTTTTTAATTCCTTTTTATGATATTCAACTCTCGTTAAAAGCTATAAGCCTTTAGAGGGAGGGTGACGAAAACGATACCATAATCTCTTACAATATGCTTTTGAACAGACCTTGCTGACGATGTACATGAGTTGCTTCAATTCCTAAATAGTGGAGATATAAGGAAGTTAATCCCTAGTCAACCCCTTTGAGCCTAAGAAGTAGGAGTTTTCTTTTTCACACAAATTGAAACCCTTAATCATAACCTGGGGCAGAGTAGTTTCTCAGTTAATTTAATTTTGCATTCAATCACAAGCTTTTCCTTCGTACATAGTAGGTAGTATCAAAGACATCCTTCCAAATCAAAAGTCGATGATGGTTCCCCGTAATCATTAAGTCGGGCAGTCATTATCTTTCAAAAGAAAAGCCTGCTAAGTCGAACATATGAAGGAGACTTAGGGAAAAAACTGGGGCATCCCGCTGACTGTAATCTCAAACAAAACAGTTCAGGAAAAAGTTAGGGATAATGTTGTACCCCAAAATTTGCCCTCTCATTTCTCAAAGGATCATCCTGAACCCTCAGGTTTGCTTCTATCAAGTTTCAAGTCTTGAATTACAACTTTTCAAGAAAATCATTCACAAGGGCAAAATGGTCAAAAGCACACTGAAAAGTCAAACTTTGACTTTTGGATCAAAAATTAAGTTTCAACAATTATATTTCATCAAGACATGAAACTAGTTCATCAAAATCAGAAGTCAGAAATTACTCTAAAAAAAACCAAGTTTCTAAGCATTTAGAAAATTCTCTAAGTGTTAAGAGGATATGGTACTTCAGAACTTCTGGGCCAGCCCCCCACGCAAGCGCAATCAGAATTTGCAAGCACGGCTCAGAGCATGATGCTTCAATCAGAACATTTAAAAGCGAGGCTCTTTGGTTAGAGCATGACTCTTCAGCATGATGCTTCAATCAGAACAGGTGGAAGCGAGGCTATTTGGTAAGAACATGACTCTTCAGCAGATGCTTCAATCAGAACACCACAAAGCCCCAAAACCTTGTTTGAACAGCCTGCTGCACTGCTATAGCACAGTCCTGTAACCAGCTGCCACAACACTCCAAATTGCTGCTGATCTAGTCCATGCCTGCATTTTTCTCAATTATATTTGCACCAAATTAGCATACAAAAACTGTGATTAAAAAAGCAATGGAACAGTATACCAAAAAAGTTTAAATCCTATTTGTTTCCCCCCTCAAAACCACAACAAAACCCATCTATAAATAATTGGCTCCATCACACGTTCAAGGGGTTGGTTTTTGGAGAGAGAGAGAGAGAGGAGAGAGAGAGAGAGAGAGAGAGAGAGAGAGAGAGAGAGAGAGAGAGAGAGAGAGAGAGAGAGAGAGAGAGAGAGAGAGAGAGAGAGAGAGAGAGAGAGAGAGAGAGAGAGAGAGAGAGAGAGAGAGAGAGAGAGAGAGAGAGAGAGAGAGAGAGAGAGAGAGAGAGAGAGAGAGAGAGAGAATTGTCAAAAAGAGAGAAAAGAAAGTTATGAAACCTTCGTGAAAATCCATAAATCCCAAATAGAAAACCAAACCTTTGTTCTTCCCTTTGAATCAAAAGAACTTACCATTTTCTCTTCCATTGTTCTTGTTGACTCTAGAACATCTGAAGGCAGCAACTCAAGTTCCAAGCACACACTCTAGGTTCAAGGTAAGTCTTTATGGCCTTGCATATTTTCATTCAGAACATCATTGAATATGTAAATATCATAATATTGATGTTGTCCACATCATTGCATAAGTAGAAAAACTGTGGATCAGAACTTCTTGATTAAGGGTAGGCTTAGGATTAGGATTAGAACTTCTATAAACTGTGGTGTTTTTTATCCTTCTAATTTGTTGTTTGATTAAGAACTGAATAAGTTGTTGATGGTTGATTAATATGAGAAAAGAGTTGAAATATAAACATAACTTATTATGTTTCCACTCACTGTTTTAACGCTTAGAACTTCTGACTTTCACACGCTGATAACACAAAATTTCTGATTTTTCCACTTACTGTTTTAACACATAGAACTTCTGATGCTCACTCACTGTTTTAGCATAACACATAACTTTTGAGTTCTCCTTATTCTTAAACACACTGAACTTCTGATACTTCCACTCGCTGTTTTAAACACTCAGAATTTCTGATTTTACATGCTGACAATACACTGAATTTCTGATATTTACTCACTGCTTTAGCGTAACACAAAACTTCTGACTTTTGGCTCACTGTATGAATACCACCCAGAACCTCTATATTTTCCCTCTAACGTTTTTGCGGGACATCAGAGTATGCCAATCCAGAACTTCTGATGCCCACTGACGTTTCTTTCTAAGTCACAACACTCCTAGCATCAGAACTTCTGATCCCTTTTGTTTTGCTGGAAGCAACACGTTGATTTTGTATCTCATTTATTTTCCTTTCTATCACTTTCAATATTAATACCCTTTTTATCAATATAAAAAAGGCATAAAAATATTTTCTTTTTACTAGCTAATTTATTTCTTTTTTTTATTCATTAAGACAAAAAAAACCATTTTTTAAACAAAGTCCTTTTTCTTTCTTGCATTATTATTTCAATATGGTTGTAATAAATAATTAAGATTTATTTTCTTGCAACCCCCCATTTGTAAATTTGTACATCTCATCCCCTTAATGATTGTAATATCATAGAATCTTTACTTTCTGCACTTTTATTGCTTTCATATATTGTTAGTAATTAGGGTGTGTATGGCAAGATGTGAAATCGACAAATAGATCACCTTAATCAAGACTAAATGCACGCAATCAAATACACTTGCACACTAGCACCCTTAGGGTAATTCCGCTTTGTGGCCTATCGGAAAAATAGTCATGTCCCTCGAACATGGGCATTTTAGCAAAGACCCTCGATAAAAGATCGTAGTCCCTCGATGACCCTCAATGTTGCCTTCGGTAAACGATCTAGTCCCTAAAATTACATTGCTAAAACGTCTCATAGGTTGCCTTTTATGACTATACAAACGTCCCACATCTGTCCCTTCACATCCAACGATGGGGCTTCTTACCAAATCAATGGTAAGATAGCAACATCTAAAGGAGGGGAAAAGAACATCTAAGACCTTTTGAGTAGGTAGATTCGCTCCTAGTTGCTCGCTTGCTCACAACAAAAACATTTTATACACCAACACTCTCATTTTGAAACATTTTCGAAAGACAACACTTTGTACGCGTTCTTATAGAACCTTTACAAAGACACCTTTTCAGAATCACTTTCAAAAACACATTTCACAAACACATATTTGAACTATTTTCCAAACAAACACTTTGTACGCGTTCTTATAGAGACGAGAGCCATTACAAAGACGTTTTCAAAATACTTTCAAAACCCACACCACAAGCACATTCAAACAAAAGTAAGTGATCTATCAAGTAACTAAGAGCCCATGGAAAACCATGGATGAAAAGGGTGCTAACACCTTCCCTTTTCATAATCTACCCCCCGAACTCAAGAAAACATCTCTAAAGGTCTTTCCTGTGCTTTTCACCTTTCCTTTTGGATAAAAGAAAAGTCGGTGGAGACTCTTGCTAACCGCAACATTTGCAATCAAATGCAATCCCTCAAGTCAGTTCTCCCACCGTATCACAGAACTGGCGACTCTTTTGGGGTCTTTTTAAAGTGAGGTTACCTTAGGGCTAGATCAAATCTACTTGCTTTCATTTTTTGACTTGTATGCTTTACGTTTTGGGTCCTTGTTTGGGTTACTGTTAAAAAATCCTACACACGGATTTGGGGAACACCTTTTAGGTAAGTAGCAATAAACTGTGAGGGAACTGTGCAGGGTATACCGACACGGTTGAAGTAGTAGCTACGTTGATGTGGCACTTTGGTTGGTACCGGTAACCTTGAGTCAATCAAGGAGAGTACGGGGCCGCCGCGTGGTGTCGTGAAGCATCAACTGACCTTAGAACCTTTAATTGCACAACTTGGCCAGTAGGATGTAGCGATGTGGCCGGTCTTGGTGTATTCCCAAGGTCGACAGATACTCGATGCTACACTCATTGAGGTTTGACTCTTGAGATTTGTTTGGTTGTGAGTTAATCGCCAATTGAATGAAGCTGGGGGAAAGATTAGTGATATTGAGATCCCTTAGAACCAAGTTACTATTTATAGGACATGTTGAACCAATCCAACTTCAAGAAGAAATGACCTTAAAACTCATGCTGGCCTTAAACCTAAGGACTTGGTGTGACTTGTTTGTTGTTTGCTATACCTTTGATTTTCTAACATAACCATGACATCATAAAGCATGGCATATCATGACTAACCATTTCAAGGATTTCCTAGGGATCATTTTTTCTCTATTTTGTAGGACATGGCTGTTGTACCCCAAAATTTGCCCTCCCATATTCCTCAAGATATGATCCTCAAATGGTTCCAAATGGCTCAAGGGTTGTACAGTCAGACCACCTCCTAAGACAACTGAAATTAGGGTTTAGGTTCTTTCAAGGAATTTGGGTTTCTCAATGGTTCAACCAAGTCTCATAGGCCTATATATATTCCCAAGCACCTACATGCCAAGTCTCAAGACTCACAGTGCCAACTTGCACAGTCAAAAGCCTCATTTGACCTACAGTCAACTACAAGGGCAAAATGGTCATTTTGCAGTCAAAAGTCAGAATTTTTGGTCAACATCTTATTTTGAGTTCACAATCATCATTTGATCAAGTCTTGATCATGATTCCACAAGAATAGCTCAAAAATCATCAAGGTGCAAAAAGTTACTATTTTTGGACAGCAGAAAAGTTAACTGTATCTTTACCAGGGCATAACTTTTTCATGGTTTATCAGAAAAATTCCATCCAATGCTCATTTTGAAGAGGATGCAATTTCCTATAATCCATCTTCACACTCCAAGTCCAAGAAATGCTCTCACAAGAAGTTACCAATTTTTACATTATAGGTCAAATTCAAAAGTCAACAAAAGTACACTTTGAGTTAAAGGCCATAACTTGAGATTGTTAAATCCAAATGACATGGGACCAAATGAATTGGTTAGAGGACTTCAAGAGCTTTCCAAAATGTCCAAGAACATGGTCATATGATCAAAATTGAGCAAGTTGTGCATTGGAGAAGTTGGGAAATTTTCATGAATTTGCAAAAGTCAACTTTGCTCAAAACACCTTCTTTTTGCTAATGGGCCTCAAATCTCTTCTTGAAACTTCACCCATGACCTATGCACAACCCACCAAGCTTAATGGGATTTATTTTCTTATTTTTATTGATTAATTGGATTTTTATTTAATATAAATTCATTTAATTAATTTAAATTATAGGAAAATAGAAGATTTGATTTTTTAAATCAACTTGTGAAGCAAATCTGATCAAAACATGCTGGAAAATTCGTGCACAAGTCAAAGATACAAAAACATCCAATTTTGGAAACTTTGTTAAATCATGAAGAATAAAAAATATTTGATTTTCAATCAA
Organism: Vicia faba; assembly: GCA_948472305.1. Taxonomy (NCBI): domain Eukaryota; kingdom Viridiplantae; phylum Streptophyta; class Magnoliopsida; order Fabales; family Fabaceae; genus Vicia; species Vicia faba. The sequence goes on from OX451740.1 coordinate 376,465,169, forward strand.
AGATTTAAACATCAATGCAATGGATATTGGCCCAGCTTTTTGACCTAATTTGTTTCCCTTATATGCAAGCAAGCAAACCCTGACCTAGTGGACGATTGAAAGGCTGCAGAAACAACCATACAGTTTCAAGAAATTTCAAGAAAACTGAAAATCTGTTCTTGCATCCTAGGCCAATTCAAGGCGTTCTATTCATTCAAACATATTGCAGGAGGTCCTAGGAACATTTTGCAATCAAATTCAGGCATCAAAGCTTAAAGAATCACTGAACACAGTTTCACGGTTTGCCTTTTTTATTCAAAACCGTATTTCTTAACTCATGCATATTTAACATGTTTTGGTGATTGATTTGTGTTGCTAGGGACCATACAAAGCTAATGTCATTGTTTAATTGAACTATAGTGCCCTGAATCGTGAGATGCCATGATCAAATTTCTAGGGTTCTTGAGCTTTCAATTAGGGCTTTCTAAACCAGGAAAAATTGGGACTCATGAGATGCATGACTGAACTCGTATGGCCAAGATGAACATACCCCACACCTCGCGAAATATTTATATGTACTGTGGTGCTAATCGCTATTTTTCCTTGCAGGAGTTAGTGGGGGTTAAAAACCCCCGCTATCTGATTCTAATTATGCAGAAAAAACGAAGAAGACGATGATGTGTTGACATACCATTGGACAATTTGAAAAGCGCGCGTTATTTTTTGTTTTATTACAGCGTATTGATTATTTTCATATATAATTATTGCTCTTTATTTTAATAACAATTGAAGCATGATGGTGGAGTGGTTAGCGTGCTGGCCTGGAAGCATTGGGACCTGGGTTCGAATCCCAGGTCCCCCCAAAACCTTGTTACTTTTATTTTTCAGGTGTTCTTGTGCAGTTTGCCAAAAGAAGTCCACCATGCACCTCAAATATCAATGCGCCATGTGGCTTCAGGCATAGATCCAGTGGACATGAGTGGGAGATCACCATACGCCTTAGTCAATGAGCGTGCAGGGAGTCCAGAAAAGTCAAACAGACTGGATGTAGTGGGCCTTCAGAATTGCTCTTGTCACTCCACAATTGGGCCCAACACCCCCTTCAGGTTTATTTCTTTTCTTTTCCTTTTTTATTTCTTTCATTTAATTATTTTTATAATTATTATTTTAACTAACAAATTAATATTTATTTTTTTCATAATAAAATCAGAAAACTAAAAAATATAATATTTTTTTATTATTATTTATTAAAATTAATTTCACCCTTTTATTATTTTTGTACATAAACATAATTAACTAATTTAGTTTTAATTAGGATAATTCTAACTTTTTTTGCAATAAATTAAAATCAACATAGAATTAGGGTTCTTGACAATTTTAATCATCTTTATTTTTATTTCTTTAAAACATAAAAAAAAACCAAAAAAAAATCTTTCTTTTATTTAATTAATTAATTAGTCTAGGTTTAATTTAATTAAAATGCAAAATAACAAAAATTTCTTTCTCAACAAAGGGTCAAAACCCTAAAAACTCTCCGATCCAATTTTTCTCGCGCGTGTGATTATTCTTGGTTCATATTTTTTATCATATAATTGTATTTTCTGCTAGGATGTAATAGCTTTAATTAGGACCTTTTTTATCGTTTTCATTTAATTTCCCGTAATTTACTTTTTCAAGGGTTTGTTTTTGGCGATGTAAATACCCGACGCCTTGTAATAGCTTTAGTTTTATTTTCCGCAACTATTAATTATTAGATGTATGTTAACTAGGCTATGCATGACAAGATATATCTTAAATAAAATCAATCGTAGCTCGCCATAACATGTACAAAGATAACGTTAATGGAAACCTGACACACTCGCACATGCCACTCCTAGGGTACACCTCACTTGGTTGCCTCGACGTGGTCATTGAGTATAGGGTGTTTTAGAGGTCGCCCTCCTGTCTAAAGATCAAAGTTGCCTCGGAACGGTTGCCTCGATAAAAAACGATCTAAGACATTAGGGTTACCGCTAAGGCATCCTACTATTGCTTTGGTGACCACATGTCCCTATAATCGAATTGATCCGAAAACTCCAACGACGGTGCCACCTACTTCTCAATAGTGGGATAGTACTGTTTAAAGGACATTTACACAACTTAATTCCTTTTGAGTAGGTAAAGGTTCTTAGATACTTGCTCTTTCAAAACAAAAATACTTTTCGCACCTACACTTTTCTGACAAAAGTTTTCAAACAACACTTCATACACTCTTGAGGACAAATACAAGAGTTAAATCGAAGTTTTCAAACAAAACTCTTTTCAAAACCCACAAACACAAGAAAAGCAAAACTTTTTGAAAACATAGTGAGCAAGTACCTAAGAGCCCGTGGATAACCACTGATAGAAATGGTGCTAACACCTTCCATTTCTATAATCTACCTCCCGAACCCGAGAAACATCTCGAAAAGGAATTTTTCTGTGCTTTTGTCCTTTCCTTGTTGGATAAAATAAAAGACAGTGGCGACTTTTGCTTACCGCGACATTTTGCAAAAACAAACGCAAACGCGAACCATCATTCCAAAACAGTCAGTTCTCATTCCCACCGATCACAGAACTGGCGACTCTGCTGGGGAGACTTATAAGTGAGGTGTACCTTAGGATTAGATCACTCTTGTTTTCAATTGTATGCTTTGTATGCTTTAATTTTGTGGGCTTGTATCGGAGTTCTGTAGATCCTAACCCGGATCTGGGGAATACCCTTTAGGTAAGTAGTAATAAACTGTGAGGGACCTGTCCGGCGTAGACCGACATGGGTGAAGCAATAGCTACGTTGGTGTGACACCTTGGTCTGTACCGATATCCCTTGTGTTGGAACGAGGAGAATATGGGTCTTCTGAGGAGTCGTTAAGCACCAACTGACCTTAGCACCTTAAATTGACCAACTTGGCCATAGAACAGTAACAATATGATACGTTCATTAAGGCTAAACTCTCGTGATGGTTCCGGCTGCAAGAAAAGGTTGCCAAACTGGAATTATGACCGATCGAGGGTAGTCAGTGATATTGAGATCCTCTAGAACCCGGTTACTATTTTTAGGACAGGTCTTAACCAACTGAAACTGAAAGAGGGTAGTACTTAAACTTCATGCCAGCCTGAACTCTAAGGGTTGTCTTGTGTGACTTGTGTGCCTTACCATGTTTGCCTTTTGTGGATACTTGTGGTGTGCCTTTATCATAACATTATAACATCATAACATTGCATACATCCTGCATAAAGACTAACCCATTTCAAGGATCTCAAGGGTTTGTGATGCAGGTCATGATGAACCAACTGTCTAGCAAGGGGCAAAAGGGATTTATTTTCCTCTAGCCAAGGTTGTTTGGAGATCAAAACATGATAACTTGAGTCAGGGGCTATGACCCACTCGATATGGTGAGCTTGACTCTTGAAGAAGGACTCTCAACAACATGAAGTTCCTTCAATCAAGCTACCAGATTCAAATTCTAACAAGTTTCTTGTTTATCCCACGAGATCCTTGAAAACATTGCATGCATATATCACTCATCATATGCATAACAGGTACCCCTTTCACAGGTCACTTATCTTCTTCGCTGTTTATTTCAGCAATCATCATGTCTACTGAACCTTCCAATGAACAAGCTATCAAGGCCCTCCAGGCCCAGAATGCCCAGTTCCAAGAGTTGGTTATGAGCCTAGCCCAGGTTCAACAGGAGTTGAAGACTCTGATTCTGAAAGAAAGGAAGAAGAAGAAGAAGAGGACCGTACTGTTCAACACTGGACACAGATTTGGTAATGGACTGCAGAATGAGGTTGAGCTGACTACCTCATCTGTAGGAAAAGACAGTCCACAAGAGAGAAGGGTTCCTAGTCCCGTGGTCTCCGACAACGAGACAGATTATGATGAAGAACAGTATCCTCCTGTTGAGGATAGGTATAAACAGTTGGAGGACCGCTTGAGCGCCATGGAGATACAGAATGTGCCTGGGTTGGACTTTGGAGACCTAGGCTTATCCTCTGGGGTGGTGATTCCCCATAAATTCAAGGCACCTGCCTTTGCCAAATATGACGGAGCTTCCTGTCCAAAGCTGCACCTCTGGTCGTATGTAAGGAAGATCCAACCTTACACTGCTGACAAGAATTTGTGGATCCATTTCTTTCAGGAGAGTCTTTCAGGGACTCAACTCGAATGGTTCTATCAGCTGGATGGGGCCAGTATCCGCAACTGGGAAGATTTGGCTACTGCGTTCTATAAGCAGTATCAATATAATTCCGACCTCGCTCCTACGCGTACCCAACTCCAGGGTATGTCAATAGAGACGGGTGAAGGATTTAAGGAGTATGCTCAAAAGTGGAGAGACCTGGCTGGAAGGGTGCAGCCACCGTTAATTGACCGTGAGCTTGTTGATATGTTTCTGGGGACCCTGTCTGGTCCATTCTTCAACCATTTGATCGGGAATTCTTCGGTCGGGTTTACAGACCTTATCTTGACTGGTGAGAGAATTGAAGCTGGTATCAAGTCTGGGAAGATACAGAAGGGTGCCTCCTCGAGCACTGAAAAGAAACCCTTCAAGAAAGAATCTAGTGTTGTCTATGGTTCAAGGAGACCAAATAGATCTGAACACCGCCAAGCTGTCAACGCGGTGGTCATTTCAAAACCTACCGGTGCTCCTCAGCATCACAACCAACAAAGGGGTGAGAGACCTAGAAGGCAGTTCACTCGACTCAGCATGACCTTGTCCCAGATATTGCCACAGTTATTGACAACCAATTTGGTGACTCTAAGGGAAGCTCCTAAGAATCCCAACACTACATCCCCAAAGTACAATCCTAACGCCCGTTGCGCTTATCACTCTGACAGCCCGGGGCATAATACTGATGATTGCTGGACTTTGAGGAATAAGGTTCAGGACCTAATCGATGCAAAGGAGGTTGAGTTCGAGGCGCCCGAGAGGCCTAATGTTGTGACTGCCCCCATGCCCAAACATGGAGTCAATTCCATTGAAGATGACGTGGAGGAATCTGAATTCGACAGCTGGATCTACCCTACGACCAACGGTGGACCAAACAACTAGACAGCGAAAGACTTCGTCCCCATTACTTTTGTGACTCAGTAATGAACTCCTTTGTTTTGAATTTGTAACAGACAATATTGCGAAACTTTATGGCCCGGTGTCTTACCCAGGGCACCGTGGCTTCATTTGTGAGGGCTTTTGTGTGTCATTTTCATATATCATTAATAAAAGCACTGGACATTTTTTGCATTTCAAATCTTGCGCTCCTTGTCTTTCTTTATTATATATTGCAAAATAGCTATTTACACACACTCACATATACAGGTCTCAATCCACTCTGGATCTCACTGGTAACGACTCTGCTACTGCCAGTTATGACTTCGAAAATCCGATCAACTTAGCCGAAGACGAAGGTGAAGATGATTGCGAAGTGCCTGGTGAGCTTGCAAGACTGCTACTCCAGGAAGAGAGGGCCATTCAGCCACATGAAGAGCCAGTGGAAACGGTAAATCTGGGTACTGAGACAGACAGGAAGGAAGTCAAGATTGGTGCCAATCTGGAGCTTAGTGTGAAACAACGGTTGATTCAGATGCTGCATGACTACATGGAAATCTTTGCCTGGTCTTACAAAGATATGCCTGGGTTGGATACCGACATTGTGGTTCATCACCTGCCTACCAAGGAAGAATACCCTCCGATAAAACAGAAGGTTCGCCGTATGCGTCCAGAGATGTCCGAGAAAATTAAAGCTGAGGTTATGAAACAATTTGACGCCGGTTTTCTAGCAGTGACTTCTTACCCTCAGTGGGTTGCCAATGTGGTTCCAGTGCCGAAGAAAGATGGTAAGGTCCGAATGTGTGTTGACTACAGGGATTTGAACAGGGCGAGCCCTAAGGATGATTTCCCTTTACCTCACATCGACGTCCTGGTTGACAACACTGCTCAACATAAGGTATTCTCCTTCATGGACGGTTTCTCCGGTTATAATCAGATAAAGATGGCTCCCGAAGACATGAAGAAGACCACTTTTGTCACTCAGTGGGGTACCTTTTGCTACAAGGTCATGCCTTTTGGGTTCAAAAATGCTGGGGAAACGTATCAGCGTGCCATGGTTGCTCTATTCCATGATATGATCCATCATGAGATTGAAGTATACGCCGACGATATGATTGCAAGGTCCAAACTGAGGAGGAACACCTTGACCATCTACAGAAGCTGTTTGACCGTTTGAAGTTGTACAAGCTGAGATTAAACCCAAACAAGTGCACCTTCGGGGTGAGATTTGGAAAATTGCTAGGCTTCGTCGTGAGCGACAAAGGTATTCAAGTGGACCTTGCCAAAGTGAAAGCCATATAAGAGATGCCAGTTCCCAAGACAGAGAAAGAAGTCAGAGGCTTTCTAGGACGGCTGAACTACATTGCCCGATTCATCTCACACCTAACTGCTACTTGTGAACCAATCTTCAAGCTACTGAAGAAAGATCAGGTAGTACGTTGGAACGATGAATGTCAGGCCGCTTTCGAAAGAATCAAAGAGTATCTCCAAGAACCACCCATTCTTATGCCACCGGTTGAAGGGAGACCTCTAATCTTATACTTGACAGTACTGGACAACTCAATGGGATGTGTGCTGGGTCAGCATGACGAGTCTGGCCGAAAAGAGCACGCTATTTATTACCTTAGCAAAAAGTTTACCGACTGTGAGACCCGATACTCACTGCTCGAGAAAACTTGCTGCGCTTTGGTATGGGCTGCTCGCCGGCTAAGACAGTATATGTTGACTCACACCACTCTGTTAATTTCAAAGGTGGATCCAATCAAGTATGTCTTCGAAAAGCATGCCTTGTCTGGAAGAATAACAAGATGGAAGATGATCTTGACTGAATATGACATCCAATACACGACTCAAAAGGAAATCAAGGGAAGTGTGTTGGCAGACCATTTGGCACATCAGGCAGTGGATGATTACCAGTCCATGAACTTTGAATTTCCAGACGAGAATATCATGGTAGTGACTGATTGTGAAATACCTGGGCCAGATGAAGGACCTGAGGAAGGATCCCGATGGTCTGTGCACTTTGACGGAGCCTCAAACGCTTTGAGTAATGGCATTGGCACTGTGATCATATCTCCTAAGGGCTCTCATACTCCACTTACCGCCCGACTATGTTTCAACTGCACCAATAACATGGCGGAGTATGAAGCCTGCATCATGGGTCTTAAAGCTGCAATTGACCTAAGGATCAAGTTTCTGAGTGTCTTCGGAGATTCCGCTCTCGTGATCAGTCAGATCAAAGGCGAGTGGGATACGAAACACCCAAACCTTATTCCTTACAAGGAGTATGTATTGACGTTGCTTCCCCATTTCGAGGAGATAACCTTTGAACATTTCCCAAGAGAAGAAAATCAGTTGGTGGACGCGTTAGCTACGATGTCTTCTATGTTCAAAGTCAAGTGGGACAACGAGGCTCCCCGGATCATTATTTGGAAATTGGATGAACCTGCGCATTGTTGTGACCTTGAGACCAAGGAGGTAACAGAAAATCCTTGGTATCATGAAGTAAAGAGGTATCTTGAAGCTCTAGAATACCCCGAGGGCGCATCTGTTAATGACAAGTTTCTGAGAAGGTTCGCGGCAAAGTTCTTCCTCAGCAATGACATCCTTTACAAACGAAACCATGATTCAACCTTACTGCGTTGTGTGGATAAGACTGAAGCAGAAAGGATCATGGCAGAGCTGCATGAAGGTACCTTCGGAACGCATTCCAGTGGACATACCATGGCAAAGAAAATCCTTCGGGAAGGATATTACTGGTCCACAATGGAAGCCGACTGTTATCAACATTCTCGGACGTGTCATAAATGCCAGGTCTATGCTGATAAGGTGCACATTCCTCCAGTTCCTTTGAACGTCATGACAGCACCTTGGCCTTTTGCAATGTGGGGCATTGATATGATCGGCGAGATCACACCTACGACATCCAACGGGCATCATTTCATCCTGGTAGCGATTGATTACTTTACGAAGTGGGTGGAAGCAGCTTCCTTTGCCACCGTAACCAAGAATGTCGTGGCACGGTTCATTCGGCATAACCTGATTTGTCGATACGGTGTACCATAGAGGATCATTACGGATAATGGTACCAATCTTAACAACAAGATGATCACTGAGCTCTGCGAGCAATTCAAGATACAACACCACAACTCTTCTCCCTATCGGCCGAAGATGAATGTGGCTGTAGAAGCGGCTAATAAGAATATCAAGAAGATTGTGCAGAAGATGACAGTGACCTACAAGGATTGGCACGAGATGTTACCATTTGCTCTTCACGGGTACCGTACCTCAGCACATACGTCAACGGGGGCAACACCCTACTCCTTGGTATACGGCATGGAGGCAGTCCTACCCATTGAAGTTCAGATACCCTCTCTCCGAATCATGAAGGATGTAGGTTTGAGTGAAGATGACTGGATCCAGACCCGGCTTGATCAACTAAACCTAATCGACGAAAAGAGACTCACTGCCATTTGTCATGGTCAGACGTACCAAAAACGGATGATCAAGGCATTTAACAAGAAAGCCAGACGACAAGAGTATCAAGTTAGGGACCTGGTAATCAAGCGTATTATTCTACCTCAAGGTGATCCCAGGGGCAAATGGACCCCTACGTACAAAGGGCTATTTGTGGTTAAGAACATCTTCTCAGGAGGAGCAATGATTCTAACCACCATGGATGGTGACGACCTTCCTCACCCCGCTAATGCAGACATAGTAAAAAGATACTATGCATAATTAAAAGACCCGCTAGGTTGACTGGCCTAGGAAAAAATAAGGGCTTCCCGGCGAACCAAAAGGGTTCGGGCAAAAATAAGGGATGAAATAAAAATAAAATTTTAAAAAAAAAAATCTGTACAGCGGGCAAGTCGAAAACCTGAAAAGGCGGCTTGGGCAAAAATGGGTATCCCGGTGGACTGAAAACCCGAAAGGGCGGTCCAGGCAAAAGTTAAGGATAAGCGTAATACTATGTATCATTGGATCACCTCGCATCTGGACTTCAGTATCAACTATCAGGCTCAGACGGCACCAATCAATCAGATTCATCTCCAACTAAGCAGCAAAGTGATGAGATGCTTGAAGACATAAAGGAGATAGCAGAGTTGGAACCCAGTGGGATTTTTCACATAGCTGTTTTGTTTTCTTTTTTACAAAATGTATAAATCCTATTTGCTCGGAGGTGTTCTCTTACTAGGACGTCAGCCTCTTGTACAAAAACGCCTATTTACAGGCAAACTTCAAAATCAATACAAGTTCATTTTTCAGACAAATTTCAAACTGTTTTTCCTTTATCTGTTTTTCTTTGCAAAGAACGTCCAATGTTCATTTTTTATATATGCATTTGACATTAATTGTTACTCATAAAATTTGCATGCGGAACAAAGGACTAATTATGGGTGACATCGGAAGTAGGGGCAATAAGAATTGTCTAAGCGATCTAGTTGCTCCGTCCACCAAGGTACCAAGGTAGGTTCAACTGAAGAATATAACCAAGATACCTTCACTCCCCAAGAGTAAAACAATAATGGTAGCTCTCCCCGCTGAGACTTGCAACTACGAATGAATCAGCAATACTCTCCCCAAGCAGAGTTGGTCTACCATCAACCCTGAAAAGGTTGGGTATCCCCAATAGATCTTAATACCCCCAGCGGAGCAATTTCCCACCGCAGTCTAAAAAAGGCTTCCCCACCAGAGTTGAATCATCTCCCTAGTAGATTCTGGAAGCTTGTCCCCTGCAGAGTACAAATATCTCTCCCCAGCCATATTCAGAAGGTTATCCCTACAAGAGTCTAACTGGGTTATCCTCAGCAAGTTGCAACGGAAAGATCATCCCCAGCGAAGTTCTTTCTATCCCCAACGGAGTTCATCATCAAAATCCCCCAATAGAGCTTATCAACGGAATCCCCAACGGAGTTATCGTTAAAATCTCAGCAAAGCATCTCTTCCCACAGAGTAATTCCCCGCAGAGTAATCTCTTCGCCAGTTTATTCCCCAACGGAGTCATCCTCTCTTGTAAGTCAATCATCTTCGTTCATCATCCCCAGTGGAAACAAAGAATTCAATTCTATTCTCCAGCAGCTACCCGGGATTTATTTTCCCCAGCTAAAAACATCACAGTTTCATACATCATGACACATGCATATACGCATCATATCATACGATCTCATTTATGTTAAGAACATCATTGCTCGATCCATATCATGCATTGCATATGACTGACCTTTACTTTTCAGGAAAGATGTAGTTAAATTCTCAGCTATGTCAAAGGAGACAAAACCAGATAAATCGATTCCTAAAGATTTTTCTGATGCTAATACAATCAAAGGAGACAAATCCAGTCAAAGGAGACAAATTCAGTCAATGGAGACAAATTCAGTTAAATCGATTCCTAAAGATTTTTCTGAGGCGAAGCCAGTCAATGGAGACAAAACCAGTTAAATAGATTCCTAAAGATTTTTCTGAGGCAAAGCCAGTCAATGGAGACAAAACCAGTTAAATCGATTCCTAAAGATTTTTCTGGTGCTAATTCAGTCAAAGGAGACAAAATCAGCTAAATAGATTCCTAAAGATTTTTCTGATCCGAACACAGTCAATGGGGACAAAGTCAGCTAAGTCGATTCCTAAAGATTTTTCTGGTGCTAATTCAGTCAAAGGAGACAAAATCAGCTAAATCGATTCCTAAAGATTTTTCTGATCCGAACACAGTCAATGGAGACAAAGTCAGCTAAGTCGATTCCTAAAGATTTTTCTGATACAAACCCGTCAATGGAGACAACCCGTCAATGAAGACAACCCGTCAATGGAGACAACCCGTCAATGGAGCCAACCTGTCAATAGAGACAACTCGTCAATGGAGACAACCTGTCAATAGAGACAACCCGTCAATGAAGACAACCTATCAATAGAGACAACCCGTCAATGAAGACAACCCGTCAATGGAGACGACCCGTCAATAAAGACAACCCGTCAACAAAGACAAAACTACCTACCAACAATCTACAGGTGGCATCTGTAAGCCCATTCCCGACATCACCATGCTGATACTATACCATGCGAGCGCAAATTTCTGGGCACTTTGGTGTTCAATCATCTTCCACCTTCGGATCACGAAAGGCATGCAAGCCAATCTACATCCTCAGGTTTAAGAAGATTGAACAGGGGCAACTGTTGTACCCCAAAATTTGCCCTCCCATATTCCTCAAGATATGATCCTCAAATGGTTCCAAATGGCTCAAGGGTTGTACAGTCAGACCACCTCCTAAGACAGCTGAAATTAGGGTTTTGGTTCTTTCAAGGAATTTGGGTTTCTCAATGGTTCAACCAAGTCTCATAGGCCTATATATATTCTCAAGCACCTACATGCCAAGTCTCAAGACTCACAGTGCCAACTTGCACAGTCAAAAGCCTCATTTGACCTACAGTCAACTACAAGGGCAAAATGGTCATTTTGTAGTCAAAAGTCAGAATTTTTGGTCAACATCTTATTTTGAGTTCACAATCATCATTTTATCAAGTCTTGATCATGATTCCACAAGAATAGCTCAAAAATCATCAAGGTGCAAAAAGTTACTATTTTTGGACAGCAGAAAAGTCAACTGTATCTTGACCAGGGCATAACGTTTTCATGGTTTATCAGAAAAATTCCATCCAAGGCTCATTGTGATACGGTGGGAGAACTGACTTGAGGTTTGCGTTTGTATTCGCAAATGTTGCGGTTTAGCAAGAGTCGCCACCGACTTTTTATTTTATCCTAAGGAAAGGTTAAAAAGCACAGCAAAAACCTTTTGAGATGTTTTCTTGGGTTCGGGGAGTAGATTATAGAAAGGGAAGGTATTAGCACCCTTTCTATCCATGGTTATCCATGGGCTCTTAGTTACTTGCTTAGGTCACTTGCCTTTTGTTTTCAATTGTTTTAAATGGTGCTTGAGTGTGTGGGTTTTGAAAATGTTTTTGAAAAGAGGCCAATGTGGTGGCAACCTTTGCAATGATCCATGTGGGGATGTATACAAAGATGTATGTCTTTTGAAAAGGTTTTCATTTTGTTTTTGAAAGTTGTTTTGAAAGTGTAGTGAAGTGTGTTTTGAAAAATAGGCAAGTGTTTTGTTTTGCAAGTTGGTTCAAGTAACTAAGAGGTTATCTACTCCTAAATTTCTCAAAAGATTATTGCTATACTTTAACCCTTTTAACAAGTTTGCACCACCATTGTATTTGGTGGGCAACCTTGTGTTAGGATGTGAAAGGGACAGGCGCGGGTCATCGTTTAGACCATAATTGTAACGACGTTAAATGTCTTTGGGCAATTTCTCTAAGGGACTTGATCATTTGTTTTGTTTGTTTTGAAAAGTTTTATCGAGGGACTATGATCATTCAAACTGTTTGCTTTGCCCAAAGATGTTCAACATACAATATGGCCCATTTATTTGAAGGCAACAAGTGGAATACCCTAGGGGGTGCAAGTGTGATTTGTGTGTCCATTTTCATGCTTGTTTATCTTGTATTAGGTCTAACTATTTTTTATCGTTTTTTCGCATACAAACCCTAATTCTAGCATGTTATTATTTAGAAAGCAATAAAGTGCGAAATTAAAATTACTAAGCTATTACACAACCAAATATGGGAAGGGGGGTACAAATGTTCAAATGGGGATATTGACAAGAATTTAAATCTAAATTATTACAACAATTGGATATTTGCATAGTTTAAATATAAATAAAATAAATATGTGAAATGTAAAAAAGAAAGTTTTTATGTGTATGAGAAAATATTATTTATGTAAAAGGAAAAAGAAAATAAAAATGTACTTATTTTTTAGTATTTTGAAACTTAGGGCAAGAAACCCTAATTTTTATATAAAAAGTATTATTATCTAATTTTAATTCTACTATTTATTTATTATGTACAAAAATAAAATAAAATGAAGTATTTTGTGAAAAAAAGTGTTTTGGTATCAAATATTAATAAAAATGAAGAAAATCAAGTATTTTATATTTTTATCTTAAATATATTAATAAACATGTATATATATATATATTTAAACCCTAAATGAGTATTATACAAAATAAATATTTATTTAATATTTTAATAAAATAAATAAAAGTATTTTTTTGTGTGAAATATTTTCAGAAAGTAAAAATAAAAATAAAAATGTATCTACATTATTTTCTATTTATTTTAATAATAGTGTATATATATATTTGTATATAAATAAAAGAAATAAACAAACAAATATGCCATAAATACAAAAAATGATGGAAAAAATATTTTAAAAAATTTAATGGCATGAGAAAAAATAAACAAAGTCAACCCAAAAAGAAAAAGTCAAAAATGTTGAAAAATAAACAAATGGGCTCAGGGGGTGTAAACCAAAAAAATGGGGTGTGAAAAGGAAACAAATCCAGGCCCAGCCCAGATCACTTCTTCTTCAACCTCTGTACATCTTTCTTCTCCCAAAACACGCGTTTTCTAACTCTGGATTCCTGGACTTTCAAGCAAAACTCATAACATGAAAAGTGTAGAGCATTAAGAGACGGTTTCAACCATATAAAGAACATGACCTATCTCTCCAAGATGAGAGAGAATTTCTCTCCCCCTCTTTTCTGACCTAGTTTTTCTACCATTTTCAGAGCTCAAATTCTCTTCACTCAGATAAAAGAAATGAAAAGTAAAGCTATGTACATGTTCAGGGCTATGAGTAGGACTTTGTTTCTTCACAAACTTAAGACTAAAGATGCCTAATAAGAGAGATACGAATTCAAACTTTTACCTGTGCAGTTGAACTTCTATGTGGAGAATGAGAAACTTTCAGTGCAATGTGATGATTGGAAAAGCTTCCTTGAAGTCCAGGGATGCTTTTTCAATGCTCACTTTGTCTTGAAACTTCTTGTATCAAGCTATGGAACTTCACCTGCAAGTCAAAGATGTGAAAATGGTGGAAGTGGTTAGAGCAACTACAGATCGTGCCTTAGCTTCTGGATAGCTTGCATATGTTGTAAGGAAGATAGAGGAACAGGTTTGGACAGAAATGCTTGAAGGGATTGAGAGATTGCACTCAAACTGCAGGGGCACCCCTGTTTGTGCAGTTTGAGGGTGATTCTGAGATGGAGGGTGTTTGAAAGGCAAATGGCTCGAGCAAAAGCTTCAATGTGGTCTATGGAATGTGTTTGATATCTTTTGTGCTGTGTTCTTTTGCTGATATGAGAGATAGCATAAGTTATGGATGTTACTTCTATGTGAAGCAAGCAAATGTCAACTTGGTTTCTAGGCCAGTACAATGCCTCAATCTATGCTGCACCTTTGAGTCTTGATCAGTGGGATATGCCTATGCTTTTTTGCTTCAAAGATCTGCATTGTACCTCATAGATTTGCAAAGTTGCCATAAAGTATCACTTTACAAGAATAGATAACATGCTTTTTCTAGTTTAGGCTTGATTTTGTGTGTATTATCCAAATGAGCAAAATAATGTTAGAACACAAAGGATATGCATTGAATTATTGAGTGAAAATGGGATTAGAGGCCTGCAATGTAGCTTAAGCATGCTGAATTCAAATTTGCCAAGTTTATGAACATGCTTTGATGAAGAACAAAAGTGAATTTTTGCCAACTTGTGAAATTCGAATCTCTCAAGTTATGAGGTTGTTTGATGAGTTCTTGGACATTTTGGAAAGCTTGGAATGTGTACTACAATCCATCTTTGAAATGCAAATCAAAATTCCAATTGGAAGGGCATGAAAAGTGGCCTTGAAGTAGGGTAGAAAACCTTGTCAAAATAGGTCAAATTTCACTAAGTTAAAAGATGGTTTAGTGCCCTTATTCAAAAAATCATAACTTGAGATACAAGCTTCAAATGAGAAAACTTTGTGAATCAAAGTTGTAGATTTTGCAACAAGCTACAACTTTCATGTTTTGACTTTTGTTTGAATCCCAATGGATCATGGTGAAAAGATGGGGCAAAGTTGGGAAAAAATTAGGGTTTTCCATAACTTAGAAAAATTCTAAGTTATGAAAAATTCCATTTTCAAACCCTAATTTGCATTTTGTGATTTCTTGGTGAACAAGTTTCATGATTTGTAATGTTTTGATGAAAAATGAATCTTGACTCTTGATTTTGACCAAAAAGTCAAAGTTTGACTTTTCAGTATACAGTCAAAATTGATCAATTGACTGGGAAATTCAACTGTCAATCTTGTGTACTTGGGATCTTTTGAGCTTGATGAACATGTCAAGATAATTCCATGGGGTCCTTGAGTCCATATGTGAGCTTGGTTTGCCATTGGCTAGGTCAAACAGTCAAAAATTGCCTTTGTGCAGTCAAAACCCTAAAAATGACCATTTTGCCCTTTTGGTGATCTGATCAAATTTCTTGAGGAATTGTGATTCAAACTTGATCAAATGGTCCATGTGAGTTCATAATGTTGATGTGGACCAAATTTCATGAGGTTTGACTGTCAATTGGCCACAGTTGACTTTTTCCCCAATACAGCTGATTTCTAGATCAACTGTCCAATTGACTGGGTAAAACTTGGAATCAAGACTTGAAACTTGGTATAGGTAAACTTGGGAGTCCAATATGAAGCATGAAAGTCATCTTAGGCATTTTAGGTCAAAGCATCTTTAGGCAAACACAAACCCTAATTTGAGTCCACAGTGCAAGGAGAAGTCTTGAGCAGAGGAAACCCTAATTGGATCTTGATCTTCAAAGGCCTTGTGATGAGAAAATGTTAAGGAAATGGGAGGGCAAATTTTGGGGTACAACAGTTGCCCCTGTTCAATCTTCTTGGACCTGAAGAGTTAGATTGGCAAGTTTGCCTTTCGCGACTCGAGGGTAAAAGGAGATTGGACACTAGAGTGCCCGGAAATTTGCACTCGCATGCTGGAGTCTCAACAATGTGGTGTCGGGAATGGGCTTATAGATGCCATTTGGAGAGATGGTGAATAGGGAGATGGGCTTTGTAGATGCCATCTGGAAAAGTGACAGAACTTTGTCGGGAATGGGCTTATAGATGCCATTCGGAAGTGTTGATCGCATAAGAGGTTCCTTAGCGAGAACTTGTGTGTTTTAAGAAAGACATATGTTTTCCTGGCTTGTTACAGGTGTTTGATCTTCAGTCTCCTTATGCAGATATGCCCTGGCTGGATACAGGAGTCGAATCTTTGAATTCTGCAGACGTGCCCTGGCTAGATACAGGAATCGAGTCTGGAAATGTGGTTAACAGATATGCCCTGGCTGGATACAGGAATCGAATCTGGAAATAGTCATCAATAGATATGCCCTGGCTGGATACAGGAGTCGAATCTTTGAATTCTGCAGACGTGCCCTGGCTAGATACAGGAATCGAGTCTGGAAATGTGGTTAACAGATATGCCCTGGCTGGATACAGGAATCGAATCTGGAAATGTTGTAGCTGATAGATGTGCCCTGGATGGATACAGGAGTCGAATCTTTGAACTCTTCAGACGTGCCCTGGCTAGATACAGGAATCGAGTCTGGAAACTGATCACTCAGATGTGCCCTGGCTAGATACAGGTATCGAATCTGGAATTGTGACAGTTGAAAGTAGTCGTTTTTTGAGATTGTCTTTTTCCTGAAAAGGCAAAGACGCAAGCTGTATGCAATGTCATGATGTATGATATGCATGATGTCATGATGTTCGACATTTGATGTTGCATGTGTTTCATCATGTAGGTAAGCAAGATGTATGAAAATGTGAAATGTTTATGAGTGTAATTTCATCTTAGGAAAATAAATCCTTGACGAAAGGCCGGGAAGCTGCTTTGCGGAAGAGATATTTGGCCGAAGCTCTGATGAGAGGCCTGCCGAGGACTTTAACAATGGATTCCGCTGAGAATAATGATGATAAACTCCGCTGGGGAACCCCAAAGATAAACTCTGCTTGGGAAAACCAAAGATAGACTTCGCTGGGGATTGAAGGAACTTTCGCCGAGAACGGTCTTCCGTGGCTTTTAGCTGAGGATAACCCAGTTATAAGTCCTTGTGAGGAAATAACTCTAAATAAAACTTGGGCGAGACGTTCGTACTTCGCCGGGGATAAGCTCGCAGAATCTACTGGGGATGAGCTTTTAAGACCTGCCGGGGGATGTTGTGCCTTTTTTCAGGATCGACGGGGAATCGACTCCCGCTTGGGGAAAGTGCTGCTGAACCTGTTTTATTCTGCGGGGAGCTAAGATGATTCGACCAATATTTTCAGTTGAACCTACCCTGGTGCCTTGGTGGACAAAGCAACTAGACCGCTTTAAACAACTACACATTGCCCCTGTCTTTGATGTCACTTGCAATTAATCTCTTTTTTCATATGCAAACATTTAGGGATCAGCAATTTAATGTCAAATGCATATATCAAAAATGAACATTGGACGTTTTTCGCAAGACAAACAGAAAAAGAAAAACAATGGCAATTTGTATGGACAAGTGAATTTGTATTGATTTAAACTTGGCCTGTGAATAGGCGTTTTTTGTACAAGAGGCTGACATCCTAGTAAGAGGACGCCGCCAAATAACATAGAGTTTACAATTTGAAAAACAAAACAGCTATGTGAACAATCCCACTGGGTTCCAACTCTGCTATTGCCTTTATGTCTTCGAACGTCTCATCGCTTTGCTGCCTGGTCGAAGATGAAGCTGATTGGTCGATGCCGTAATCTGAGCCAGATAGTTGATGCCGAATTCTGGGTGCGAAGTGATCCAATGAGACATAGTGTTACGCTTTTATCCCTAACTTTTGCCTGGACCGCCCTTTCGGGTTTTCAGTCCAACGGGATACCCTTTTTTGCCCAAGCCGCCCTCTCAGGTTTTCGACTTGCCGGGTGTACAGATTTTTATTCATTTCATCCCTTATTTTTGCCCGAACCCTTTTGGTTCGCCGGGAAGCCCTTATTTTTGCCTAGGTATGTTAACCTAGCGGGTCTTTTATTTATGCGTAGTATTTTTTCACTATGTCCGCATTGGCGGGGTGAGGAAGGTCGTCACCGTCCATGGTGGTTAGGATCATGGCTCCTCCAGAGAACACGCGCTTAACCACAAATGGCCCTTCGTACGTAGGGGTCCATTTGCCCCGGGGATCACTTTGAGGAAGGATAATGCGTTTGATTACCAGGTCCCCAACTTGATACTCTTGCGGTCTGACTTTCTTGTTAAATGCCCTGATCATCCGTTTTTGATACGTTTGACCATGACAGATAGCAGTGAGCCTTTTTTCGTCAATTAGATTTAGTTGATCAAGTCGAGTTTGGATCCAATCATCTTCATTCAAGTCTGCATCCTTCATTATTCGGAGAGAGGGTATCTGGATTTCAATCGGCAAGACTGCCTCCATGCCGTAGACCAAGGAGAAAGGAGTTGCCCCGGTTGACGTCCTTGCTGAGGTGCGGTACCCATGAAGAGCGAACGGTAACATCTCGTGCCAATCTTTATAGGTCACTGTCATCTTCTGCACAATTTTCTTGATATTTTTATTGGCTGCCTCTACAGCCCCATTCATCTTCGGCCGATAGGGGGAAGAATTGTGGTGCTGTATCTTGAATTGTTCACAGAGTTCAGTGATCATTTTGTTATTGAGGTTGGTACCATTGTCCGTAATGATTCTTTCTGGGACTCCGTACCGACAAATCAGATTATGCCGGATGAATCGTGCCACGACGCTCTTGGTTACCGTGGCATAGGAAGCTGCCTCGACCCATTTCGTGAAGTAATCGATCGCCACCAAGATGAAGCGGTGCCCATTGGATGCCGTCGGTCGGATCTCACCGATCATATCAATGCCCCACATTGCGAAAGGCCAAGGTGCCGTCAGGACATTCAAAGGAACCGGAGGGATATGCACTTTGTCAGCATAGATCTGGCATTTATGACAAGTTCGGGAGTGCTGGTAACAATCGGCTTCCATCGTGGACCAGAAATATCCTGCCCGAAGGATTTTCTTAGCCATGGTGTGTCCACTGGAATGGGTTCCAAATGTTCCTTCATGCAGTTCCATCATAATTTTCTCTGCTTCAGCCTTATCCACACAACGTAACAGAGTTGAATCATGATTCCGTTTGTAGAGAATGCCGTTGCTGAGGAAGAATTTTGCAGCAAACCTCCTCATGAACTTCTTGTCGTTGACAGATGCACCTTCAGGGTATTCCTGAGCTTCCAAGTACCTCTTTACCTCGTGATACCAGGGCTTTTCAGTCACCTTCTCAGCCTCGAGCTCGCAGCAGTATGCCGGTTCATCCAACTTCCAGATCGTGATTTGGGGAGCCTCATTGTCCCATTTAACTTTGAACATTGAAGACATCGTGGCTAGTGCGTCCGCTAGCTGATTCTCTTCTCTGGGGAAATGCTCAAAAGTTATTTCTTCAAAGTGAGGGAGCAAGGTCGACACATACTCCTTGTAAGGAATGAGATTCGGGTGTTTCGTATCCCACTCGCCTTTGATCTGATTGATCACGAGAGCGGAATCTCCGAAGACACTTAGAAACTTGATCCTCAAATCGATCGCAGCTTGTAAACCCATGATACATGCCTCATATTCTGCCATGTTGTTGGTGCAGCTGAAACATAATCGGGCGGTGAGTGGAGTATGAGTCCCCTTGGGAGATATGATTACAGCGCCGACGCCGTTACCCAGAGCATTGGAGGCTCCGTCAAAATGCATAGACCATCGGGATCCTTCCTCAGGTCCTTCATCCGGTCCAGGTACTTCACAGTCAGTTACCACCATGATGTCTTCGTCCGGAAAATCAAAGTTCAATGATTGATAATCGTCCACAGGTTGGTGTGCCAAATGATCAGCCAGTACACTCCCCTTAATTGCTTTCTGAGTTGTATACTGGATGTCATATTCTGTTAAGATCATTTGCCATCTCGCTATTCTCCCAGACAGAGCGGGCTTTTCAAATATGTACTTGATGGGATCCATCTTTGAAATCAATAAAGTAGTGTGAGTCAGCATATACTGTCTCAGCCGGCGAGCAGCCCATACAAGAGCGCAGCAAGTTTTCTCAAGCAGTGAGTAACGAGACTCACAGTCGGTAAACTTTTTGCTCAAGTAATAAATAGCGTGCTCTTTTCGGCCAGACTCGTCATGCTGCCCCAGCACACACCCCATTGAATTATCAAGCACTGTTAAGTATAGTATCAGAGGTCTTCCTTCCACTGGTGGCATAAGAATGGGTGGCTCTTGGAGGTATTCCTTTATTCTTTCAAAGGCGGCCTGACATTCATCATTCCAGCGTACCACTTGATCTTTCTTCAGTAATTTGAAGATTGGCTCACAAGTAGCAGTCAGATGTGATATGAATCGGGCAATGTAATTCAGTCGTCCTAGGAAACCTCTGACTTCTTTCTCTGTTTTTGGGGTCGGCATCTCTTGAATAGCTTTAACCTTGGCAGGGTCCACCTGGATACCTTTATCACTTACAATGAAACCTAGCAATTTTCCGGACCTTACCCCGAAGGTGCATTTGTTGGGATTCAATCTCAGCTTGTACAACTTGAGTCGGTCAAACAACTTCCTCAGATGATCAAGGTGTTCCTCCTCAGTTTGAGACCTTGCAATCATGTCATCAACGTATACTTCAATCTCATGATGGATCATATCATGAAATAAAGCAACCATGGCACGCTGATAGGTTGCCCCAGCATTTTTCAATCCGAATGGCATGACCTTATAACAGAAGGTCCCCCACTGAGTTACAAATGTAGTCTTCTCCATATCTTCAGGAGCCATCTTGATCTGATTATACCCTGAGAAGCCATCCATGAAGGAGAACACCTTGTGTTGAGCTGTATTATCAACAAGGACATCGATGTGAGGTAGGGGGAAATCATCCTTGGGGCTGGCCCTGTTCAGATCCCTGTAGTCAACACACATTCTGCGTAACGGGGTAATCGGCGTAAGCAAAATACGTTTGGAAGACATTTCTCTAAGACTGACATACCATCATCTCTAATACTGAAACGCCTATTGGAGGTCAATCTGATTGCTTTAAAGGATCCTATTCGGAAGCCCAATACCTCTACTTCTAGCTATCACCCCGATGCATTTTGTGTATACCACTCCCATAGTCCTGGACATGACACCGATGACTGTTGGGCTTTGAAAAACAAGATCCAAGACTTGATTAACGAAGGAGTGCTGGAATTCATGCCGGATGGCGAGATGAAAATCTTCCGCTAAGGGTTCTCCACCCGAGTTGACAACGTTCGAACTAAGAGACTTTTGTTTCATTTGAATTTTCAAGTTGTAATTTCTTTTGTTATTCAAACAATTATCTGTTGATGTCAAACTTTGTTTCATTAATACATTGCATATGTTTGTCTTGAATTCATCCATTTGTTTTCACTATTATTGAACTATACTTTCTACTTTATCTATGATATTTAACACTTGATAAAAGTTACAAGTCTTTAGAAAGAGGATGACGAAACAATGCCATAATCTCATACAATATGCTTTTGAACAGACCTTGCTGACGATGTACATGCGTTTCTTTCAAATCCTAAACACTGGAGTTATAAGGAAGATAATCCCTAGTCAACCCTTTTGAGCCAAAGAAGTAGAAGTTTTTGTTTTAAACACAAATTGAAACCTTTGATTAAACCGGGGGCAGGGTAGTCTCTCAGTTAATTCAAAAAATGTGCATTGAAGTCGCAAACTCTCAGTTTGTAATACAACGAATGACATAAAAAACATTCCTTTGGAACCAAAAGACATTGATGGTTCCTTATCTCATAGGCAGTCATTATCTCTCAAAAGAGAAAAGCCCGCTGAGCCCAAACCTACAAAGGAGGCTTAAGAAAGCTGGGGCATCCCACTGACTGTAATCTCGAAAACAGAAACAGTCAGGCAAAAGTTAGGGATAATAAACTGAAAGAAAGAGGTCACTATAAATCCTCAACAAAACATGAAAAATGTTGCAAAAATAAAATAAAATGAAATGATAACTGCCTTCAAATAAAATTCAGCTTGTGTGAACCATCACCAAAACGTCGTTCCAAACTCGAATAGAGTTCGACGCACAATTAACTGAGTATAGGATTAAAGGACATCACAAAGAGCGGGTGGGTACAAATATACTTTGAGCCTTTATCCTTTGTTTCTTAAACCGTGAACCAAGCCACGTTACAACCCTTCAAAAGTCCTAATTGAAGCATGGGTTAGTTCGAAAGCATACTGTTACAAAAGGTATTCTGACTCCTGTAAGGCTTTGCTCGAAATCTTGTGTTGAATTTGTCTTATAAAAAGTTTTATGCTAAAAAATGCATTTTTCAAAACTTCGAGACAAGCATAAACTTTGCATTATTTGAATATCGTTGTTTGCACATGTTTAGTTGTTTGACAGCGAAGAAATTCACAACAGTGAATGTTCGGAGGAACGAAAGCTCTCTTAGTGAATAATATCACTTCAAGTGGGATAATACTCCCGTTGCAAAAATCTCCCATCAACAGAAAGGGGGACTTGGTCTGGTATTGTCCAGTAAACCTGGGGCAGTCCAGTCAAGATTTCAACAAATCTTTCAAAGTTCAGTAAACTTGGGGCAGTCCAGTCAAGATTTCAAGAAATATCTCAATTACAGATTAACCTGGGGCAAGTCTCCCTCACCATCACTTGGGGCATTTAAACGTCAAATCTCAACAAAGGGTTACGTACAGTCCAAGTTTCCTGGCAGTGCCACAAGCACTTGATACTAGGGGTAGTGACAAATCTCTCCAAAATCTTTCTGAAAAGAAATTCAAGCATCCTCGAGAAGTTCATCACCTCTCTAGCAGACCAACAGTCATGGGTTTATTTCCCCAATATTTGTCAAGGATTTATTCTCCAAAAACAAACTACATTTCAAATTGACGGTCGTTAAAAATTTCCTTCATCACCTGCTGGAAGTTATAGTCGTCATCAAAATTTCCTTCATCACCTGTTGGAAGTTACAGTCATCAAAGATTCCTTCATCACCTGTTGGAAGTTACAGCCACCAACAAAATAACGGACAATTTAAGCTCCTAAAAATCTGTTTCTCTCAAGAATGAAGATTCCCATCCTTGAAACCTCAGAAGATTGGTATACTCCCAACTTCCTGACCCTTAACAGAATGAAGATTCTCATCCTTGAAACCTCAGAAGATTGGTATACTCCCAACTTCCTGACCCTTAACAGAATGAAGATTCTCATCCTTGAAACCTCAGAAGATTGGTATACTCCCAACTTCCTGACCCTTAACAGAATGAAGATTCTCATCCTTAAAACCTCAGAAGATTGGTATACTCCCAACCTCCTGACCCTTAACAGAATGAAGATTCTCATCCTTGAAACCTCTGAAGATTGGTATACTCCCAACCTCCTGACCCTTAACAGAATGAAGATTCTCATCCTCGAAACCTCAGAAGATTGGTATACTCCCAACTTCCTGACCCTTAACAGAATAAAGATTCTCATCCTTAAAACCTCAGAAGATTGGTATACTCCTAACTTCCTGACCCTTAACAAAATGAAGATTCTCATCCTTGAAACCTCAGAAGATTGGTATACTCCCAACCTCCTGACCCTTAACAGAATGAAGATTCTCATCCTTAAAACCTCAGAAGATTAGTATACTCCCAACCTCCTGACCCTTAACAGAATGAAGATTCTCATCCTTAAAACCTCAAGAGATTGGCATACACCCAATCTTATGACCCAAGACCTAAATGAAGATCTCCTCAAAGCAGGAACCCCCAGTAGATTGGCATACAACCCAAACTCCTGATTTCCCCAACAGCGGTCCCAAGACTTCTCATTTTCATTGATCAAAGGATTTTCAATCCCCAGCGGCAGTCAAGGATTTATTTTCCCCGATAGCGGTCAAAGATTTTTATTATCTCTAGCTATCCAGGGTTTATTTTCCGTAGCAAGACAGCTACTCAGCTTACACGCGCATCCATTACATTCATGTATCATAAACATTGACGAAATACAGTTCATTACATCATACATATCATGCAACATAACTTTGTGTTTTAGCTAACATTTTACCCTTTTCAGGATAAGATTAAAAGGCTACCATTAACAATTAGTCAAATATAGTACAAATACACCCCAGACACGGCGGTCATTCTACTACTCATTCAGACTTCAGCAATCCGATACAGACTAGATATGCTGCAGACACGGCGGCCATTCCATCTCTCAGATTCAACTATAAACTTCAAGTTCAGATATGCTCCAAACACGGATGCCATTCTGGCCTTTACACCAGTAGTTTGATTTTCCCCAGGGCATTCGCCACAGAAGTCATTCTCTCACTTATTCAGATCCCAGTTATAGTCTCAGATATACTCCAGACACGGAAGTCATTTTGCTACTCATACAGACCTCAACTCCAATTAAAGTCTCAGATATACTCCAGACACAGAAGTCATTATGCTACTCATACAAACTTCCAGACTTCTGAAAACAGTTTACGGATTCTCCAAACACGAATGTTAATCTATCACTTGTTCAGATTCAACTTCTGAAAACAGTTTACGGATTCTCCAAACACGGATGTTAATCTATCGCTTATTCAGATTCAACTTCTGAAAATAGTTTACGGATTCTCCAAACACGGATGTTAATCTATCGCTTGTTCAGATTCAAGACTTCTGAAAACAGTTTACGGATTCTCCAAACACGAATGTTAATTTATCGCTTGTTCAGATTCAACTTTTGAAAACAGTTTACGGATGCTTCCCAACATGGATGTTGATCTATTGCTTATTCAACTTCAAGACTTCTGAAAATAGTTTACAGATTCTCCAAACACGGATGTTAATCTATCGCTTATTCAGATTCAACTTTTGAAAACAGTTTACGGATGCTTCCCAACATGGATGCTGATCTATTGCTTATTCAACTTCAAGACTTCTGAAAATAGTTTACGGATTCTCCAAACACGGATGTTAATCTATCGCTTATTCAGATTCAACTTTTGAAAATAGTTTACGGATGCTTCCCAACATGGATGCTGATCTATTGCTTATTCAACTTCAAGACTTTTGAAAACAGTTTACGGATTCTCCAAACACAAATGTTAATATATCGCTTGTTCAGATTCAACTTTTGAAAACAGTTTACGGATGCTTCCCAACATGGATGTTGATTTATTGCTTATTCAACTTCAAGACTTCTGAAAACAGTTTACAGATTCTCCAAACACGGATGCTAATCTATTGCTTGTTCGGATTCAACTTTTGAAAACAGTTTACGGATGCTTCCCAACATGGATGCTGATCTGTTGCTTATTCAACTTCAAGACTTCTGAAAACAGTTTACGGATTCTCCAAACACGGATGTTAATCTATCGCTTGTTCAGATTCAACTTTTGAAAATAGTTTACGCATGCTTCCCAACATGAATGCTAATCTATTGCTTATTCAACTTCAAGACTTCTGAGAACAGTTTACGGATTCTCCAAACACAGATGTTAATCTATCGCTTGTTCAGATTCAACTTTTGAAAACAGTTTACAGATGCTTCCCAACATGGATGCTGATCTATTGCTTATTCAACTTCAGTTTGCTGAAAACAGTTTACGGAAGCTCCAAACACGGATACCTTTTTGATCCTCATCCTTTCACCTATAACATACAGTTCAGTAAACATTCCCTGATGGCATCTTTAAGCCCATTCCCTCAACCATGCTTTGACGAGTGCAAATTTATAGGCACTCTAGTGTCCAATCATCTTTTACCTTCGAGTCGCGAAAGGCAAACTCGCCAATCTAACTCTTCAGGTTCAAGAAGATTGAACAGGGGCAACTGTTATACCCCAAAATTTTCCCTCCCTTTTTCACAAGAAATCACAACCTCAGGGTTTTCTCTGATTTTTCAGATCGGCTTGAGAATCGGTCAAACAGACTCTTCTTTATCAGTTAATCCAGAATTAGGGTTTCCACTGATTTTGGTTGAGATTGGCTCAGGAATCAATCAGACATATCTTTCTTTGGCAATAATCTGGAATTAGAGTTTTCGCTCGTATTTCTCAGAAGAAATTGAATCCACAATAATTCAGTTGACTGTTACATTATTTTAACGCTTGTTCAAAATTACTGGTTGTTTCTCAAAACCTAAATATCTGGGATATGAGCCGAGGCTTTGTTTGAAACTTTGAGGCATTGGTTTGATCAGTGGAGTGAAAAGTGTATGGAACGCTTGTTTGATTAACTGTACAAAGCATGGTTAATTGGAATGCCAGGCGTATTGTGATTAATGCGAGATTGCGAGACGGCAAAGTTTGTTGATTATTTATTTCATCTGGATTAAAGTTATTGGGATGCATTTCTAGTTATTTTAATTTAAGAGACTTAAATAATTAAATAGACAGTACAAGGGAAAGAATGTAATATTTGACAGTAGAAAATTCTCATTGGACAAAGACTTTTTTATTTTATTTATTTCAAATGTTGTTACAAATCTTATTCGAATGTTGTAAATTTACAATTTACAGTGTTTACAATAATATTTGTTTACAATAAATGAAAAAAGATATAATAAATCTAAGCCTAAATCTCTTGAGATCTTTGACTTCTACTTCTACTGTTTCTTCCATTATTCAACTGGTACCTACTTGAAAAGAGAAGAAAAGAAAATCAACACAAGATTATTTTAAATGAAAAGAAGAAAAAAATCATCATTAAAATTGGTCGTCTAGAATCAGATTGCCTATTTCTCGTCACGCTTTATTTTTCTCCCTGCAAATCACAAGAAGATCACTCTTCTCGTTTCACAAAAAGAAAAAGAAAATATAAATGCAAGCATGTCAAACTAAATGCAAAAACATGGGTCAAGTACAAAAAAGTTCCAAGTTGCATTAACCAAGCAAACTGAGTTACAAACTAAGTGCCAAGCTACATTAACCAAGCAAACTCTAGTACAAATTCAAAGAGACAAACACGCGCCAAAATTTCCTGGTTAAGTCAAGCAAAGGAATAAACTCAGCAGCAAGTAAAGTCCCATATTCAGCTACAGTACAAAATTGCCCAAAACAAAGTTACAAGACAAATTTGATAAAAATGGTAATGCAGCATGAAAACAGCAATACAACAAACAAAAGGCAAGACAGCAGGAAGTATTTTGTTTGACAAGTCAAAACTTGTCAAAGATGCTTTTCATCATTTTCTAGACAGCCTAATTTTTCAGAAATAAAAAAGATAATAAGCAATTAAAAATGCTTATGGAGAGAGAGGAAAGAGAGAACCTAGTGAATAGGTTTTGCAGTTTGCAGTTTTGGCAGGCTGTAAAAGGTATATAAGAGGAACAAAAGAAAATATATAACATATATAACAGTCTAACAGTCCAACATAAGAAGAGAGAAAAATATTGCATAACCTAAAACCTGCTTGTAAACACAAACAAGCACAACAAATCACGCAAGCCTGCCTTCCAAAGCCAACAGCAAGCCTACCTTCCAAAGCCAGCAGCAAGCCTGCCCTTTTCAAAAACACCAACCTGCTAAAACCTTACAAATACTAAAACCTGAAGCCTGCCTAAAACTCAACCACCTGTAAAAACTGCTATAAAAAATCCAAACCATTCAAACCTACAAAATTACCTCCAACTCGACCTGCATAACTGCAAGCTAAAACACCAAGCTAAGTCTCCAAAATCACAAACATGAGTAACAAAGTGAAAATCTGCAAAACTGCCTCAAACACTAAATCATGTTGAAACTGCATGACCTGTCAAACTCAAGCTTTCAAAACCAAAGAACTTGTTCAAACAACAAAACTTACAGGCCTGTTTCAAAGGCCAAAAACTGAAACTCAAGCCACAAACTACAACTAGATTAAAACTTGCCTAAACACAAGCAAGCCCAAAACAAATTGCAAACCTGCATAACAGTCCTCAGAACAACAAAATCATCAAGCTAATTTTGTTTCAGAACCCAGATTATCACTAACAAATCACCAACGAGTTTCAAGCAACATGAAGAGCAACAATAAATAGCCTTTTTTCAGAATACATGTTCATCATCAAATAAATAGGGTACCCAATGAAGAAGAGAGATTCAAAAGCGATAAAAGATTCAGAAACAAATTCAAATAAATAGGGTACTCAAAGAAGAAGAGAGAATCAGAAACAAATATTCAAGGGTTTTCAGAAACAAGATCATCATCAAACAACACAAATAAGTAAAATACCAGGAACACCGTCATCATCACGCTTTCCCTCCACTCCGACCACCGAGAGCACCGCCGTTCCAACCCTCCATCCATCCTCCAGGAACAAAATGCTCAAGGTATGTCCTTCAAACTCATACTACACGTAAACATCAAGGAAATCATGGATTAAAACGTGCATGTAACATTCAAGTTAAATGGAAATGTAACTGTAAAAAACGCGTTTAAGGACGAAAGGAAACAATACCTTCTCAACCATCGCCTTGGACAATCATGCAGGGAAGAGGGCGGAGGCAACGCTCTGATAGCTTGGAGGTGGGAGAACAAATCATTGCTCCGTTTGAGAACGAGGAAGAGAGAACGAAGAAGAAAGAAGGGAGCGGCGTTGTAAAACCAAAACTGAAAACCCTATTTCTGAACTCACCAAAATGAAACCCTAACAAAAATCTGTTAAACATCATATGGGCCTCCTCCCAAACAAACGCCTAAAGCCCAAACACGTTCCAGTGCCACACCCCCTTTTCTTTCTTTCGCCCCTTCTGGCCTTTTTGTCTTTCTTTACTTTGGGCCATCCCAAATTATGTTCTTAAGCCCATATTGTTATTTTAACTCTTTTCTTTCTTAAAACCAAATACTATTTCAATTATATTCTTTCTAAAATATTTATTTTTTTAATAAGAAACATTTAATGGCTCAATTCTTATTTTGATTTTCTCACATATATATTTTTTTCTTTTATTTTGTTACATTTCTTAAAACACAATAATGATAGAAACTTTAACTTAAATAATTTCTTTTTTCTTTTTCTTTAAAACTCTTTATTTATATAATTAACAAAAACACAATAAATAATGATAAATACTTAATCTTTTTAAGTAAAAAAATTTATTTGATCATTTGTAAATAAATACATATATCTCATATTTCTCTGATTTTCTTTATCTTCTAATTTGTTAATATTTGAATTGTGTCGATTCAATTTGGTTGTAACCCATAATATTTGGGACATTATTCTGATAACACTCATCCCCATTTGTAAATAATTTGTACCGCCATCCCCGAATACTCTTTTGTAATAGCTTAGGATTTAATTCTCGCACTTTATGCTTTTTAAGTATGCCATGATTAGAGATTAGGGTTTGTATGTGAAAATCTAAAATCAATCGCTAGATGACCTAATACAAGATAAATGCATGAAAATCAGTACACAATTCACACTTGCACCTCTAGGGTAACCTTGCTTGTTGCCTCGGAAAACGCAATCACGTCCCTCGAGTATGAGACACTCTAGCAAATGCCCATTCGATAAACAAATATCGTAGTCCCTCGATGACCCTCGATGTTGCCTTTGATAAAACGATCTCGTCCCTTACAAAATTGCTAGAGCGTCTCACAAGTTTCTTTCAATGGTTGTATACGATGACCCGCGCCTGTCCCGCAAAACATCCTAACGCAAGGTTGTTCACCAAATACAATGGTGAAACAACACTGTTAAAAGGGTTAAAAACATAAGAAAAATCTTTGAGTAAAATAGGGTAGACAACTCTTAGTTACTTGATCAAAAATCTTGCAAAACATCCTTGCCATTTTCAAACACACTTCACAACACAACTTCAAAACAATTTCAAAACAACTTTAAAAAACATTGGAATATCTTTTCAAAAAGACACACACCTTTGTATATATTCAAACAAGAATCATTACAAAGGTTGCCTAGACAAGGCATCTTTTTCAAAACATTTTCAAAACCACACATACAAAGCACCATTTCAAACAATTGAAAAGCAAAAGCAAGTGATCTAAAACAAGTAACTAAGAGCCCATGGATAACCATGGATGGAAAGGGTTATAACACCTTCCCTTTTCATAACCTACCCCCCGAACCCAAGAAAACATCTCAAAGGTCTTTCCTGTGCTTTTTGACCTTTCCTTAGGATAAAATTAAAAGTCGGTGGCGACTCTTGCTAAACCGAACAAGTGCGAAAACAAACGCAAAATCTCAAGTCAGTTCTCCCACCGTATCACACCAGACATATCTTCATAAGACCAGACAAAGATCTCAACATAGTCACGCAGCATCTGAATCAACCGTCGCTTAACACCAGGCTCCAGATTTGCACCGATCTTGACCTCTTTCTTGTCTACTTCTATACCCAGATTCACTGATTCCGCTGGCTCTTCATGCGGCTGTATGGCCCTCTCTTCCTGAAGTAACAGTCTTGCAAGTTCCCCAGACACTTCACAATCATCCTCACCTTCGTCTTCGGCTTGGTTGATCGGACTTTCAAAGTCATAACTGGCAGTAGCAGAGTCGTTATCAGTGGGATCCAAAGTGGATGTAGACCTGTATATGTGAGTGTGTGTAAGACAATAGTTGTTTTGCAAGATATAAAAAAAAAGGAGCACAAAATTTATAATGCAAGAAAACGTCCAATGCTTTTATTGATGATATATGGAGATGACAAATATAAAGCCCTCACAAACAAAGCCACGGTGCCTCGGGTAAGACACCGGGCCGTAAAGTTTAAAATTGTTTGTTACAAAACTCAACACAAAAGTCTCATTACTGGGTAATAAAAGAAACGGGCATAGAATCCTTCGCTATCCAATTTCTCAAGCCGTCATTGGTAGTCGGGTAAATCCAGCTGTCAATATCAAACTCTTCTTCATCATCCCTAATAGCATTTACTCCCGAGTTATGTTTGGGCATAGGTGCCATTATGACATTAGGCTTTTCCGGCGCTTCAAACTCAATTTCCTTAACTTCAATCAGATCCTGCACCTTATTCTTCAAGGCCCAGCAGTTATTCGTATCATGCCCTGGGCTATCGGAGTGAAAAGCACAACAGGCGTTTGGATTATACGACGGAGAGGTGGTAATGGGATTCTTCGGGGCTCCCCTCAGAGTCACCAAGTTGGTCTTTAATAACTGCGGCAGAATTTGAGACAGGGTCATACTGAGCCGAGTAAACTGTCTTGGCGGCCTCTCTGCTCTTGGCTGATTATTGTGCTGAGGGGTAACAGCAGGTCTTGATATTACCACCGCATTCACTGCTTGGCAGCGCTCAGGACAGTTTTGGCTCTTTGAGCTGTAAACTGCGCTAGATTCCTTCTTAAAAGGCTTCTTCTTGGTACTTGACGAAGCACCTTTCTATATCTTGCCAGTTTTGATACCGGCTTCGACTCTTTCCCCGGTCATAATCAGCTCAGTAAACCTGGACAGTGAGCTACCGATCAAATGATTGAAATACAGACCAGACAGCGTCCCAAGAAACATATCCACTAACTCCCTATCAGCCAGAGGGGGTTGTACTCTTCCTGCCAAATCTCTCCACTTCTGAGCGTAGTCCTTAAAACCTTCGCTCGCACCCATAGACATACCCTGACGTTGGGTACGCGTGGGAGCAAGGTCGGCATTGTACTGGTATTGCTTGTAAAAAGCAGAGGCAAGGTCCTCCCAGTTATAGACGTTAGCTCCTTCAAGTTGGTAGAACCATTCAAGTTGAGTCCCTGAAAGACTATCTTGAAAGAAATGAATCCAGAGGTTCTTATCAGCAGTATATGATTGAATCTTTCTGACATACAAATGGAGATGTAGCTTTGGGCAGGAGACCCCGTCGTACTTAGTAAAAACAGGCGCTTTAAATTTGTGGGGAATCACCACCCCAGATGCCAAACCCAAATCTCCAAAGTCCAGACCAGGGACATTCTGGACCTCTATTACGCTCAACCGGTCTTCGAGTTGCTTATACCTATCCCCAGCAGGAGGATACTAGTCTTCATCGAAATCAGTGTCATGGTCAGAAACCACAGGGCTAGGAGCCCTCCTTTCTTCTTGATTCTCTCCCCCCTCCAGATGAGTGAGATAAATCAACATCCTGTCTTAATCTGTTCCCAAACCTGTGACCCATGTTCAGGAGGACTGTCTTCTTCTTCTTCTTCTTCTTCTTATCCTTCAAGATAAGAGTCTTCAGATCCTACTGACTCTTGGCCAAGTTCATGAACATTTCCTGGAACTGGGCGTTCTGAGCTTGCAGAGCCTTGATAGCTTGATCAGTAGATGTTTCAAAAGACATGATTGCTGAAATAAACAGCGAAGAAGATGAGAAACCTCTAAGGGTACCTGTAATGAGGTGCATGGGAATGGAATGTGTATGATATGATTTTAAAGACTTTAGGGAGATTCAAATTCGCAAACCAAAATGAAACACACTTTATTAGATAAAAAACTTGAAATCAATGTTTAACAGATGCATTTAAGGCGTTACAAAAAGAAATATTGGAAAGAAAATCTAAGCTAAAAACAATAAAAGACATCAGCGCTCCCATGGTCGCTTCCCTTTGGTGCTAACATAGTCATTAAAGACCCTCTCATTCTCCAGCTGCCTTGTAAGCTTCAGGATCTTCCGCTCCTGCTCATGATACTTCTCTTTGTAAGTATCCTGTTCTTCCCTTAGCTGGATCCAAGACCTCTTTAATGCCCCAATATTAGTAGGCATGTATGGATAGAGGATGGTAGGAGGAGCCCCTTCTTCATCAGTACTCTCAACAATTACCGGCAAGACAGCTTCGTACGACATCCCCAGCTTTTGAGCGTGGGCTCGAACCCACCGGAGATACTGTTGCATTGGGAGAGAAGTCTTCATGCCTGGCTCATGCGGATCAGACCTGTTGACCCTATCCCAGGCTCGTATGAATCTGCGGCGATGTCCCTCAACATCTCTCTAGAAGTCAAAGACAATGCTTGGAAGCAGCAACTCGTGAGGTTCGTCCCTCCTAGCTCGCCCAAACTGTCGTAAGGCCAAACAAGGATTATAGGTGATCCCTCCTCTGATTCCCAGAAATGGAACATTGGGGTATTCCCCACAGCGATTAATGATAGCTACTTCTTCCATGTCTTTAGTACTCCAGATGATGTCCGTGTGAGTAAGAGACATAATTCTGTAGGCCCAACCCATGCCTTCTTCGTTCTTCAAAACAGATTTAGGGAGGTGAGAAATAAACCACCTCGCCAGCAATGGTGCACAACGCATAAGGGTTCCTCGTTTCCGAGAAGTACAGGCATAAAGAGTATGTAGAATATCACCCAAGAGAGTGGGCACTGGATTATAGGACATGAAAATCTTCACTACATTCACGTCGACAAAAGAATCTGAATTTGGGAACAGAACCAAGCCATAAATGAGAAGAGCCAGGATGT
The DNA here is from genome assembly GCA_948472305.1 of Vicia faba. Taxonomy (NCBI): domain Eukaryota; kingdom Viridiplantae; phylum Streptophyta; class Magnoliopsida; order Fabales; family Fabaceae; genus Vicia; species Vicia faba. The sequence continues at coordinate 376,498,549 of OX451740.1, forward strand.
CTTCAAATGCTTGAAAGTCCAAACTATCCCAGAATTATTGAGCCTGATCAACCAAGAACTTAGCCAGGAAGCCTTTCATCCCACTCCGAGTCTCCCAATTAGACACCACACCAACCCTTGTAAGATGGAGAGCTGAAGCAATATCATCGGGCCTAGGAGTTGTCTCCAAACCTGTAAATGGGGTCTGGTCTAGAATAGAGATGCCGAGTAGATCAGAGAACTCCTCCAAAGTAGGGACCAACTGATAGTCTGGGAAGGTGAAACAGTGGTACAATGGATCAAAGAACTGGAACAAGACACTCACCATTTGTTCATCCAGCTTGGAAGTGACTAGGCTGAGGAGATGACCATGTCTTCTGTCAAAAGAGGAAGTGTCAGGAACCTTAGAAACCAAATCTCTAAGCTGAGTAGGAATCTGTACAAAGCCGATCCGAATAGTGTTTCTACGCATAGATGCCATGATCTACAAAACAGAACAAAGATGAATCCCATCGGTCTTTGAAATGGTTAGTCCAATGCAATATGTATGCAATGTAATGATGCATGATGTCATGATAAGAAAACACCACATGTATCACAGATAGCAAACATGGTAAGGGAAAACAAGTCACACAGTAGCCCTTAGATTTCAGGCTGGCATGGAGTTTAGGTACTACCCTCTTTCAGTTTAGTTAGTTCAACATATCCTAGTAATAGTAACCGGGTTCTAGAGGATCTCAATATCATTGACCATCCTCGATCGGTCATAATTCCAGTTTATCAACCTTTTCTTGCGGCCGGAATCATCGCGAGAGTTTGGTCTCAATGAGTGTAGCATACTGCTACTTTTCTATGGCCAAGTTGGTCAATTATAGGTTCTAAGGTCAGTTGGTGCTTAATGACCCCTTAGCAGCCCCATATTCTCCTTGTTCCGCCACAAGGGATATCGGCACAAACTAAAGTGTCACACCAACGTAGCTACTGCTTCAATCGTATCGGTCTACGCCGTACAGTTCCCTCACAGTCTATTGCTACTTACCTAAAAGGTATCCCCAGATCCGGGTTAGGATCTATAGTAACTCCAATTCAAACCCACAAAGATAAAGCAAACAGATCAAACAATTGAAAACAATATGAACCATTCCTAAGGTACACCCCACTTATTAACTCCCCAACAGAGTCGCCAATTATGTGATACGGTGGCAAGAATCAGACTGTTTTGAAATGTTGGTTTGCGTTTTGCATTTGTATTCACAAAATGTCGCGGTAAGCAAGAGTCGTCGCTGACTTTTATTTTATCCAACAAGGAAAGGAAAAAAGCACAGAAAAATTCCTTTTTCGAGATATTTTTGAGTACGGGGGGTAGATTATAGAAAGGGAAGGTATTAACACCCTTTATATCCGTAGTTATCTACATGCTCTTAGGTACTTGCTCATTATTTTAAAAATTGTTTTCTTTGTGTTTGTGGGTTTTGAAAAGTTTTTGTTTTAACTTCGATTTAACTCTTGCTTTTGTCTTCAAGAGTGTAATGAAGTGTTTTTGAAAACTTTGTTTGTAAAGGAGTGTAAGTGTGGAAAAAGGTTTTATTTTGTTTGAGCAAGTACTTAAGAACTAATATGTTTACTCGAAAAAGGAATCGTTCTATGTTTGTTTCCTTAATACAATGCTATCCCACTATTAGTGAGTAGGCATCCCCGTCGTTGGAGTTTGAGGGTCAATTCGAAAGAGGGACGTACGGTCACTAAAGCAATGTTAGGACGTCTTAGTGGTAACCCTAATGTCTTAGATCATTTATCCGAGGCAACGATATCCGAGGCAACCTTTCTGAGGCAACTTATGATCTTTTAGACAAGAGGGCAACCTCTAAAACAACCTATACTCAATGACCGTTTACGAAGGCAACCAAGTGGGAGTGTACCCTAGGAGTGTGCATGTGCGAGTGTGTTGATTTCAGTTATTTATCTTTGTACATTTAGGGTGATCCAACCGCTTTAAAATTAGTCATACATTCTTGTCATGCAAACCCTAATTATTCACATATCTAGCAGTTAAATATTTGCAGAAATTAAAGTGCGGAATTTAAACTAAGCTATTACAAGGCTTCGGGTATTTACATAGCCAAAAACAAACCCTTTGGAATTAAAAGCGGTAAAAATAAAATAAATGTCCTTATTTAATTATTACAAACCGGGAGCAGATACAATAATTGGATAAAAATAAAGCGCGCGAGAAAATTAGATTGAATGTTAAAACTAGGGTTTTGACCCTCCTAATTAAAAGAAAAATATTTTTGTTGTTTTTAATATTTTTTTAAGAAAAGAAATTAAGTCTTAAAATTAAATACTAAATTAATTGGTTATTGAATAAATTAATGAACAATAATTAAATGACATATTTTTTGTTTTTTTATTATTTTAGAAAAGAAATGAAATAATTAAGTTAGTAATAAAAACCTATTGATTCTAATTAATTTTAATTATCTGCAAAATAAATTAAAGTTATCTAACATAAATAACCTAATTAATTTATTGATGAAAAACAAAAAATTTTGATTTTGATTGGGCATAAAATATTTTTTGGTGATTTTTGGTAAAAAGAAAATTATTTTTGGATTAGTAATTAAATAAATAAATAATTAAATGAAATATAAACAAAAATATAAAAGAGAGAGATGGGCCTGAATTAAGCATTTCTGGGAGGTGTAGAAAGCAGATTCCTGGGCCCAAAAGGAGAAGGTCCACGCTGACTTTTGCCATCCAGTGCTGCATCTTTGACTTGTCTTATGGTGTACTCTCAATGGTGGCCACCAGATTTGGCCATCTGGCCATCTGGCACGTTGATGATGAAGCCTCACGGTAGACCTCCTGGCTTTGCACACATTGAATCTCCTAAAATAATAATGAAAAATAGCAAATGCTGGAGGCAGGGATTGAACCCCTGACCTCCAACCTCTAATGTCTTAAGAACCTACGTGGCCACCACTACACCAATTGTTTTCATTTGTTCATAAAACACACAATAATAATAATATATGAAAACAAAAGCATTAGTGGAGATCTGGCGCGAAAGTTCAAACGGGCCAATGGTGGGATGACAACTCATTGTCTTCTTCCTCCCTCTGTGGCTAAAAGCTGGAATACCTATACCTACGGACAAAGTCCGTTGCTACAAGTCTGTGTGTTTCCAAAATCTTCTGTGGGCCATGTAAATAACATCTAACACCATGGTTAGACTCGTCTTGTCCTCCTGATCACAATGGTATCCATTACCAAGACCAATTGTCCTTGAAATCGAAAGCCCTAAAAACAAACTTGAAAACCTAACAATGGTGATTAACGCTACAGGCCATATAAATGAAATTGAATAATGCAGAAAGTTTGTAAATGTTATGGTGATCAAGAATGTGCAATTATTTCAACCTAACAATGCATAAATTGTGAGTTTCGAATTCAAGAATAGGGGTGTAACGTGAAAGACTTACAAAGCGATTTGGGGCTTGAACGGCCTAGTTCTTGATTGCTTTAGGTTGCTGAGAATGCCAGGAAGCGATTGGGATCATTAACAAGCCTTGAGGATACCTCTAACTATTAATTCGATCTCACACTTTTTTCCTTTTTTTTCAAATCTGGTTCTTGTTCTAGCGCCTCCTTCTCACCTGTTTTTAGGTCTGGCCTCATTCCTTATGTATGAGTGAATGCATTAGGTTTGAAAATTGTATCCAAATCCTTCTCCATCAATGATTTTGGATTTGATTTTATTTGCTTTTAAAATCTTTCCAAACATGGCCTTTTTTCAATCTTTTTGTTCTCTCTAATGCTTTGCACGAATTTGAATGATGCTAGATGTAATTGGAACCTGAAACAAGCACAAAATCCCTTGTTATCAATGCTTTGGATTTTTATTTGATTTAATTTGATTTAAATTAAATTAATTCAAATAAAAATCAAAATAAATAATAAAAATAAGATATGGACAAGTGGCAAAGGCTAGAGCACGTGGGCTATGTTGCCAACTCAAAACAAGTGAAAAAGATTGGGCCCATTTGACAAAATTTGAAGTTTTAGGGATAGTTGACTTTTGAAAATTTTGTAAAAAAGGTCAACTTCAACAATGCATAACTTCCTCAATTTTGACTCTTTGGAGGTGTTCTTGGACTTTTTAGAAAGCTTGAGATGTCCTATAATCAACCCTTTTGGTCTCATCTCATTTTGATATTTCATGCTCATGTATAAAGCTTTGACAAAAAAGGTGTTTTTGTTGACTTTTCAAAATGACCTATAATGTCCAAATTCATAACTTTTTGTGAGTGCATATTTTGAACTTTGGAGATGAAGATGGATTGTAGGGAATTGCATCCTCTTTAAAATGAGATTTGGATGGGTCATTTCTCATAAAGTATGAGACAGATATGCTTGGTCAAAGTCGGGTTGACTTTTCCTACAAAACCCTAATTTAGCAACTTTTGAATCTTGGTGAATTATGAGCAATCCTTGATGAATCATGATCAACCCTTGATCAAATGATGAAATATACTTCAAAATGAGGATATTGACCAAAAATCTTGAAGTTTGACTGTATAGTTGACCACTTGTCCTTTTACAGCCTTGAGAGGCATAAAGGTTAGTGAATACTCAATTAATGTAAGTGCCCATTTGCCAATTCGACTGTGTAAGATGGGTTTCGACAACATATATTTGAAAACATCAAAATGAGACGAAACATAAACATCAATTGGTTTAATATATTGCTCTAGTTTTGTACATGAGAAGTAAAGAAATAAACATAGTTTTTCAACTTCACTATATTTAGTTTCTGCATCATTTAAAACTCTACTGAGGTAGTAGATGGGCCTTTCGACATCATTCTTATCCTCTTGAGCCAACATGCTCCCTAAAGTTCTATCAGATGCAACTATGTACAATCTCATACTCCTATTTCTACAAGAGGCACCAGAATATGTGGCTTTGTGAGGTATCCTTTGATTTTGTCGAAGGCCTCTTGTTGTTATTTCTCTTATTCGAATCCTCCTTTGTTGAGTCGAAGTAAGGGTGATAAGGCTTGCATTTTCCAACTTAAGTTGGATATAAATCTCCTCAAGAAATTTATCTTGCCAAGTAGATATTGTAATTCCTTCTTGTTTATTGGCGCTTTCGCCTCCAAAATGGCCTTGGTCTTGTTCTGGTTTATTTCGATTCCTTTTTTGTGGACCACAAAGCCTAAGAAGTCCTATGCCTTTACGCAGAAATTGAACTTTAGAGGATTCATCTTCAGACCATAGCTTCTCATCCTTTCAAAGGATTGTCGAAGATGGTCTATGTGATTCTTCCCTGAAACATATTTGACAACAATATCTTCAATATAAATATGCATGAAAGTTTCAATAAAATCATGGAAGATAGAGTTCACCGCTCTTTGATGTGTTTCCCCTGCATTTTTTAGGCCAAAAGGAATTACTACCCATTCGTAAGTGCCTAAAGCCCCAGAGCATCAAAATGTTGTTTTCGACACATCTTCTTCAGCAATAAAAATATGATTGTACCCAGAGTATCCATCAAGCATACTCATGTACTTGAAGCCAACAACAGAATCAACAAGCATTTTCTCCACAGGCATTGGATATTCATCCTTGGGTGTTGCAACATTTAGATATCTAAAATCAATGCACACCCTTAATGTACCATTTTTCTTTATAACATGTACTATATTTGCAATCCATTCGACATACCTGGTTATTCGGATGAACTTGCATTTCAGCAATCTTTTGACTTCCGTCTTAATCTTAGACAAGATCTCTGGTGTAAAATGCCTTGGAGTTTGCTTGACATGCTTTTTCCTAGGATTTATTGGTAGTTGAAGCTCCACCAATCCTCTGTCGAGACCAGGCATTTTGTCATAATCCCATGCAAAAGCAGTCTTTAAACTCCTTCAGCAATTGGATTACTTTTACTATGAGCTTTGGATCTATCTTTGCATTGATATATGTTGGTCTCTTCATCATTCCTTCGCCCAAGTCTATCTCTTCAATAGGATCTTGCGCTAGCATTTTAATATTGCTTGCCAACGAATCCTTATCGAAACCCAAAGGCTCATAATCATAGATGGCATCTAGCCTTTGGCCTTGCACTTCCTCCTCTCTTGAGTCAAGTGGTTCTGGTTCGAAATCTTTCCCAGGGCCTTCTGGAAGTGGCACTTGCTTATTGGCTTTGACAACCATATACTTCACTTCAGCCTCTAAGGCAGCTATCATTCTGTTTTCGGCCACATATGCCGAAATCATCTGTAATGCTTGTGACTCATTCATGGTCACTGAAATCACTTCCCCGACATGTTGGCCATATATCATCAATCCCTTCGAAATCAATGTTTGACAAATCCTCCCTGTCCCATTGGAATCTATGATCTGAGTGTAGGTATAGGGAGCAGAAAGCGTTGGGTGCTGGCGCCAAATCGAAGTCTGGAGGATCACATGGCCCTATGTGGGCCAAATTTCAGTCGAAGCTTATTTTGTTAACATTGTTAACTTCGACCATATAGTAACTCTGGTCAGCTTTAATGTTTTCTACTATGTCGTTTGGGCGCCAGATTGCAACACGCTGATGCATCAACAATGGTACTGCTCCTATGCCATGGATCCACTCCCTGCCTAGGAGCAAATTGTAGTTGGGTTTTGCTGAGATGACCATAAACATTATTGGTCGAACTGTGGTCCCCATTTTGAGATTACTCCCATGGTGGTCCCAATTCCACCTTCATAGTTTGATAAAACCATGTTATGGGGCTTGATGTCTTCATCTCCCTTTCCCAGCTTTCTCAACATACATTGAGGGATTATGTTAAATGTGGCCCCACAATCAACCAAGACTTTGTTGATGGTCTCCTCCCTTATTTTTGCCCTTATGAACAAGGGTTTGAGGTGATTCCCCATTGCCTTAGTGGGACGCTCGAAGAAGGAATTTTTCTCTTCTACACATCCATTATTCATAACATAGTAGCATACCGGCCTATGCTTGGCCATTTCTTGTCCAACCTCCCACTCGGTTTCTTCGACTTCGACCTATTGGTCTTATCCTTTGGGTAGCACAGACACCACATTTACCATGATGTATAATGTAGCATCAGACCCATAATCAGATTCTTCTTCTGATTCATCTTGTTTAGGCCATACCAGTATTCTAGCAATTGGCTTTTTCTCCAAAGACATTCTTGGTTTAACATTTTCTTTTCTTTACGGCATGTTAGTACTTGTTTCTGGTTGGGGCTTTTCTGCAGCCTCTCTTTCGGCCTTTCACCGTCTCTGATACCTTCTCCATTGGGAGCAGGTCATAAGGTTCTTTCCTTTGTAATTGTTGGACACGTGAGCAACCGTGTTTGTTATTATTGACTGAAATTCCTTTCTGTAGGCCAAAGAGGATCCTCTTGGCATATCGAACATCTGCCATTTTCCCTCGTTGGGCCTTTTTCTATTTGCTATCTTCAACCAAGTGTCCATAGGGACATTTGTTGGAGGCTTGAAGGTTGATGGCCTAATCACCTGGTTTACTGGCCCCTTTTGGTATCCCCCTTCTAGGGTCGTACCTTACTTCAGGATCCATGTTAGGCTGGGCAATGTTGCCCCATTTTTTCTTTGCTACACGCACACCTTGTATGTGCTCAACAACTTTTTTGTCGAAGATAGAACTGCATCTTGGGCACAACATGACTTCTGACTTCTTTTTCTGGAATATGTGTAGAAAATCTACGAGATTTTCATTTTCCTTAGGAAATGCAACCTTGTTGATTTCCTCTTGTCTGATGTTGTTTTCTGAATTTGCAGCTTTAGGTTCATACACTTCAACCATATTTATTCCTACATTGCTCTTACCAGCTACACTTAGCTTCTGCATCTTGGCCTCTAGGCTTTCTGTCGAACCTGTGACAGTAGCCAAGTAGGAACCTTCGGTAGTTCCTTTATTTGAGCCTTCAGTGGCTCCCTTGTTTAGGCTTTCAGCAGCCTTTCTTTGTACCTCTTTGACAACTTTTTTGCTAATGTCCTCAATGAAACTGCCAAAAACAGGTTTGTTGATGAAGTCTTTTGAGACTTCGACCATATTGATGCATGAAGGTTCAACATAATGTGCATTTACCTGCAACAGGTTTGCATCAATATTTATGGGAGGTTTGTCAGCAAACTTGAGTCTGCCATCTTTTATTGCGCCTCGAACGAGATCCCTGAAAAGAAAACATTGTGAGGTTTTATGGCCCAAAAAATTATGATATTTACATAAACCTCTCTTTTTTTCTTTGATCTAAAGAAGGCATTTTTGCCCCTATGGGCACTATCATCTGACCATCTTTAACTAACAAGTCAAATATTTTGTCACATTTTGTGACATCGAAACTATATGTTTTCTTCGGGAACCTATCACTACTCTTTTTAGATTCAGTAGGATTCTTCCCATTTGAGGGTGTTAATAGTTTGCAAGAGTATGGTGGCCCTTGCTTTAATTCTGCTAGATCGACCTCGCTCTCTTCGACAATTATAGGGTCACTGGATGTTTCTGGATTATCATTATGCACTTTGATATATGCTACCCTTTCTCTTCGATGATTTTTATTCGCCTTATCTTTTTCAGCCTTAAGGCATTCTACCTGTCGAACTCTATCGACCAATTGGGCCATATCTCTCAGGTATTGAGTATCTAATTTCTTCCTAATGGAATAATCTAGACCCCCTGCAGCCATTTCGACCAACTCATGTTTAGGCACTTGTGTAAAGCATCTGGCTTTGAGCAGTCAAAATCTGTTCAGATACTCATCAATTGGCTCAATGAATCTCCTCTTCATACTAGCCAGTTCTTTCAGACTTATCTTGGTCTGTTCCATATAGAATTATTCATGAAACAATCTTTCCAACTGATTCCAATTGTAAGTCAAATTGGTTGGGAGTATGGTAAACCAAGTGAAGGCATTTTTGGTTAAAGAGCTTGGGAAATACTTAATCCTAAGATTCCCATTATTTGAGATTTCCCCAGCCTCTATCAAATACCTTGCCACATGTTCGACAATGGACTCTATCGTATCCTCTGAAAACTTGGTGAACTTTGGAACTTTCCACCTATGGGGTAAATCTGATTGCAAGATATAACATGACAATAAAGATGTAAAGTTTGGCCTATGAAAGCCAATGTTCACTCTATTCTGTGCCATGATTCTTTCGACCATGGCTGTCAAGTTATTATCTGCTGCATGGTTGTGGTGTCAAACCTGCTGTATTACCTAATCAGTATTTTGGTTTCTATTTACCACAACTACACCTTGTTCGACAACTCTTGGGATTTGTGGGGTAACTCTAGGTACTTCGACCCTAGGTTATTCGACCTTCACTCTGTGGTTCATCCCATCTAGTTGTGGTTTCTTGTTAACGGCCATGTCATCCTCTAAGACCACACCCTGATTTCCTCTTATCAGCTCTCTTTAGGGGTGTCAGATAGGTTGAGGAACCCCAAAAAATTCGGCCATGCGCGTCATTTGCGCTGCCATTTGCTGGTTTGACTGGGTGGTGTTTCGTATCAGAGGTTTAAGTACTGTACTTAAGGTTTGTACCAACATCTGCACCATGTCATGGTTACTCCCATCCATTTGTTGCCTCAAAATTGCTGCAGAAGCATTTGTGAGGCTTGGCATTATATGAGATGTCCCTCCTAAGAGTTGGTTTCTACCCAGATTTGCCATACCAGTTCCAGATCCCTGCAATGACGAAGATGCACTCACCAAAGGTTCTGAAAATATGGATGAGGCATTCATAAGGCTTGCCATTTAAGCAATTAGCATGCCATAGGGTTGGTCTCGACCCATCCAGGTTGTCGAAAATCTTGGAGGGACATAAGGCCGAACTCTCAGATTTCCCTTTAGTGGGGGTGTTCCTGGTGGACCCCTAGGACCTGTATAAGAAAGTATTAGTCCTATTTGTGTAACTGCCAATACTGGTGTCAAACCAACCGTTAATGGCACTGGTTCACTAACTGTTGGTATAACTGCTATTCCCGCGGGAATTGGTGGAGGCATTTCTCCCCTACTCGGCTGATTAGGATTAGCCATTCTCTTGTTTCTTCTCCTAGGTATGTACTCTTTAGTGGTTGATTTACCACTTCTCAATAACATACAACACTTTTGAGAGAAAGGAAATTATGTAAAGCACTTATGATAAAAAATGTTTTTATCAAAGTTTGTAAAAAAACAAAAACTTAACAACGTCCCACTGGGCGTGCCAATTTGTTTACCGTGAAAATTGGTAAATAACCGTTGATCTTCCAAAAAAGGTTATTTTGGTTACTTGCATGATTGATCAGTTTGATCCTAGGACATATGCGAAGTGTTTTTGGGGTTTGATAAGAAGTCTTAACATTGTTAATGAACAAGTTCGATTGGACCCTAAGAGTAAAGGCTTTATAAGTTTAAATGCACATGATGAAGGTAAGAACTTGGTAAAAATGCAAGTAAAGTACATGGTAAAGTAAATTTGCAGTAATTTAAAAGGTTGTAATGGTAAAGTTTACAGAAAAATGTTAAATCGAAAGGATTGTAAAGAAATGTAAAGACTTTGATTGCAATAAAGTACGGTGATTCAAACATACATTCTCAATATTCTTTTTCTCACAGTGGGTACTTGAATAAAATTGAATGACTTGTACAATGAGTTGAACACACGAAATTCTACACAAAATTCCTATATTTATACTAATAATAAGTAACTGTCAAATAATTGATTCGTTACATGATGGGGACAAGTGTCCTTTGCATGCTCTTCGACCCCTATCTTCACGCCACGTCGCTTTTCCCAAATGCCAAATGAATTGCCTTTCCCTCATTTCTTCAGATTCAAACCCACTTGCTGCTGATACAAGAGCTTTTCGTTCGAAACTGTCTTTAACTTAGAAAATTCTCTAAGTGTTTTTTCCTTCTTAGCAAGGATGAATTCAACACAACTTCTTTCATATGCTCTTCTATCGAAGTGTCTTCAGCTTAGATTTTTTCAATCTATTTTTAGCCAATAAGGCCAATATATGTGAGTATCGAATTTAGGAGCTAACAACACTACAGTAAACCAATTGATGAAAAATCCATCAACATTATAGACACCACAATAAATTAATTGAGCTATGCTGTGAGCCAGTATTAGATCCAAGTTATAATTCTCCCAAAGAATCCAAATTCTGCCATTCTCATGATCCTTATAATTGTCACAAAAGGACAATTCATTGCCCAGGATTTACCTATTTTTCTCGGCATTTTTATCTTTAACATGAGTTTCAACTATGATTGCTATCTTAGGGTTTGTAAGTGTTTGTTTGTTGGCATTTTTTTGGTAAAACCAGAGTTACGAATGTCATGACTGATGTCATAACATTCTGGGATAAAGGTACATTCTGCATAAAAAAATGTCATACAGGATCTACTCAGTATGAGGTGTTTATCATGATCATTAAGCAATGATCATATATAGTGTATTCTACCAAAATCAGTGAGCAGGATTCTTGTTGTCATAACCAATGTTAAGACATCCTGTACTGATCTAACATTTGTGCAGATTCGTTATTCCTGAGATTTTTCAGGAATCTGATATGCTTCTCTGAATTGTTATATACAGTCCAGATCAGATGCTCACGTGGACATTAGGTTAACCTTGCTTAACCCTAATTTGGCATGATGAAAGCCTAAGACCAAGTCTTTAGGTTAACTTTAGTTAACACTAGCTATTTTCATGGAAGCCCTAACTGAAGAATAGTCTGCCTATATATTCCTCATGAAGATTAATGGTTAGCGATACTTTTTGACAGAAGATCAATAAGGGATTGTATAGTTGTAACTACTGTAAGCCAAGCAATTATCATTGTGATAAGTGACTTGGAGTAGGATTTGATTGTAAGGGTTGTGTATCACTCAAAGCTTTGAAGCACGAGTGTTTGTGTCACTTGATTAAAGCTTTGAAGCAAAATCAAGTTAGGATTGTTTATCACTCAAAGCTTTGAAGCACGAGTGTTTATGTCACTTGATTAAAGCTTTGAAGCAAAATCAAGTGTGTGTACTGAAGAGTGTCTTCATAATCTCATTAATCAATAGTTTAGTATCACTGCAGTGATTGAGGGGGAGTGAGTAGGAACTCAGGTTTAAGTTGAACTTAGATTGAAGTTGCATTGGGTAGGTCTTAAGTGAAGGAGATAAACTGGTTAGTTTATTCCTGAATTAATATCTCTTATAGTGAATTTCCTCCCTGGCTTGGTAGCCCCAAGAGTAGGTGTTGTTACACACTGAACTGGGTTAACAATTGATTGTGTTCTTTACTGTTTTTAATTTACTGTCTTGAAGTGTGTCAGATACGGTGTCATAACATTCACTGTGACATTAAGTATTTGTTTCCAGAATTTCAATTGACATCAGAGCAGGCACCCTGCCTGTCTTACTGGGTGAGATCTAGGGATATTATTTTCTGGCGCTATGGACAAGGAAGGAGGATTTGGGAACAGACCACCTATTCTGGATGGATCAAACTATGACTACTGGAAACCTCGTATGATTGCCTTCTTGAAGTCACTGAACAAAAAGGCTTGGAGAGCTGCTGACAAAGGATGGAACCATCCCACCATAACTGGGAAAGATGGGACAACTAGTCTGAAACCTGAGGAAAAATGGAGCAAAGAAGAAGATGAGTTAGCCCTGGGTAACTCCAAAGCATTAAATGCCTTGTTCAATGGAATTGATAGAAACATATTCAGACTAGTACATCAATGTGAACTGACCAAGGATGTTTAGGACACTCTCAAAACCACCCATGAGGGTACATCCAAAGTAAAAATGTCAAGGCTTCAGATGCTTACTACCAAATTTGAGAATCTAAGGATGATGGAAGATGAGACCATTCATGAGTTTCACATGAACATCTTGGAAATTGCCAACACCTCAGGAGCATTGGGAGAAAAGATGTCAGAAGAAAAGCTGGTGAGAAAGATTCTCAGATCCTTGCCTAAAAGATTTGCAATGAAGGTGACTGCTATAGAGGAAGCTCAGGATATCTGCAACTTGAAGGTTGATGAACTCATTTGGTCACTTCAGACTTTTGAGATGGGGATCAGTGACAATGTTGACAAGAAAAACAAGAGCATAACACTTGTATCCAATACTGAAGATGAAAACAAGGAGGGTAATGAAGAGAATATTTCAGAAGCTATAGCTATGCTTGGAAGGCAGTTCAACAAACTCATCAAGAGAATGGACCCAAAGTCAAGGTCAAATGTCAAGAACATTCCCTCTGACATTAGCAGATCCTATGACTCTAGCAGAAGACCTAAGTCTGAAGAAAAGGGAAATCAAAGCAGAGGAATCCAATGCCATGGATGTGAAGGATATGGGCACATTCGAGCTGAATGTCCTACCTTTCTTAAGAACCCAAAAGAAAGGAATGTCTGTTACTTGGTCTGATTGTGACTCAGAAAGTAACTCTGAAGAAGAATCTGCTAAACTAGTCACTGCACTAGCTGGCATTTGTAACTATGATAGTGACTCTAATGATAAGGAAGTGACATTTGAAGAACTTGCTGACACCTACAAGAAGCTATGTATCAGAAGTGCTGAAGTATGTCAGCAAAATGAGAAACAGAAAAAACTCATAGTAAAATTGGAGACTGAGAAGAAGGCAGACACTGATACTATAAACCATCTCAAAGGTGAAGTTCAAATGCTAAACTCAAAGCTTGATCAGATGACCAATTCTGTTAAGATGCTGACAAATGGAACTGACAAATTGGAAGAAATCCTTCAGGCTGGACAAAATGTGGGAAACAAGTCTGGTCTAGGATTTGTGGCTGCAAATAAATCTACTGTAGACAAGAAGAAGATCAGGCCTGATAAACAAATGTCAAAGCAGATGTCACAACATAGCACTCAACATCGAGAGCAGAGAAACATGAAGAAAAGGTATCAAAGATGGAGATGTCATCATTGTGGAAGGTTTGGTCACATAAAGCCATTCTGCTTCAGATTATATGGATATTCTAATCAGACCCCAATTGTCAAACCTAAGTCTAACAAGGCACCATATACTCAACAACGGAAGAAAAAGTTTGCAGCCCTGATAGCTCACACCTCCCTTAGAGTTTCTGCCAAGGAAGACTGGTACTTTGACAGTGGATGCTCTAAACACATGACTGGAATCAAGAATCTTATGAATAATGTTAAACCTCATACTACTAGTTATGTCACTTTTGGAGATGGTGCTAGAGGAGAAATCAAAGGAGTTGGAAACTCGGACTGCCCTGGAGTTCCAAACCTAAATGAAGTGTTGCTGGTAAATGGCTTGACTGCTAATCTCATAAATATCAGTCAATTATGTGATCTAGGATTCAAGGTCAACTTCACCAAGTCTGAATGTCTTGTAACCAATGAAAAACAAGAAGTTGTAATGAGAGGAGTCAGATCAAAAGACAATTGTTACTTATGGGAGTCTAAGAACACTAATTACTCTTATGTATGCTCTATAGCCAAAGAAGAAAAGGAAGTGAAACTGTGGCACCAAAAACTTGGTCATTTACATCTAAGAGGGATGAAAAAGATCATATCCATGGAGGCAGTCAGAGGGATTCCAAGGCTTCAAATTGATGAAGGGAGAGTCTGTGGTGAATGTCAGGTTGGAAAGCAAACTACAATGTCACATCCAAAGACAAGACATCTGACCACCTCTAAGGTGCTAGAACTTCTACATATGGATCTGATGGGTCCAATGCAGGTGGAAAGTCTTGGTGGAAAGAGATATGCTTATGTTATTGTGGATGATTTTTCCAGATTCACCTGGATTAACTTCATTAGGGAAAAGTCTGATGTATTTGATGTATTTAAGGAACTGTGCAAAAGAATTCAAAGAGAAAAAGAAGGATGCATTGTCAGAATCAGAAGTGATCATGGCAAGGAATTTGAAAACAGTAAGTTTGATGAGTTCTGTTCCTCAGAAGGAATCAATCATGAATTCTCTTCACCCATAACTCCTCAACAAAATGGAGTTGTGGAAAGAAAAAACAGGACTATACACGAATCTGCCAGAGCAATGATACATGCCAAAGGACTTCCTATTCATTTTTGGGCTGAAGCTATGAATACAGCCTGTTATGTCCATAACAGGGTCACCTTGAGAAAGGGAACATCATCCACCATTTATGAACTATGGAAAGGAAGAAAGCCTACAGTAAAGTACTTCCATGTCTTTGGAAGCAAATGCTATATTCTGACAGATCGTGAACAAAGGAGAAAGATGGATCCTAAAAGTGATGAAGGAATATTCCTAGGATACTCTACCAATAGCAGAGCATATAGGGTATTCAATTCCAGGACCAAAGTTATGATGGAATCTATAAATGTCATAGTTGATGATTATCATGAGGAAACAAATGTCCCATATGATGTTGAGACATTCTTTGAGACTTCAACTCAAGTGTCTAAAAAGGATGATGTACCTAAAACTACTTCATCAGAATCTGAATCAAAGGAAACTAACAAAGATCCTTCCATCAGAATTCAGAAAGATCATCCTAAGGAACTCATTATAGGAGACCCAAACAGTGGAGTCATTACAAGATCTAGAGAAATTTGTTAGAACATAATTTAGTTCTACAGCCCAACAAGAGTTTTGATGATAACAAACACATGATATAAAGAACAAATATGCTTGATAATAATAAGTATCTTTACATGCAGAAGTTCTGGTGTGAAAAAGATGTTCTAATGCAATAGGAAGATCTACCATAACATCATCAAAAGTTCTGATTATGCAAGCACAGAAGTTAAGTGGACCATGAAAGATTCAGCAGCATCAAATATGCATAACACGTTTATATGAAGAAGTTCTGTTTGAACTTCTAAATGCACCAGCGCAGCAAAACAGAAAATTTGATACTGTCTCTCAAGCGTTATAACTCCATCAATGCAAGATCATATGCAACGGCTACAAACAGACAAGAATCTCCTGTTTTGGAAAGCTCATTAAACGCGTGTTATGGACATACCAAAAGTATCTTCTTATGTCTCTATTGCAAAGCCTATATAAAGAAGACTAGAAGAAAAATTCAGAGGAGATGAACAACGACACAAAATGTGAAAAGTCAGTAAAGCTACAAACAGTCATCATCTTCATCAATTCATTATTAAGCTGTGTAATACATCACAAGTTTGTGATACTGTTTATTTTAGAAACACTTCTGTACACTTTTATATACAATTATCTATTTAGTGAATTTCCTTGAGGAAACCGGGTTGTGGTTTCGGACTCAAGAAGGCTTTAGCAGTTGTTAAAGCAGTTGTAATATTCAGTTGAATATAGTGAATTAAGTCCTCGTTGGAGAGAGGCGAAATCACCTTGGCGGGTGGACTGGAGTAGTTTGAGGTCAAACGAACCAGGATAAAAATACAGTATTGTCTGCATTTGATTTCCAGTTTTAACAATTCAACCCCCCTTCTTGTGTTTTTCACTTCTTCAATTGGCATCAGAGCTCCTGGTTCTGAGCTTATAACACTTAACCGTGTCAGTATAAGATCCAACGTAAGAAAAACACTATAGTGGGAACGAGTCAGAACATCAGTGTTAGTCCTCCAATATTTGACGGTGAAAATTTTGACTACTGGAAGGATATGATCAGAAGTTTCTTCCTAGCTTATGATGCTGACCTCTGGGATGTGGTAACTGATGGATACATACATCCTGTTGCTGAAAGCGGTCAGAAGATTGATAGGAAAGCAATGTCTGATCAGCAAAAGCGTGATTTCAGAAATCATCACAAGGCCAAAACGATTCTCCTGAGTGCCATCTCATATTCAGTGTATGAGAAGATCACAAACAGAGAAACAACTAAGAACATGTTTGATTCTCTAACAATGACGCATGAAGACAACTTGCAAGTAAAAGAAACCAAAGCCCTTACGCTCATTCAGAAGTACGAAGCCTTCAGAATGGAAGAAGACGAAAACATTGAAACAATGTTCTCTAGATTCTAAACTCTGGTGGCAGGGCTAGAGGTGCTGGACAAAGGGTACTCAACTGCTGATCATGTAAAGAAGGTCATCAGAAGTTTACCAAAACAGTGGAGGCCAATGGTCACAGCGGTGAAGCTAGCTAAGGATCTCAACAAAATCTCTCTGGAGGAACTTGTCAGCTCCCTCAAAAGTCATGAGATAGAGCTCGAAGATGATGAGCCTCAGAAGCAATGTAAGTCTCTCGCTCTGAAATCTAACAAATATAAAACCAAATTTTTGCAGGCAGAAGCAGAAGCAGAAAACTTAAGAGAATCCTCATCAGAAGAAGAAGAACTGTCTTCTCTATATAGAAGAGTCAATCATCTATGGAAGCACATGGAGAAGAAGAAAAGCCTCATGGCAACATGGGACGATTCAGACACCTCTGAAGCTGACTCAGAGTCAGATAATGAAAGAGAAAACATAGCTCTCATGGCAAACATATCAGAAGATAGTGAAGCCTCTAGTTCAGACTCAGAATCACACACTGAAGAGGTATTCCCTAACTTTGCAATTAATCTGTCTAAAACTGATCTTGCATAAAGTCCGAGCGAGATTCTGGAACGATATCAGCAGCTCAGAGTCAAATGCAAGAACCTGAAAAAGGATATTTCCTCTGACTCTGAAGAAACTGAGAGTCTGAGATTAGAAAACTGTGAGTTAAAAGAAAAAATTTCAAAACTAGAAAATAATTTACAAAACTCTCAGAAGGAAATAATCTCAGAGGATCCCATTAATGCTGATAAGATCATAAAGGAATATGATCAAAGCTTTCAGAAGTTTATAACTAACAACATAGATAGAAGCAAAATGGCTTCAATGATCTATGGAGTCAGCAAGAATTGCAGAATAGGTATAGGATACAAGGAAAAGAATCCCAACCTAAGAAAGTTAAGGATCTGGTTATCAAACGCACTTTTCTCTATTCTCACTTCACCACTGAACAAACACACGATATAAAACATGTTGGTAAGGCGTTTAATACTAAACCAAAATTCAAACAGAATTTTGGAAACTCTAACAGTCATGGACCCAGAAAGATATGGGTACCAAAAGACAAAATCAACTATGTTGCAGGTATCTTTAACAGCAAGGTTGAAACTCCAATATTAACACCTGGACTCTGGATTCTCTCTACACATAGAGGAAAGAAAGCATATGCTCCAAGGCCTGGAATTTAAAAGATTTGCAGGTTTTAGAGGCAATCAGAAACAGAAGATTACTGGCTCTGAAACTATTTGAAACAAGAATGGAAATACAGCATCAGAAGCTCCCTAAATAACTCAAAAGTATCCAGAAGAGGATGTCACACTGTTTAAAGCACTTCTGTCAGAGCAAGCCAATAAGAGTCTTTACCACTTTTTGATTCCTGACAAAAAGGGGGAGAATGGAGAATATTTTGTGTTGACTCATAATCAGAAGATCGTCAGGGAAGTATTTTATTTTATTTTCTTCATAGCTGAGTACTCTACTCAGGGGGAGCCTTCCTTTTATTTTTTGTTCTTTATTTTCCATCAAAATATACTAGTTTTTGTCATCATCAAAAAGGGGGAGTGTGATATAGTGGGAGAATTGACTTGAGTTTTGCGTTTGTATTCGCACTTGTTCGGTTGAGCAAGAGTCGCCACCGACTTTTTATTTTATCCTAAAGGAAAGGTTAAAAAGCACAGCAAAAACCTTTTGAGATATTTCGTGGGTTCGGGGGGTAGATTATGAAAAGGGAAGGTATTAGAATCCTTTTCATCCATGGTTATCCATGGGCTCTTAGTTACTTGGTTTTTAGATCACTTTCCTTGATTTTAGATTGCTTGAAATTGTGGTGTATGTGTGTGTGTTTTGAAAATGTTTTTGAAATAGACACCTTTGTTTCGGCAACCGTTGTAATTGACTCGTGTTTGAGTGTTTTACAAAAGTGTGTATCTTTTCGAAAAGATGTTTCAAATGTTTTTGAGAGTTGTTTGAAAGTGTGTATGAAGTGTGGTTTTTGAAAAGAAGAGGCAAGTGTTTTTGCAAGTTGATCTTAAGTAACTAAGAGTTTTGTCTACCCCTAATGTGCTCAAAAGTTTTCTCTATGTTTTCAACCCCTTTTAACAATTTTGTTCCACCATTGAATTTGGTGGACAATCTTACGTTTAGGAAGTTTAACGGGACGGGCGCGGGTCATCGTATGGACCATGAATGCAATGGTGCCAAGTGCCTTTGGCAATTTGCTTAAAGGGACTTGATCATTTTGATAGGCGACTTTCGAAAGCGTCATCGAGGGACTTATGATCATTTGAATTTGTTTTGCCAAAGAAACTCGACGTGCAAGCATGGCCCATTTTGGAAGGCAACATGTGGGATTACCCTAGGGGGTGCAAGTGTGATTGTGTATTGATTTCATGCATTTGTCTTTGTATTAGGTTATCTAGCGTTCGATTTTATGTACATGCAAACCCTAGGTCTAACCATGGTATAATTCGAAAGCGGTAAATTGCGAGAATTTTAAAGTTTACGCTATTACAAATGGTATCCGGGAGTGGGGGTACAAATTCACAAATGGGGATGAGACTTAAATAATTACAACCAAATTGAATTGCGATCAAATGTAATCAATGTAATGTATAGCAAAGTGTAAGAATATCAAATGTATAATGTATCAAATGTGAAATGTATGGTGTAAGTGCAAGTGTACATGTATTTTATTTACAAGTTAGGATGTGAATTTAAATGTATTATTAAGTGTATTATATGTTTTTGTATTATGTACAAAAAAGTATTTTAATTAAAAGAAAGGAAAATGTCTTTAAATTCTATTTTTTTTTTAGATATTAGAAAAAATAATACATTTAATTAATTATGTACAAATCAAAAGCTCTAATTTTAAGGAAAGAAAAATATTAACTTTTAAAGGAGAAATTATGTAATTATGTACAAATTAATGTATTTTAAGAAAAGAGAAAATTCAAATTCTATATATTAATGTCTTTAAAGAAAAGTATTCTTTATTAATGTATCTTATCTAATCTCTTTTTATGTGTAAAAGGAAAAGAAAAAAAAAATGTTTTTTTAAGAAGATTAATATTTCAAGTTTGTTTTAATTAATATCTCTATACAAAATTAGAATTATAAAGAAAACAAAAATTGATGTATTGGATTAAGTTATAAAAGAAGTTAAGATAAAAAAAAGTCTTTAGTCTTAAAAGAGTGGGCTTTTAGGCGTTTTAGAAGAGGGCCAGACCCACATTCTGAGCCAAAACATTTTGCAGAGGGGTTTAATCGTTTATTTAATTTTGGGGACTTCTAGGGTTTGACAGAGGCGCGCCGTTTGTTCATCTTCGTCTTCGTTCATCTTTCGTTCCTTTAGCCATGGCTGTTTGAACAGCGCCTTTCTCGCCCAAGCCAACAGCGCCACCATCCATTCTCTTCTCCCCACAGATCGCTCAGGCAACAGTTAAACAAGGTAGTGATTCATCTCAATCTCGTTAAGGCTTTATGTTTTGCATGTTTTGATTTTGTATTCTGATGTTATGTTCATTATTGTTTGTTAACGAGGTCGTGAAAAGGGATGAAAAGAAATTGTACTACCTTTTGGGAGACGAAAGAGAAAGGAGTTTGGAGGCGTTTGGAGGCTTGACGGCAGGGAAACGCGTGATGATGAAGCTAGCTCTTCCTGGTACCTTTGTATTTTTGCCTTTAGGTTTGATGATGAATTTGAAAACCTACTTTTGATACCCCTTCTTTCTTCTTCTCTTTGCTTCTGCTTATGTATGCTTATGTTGCCTTGTACTTGTATGATAGCCCGGTGATGAGGAAACTCTGAGGGCTCGTAGTCTTACCCTGTATTGCCTTGAGTGCGTTTGCCTTGTGTTGGTGGGTATGTTTGGCTTTGAGTTGCCTGCCCCAATGATGAACGCTGTTCTGAGGGGGGCCTACTGGTTCGAATATTTGGTTATTTTTACTTTGGTTGGTTAATGGCTTCTTAGTGTTTTCTGTGAACTGGTTTTTGGTTTGATAGATTATGGTCTTGGCTTGGACAGGTTGAGCTTTGGTTCAAGGTTTGATGGACTTTGAAATCTTTTTGCTTTGTGACTTCTGCTTGTGCTTTTGATGGTAAGGCTTGACAGGTTCAAGCTTTGGTTCAAGGTTGTTAGCTTTGGCCTTGGCTTGACAGGGTATTGTTTAGGCTTGATTGGATTTTGCAGGACTTTACTGGTTCTGGCTATAGACTTTTGCTTCTGGTTCTTATGCAGGACCTTTTGCTTTTAGTTTTGACAGGGTTGGTGTTTTATGAAGCTATGCTTCAGGCTTCAGGCTTATGCTGGTTTTTGAGTGAATTGGTTTTAGGTTTCAGGCAGGTTCAAAGCTTGGGCTTGTTGAGGCAGTTTTTGAATGGTAGGCACAGGTTTGAGTTTGATTGCAGGTTATACTGGTTTTGGCGTTTGATGTAGCAGCTTATACTGGTTTTTGATGGTTAAGGGCTTATGCTTCAGTTTGTGGTCATGTAAACTGGTTTTGAGGTTTGGTTGCTCTGAATATCTGAGTGTATTTTTCGCCCCCTTGATATGCTGGTATATTTGTTGTTTTATATATTTTCTCTTCAAGCCTAAGCCTGCAAACCTGTACTTTCTTTACTCTCTCCTCTCTCTCTAGTACAGTCAAAGCATTAAAATAATGTTATGCTTGTACTTTGCTCTGAAAAGGCAACACTGGGAAATGATGAAATGAGTTATGCTTGCTTGCAAAGTTGGTTTTTTAACCTGCATACTTTATCTTCCTCTGCAGCTTTCTTGCATTTTTGTGATAGCCTTTTGTTTGATATCTTTCCATATCTTGGACAGTTTGACAGCTTTTGGACTAGTTTGAATGTTTTGAAATTGGGAATTTTGTAGTTCAGTTTGAACTTTCATAGTGATACATGTTGTTTGCTTTGAACTATGTAGTTGGTTGGCCAATTTTGAATTTGTGCATTTTCAACTTTGCATTTCATGTTTAGCAAGCAATATTCATCCTTCTTTGTGAACCGGGAGAAATCTCGTGATTTGCAGAGAGGGCTAACTGATTCCAGTCAGTTGCCTTTAATGATGAACTTAAATTAATTGTCTGCTCCTTTAATTATTTATCCGCTTCAATTGACTTTTTCTTCTTTTCTTTGCAGATAAAAAATCAAATAGCCACAAATGGAGGATGAAGAATTTGAAGACTTAGGAATTTAAGATATTTTTATTTCAAATTTAATTATTTGTAAACATTTATTATTATGAATACCTTGCAAATATTGTATTCAAACAACAATTGTAACGAATAATTAAAAGATGAATAGAAATCCAATTCTTATCAGTTAATTCCTTTTAATCCAATTCTTATCAGTTAATTCCTTTTCTCCTCTTTAAATATTTACTTTATTATTTATAATTCTAAAATTATAATAAATGGAAATAAATTCCAATTATCTTAACTTAGAATAAATAAACAATTAAATAAACATTGGTTTTAGCATCAATTGATCAATAAACCTGGCGCTTCAACAATCCAAAGCAATGTACAGTCAATCACAACAACTGCCCAAATGTCTTTTCTCTTAATGATTCAATCCAACACTGCAAATTCAAACCAAATGTTTCAGTCCATATCTCAGAATAAATTGACAAACGCTGTAGAATTAATTCTTTCTGAGAATGCGCGCACAAAAACCCTAGTTCTTGATTAATGTCAAAGAAGCGTCCGCCTGATCAAAACTGAGCCAAAATCAACCAAACCCTAAACAAACTGTTTGAATTGTTCCAGAGCCATGAAAATCAATGAAAACCCTAATTTCGTCTGACTGACGAGAAAAAGTCTGTTTGACCGATTCTTGAGCCAATCTGAAAAAATCAGGAAAAGCCTGAAGTTGTGATTTCTTGTGAAAAATACGAGGGCAAATTTTGGGGTACAACAGTTGCCCCTGTTCAATCTTCTTGAACCTGAAGAGTTAGATTGGCAAGTTTGCCTTTCGCGACTCGAAGGTAAAAGAATATTGGACACTAGAGTGCCCTAAAATTTGCACTCGGTGATGTGATGGTAGAGGGAATGGGCTTACAGATGCCATTTGGTGATGGGCTTAAAGATGCCATCTAGTGACTGCTGGTAGGAGGATGGGCTTATAGATGCCATCTGGAAATGGGCTTAAAGATGCCATTTAGAAATGTTTGTAGGAGGATGGGCTTATAGATGCCATCTGGAAATGGGCTTAAAGATGCCATTTGGTGATGGGCTTAAAGATGCCATCTAGTGGTGTGACGGAACTTTGTCGAGAATGGGCTTATAGATGCCATTTGGAATTATGTGTCGATCGCATAAGAGATTCTTTAGCGAGAACTTGCGTACTTGAGAAAGAAAGATAATTTCTTGGCCTGTTACAAGGGTTGATCTTCAGTCTCTTCATGCAGACATGCCCTGGCTGGATACAGGTATCGAATCTACAATCAAACGTTCGCAGATATGCCCTGGCTGGATACATGTATCGAATCTTCAAACTCTTCAGACGTGCCCTGGCTGGATACAGGAATCGAATTTGGAATTAGTCATCAACAGATATGCCCTGGCTGGATACAGGAATCGAATCTTCAAACTCTTCAGACGTGCCCTGGCTGGATACAGGAATCGAATCTGGAATTAGTCATCAACATATATGCCCTGGCTGGATACAGGAATCGAATCTGGAATTAGTCGTCAACAGATATGCCCTGGCTGGATACAGGAATCGAATCTTCAAACTCTTCAGACGTGCCCTGGCTGGATACAGGAATCGAATCTGGAATTAGTCGTCAACAGATATGCCCTGGATGGATACAAGAATCGAATCTTCAAACTCTTCAGACGTGCCCTGACTGGATACAGGAATTGAATATGGAATTAGTCGTCAACAGATATGCCCTGGCTGGATACAGGAATCGAATCTGGAATTAGTCGTCAACAGATATGCCCTGGCTGGATACAGGAATCGAATCTTCAAACTCTTCAGACGTGCCCTGGCTGGATACAGGAATCGAATATGGAATTAGTCGTCAACAGATATGCCCTGGCTGGATACAGGAATCGAATCTTCAAACTCTTCAGACGTGCCCTGGCTGGATACAGGAATCGAATTTGGAATTAGTCGTCAACAGATATGCCCTGGCTGGATACAAGAATCGAATCTGGAATTAGTCGTCAACAGATATGCCCTGGCTGGATACAAGAATCGAGTCTACAATCGGTTGCTCTCAGATATGCCCTGGCTGGATATAGGTATCGAATCTGGAATTAGTTGTCAACAAATATGCCCTGGCTGGATACAGGAATCGAATCTTCAAACTCTTCAGATGTGCCCTGGCTGGATACAGGAATCGAATCTGGAATTCGTCGTCAACAGATATGCCCTGGCTGAATACAGGAATCGAATCTGGAATTGTGATAGTCTTCAACAGATATGCCCTGGCTGGATACAAGAATCGAATCTTCAAACTCTTCAGATATGCCCTGGATGGATACAGGAATCGAATCTGGAATTGTGATAGTCTTCAACAGATATGCCCTGGCTGGATACAGGAATCGAATCTGGAATTCGTCGTCAACAGATATGCCCTGGCTGGATACAGGAATCGAATCTGGAATTGTGATAGTCTTCAACAGATATGCCCTGGCTGGATACAGGAATCGAATCTTCAAACTCTTCAGATATGCCCTGGCTGGATACAGGAATCGAATCTGGAATTAGTCGTCAACAGATATGCCCTGGCTGGATACATGAATCGAATCTTCAAACTCTTCATACGTGCCCTGGCTGGATACAGGAATCGAATCTGGAATTAGTCGTCAACAGATATGCCCTGGCTGGATACAGGAATCGAATCTGGAATTAGTCGTCAACAGATATGCCCTGGTTGGATACAGGAATCGAATCTTCAAACTCTTCAGATATGCCCTGGCTGGATACAGGAATCGAATCTAGAATTAGTCGTCAACAGATATGCCCTGGCTGGATACAGGAATCGAATCTGGAATTAGTCGTCAACAGATATGCCCTGGCTGGATACAGGAATCGAATCTGGAATTAGTCGTCAACAGATATGCCCTGGCTGGATACAGGAATCAAATCTTCAAAGTCTTCAGATATGCCCTGGATAGATACAGGAATCGAATCTGGAATTACGACGGTTGATAGTAACTATCTTTGGATTGACCTTTTTCCTGAAAAGGTGAAACATCAGTTATATGCAATGTCATGATGTATGATGCAATGTATGTTGTTAGGAATGTGATGAATGCGCATGTAGGCTGATGATCTATCTTGCTGAGGATAGATGAATCCTGGATGACTGAAGATAAAAGAATCTTGACTGCTGTCGGGGAGAACAAGAATCTTCGATTGTTAAAAAAATGAGAAGTCCTGGGACCACTGTTGGGGAATTAGAAGCTTGGGTTGTATGCCAAACTACTGGGGAATTCCTGTCTTGAGGAGATCTTCACCGGAGAATATTCGAATATTCTGTGAGGAACTGAGAATGAGAGTTTTCAACTCTGCTTGGAGATTGATAATTGGAAGTTTAGCTCCGCTAGGGATGTTGAAACTTGACTCTGAGTGGAGTTAGCTTCTGGAAGGTTCTCTGGCTGGGGATTGCGAGAGTCCTCTGATTGCTGCAGGTGTTGGTCTGGAATAAGTTACTGAATGTCGCCATCTCTGGGTCACATCTTGAACTATCTCTAGAAACAGATCTGAATAAGTTATAGAATATCGCCAAATCGGGGTCACATCTGAACTATTTCTGGAAGCAGGCTTGGATAATTTATAGAATGTCGCCAAATCTTGGGTCACATCTTGAACTATATCATGAATGAAAATCTGAATAAGTTGCGAAATGTCGCCGAATCAGGGTCACATCTGAACTATATCTAGAAGGAAATCTTGAATAAGTTACGGAATATCGCCGAATCAGGGTCACATTTGGAACTATATCTGGAATGAAAATCTGAATGAGTTATAGAATGTCGCCAAACTTGGGTCACATCTGAAACTATATCTGGAAGGAATCTGGAATGAGTTATAAAATGTCGCCAAACTTGGTTCACATCTGGAACTATATCATGAAGGAAATTTGAATGAGTTATAGAATGTCGCCAAACTTGGGTCACATCTGAAACTATATCTGGAAGGAATCTGGAATGAGTTATAGAATGTCGCCAAATCTGGGTCACATCTTGAACTATATCTAGAAGGAAGTCTGAATGAGTTATAGAATGTCTCCAAACTTGGGTCACATCTTGAACTATATCTGGAAGGAATCTAGAATGAGTTATAGAATGTCGCCAAACTTGGGTCACATCTTGAACTATATCTGGAATGAAAATCTGAATGAGTTATAGAATGTCGCCAAACTTGGGTCACATCTGAAACTATATCTGGAAGGAATCTGGAATGAGTTATAGAATGTCGCCAAACTTGGTTCACATCTGGAACTATATCATGAAGGAAATTTGAATGAGTTATAGAATGTCGCCAAATCTGGGTCACATCTTGAACTATATCAATCTTCTGAGGTGATGAGGGAATTGTTGAACACTTTTGACATTCGAATGCCCCAAGTGGTGATGAAGGAGTCTTGAATCAGATTACTCTGCAGATTGAGAGATTTCTTGAAATCTTGACTGGACTGCCCCAGGCTAACTGAACTTTGGAAGATCTGTTGGACCTTGACTGGACTGCCCCAGGTTAATTGGATGGTGACATGTCATGCCCCTTGTTGATAGGAGATTCGCAATGGAAGTGTCATCCTTTTGTTTTTGAAGTGATTTTGCTCACTGAGAGAGTTTTCGTTCCTCCAACCTTCGCTGTATGAATTTCTTCACTGTCAAACAAATAGTCAAATGCGAACAGTGATATTCAAGCAATGCAAAGTTTATGTTTGTCTCTAAGTTTTTTTTTTAAAAAATGCGTTTTTTAGCAGAAAACTTTTTATAAGACAAGTCAACACAAGATTTTAGAGCAAAGCCTTTCAGGAGTCAGGATACCTTTTGTAACAGTATGCTTTCGAATTAACTCGCATCAATTAGGACTTTTGAAGGGTTGTAACGTGTCTTGGTTCACGGTTTAAGAAACACAGGATAAAGGCTCAAAGTATATTTGTACCCACTCGCTCTTCGTGATGTTCTTCAACCCTAAGCTCAGTTAATTGTGCGTCGTACTCTGTTTTGAATTTGGAACGACTTTTGGGTGATGGTTCACCCATTGAATTTGTGGAGACAGTCATCGTCTCCTTTTTTCTTTTTCAACGCTTTCATGTTATTGAGGATTTGTAATGACCTCACTATTTTGATTTTGATTTGTTATCCCTAACTTTTGCCTGACTGTTCTCGTTTCTTGAGATTACAATCAGCGAGATGCCCCAGCTTTCTTAAGCCTCCTTTGCAGGTTGTGGCTCGGTGGGCGTTTCTATGTTGAGAGATTGACTGCCTATGTGATAGGGAACCACCCTTGTCTTTTGATTCCAAAGGAATGCTTTTCTTTTTCTTTGACGTCGTTCGTTGTGTTACAAACTGAGAATTTGCGACTTCAATGCGCGTTTTCTCTTGAATTAACTGAGATACTACCCTGCCCCAAGTTTATATCAAAGGTTTTGATTGTTTAGAACAGGAAACTCCTACTTCTTTGGCTCGAATTGGTTGACTAGGGATTAACTTCCTTATAACTCCAGTGTTTGGGAATTTAAAGAAATGCCTGTACATCATCAGCGAGGTCTGTCCAAAAGCATACTGCATGAGATCATGGTATTGTTTCGTCATCCTCCCTCTAAAGGCTTGCAGCTTTTTATCAAGAGTCGAATATCATAAAGAAAGCATAAGAGTAGTGAAAACAAATGGATGAATTCAAGACAAACATATGCAATGCATTAATGAAACAGAGTTTAACATCAACAGTTAATTGTTTGAATAACAAAAGAAAATTACAACTTTGAAAATTCAAATGAAGCAAAAGTCTCTCGGTTTGAGCTTCGTCACTTCGGGTGGAGAACCCCTTAACGGAAGATTTTCATCTCGCCGTCTGGCATGAATTCCAACACTCCAATGTCGATCAGATCTTGAATCTTGTTCTTCAAGGCCCAACAGTCGTTGGTGTCGTGTCCCGGGCTGTAGGAGTGGTAAACACAAAATGCGTCGGGACGATAGTTAGGAGAGGAGGTATTGAGCTTCCGAGGAGGATCCCTTAAAGTAAGCAGGTTGACCTCCAACAGGCGCTTCAGTATGAAGAATGATGGTATCTCAGTCTCCGTGAACTGCCTTCCCGACGTTTCTTGCTTACGTCGATTACCCCGTTGACGCTGGCGAGGTTGTTGATGGGCTTGTGACCCTGAAGCAAGCGAAGGAGCCTTCCCCCTGTCTTCTTGAGTGGATGGAGGCTGAGCGGTGACTTGCTCTTCAACCTCAGATGTTTGCCCCAATTGGTTATTTTGAAGCAGTTGGCAGACGAGAACTTTGAGTTCCTCTTGTCTTTGAGACAGATCTTGGATGAGAGCCATCTGGCCCACTAACTGCCCCATCACTTGGATCCTCAATGTTTCCAGATCAAACTGCAGCTCCGCAAGCTGATCACTCCTGGTATTGTTTGAATTCTCCAAGCCCTTTGTGAGGAGAGCTTTCATTTCTTCTTGCCCCAGAGACAAGTTCAAGAACATTTCCTGCAGCTGAGCAGTCTGGTCTTGGATGTCTTTGACAGACCTTTCTAGAGCCATCTCTTACTTTAATAAACAGTATGAGAGTAAGAAAACCTGAAAAAGGAAAAACTGTCAAAATGCAATGCATGATATGTGGATGCATGCTTTCAAGGATCTCTTGGGGTAAACACAAGAAAATGTTAGAGGTTGAACTTTTGCTCTTGGATTAGAGAAATTTGCACCGGTGGATGTCTTTCCACGAGAATCAAGCTCACCATGTCAAGTGGGTCATAGCCCCCGATTCAAGTTGTTGTACTTGATCTTTGATTGGCATTGGTTAGAGGAGAAACCTCTTGCCCCTTGGTAGATGTCTGGTTCAACGTATCCCTGCATCAACAGAACCATCGAGATCCTTGAAATGGTTATTTGAAGATGCTATGGTATGATGTTATGATGTTATGTACATGCATGCAAAAAGCAAGTGAGTGTATATACAGACAAACATATTCACACAAAGCAAACAAGTCTTTAGGTTTAGGCTTGCATGAGGTTCAAGTACTACCCTCTTTCAGTTTCGTTGGTTAAGACCTGTCCTATCGAAAGTAACCGGGTTCTAGAGGATCTCAATATCACTGACTACCCTCAATCGGTCATAACTCCAGCATCGCAATCTTTTCTTGCAGCCAGAACCATCGCGAGAGTTTAGCCTCAATGAGTGTAACATACTGCTACTGTTCTAATGGCCAAGTTGGGTCAATTTAGGGTTCTAAGGTCGGTTGGTGCTTAATGACCCCTTAGAAGACCCATATTCTCCTCGTTTCAACACAAGGGATATCGGTACAAACCAAGGTGCCACACCAACGTAGCCACTGCTTCACCCATGTCGGTCTACGCCGGACAGGTCCCTCACAGATTATACTACCTAAAAGGGTATTCCCCAGATCCGGGTTAGGATCTATGAAACTCCGATGCAAAGCCCACAAATGTAAAAGCAAACAAAGCAATCAATTGAAAACAAAGGTGATCTAAACCCTAAGGTAACCCCACTTTTAAGTATATCCCCAGCAGAGTCGCACTTGTTCGGTTGAGCAAGAGTCGCCACCGACTTTTTATTTTATCCTAAAGGAAAGGTTAAAAAGCACAGCAAAAACCTTCTGAGATATTTCGTGGGTTCGGGGGTAGATTATGAAAAGGGAAGGTATTAACACCCTTTTCATCCATGGTTATCCATGGGCTCTTAGTTACTTGGTTTTTAGATCACTTGCCTTGATTTTCGATTGCTTGAAATTGTGGTGTATGTGTGTGTGTTTTGAAAATGTTTTTGAAATAGACGCCTTTGTTTCGGCAACCGTTGTAATTGACTCGTGTTTGAGTGTTTTACAAAAGTGTGTATCTTTTCGAAAAGATGTTTCAAATGTTTTTGAGAGTTGTTTGAAAGTGTGTATGAAGTGTGGTTTTTGAAAAGAAGAGGCAAGTGTTTTTACAAGTTGATCTCAAGTAACTAAGAGTTTTGTCTACCCCTAATGTGCTCAAAGGTTTTCTCTATGTTTTCAACCCCTTTTAACAATTTTGTTCCACCATTGAATTTGGTGGACAATCTTGCGTTTAGGAAGTTTAACGGGACGGGCGCGGGTCATCGTATGGACCATGAATGCAATGGTGCCAAGTGTCTTTGGCAATTTGCTTAAAGGGACTTGATCATTTTGATATGCAACTTTCGAAAGCGTCATCGAGGGACTTATGATCATTTGAATTTGTTTTGCCAAAGAAACTCGACGTGCAAGCATGGCCCATTTTGGAAGGCAACATGTGGGATTACCCTAGGGGGTGCAAGTGTGATTGTGTATTGATTTCATGCATTTGTCTTTGTATTAGGTTATCTAACGTTCGATTTTATGTACATGCAAACCCTAGGTCTAACCATGGTATAATTCGAAAGCGGTAAATTGCGGGAATTTTAAAGTCTACGCTATTACAAATGGTATCCGGGAGTGGGGGTACAAATTCACAAATGGGGATGAGACTTAAATAATTACAACCAAATTGAATTGCGATCAAATGTAATCAATGTAATGTATAGCAAAGTGTAAGAATATCAAATGTATAATGTATCAAATGTGAAATGTATGGTGTAAGTGCAAGTGTACATGTATTTTATTTACAAGTTAGGATGTGAATTTAAATGTATTATTAAGTGTATTATATGTTTTTGTATTATGTACAAAAAAGTATTTTAATTAAAAGAAAGGAAAATATCTTTAAATTCTATTTTTTTTTAGATATTAGAAAAAATAATACATTTAATTAATTATGTACAAATCAAAAGCTCTAATTTTAAGGAAAGAAAAATATTAACTTTTAAAGGAGAAATTATGTAATTATGTACAAATTAATGTATTTTAAGAAAAGAGAAAATTCAAATTCTATATATTAATGTCTTTAAAGAAAAGTATTCTTTATTAATGTATCTTATCTAATCTCTTTTTATGTGTAAAAGGAAAAGAAAAAAAAAGTTTTTTTAAGAAGATTAATATTTCAAGTTTGTTTTAATTAATATCTCTATACAAAATTAGAATTATAAAGAAAACAAAAATTGATGTATTGGATTAAGTTATAAAAGAAGTTAAGATAAAAAAAAGTCTTTAGTCTTAAAAGAGTGGGCTTTTAGGCGTTTTAGAAGAGGGCCAGGCCCATATTCTGAGCCAAAACATTTTGCAGATGGGTTTAATCGTTTATTTCATTTTGGGGACTTCTAGGGTTTGACAGAGGCGCGCCGTTTGTTCATCTTCGTCTTCGTTCATCTTTCGTTCCTTTGGCGATGGCTGTTTGAACAACGCCTTTCTCGCCCAAGCCAACAGCGCCACCATCCATTCTCTTCTCCCCACAGATCGCTCAAGCAACAGTTAAACAAGATAGTGATTCATCTCAATCTCGTTAAGGCTTTATGTTTTGCATGTTATGATTTTGTATTCTGATGTTATGTTCATTATTGTTTGTTAACGAGGTCGTGAAAAGGGATGAAAAGAAATTGTACTACCTTTTGGGAGACGGAAGAGAAAGGAGTTTGGAGGCGTTTGGAGGCTTGACGGCGGGGAAACGCGTGATGATGAAGCTAGCTCTTCCTGGTACCTTTGTGTGATACGGTGGGAGAACTGACTAGTGGTTTTGCGTTTGTTTTCGCAAATGTTTCGGTTGAGCAAGAGTCGCCACCGACTTTTTATTTTATCCTAAGGAAAGGTTAAAAAGCACAGCAAAAACCTTTGAGATGTTTTCTTGGGTTCGGGGAGTAGATTATAGAAAGGGAAGGTATTAGCACCCTGTTGTACCCCAAAATTTGCCCTCCCATATTTCTCAAAACATTTCAAGAAAAATTCACAAGTCCAACCCGACGCATCATATTCAGGTGTTCTTTCACCAAGATATCTCTGATAAAGTATTCTCAAATTCAGGTTCGGCTCAAGAGTCAATTCTTTAAAGAAGGTATCCGAATGTGTGAGTTTTCTCGAAGAAATATGGTGAAAAAGTGTGCTGAAAGTGCAGTTTTTACGCGCTAAAAAATTCATAACTTGAAGATCGTGACTCTTTTTGAACCCATTCCGGTGGCTAAAATTCCGCCTTGACATTCACGTTTTCATCTCTCACGGCTGGAAGCCAATTTCGATCAAAAGGTCTTCAAAAATGTGGATTTATCAAGTATTTTCGCACAGAAAATTTGTGACAGAAGTTTATTTGCGTCATGTTCAGAAAATCATAACTTGGTCAATTTTCATCGTATCGAGCTGGTTCCGGCGCCAAAATTTCACAAATCGAGTTGGCTACATTTTCACATAAGGTATTGAGTTCAAAAGGTATTCAAAAGGCCTTCGTTTTTTGCTCAGAGTGCGTGACACGCCGAAAATCCTGAATGCTGAATATTATTTCATCTGGGCCGAAACTTCGAAAATTCATAACTCGGTCAATTTTTATCGGATTGTGCTCATATTTTTACACAAGGTCCCTGACTCGTAGATCTACAACTTTGCTTCAAAAGTCGAGACCGGATTATGCTCTGATCAATACCAGTTTTTTATTGAAGAACGTGTCAGAGTCGACATTGGAGCCCAAAATAAGTTTGTCTGAGCTGAAACTTCAAAAATTCATAACTAATTCACCGTTTATCCGATTGAGCCTATTTTCGGACAGGAGTTTGTTATCGATGTCGGCTACATTTTGTTTTCACATTTCAACTTCAAAAATTGCACTTAAGTCCCTGCGATTTAGCCTGGAAAGTGACGAACTCAAGTAAACATTGGAGGCCCAATTGCACATTCAAAGCCCATTTTCTTTACCCTAATTTCCATTATATAATCACCTTCTTTTCACACAAACCAGAGAGGAGAAAAAAAAGAGAGAAAAAATCTTGCCACAACACTTTTAGAATATCAAATTCTTTCAAGAACCCTAAAACCTTGAAATCCTTATTACAAATCCCTCTCTCACTACAAACAAGCCATCACAGTTACAAACCAACACCTCACTACTTCTTCAGTAAGGATAAGGCTGATTTGATCTCCATGATCAAAAGAGCATAAAAGTATTCATGTCACTACTTTTCCAGTAAGGGTAAGATTGATTTGATCTCCATGATCAAAAGGGTATAATCATTCATACATGT
Source organism: Vicia faba (assembly GCA_948472305.1). Classification (NCBI taxonomy): domain Eukaryota; kingdom Viridiplantae; phylum Streptophyta; class Magnoliopsida; order Fabales; family Fabaceae; genus Vicia; species Vicia faba. The sequence continues at coordinate 376,531,862 of OX451740.1, forward strand.
CATATTGTGCCTAAACATTAAATTTCTTCATATATTGGCTTTATTTGCATTTTATGATTTTATTTAATGTGTTCATGAGATTCAACACTGCAGATTTAGACAGGATCCCATGCAGGTTCATTAAGGAACGTTGAGGCAAAAAGCCAAAAGCCAAATGGCCAAAAGCCAAAAGCCAAATGGCCAAAAGCCAAAAGCCAAAAGCCAAATGGCCAAAAGAACAACTTATGCATGATGAGGCCAGAACACAAATGACCAACAGCCAGAACACAAATGGCCATGAAACCCAATCCAATGGCCAAAGAATGCAGACCGTTCAAAAAAACCTCCCCTTGGGCCTGAAACCCCCATTGGTTTGCATCCTTTTTAATTTTATTTTCTTTTCTTTTCTAATTCTTTTTTAATTGTTTTAATTGTTTTTTTTTTTCACCATAAAATAATTTTCTATAATAAAAACAGAAAAAATCAAAAATACAAATATATTTAATTATTATTAATTTCATCACTAACCTATTTTTTGTAAATAAACTCTAACAATTAACTTAGTTTAATTTAGGTTTTTAAACTTTAATCTTTTTCTTAATAAGTAAAAAGTATCTAGAATTATGTTTTTTTTGACATATTCATCTTTTTCTTAAATAAATTATTAATCATCATTATTTATCATTATTATTAATTATCATTAATTTTATAAATAAACATGTAAATAAATTAAATAATCTAGATTTAGGGTTTCCTTTTAATTCTTGTTCTTTATTTTCATTAAATACAAAAACCATCAAAAACATAAAAAACATTTCTTTTCTTTTATTAAATAATTAATTAGCTTTCTAATTCCACTTAATTTCAAAAGGGTCCAACGCCCTCGAACGTTCAATTTTTATTTCTTTCGCACGTTTATTTTTCTTTTCGAATATTATGTAATTGCTCAAGCCATGTAATAGTAACTAGGTTTTACTTTCCGAATTTTTATCAAAAAACGGGTCTTTGTATTTTGGCGATGTATAGACCCGCGCCTTGTAATAGCGTAGGATTTTACTTTCCGCATTTAAATTTCCGCACTTTTAAATTATAATTGCATGAAAGAATGTATGGCCTAAATTAAAAACAAGCGTAGATCACCATGATACCTGTACAAGATAAAACATAACATGAAAATAACACACAAATTCACACACCACTCTTAGGGTACGCCTCACTGTTGCCTTGCCCTCGAAACGTGGTCGTCGAGTATAGGACGTTTTAGTAAGTCCTTATGTCCATAACATGATCAAGTTGCCTCGAAACGGTTGCCTCGGAATTAAAAAAGGATCAATGGCATAAGGGTAGCTTCTAAGGTGTCCTACTGTTGCTCTGGTGACCACACTGTTCCTACAAACGAATTGACCCGAACACCTCCAATGGTGGTGCTACCTACCTCTCAATAGGGGGATGGCACTACCTTAAGGACTTCTACACAGCCTAATTCCTTAGGGTAGGTAGATGACTCATAGATACTTGCTCTATTAAAAAACAAATCAAAACTCTTTTCACACCGACACTTTCAAAAAAGCTTTCAAAACAATTTTTCAAACACTCTTGAGGACTGATACAAGAGTCGATCTGAAATCTTTAAACGAAACTTTTTCAAACCCCCTCACAATTGAAAAACAAACCATTTTGAAAACACAAATGAGCAAGTATCTAAGAGCCCATGGATAACCATGGATAGAAAGGGTGCTAACACCTTCCCTTTCTATAAATCTACCTCCCGAACCGAGAAACTATCTCATAAGGAATTTTGCTGTGCTTTTGTCCTGTCCATGTTGGAGAAAATAAAAGACGGTGGCGACTCTTGCTTCCGCGACATTTCGCGAACCAGCGTTAAACAGTCAGTTCCAGATCCACCGATCACAGAACTGGCGACTCTGCTGGGGATGTCTTTAAAGTGAGGTGTACCTTAGGACTAAGATCACTTGTGTTTTCAATTGTCTGAATTGCTTGCTTTATTATTGTGGGACTGTCTTGGGAGTTCTATAGATCCTAACCCGGATCTGGGGATACCTTCTTAGAAAGTAGCAACAAGGCTGCGAGGGAATTGTGCGGGGTATACCGACATGGTTGAAGCAGTCTGCTACGTTGATGTGGCACTTTGGTGTGTACCGGTAACCCTTGAGTTCAGTCAAGGAGAGTACGGGGCCGCCGCGTGGTGTCGTGAAGCATCAACTGACCTTAGGAACCTTAATTGAACCATCTTGGCCTCTTTAGGGTAGTGAGATAACTGACTTTGGTGCAGTCTGAGGTTGGTTGATACTCGATACTACACTCAATTGAGGGTTGTTTTCTTGGAATATTTCGGTCGCCAGTTCAGTGGCTAAATCGAAACGATGAACAATGAAAGCAATCCAGTGATATTGGGACCCTTAGAACCCGGTTACTTCTGATAAGACAAGTTGAGCCCACAAACTAAAAGAGGGTAATACCTAGACCCCATGCTGGCCTAAACTCTAAGGGCTCTCTTTTGTGACTTGTGTGCCTTCCAACTTGACTATTTGCATGCTTGTTATCTGACACTTGAGTTTCTTGCAGGTTTTGTTTACAGTCCTTAATCTGGACTCATAACAGGGTTTACATATATCACTCCATGCATAGCATAACATCATACCATTGCATACATCCTACATAAGGACTAATCCATTTCAAGGATCTCAAGGGCTTGTGATGCAGGTCATGATGAACTAATTATCCAGCAAGGGGCAAAAGGGATTTATTTTCCTCTAGCCAAGGTTGTCAGGGGCTATGACCCACTAGATATGGTGAGCCTTGACCCTTGAAGAAGGACTCACAACAACATGAAGTTCCTTTCATCAAGCTACAAATTCAGATTCTGACAATTTTCTTGTTTACCCCACGAGATCCTTGAAAACATTGCATGCATACATACATATCATTGCATTACAGGTATCCCTTTTACAGGTTGCTTACCTTCTTCGCTGTTTATTTCAGCTCGCCATCATGAATCCTGAATCATCTACTGAGCAATCCATCAAGGCTCTCCAGGCTCAGAACGCCCAGTTCCAAGAGTTGATCATGAGTTTGGCCCAGGGGCAACAAGATCTGAAGACCCTGCTTTTGAAAAAGAAGAAGAAGAGGACGGTGTTGTTCAACCCTAGACGCAAATCTGGGAATGGATCACGAAATGAAGTTGAGCAGACTAGCCCATCTGTTGGGAAAGACAATCCCCAAGAAAGGGAGGTTCCTAGTCCAGTGGTCTCCGACAACGAGACCGATTACAATGATGAGCAATACCCTCCAGCTGAGGACAGGTATAAACAATTGGAAGACCGGCTAAGTGCCATGGAGATACAAAAAGTGCCCGGCCTGGACTTCGAGGATCTAGGTTTGTCTTCTGGGGTAGTGATCCCGCACAAGTTCAAAGCACCTACTTTTGCAAAATATGACGGGGCCTCCTGTCCTAAGCTGCACCTCAGGTCTTACACAAGGAGGATCCAGCCCTACACGGCTGACAAGAATCTGTGGATTCACTTCTTTCAGGATAGTCTGGCCGGAACTCAACTCGACTGGTTCTATCAACTGAATGGAGCCAACATCCGCAGCTGGGAGGACTTGGCCACTGCGTTCTACAAGCAATACCAGTATAATGCTGATCTTGCTCCCACGCGTACTCAGCTTCAGGGGATGTCTATGGGTACAGGCGAAGGCTTCAAAGAATATGCTGAAAAATGGAGGACCTTGCTGGAAGGGTACAACCACCTCTGACTGACCGCGAGCTCGTCGACATGTTCTTGGGGACCCTGTCTGGTCCATTCTTCAACCACCTGATTGGGAATTCTGCTGCTGGGTTTACAGATTTGGTCTTGATCGGGGAAAGAATAGAAGCTGGCATCAAGTCGGGGAAAATACAGAACGGTGACTCCTCGAACACTGAGAAGAAACCATCCAAGAAAGAATCTAGTGTTGTCTATGGCTCAAGAGGGCAGAATAGGTCCGAACACCGCCAAGGGGTCAACGCGGTGGTTATTGCAAAACCGGCCGGCGCTCCTCAGCGTCACAATCAGCAAAGGGAAGAGAGACCCAAAAGGCAATTCACTCCCCTCAGCATGACCTTGTCACAGATATTGCCACAGTTGCTGGAAACCAAGTTGGTAACTCTCATGGACCCTCCAAAGAATCCCAACAGGACGCCTTCAAGGTATAACCCCAATGTTCGCTGCGCTTATCATTCTGACAGCCCAGGGCATGCTACAGATGATTGTTGGACTTTGAGAAACAAGGTTCAGGATCTGATTGACGCAAAGGAAGTCCAGCTCGACTCTCCAGAGGCTCCCAATGTGACCACTGCTCCCCTGCCCAAACATGGCTAGGATTGGAAACTTTTGTTCATTTGAATGTTCAGATTGTAATTTTCTTTGGTTGTTCAAACATTTTATTTCATGTCAAACTTGGTTATTTCATTAATGCATTACACATGTCTGTTTTGAAGTAATTATTTCGTATTCACTATATGCAAACTGTTTTCATGTTTTTGTGATGATCAACTCTTGATTAAGAAATTCTAAGCCTCTTGAGGGAGGATGATGAAAACGATACCACAATCCTTACAGTATGCTTTTGAACAGACCCCGCTGATGAGGTACAGGCATTGTTTCAATCCCTAAACACTGGAGTTATAAGGAAGATAATCCCTCGTCAAACCCTCTGAGCCAAAGAAGTAGGAGTTTTCTTTTCGAAAATTAAAACCCTTTATCATAACCTGGGGCAGGGTAGTGCTCTCAGTTGATCCAAGTGCATAACAAATGGCACCAAAGAGGTCCTTACAAAAAAAAAGACAGTGATGATTCCGAATAATCATAAGGATAGGCAGTCATTATATCTCAAAAATAAAAACCCAATAAGTCAAAACCTATGAAGGAGACTTACAAAACTAGGGCATCCCGCTGACTGTAATCACAAAAGAAACAGTTCAGGCAAAATTTAGGGATAGCGAAATCAAAAAGAAAGAGGTCATACAAACCCTCAACAAAAACAAAAAATGACTGCCTATTCAGAATAAATCATCAATATCTGAACCATCATTAGAACATCAGGACAAAGACTCAAACAAGGTCTAACGCACGATCAACTGAGCTTAGGTTTGAAGAACATCACGAAGAACGGGTGGGTACAAAATAATTTGAGCCTTTATCCTTTGTTTCTTAAACCATGAACCAGACCACGTTATAACCCTCAAAAGTCCTAGCTGAAGCAGGGGTTAGTTCGAAAGCATACTGTTACGAAAGGTATCCTGACTCCTTAAGGCTCGCGGTAAAATAACGAGTTGACATCACAGTTTATAAAACTTGCTTGTTTTACTAAAAAATGCATTTTCAAAAACTTCAAGACAGACATAAGCGTTGCATTTTTAACATAACCTTGTTTGCATATGACTTTCTGTTTGAACAGCTGGGAAATTCGCACGATGAATACCTAGTGAACAAAAGCACTTCCAATCAAGGGGCATACGTGATTATTGTCCATCATCTGTGGCAATTAAGTCAAGATTCGAAGAATCTCTCAAAAGGCCAAACAGCCAGGGGCAAATCTCCGTCTAAGTCACTTGGGGCATTGGACGATCAAACGAAGATCTTCTGGTGGCATGGCAACACAACAACAGGGGCACCTCCCTACATTCTGAGAACATGGACATAGTCGAAAAAATACTACACAAAATCAAAGACCCGCTAGGTTGACACACCTAGGCAAAAATAAGGGCTTCCCGGCGAACCAAAAGGGTTCGGGCAAAAATAAGGGATGAAATGAAAAAAATCTGTACACCCGGCAAGTCGAAAACCTGAAAAGGCGGCTTGGGCAAAAATGGGTATCCCGGTGGACTGAAAACCCGAAAGGGCGGTCCAGGCAAAAGTTAGGGATCAAAAGCGTACGACTATGTTCCGTCATCTCGTCACTTGCCTACCAGAAGAAGATTTGTCAAACGACAGTCATCAAACACCTTCACAGGTACCTTCTTCTCCAACAGAAACTGGGGCAATAATGAGTTGTCTAAATGATCCGGTTGCCCTGTCCACCGAGGTGCCAAGGTAAGTTCAGCTGAAGAATGCGACCAAGATACCTTCACTCCCTGCAGAGCGAACGCGTCTCCCCGGTTTTATCCAAAGGTTATTTCTCCACCAGAGCTTATAACTGGATTATCCTCAGCTAAAAGCCACGGAAAGATCGTCCTCGGTAAAGTTCTTCTTATTCCCCAGCGGAGTTCATCAAAACTTCCAACAGAGCACAACAACGGTATCCCCAGCGGAGTTATCCTCATCAACCTCAGCAAAGTACCTCTCTTTCCCCACAGAGTTACCTCCCCGCAGAGTAATCTATTCGCCAAGTTTATTCCCCAACGGAGTTATCTTCTCCGACCGGTATTCTTGTAATCATCATCCCCAACAGAAACGAAGAATCTCACTCTTCAACATCAGCCCAGGATTTGACTTCCCGGCATCCGTCAAGGATCTATTTTCCTAGACGAAGATACATTCATAAACATCACATTGATATACATCATGATACATGCATATACGCATCATATCATACAATCTCATGTGTTGAAAAATATTATTGCTTGATCCATATCATGCATTGCATATGACTGACCTTTACCTTTCAGGAAGGATACAGTTAAAAGATCAGCTATGTAGACGAATACAGTCAAAAGAGACCAACCCGGTCAAAGAATACAAATCCAGTTAAATCAATGCCTAAAGATTTCTCTGATACAACTCGTCATTATAGACACTCGTCGTTATAGACACTCGTCGTTATAGACACTCGTCGTGATAGACACTCGTCGTTATAGACACTCGTCGTCATAGACACTCGTCGTCATAGACACTCGTCGTCATAGACACTCGTCGTCATAGACACTCGTCGTCATAGACACTCGTCGTCATAGACACTCGTCGTCATAGACACTCGTCGTCATAGACACTCGTCGTCATAGACACTCGTCGTCATAGACACTCGTCGTCATAGACACTCGTCGTCATAGACACTCGTCGTCATAGACACTCGTCGTCATAGACACTCGTCGTCATAGACACTCGTCGTCATAGACACTCGTCGTTATAGACACTCGTCGTTATAGACACTCGTCGTTATAGACACTCTTCGTTAAAGACCACTCGTCCATGAGGATAACCTGTCAGTAGAGACAACTCACCAACCTAACATTACCAGACTCGATTCCTGTATCTTTCCAGGGCACGTCTGAAGAGTTCGAAGATTTGATTCCTGTATCTTGCCAGGGTGTATCTGTTGACGACTAACATTACCAGACTCGATTCCTGTATCTTGCCAGGGCACGTCTGAAGAGTTCGAAGATCCGATTCATGTATCTTGCCAGGGTGTATCTGTTGACGAATAATATTCTCTGGACTCGATTCCTGTATCCTGCCAGGGCACGTCTGAAGAGTTTAAAGATTCGATTCCTGTATCCAGCCAGGGCACATCTACGTAAAGAGTTTGAAGATCAACTCCTGTAATAGGCCAGGTAATTATTTTTCTTTCTCAGGTACGCAAGTTCTCGCTAAGGAATCTCTTACGCGATCGACACCTAGGTGGCGTCTATAAGCCCATTCCCGACAAGGTACTATCATACTTCCAGATGGCATCTATAAGCCTATCTCCACATACCTACAGTCTCCAGATGGCATTTGTAAGCTCATTCCCTGCATCACACTGCTGACATTCTACTATGTGAGTGCAAATTTCTGGGCACTCTAGTGTTCAATCATCTTCCACCTTTAGATTACGAAAGGCACGCCAGCCAATCTACATCCTCAGGTCTAAGAAGATTGAACAGGGGCAACTGTTGTACCCCAAAATTTGCCCTCCCATATTTCTCAAAACATTTCAAGAAAAATTAACAAGTCCAACCCGACGCATCATATTCAGGTGTTCTTTCACCAAGATATCTCTGATAACGTATTCTCAAATTCAGGTTCGACTCAAGAGTCAATTCTTTAAAGAAGGTATCCGAATGTGTGAGTTTTCTCGAAGAAATATGGTGAAAAAGTGTGCTGAAAGTGCAGTTTTTACGCGCTAAAAAATTCATAACTTGAAGATCGTGACTCGTTTTGAACCCATTCCAGTGGCTAAAATTCCGTCTTGACATTATCTACGTTTTCATCTCTCACGGCTGGAAGCCAATTTCGATCAAAAAGTCTTCAAAAATGTAGATTTATCAAGTATTTTCGCACAGAAAATTTGTGACAGAAGTTTATTTGCGTCATGTTCAGAAAATCATAACTTGGTCAATTTTCATCGTATCGAGCTGGTTCCGGCGCCAAAATTTTACAAATCGAGTTGGCTACATTTTCACAGAAGGTATTGAGTTCAAACGGTATTCAAAAGGCCTTCGTTTTTTGCTCAGAGTGCGTGACACGCCGAAAATCCTGAATGCTGAATATTATTTCATCTGGGCCGAAACTTCGAAAATTCATAACTCGGTCAATTTTTATCGGATTGGGCTCATATTTTTACACAAGGTCCCTGACTCGTAGATCTACAACTTTGCTTCAAAAGTCGAGACCGGATTATGCTCTGATCAATACCAGTTTTTTATTGAAGAACGTGTCAGAGTCGACACTGGAGCCCAAAATAAGTTTGTCTGAGCTGAAACTTCAAAAATTCATAATTAATTCACCGTTTATCCGATTGAGCTGATTTTCGGACAGGAGTTAGTTATCGATGTCGGCCACATTTTGTTTTCACATTTCAACTTCAAAAATTTCACTTAAGTCCCTGCGATTTAGCCTGGAAAGTGACGAACTCAAGTAAACATTGGAGGCCCAATTGCACATTCAAAGCCCATTTTCTTTACCCTAATTTCTATTATATAATCACCTTCTTTTCACACAAACCAGAGAGGAGAAAAAAAAGAGAGAAAAAACCTTGCCACAACACTGTTAGAATATCAAATTCTTTCAAGAACCCTAAAACCTTGAAATCCTTATTACAAATTCCTCTCTCACTACAAACAAGTCATCACAGTTATAAACCAACACCTCACTACTTCTTCAGTAAGGATAAGGCTGATTTGATCTCCATGATCAAAAGGGCATAAAAGCATTCATGTCACTACTTTTCCAGTAAGGGTAAGATTGATTTGATCTCCATGATCAAAAGGGTATAATCATTCATACATGTCATATTGTGCATAAACATTAAATTTCTTCATATATTGGCTTTATTTGCATTTTATGATTTTATTTAATGTGTTCATGAGATTCAACACTGCAGATTTAGACAGGATCTCATGCAGGTTCATTAAGGAACGTTGAGGCCAAAAGTCAAAAGCCAAATGGCCAAAAGCCAAAAGCCAAAAGCCAAAAGCCAAATGGCCAAAAGAACAACTTATGCATGATGAGGCCAGAACACAAATGACCAACAGTCAGAACACAAATGGCCATGAAACCCAATCCAATGGCCAAAGAATGCAGACCGTTCAAAAAAACCTCCCCTTGGACTTGAAACCCCCTTTGGTTTGCATCCTTTTTTAATTTTATTTTATTTTCTTTTCTAATTCTTTTTTAATTGTTTTAATTGTTTTTTTTTCACCATAAAATAATTTTCTATAAAAAAAACAGAAAAAATCAAAAATACAAATATATTTAATTATTATTAATTTCATCACTAACCTATTTTTTTGTAAATAAACTCTAACAATTAACTTAGTTTAATTTAGGTTTTTAAACTTTAATCTTTTTCTTAATAAGTAAAAAGTATCTAGAATTAGGTTTTTTTTTACATATTCATCTTTTTCTTAAATAAATTATTAATCATCATTATTTATCATTATTATTAATTATCATTAATTTTGTAAATAAACATGTAAATAAATTAAATAATCTAGATTTAGGGTTTCCTTTTAATTCTTGTTCTTTATTTTCATTAAATACAAAAACCATCAAAAACATAAAAAACATTTATTTTCTTTTATTAAATAATTAATTAGCTTTCTAATTCCACTTAATTTCAAAAGGGTCCAACACCCTCGAACGTTCTATTTTTATTTCTTTCGCACGTTTATTTTTCTTTTCGAATATTATGTAATTGCTCAAGCCATGTAATAGTAACTAAGTTTTACTTTCCGTATTTTTATCAAAAAAACGGGTATTTGTATTTTGGCGATGTATAGACCCGCGCCTTGTAATAGCGTAGGATTTTACTTTCCGCATTTAAATTTCCGCACTTTTAAATTATAATTGCATGAAAGAATTTTTGGCCTAAATTAAAAACAAGTGTAGACACTCGTCGTCATAGACACTCGTCGTTATAGACACTCGTCGTTATAGACACTCGTCGTTATATACACTCGTCGTTATAGACACTCGTCGTTATAGACACTCGTCGTTATATACACTCGTCGTTATAGACACCCGTCGTTATAGACACTCGTCGTTATAGACACTCGTCGTTATAGACACCCGTCGTCATAGACACTCGTCGTCATAGACACTCGTCGTCATAGACACTCGTCGTCATAGACACTCATCGTCATAGACACTCGTCGTTATAGACACTCGTCGTTATAGACACTCGTCGTTATAGACACTCGTCGTTATAGACACTCGTCGTTATAGACACTCGTCGTTAAAGACCACTCGTCCATGAGGATAACGTGTCAGTAGAGACAACTCACCAACCTAACATTACCAGACTCGATTCCTGTATCTTGCCAGGACACGTCTGAAGAGTTCGAAGATCTGATTCCTGTATCTTGCCAGGGTGTATCTGTTGACGACTAACATTACCAGACTCGATTCCTGTATCTTGCCAGGGCACGTCTGAAGAGTTCGAAGATCCGATTCATGTATCTTGCCAGGGTGTATGTGTTGACGACTAATATTCTCCGGACTCGATTCCTGTATCCTGCCAGGGCACGTCTGAAGAGTTTAAAGATTCGATTTCTGTATCCAGCCAGGGCACATCTACGTAAAGAGTTTGAAGATCAACTCCTGTAACAGGCCAGGTAATTATTTTTCTTTCTCAGGTACGCAAGTTCTCGCTAAGGAATCTCTTACGCGATCGACACCTAGGTGGCGTCTATAAGCCCATTCCCGACAAGGTACTATCATACTTCCAGGTGACATCTATAAGCCTATCTCCACATACCTACAGTCTCCAAATGGCATCTGTAAGCTCATTCCCTGCATCACACTGCTGGCATTCTACTATGTGAGTGCAAATTTCTGGGCACTCTAGTGTTCAATCATCTTCCACCTTTAGATTACGAAAGGCACGCCAGCCAATCTACATCCTCAGGTCTAAGAAGATTGAACAGGGGCAACTGTTGTACCCCAAAATTTGCCCTTCCATATTTCTCAAAACATTTCAAGAAAAATTCACAAGTCCAACCCGACGCATCATATTCAGGTGTTCTTTCACCAAGATATCTCTGATAACGTATTCTCAAATTCAGGTTCGACTCAAGAGTCAATTCTTTAAAGAAGGTATCCGAATGTGTGAGTTTTCTCGAAGAAATATGGTGAAAAAGTGTGCTGAAAGTGCAGTTTTTACGCGCTAAAAAATTCATAACTTGAAGATCGTGACTCGTTTTGAACCCATTCCGGTGGCTAAACTTCCGTCTTGACATTATCTACGTTTTCATCTCTCACGGCTGAAAGCCAATTTCGATCAGAAGGTCTTCAAAAATGTAGATTTATCAAGTATTTTCGCACAGAAAATTTGTGACAGAAGTTTATTTGCGTCATGTTCAGAAAATCATAACTTGGTCAATTTTCATCGTATCGAGCTGGTTCCGGCGCCAAAATTTCACAAATTGAGTTGGCTATATTTTCACAGAAGGTATTGAGTTCAAACGGTATTCAAAAGGCCTTCGTTTTTTGCTCAGAGTGCGTGACACGCCGAAAATCCTGAATGCTGAATATTATTTCATCTGGGCCGAAACTTCGAAAATTCATAACTCGGTCAATTTTTATCGGATTGGGCTCATATTTTTACACAAGGTCCCTGACTCGTAGATCTACAACTTTGCTTCAAAAGTCAAGACCGGATTATGCTCTGATCAATACCAGTTTTTTATTGAAGAATGTGTCAGAGTCGACACTGGAGTCCAAAATAAGTTTGTCTGAGCTGAAACTTCAAAAATTCATAATTAATTCACCGTTTATCCGATTGAGCCGATTTTCGGACAGGAGTTAGTTATCGATGTCGGCTACATTTTGTTTTCACATTTCAACTTCAAAAATTATACTTAAGTCCCTGCGATTTAGCCTGGAAAGTGACGAACTCAAGTAAACATTGGAGGCCCAATTGCACATTCAAAGCCCATTTTCTTTACCCTAATTTCCATTATATAATCACCTTCTTTTCACACAAACCAGAGAGGAGAAAAAACCTTGCCACAACACTGTTAAAATATCAAATTCTTTCAAGAACCCTAAAACCTTGAAATCCTTATTACAAATCCCTCTCTCACTACAAACAAGTCATCACAGTTACAAACCAACACCTCACTACTTCTTCAGTAAGGATAAGGCTGATTTAATCTCCATGATCAAAAGGGCATAAAAGCATTCATGTCACTACTTTTCCAGTAAGGGTAAGATTGATTTGATCTCCATGATCAAAAGGGTATAATCATTCATACATGCCATATTGTGCCTAAACATTAAATTTCTTCATATATTGACTTTATTTGCATTTTATGATTTTATTTAATGTGTTCATGAGATTCAACACTGCAGATTTAGACAGGATCTCATGCAGGTTCATTAAGAAACATTGAGGCCAAAAATCAAAAGCCAAATGGCCAAAAGGCAAAAGCCAAATGGCCAAAAGCCAAAAGCCAAAAGCCAAATGGCCAAAAGAACAACTTATGCATGATGAGGCCAGAACACAAATGACCAACAGCCAGAATACAAATGGCCATGAAACCCAATCCAATGGCCAAAGAATGCAGACCGTTCAAAAAAACCTCCCCTTGGGCCTGAAACCCCCCTTGGTTTGCATCCTTTTTTAATTTTATTTTCTTTTCTTTTCTAATTCTTTTTTAATTGTTTTAATTGTTTTTTTTTCACCATAAAATAATTTTCTATAAAAAAAACAGAAAAAATCAAAAATAAAAATATATTTAATTATTATTAATTTCATCACTAACCTATTTTTTGTAAATAAACTCTAACAATTAACTTAGTTTAATTTAGGTTTTTAAACTTTAATCTTTTTCTTAATAAGTAAAAAGTATCTAGAATTAGGTTTTTTTTGACATATTCATCTTTTTCTTAAATAAATTATTAATCATCATTATTTATCATTATTATTAATTATCATTAATTTTGTAAATAAACATGTAAATAAATTAAATAATCTAGATTTAGGGTTTCCTTTTAATTCTTGTTCTTTATTTTCATTAAATACAAAAACCATCAAAAACATAAAAAACATAAAAAACATTTCTTTTCTTTTATTAAATAATTAATTAGCTTTCTAATTCCACTTAATTTCAAAAGGGTCCAACGCCCTCGAACGTTCTATTTTTATTTCCTTCGCACGTTTATTTTTCTTTTCGAATATTATGTAATTGCTCAAGCCATGTAATAGTAACTAGGTTTTACTTTCCGCATTTTTATCAAAAAACGGGTCTTTGTATTTTGGCGATGTATAGACCCGCGCCTTGTAATAGCGTAGGATTTTACTTTCCGCATTTAAATTTCCGCACTTTTAAATTATAATTGCATGAAAGAATGTATGGCCTAAATTAAAAACAAGCGTAGATCACCATGATACCTGTACAAGATAAAACATAACATGAAAATAACACACAAATTCACACACCACTCTTAGCGTACGCCTCACTGTTGCCTTGCCCTCGAAACGTGGTCGTCGAGTATAGGACGTTTTAGTAAGTCCTTATGTCCATAACATGATCCAGTTGCCTCGAAACGGTTGCCTCGGAATTAAAAAAGGATCAATGGCATAAGGGTAGCTTCTAAGGTGTCCTACTGTTGCTCTGGTGACCACACTGTTCCTACAAACGAATTGACCCGAACACCTCCAACGGTGGTGCTACCTACCTCTCAATAGGGGATGGCACTACCTTAAGGACTTCTACACAGCCTAATTCCTTAGGGTAGGTAGATGACTCATAGATACTTGCTCTATTCAAAAACAAATCAAAACTCTTTTCACACCGACACTTTCAAAAAAGCTTTCAAAACAATTTTTCAAACACTCTTGAGGACTGATACAAGAGTCGATCTGAAATCTTTAAACGAAACTTTTTCAAACCCCCTCACAATTGAAAAGCAAACCATTTTGAAAACACAAATGAGCAAGTATCTAAGAGCCCATGGATAACCATGGATAGAAAGGGTGCTAACACCTTCCCTTTCTATAAATCTACCTCCCGAACCGAGAAACTATCTCATAAGGAATTTTGCTGTGCTTTTGTCCTGTCCATGTTGGAGAAAATAAAAGACGGTGGCGACTCTTGCTTCCGCGACATTTTGCGAACCAGCGTTAAACAGTCAGTTCCAAATCCACCGATCACACACCCTTTCTATCCATGGTTATCCATGGGCTCTTAGTTACTTGCTTATATCAACTTGCCTTAATTTTCAATTGTTTGAAATGGTGCTTTGTGTGTGTGGGTTTGAAAATGTTTTGAAAAGAGGCCAATATGGTGGCAACCTTTGTAATGATCCACGTTGGGATGTATACAAAGGTGTATATCTTTTGAAAAGGTTTTCAATGTTTTTGAAAGTTGTTTTGAAAGTGTAGTGATGTGTGGTTTGAAAAATAGGCAAGTGTTTTGTTTTGCAAGTTTGATTCAAGTAACTAAGAGTTTGTCTACTCCTAAATTTCTCAAAGATTTCTCCTATGTTTTTAACCCTTTTAACAATTTTGTTCCACCATTGCAGTTGATGGACAATCTTGTGTTAGGATGTAAAAGGGACGGGCGCGCGTCATCGTTTAAACCATAATTGCAATGGTGCCAAGTATCTTTGGGCAATTTTTCCTTGGAGGGACTTGATCATTTTTTAGGCAACTTTCGAAAGCGTCATCGAGGGACTATAATCATTTGAATTATGTTCGTTTTGCCCAAAGAGACCTAACATGCAATATGGCCCATTATTGAAGGCAACAAGTGGAATACCCTATGGGTGCAAGTGTGATTAGTGTTGTCCATTTTCATGATTGTTTATCTTGAAATTAGGTCAAACTATTTTGGTTAATTGATTTGCATACAAACCCTAATTCTAGCATGGTATATTTAGAAAGCTTTAAAAATGCAAAAATTAAAGTTCCTAAGTTATTACAACACAATATATGGGAAGGGGGGGTACAAATGTTCAAATGGGGGTATTTTGACAAGGAATTTAAACCTAACTATTACATCAAAATTGAATTATACAAATTATTTAATATACAATAATTAAATAAAAATGGAATAAATATGCAAGATGCAAAAAAAATGTTTTTTATATGTATGAAAAAAAGTGTTTTTTATATGTCAAATAAACAAAATAAAAAGTATTAATTTTTGGAGTTTTTATGTATTTAGGGCAAAACCCTAATTTTGCAAATAAAAGGTATTTATTATTTAATATATACAATGTTTATTAATTATGTACAAAAATAAAATAAAAATGAAGTATATTTGTAAAAAAGTAATTTTTGAGATCAAATATTAATAAAAAAATAAAAATGTATTACTTTTATATTCTTTCCTAAATATACTAATAAATATATAAGTATTTATATTATTTACTAAATATATATTATATATACAAAAATAAAGTATTTAATATTTATTAAAAAAAAGTATATTTTATGTAAAATGTTTTCAAGAGGTAATATAAAATAAAATCAGAAAATAAGCATGTTTGCATTATTTTTTAGTATTTTGAATAAGAGTATATCTATATATTTATTTATGTACAAATACCCATTTAAACAAATAAATGCCTAATAAATACAAAAATGGTTTAAAAAATAATTTTTATATTTTTGATATTATGAGAAAAAATAAATAAGTCAGAACAAAAAAGAAAAGGTCAAAAAATCATAAGAATAAGCATAATGGGCCAAGGGGGTGCAAAAGTAGAAATGAGGTGCAAATAGGAAAAACAACCAAGCCCAGCCCAAAAGGGTTGTCTTCAACCTCCAGACTGTTTGAACATGAACAAAAACGCGCGTTTTCTATCTCTAGATTCCTGTACTTTCAAGCAAAACTCACAACATGAAAAATGTAGAGCATTAAAAGACGAATCCAGGCATATAAAGAACTTGACTTAACTCTCTAAGATGAGAGAGAATTTCTCCATCCCTAATTCTTGACCTAAGTTTCCATCAGTGTTCAGACCTTAAATTCTCATAGCACATGCAAAATAAATGGAAAGTAAAGATATGTACAGCTTCAGGGGCATGAGTAGAACATTTTTCATTCACAAACCTAGAGCTAACAATGCCTGGATAGGGAGATAGAAGTCCATGAACTTACCTGTTCAGCTTGAATCGTATCTGGCAATGGAGGTACTTTCAGTGCAAGGTGATGATTGGAATATCTTGCTTGAAGTTCAAGGATGCTTCTCCAACCTTTAGTTTGCTTTAAAACTAGCTGAATCGAGCTATAGAACTCCACCTGCAAAATAGAAAAATGAAAATGGTGATGTTGGTTAGAGGTGTTACAGTCTGCTTCCAATGCTTTGGACAGTTTGTATGGATGGTAGGGAAAGTGTTTGAAGTGGTTTGGATGGAAGTGCATGATGGAAATGAGTTGTGGGAATCCAACTGCAGCCTAAGCCCTGTTTTTGCAGTTTTATGGTGATTCTGTGTTTGAGAGGGTGTTGGAGATGGTTGGCTCGTGTTCTAGCTCAGTTAGGATGTATGGAATTTGTTTGCAATCTTTTCTTAAGCTTGCCTTGACAGGAATGTGAAGTTCTGTTTGTTATGCCAAGTTACTTCTAACTTAAGCAAGAAATGGCAAGTTGGTGTTTTAGGCTTGTACATGCCCCTCTAGCATGCTGCATAATATCTCCTTGATCAGTGGGATTAGTCTAATAACTTGTGCCTCAGAGATTTTCTTTGTACCTTCTTGATTTACAAATTGACATAAAGCACTTCTTTTCAAAAATGGCAAAAATGCTTTATCTAAAAATGGCTTAATCTTGCATATAATGTTTGAACATACAAAATAAGGTCTTGGCACAAGGGATATGCATTAAATTATTGAGTGCAAATGAGATATAGGACCTGTAATCAAAGAATGCAAGCTGATTTCAAAATGTCCTAGATGTATGAACATGTAACTTGGCCATAAACAAAGTGACTTTTTCCCAACTTGCCAAATTCGATTCTCCCTAACCATGAGGTTGTTTGATGAGTTCTTAGACATTTTGGAAAGCTTGGAATGTGTACTACAATCCATCTTTGAAATTCAAATTGAAATTCCAAGTGGAAGTATGTGAAAAATGGTCTTGAAGTTAGGCAAAAATCCTGCCTAAAATAGGTCAAATTTCTCTAAGTTAAGAATGGTTTGGTACCCTTGTTCCAAAAATTGTAACTTGAGCTACAAGCTTCTTTTGAGGAAACTTTGTGAATCAAAGTTGTAGATTTTGCAATGGACTACAACTTTCATGTTTTGACTTTTCCTTGAATCCAAATGAATCTTGGTGAGAAAGTGGGACAAAGTTAGGAAAAAATTAGGGTTTTTCATAACTTAGAAAAATTCTAAGTTATGAAAAATCTTCATTTCAAACCCTAATTTGCAATTCTTGATTTCTTGATGAACAAGTTTCATGATTTGGCATGTTTTGATGAAAAATGAATCTTGACACTTAATTTTGACCAAAAAGTCAAAGTTTGACTTTTCAATATACAGTCAAAATTGATCAATTGACTGGGAAATTCAACTGTCAATCTTGTGCATTTGGGATCTTTTGAACCTGTTGAGTATGTCAAGACAATTCCATGGGGTCCTTGAGTCCATATGTGAGTTTGGTTTGCCATTGGCTAGGTCAAACAGTCAAAAATTGCCTTTGTGCAGTCAAAACCCTAAAAATGACTATTTTGCCCTTTTGGTGATCTGATCAAATTTCTTGTGGAATTATGATCCAAACTTGATCAAATGGTCCATGTGAGTTCATAATGTTGACGTGTCAATTGGCCACAGTTGACTTTTTCCCCAATACAGTTGATTTCTAGGTCAACTGTCCAATTGACTGGGCAAAATTTGGAATCAAGACTTAAAACTTGGTATGGATAAACTTGGGAGTCCAACATGAAGCATGAAAGTCATCTTAGGCATTTTAGGTCAAAATATCTTTGTGCAAACACAAACCCTAATTTGGGTCAACACTGCAAGGAGAAGTCTTGAGCAGAGGAAACCCTAACTGGATCTTGAGCTCCAAGGGTCTTGTGATGAGAAAATGTTGAGAAAATGGGAGGGCAAATTTTGGGGTACAACACTTTGTATTTTTGCCTTTAGGTTTGATGATGAATTTGAAAACCTACTTTTGATATCCCTTCTTTCTTCTTCTCTTCGCTTCTGCTTATGTATGCTTATGTTGCCTTGTACCTGTATGATAGCCCGGTGATGAGGAAACTCTGAGGGCTCGTAGTCTTACCCTGTATTGCCTTGAGTGCGTTTGCCTTGTGTTGGTGGGTATGTTTGGCTTTGAGTTGCCTGCCCCAATGATGAACGTTGTTCTGAGGGGGGCTGCTGGTTCGAATATTTGGTTATTTTTGCTTTGGTTGGTTAATGGCTTCTTAGTGTTTTCTGTGAACTGGTTTTTGGTTTATTAGATTATGGTCTTGGCTTGGACGGGTTGAGCTTTGGTTCAAGGTTTGATGGACTTTGAAATCTTTTTGCTTTGTGGCTTCTGCTTGTGCTTTTGATGGTAAGGCTTGACAGGTTCAAGCTTTGGTTCAAGGTTGTTAGCTTTGGCCTTGGCTTGACAGGGTATTGTTTAGGCTTGATTGGATTTTGCAGGACTTTACTGGTTCTGGCTATAGACTTTTGCTTCTGGTTCTTATGTAGGACCTTTTGCTTTTAGTTTTGACAGGGTTGGTGTTTTATGAAGCTATGCTTCAGGCTTCAGGCTTATGCTGGTTTTTGAGTGAATTGGTTTTAGGTTTCAGGCAGGTTCAAAGCTTGGGCTTGTTGAGGCAGTTTTTGAATGGTAGGCACAGGTTTGAGTTTGATTGCAGGTTATACTGGTTTTGGCGTTTGATGTAGCAGCTTATACTGGTTTTTGATGGTTAAGGGCTTATGCTTCAGTTTGTGGTCATGTAAACTGGTTTTGAGGTTTGGTTGCTCTGAATATCTGAGTGTATTTTTCGCCCCCCTTGATATGCTGGTATATTCGTTGTTTTATATATTTTCTCTTCAAACCTAAGCCTGCAAACCTGTACTTTCTTTACTCTCTCCTCTCTCTCTCTAGTACAGTCAAAGCATTAAAATAATGTTATGCTTGTACTTTGCTCTGAAAAGGCAACACTAGGAAATG
The DNA here is from genome assembly GCA_948472305.1 of Vicia faba. Classification (NCBI taxonomy): domain Eukaryota; kingdom Viridiplantae; phylum Streptophyta; class Magnoliopsida; order Fabales; family Fabaceae; genus Vicia; species Vicia faba. The sequence goes on from OX451740.1 coordinate 376,551,379, forward strand.
ATGAAATGAGCTATGCTTGCTTGCAAAGTTGGTTTTTTAACCTGCATACTTTATCTTCCTCTACAGCTTTCTTGCATTTTTGTGATGGCCTTTTGTTTGATATCTTTCCATATCTTGGACAGTTTGATAGCTTTTGGACTAGTTTGAATGTTTTGAAATTGGGAATTTTGTAGTTCAGTTTGAACTTTCATAGTGATACATGCTGTTTGCTTTGAACTATGTAGTTGGTTGGCCAATTTTGAATTTGTGCATTTTTCAACTTTGCATTTCATGTTTAGCAAGCAATATTCATCCTTCTTTGTGAACCGGGAGAAATCCCGTGATTTGCAGAGAGGGCTAACTGATTCCAGTCAGTTGCCTTTAATGATGAACTTAAATTAATTGTCTGCTCCTTTAATTATTTATCCGCTTCAATTGACTTTTTCTTCTTTTCTTTGCAGATAAAAAATCAAATAGCCACAAATGGAGGATGAAGAATTTGAAGACTTAGGAATTTAGGATATTTTTATTTCAAATTTAATTATTTGTAAACATTTATTATTATGAATACCTTGCAAATACTGTATTCAAACAACAATTGTAACGAATAATTAAAAGATGAATAAAAATCCAATTCTTATCAGTTAATTCCTTTTAATCCAATTCTTATAAGTTAATTCCTTTTCTCCTCTTCAAATATTTACTTTATTATTTATAATTCTAAAATTATAATAAATGGAAATAAATTCCAATTATCTTAACTTAGAATAAATAAACAATTAAATAAACATTGGTTTTAGCATCAATTGATCAATAAACTTGTCGCTTCAACAATCCAAAGCAAAGTACAGTCAATCACAACAACTGCCCAAATGTCTTTTCTCTTAATGATTCAATCCAACACTGCAAATTCAAACCAAATGTTTCAGTCCACATCTCAGAATAAATTGACAAACGCTGTAGAATTAATTCTTTCTGAGAATGCGCGCACAAAAACCCTAGTTCTTGATTAATGTCAAAGAAGCGTCCGCCTGATCAAAACTGAGCCAAAATCAACCAAACCCTAAACAAACTGTTTGAATTGTTCCAGAGCCATGAAAATCAATGAAAACCCTAATTTCGTCTGACTGACGAGAAAAAGTCTGTTTGACCGATTCTTGAGCCAATCTGAAAAAATCAGGAAAAGCCTGAAGTTGTGATTTCTTGTGAAAAATACGAGGGCAAATTTTGGGGTACAACAGGGAGATTGTTAGAACATAATTTAGTTCTACAACCCAGCAAGAGTTTTGATGATAACAAACACATGATATAAATAACAAATATGCTTGCTAATAATAAGTATCTTTACATGCAGAAGTTCTGATGTGAAAAAGAAGTTCTAATGCAACTGGAAGATCTGCCAGAACATCATTAGAAGTTCTGATTATGCAAGCACAGAAGTTAAGTGGACCATGAAAGATTCAGCAGCATCAAATATGCATAACACATTTATATGAAGAAGTTCTGTTTTAACTTCTGAATGCACCAGCGCAGCAAAATAGAATATCTGATACTGTCTCTCAAGCGTTACAACTCCATCAATGCAAGATCATATGCAACGGCTACAAACAGACAAGAATCTCTTGTTTTGGAAATCTCATTAAACGCATGTTATGGACATACCAAAAGTATCTTCTTATGTCTCTATTGCAAAGCCTATATAAAGAAGACTAGAAGAAAAATTCAGAGGAGATGAACAACGACACAAAACGTGAAAAGTCAGTAAAGCTACAAATAGTCTTCATCTTCATCAATTCATTATTAAGTTGTGTAATACATCACAAGTTTGTGATACTGTTTATTTTAGAAACACTTCTGTACACTTTTATATACAATTATCTGTTTAGTGAATTTCCTTGAGGAAACTGGGTTGTGGTTTCAGACTCAAGAAGGCTTTAGCAGTTGTTAAAGCAGTTGTAATATTCAGTTGAATATAGTGAACTAAGTCCTCGTTGGAGAGAGGCGAAATCACCTTGGCGGGTGGACTGGAGTAGTTTGAGGTCAAACGAACCAGGATAAAAATACAATGTTGTCTGCATTTGATTTCCAGTTTAGCAATTCAACCCCCCTTCTTGTGTTTTTCACTTCTTCAAAATCATCACAAACTCTTGCTTTGTATCTAAAATTGAACCAAAAAATGTTAAGGAGGCTTTGACTGATGAATACTGGATTGGAGCAATGCAAGATGAATTGAACCAATTCAAGCAACATGAAGTATGGGAGTTAGTTCCTAGACCAGAAGGAACAAACATCATTGGCACAAAATGGATCTACAAGAACAAATCAGATGCTGAAGGAGTTGTCACCAGAAATAAGGCAAGGCTTGTTGCTCAAGGATACACTCAAGTTGAAGGGGTTGATTTTGATGAGACTTTTGCTCCTGTAGCCAGACTGGAATCAATCAGACTTCTATTGGGAGTTGCTTGTCTCCTTAAGTTCAAGTTATTTCAGATGGATGTAAAGAGTGCCTTCCTAAATGGGTACTTAAATGAGGAAGTATATGTGGAACAGCCTAAAGGATTTGTGGATCCAAACTGTCCTGATTATGTCTACAAATTGAGGAAAGCTTTATATGGGTTGAAACAAGCTCCTAGAGCCTGGTATAACAGGTTGACAAAATTCCTCACTGACAAAGGATACAGGAAAGGAGGCTTGGATAAAACTCTTTTTGTCAAAAATGAAGGAGGAAAGATAATGGTAGCTCAAATTTATGTTGATGACATAGTGTTTGGAGGAATGTTAGAACAAATGGTTAAACATTTTGCTGACCAGATGCAAGCTGAATTTGAAATGAGCCTCATGGGAGAATTGACCTACTTTCTTGGACTGCAAGTCACACAGATGGAAGACTTAATTTTTCTGTATCAAAGCAAGTATGCAAATAATATTGTCAAGAAGTTTGGAATGGAGAATGCCAGTCACAAAAGGACTCCTGCACTACTCATTTAAAGTTGTCCAAAGACACAAGTGGGGCAAATGTGGATCAAAGCTTGTACAGAAGCATGATAGGAAGTCTGCTATACTTAACAGCCAGCAGACCTGACATTGCTTTTGCAGTTGGAGTATGTGCAAGATACCAGGCTGAACCCAAAGTAAGTCACATCAACCAGGTGAAAAGAATTCGGAAGTATGTGAGTGGAACTTACAACTATGGCATGCTGTACTCTCATGGATGTGAACCAATTCTGTCTGGTTACTGTGATGCTGATTGAGCTGGTAGTGCTGATGATAGAAAGAGAACCTATGGAGGATGCTTCTTTTTGGGAAATAATCTTATCTCTTGGTTCAGTAAGAAACAAAATGTGTGTCTTTATCCACTGCTGAAGCTGGATACATAGCAGCTGGTAGCAACTGTTCTCAAATGATTTGGATGAAACAGATGCTAACTGAGTATAATGTCACATAAGATGTCATGACATTGTACTGTGACAATCTGAGTACTATTAACATGTCCAAGAATCCTATACAGCACAACAGGACTAAGCATATTGACATTAGACATCACTTCATCAGAGACCTTGTGGAGGAAAAGGTGATTAAGCTGGAACATGTTGCCACTGAACTACAACTGGCTGACATTTTTACCAAGGCACTTGATGCTAGTCAATTTGAAAATTTGAGGGGCAAGCTGGGTATTTGCCAATATGAAGAGATGTAGCAATTAATTTTGCTTAAAACAAGGGATGAAAGAGATATCTTAGTTAAGTCTATTCTGATTGGGTTAATCATCAGTTTCCCTCTTTCTTTCCAAAATTTTAAGAAGTGGAATAGACATTCATATATCTCCTTCTTCTCGCTTTTCTGCAACAGTCTCCATTCTCTCAAACGGAGATTTCACACTCGCTGTTACTTGTTTCTTAAATCTCTCTAGATGTCTCAACAATCCATGTCATCATCCTCATCAAAGGCGACTGCTTATTCCTCTCCCTCTGACACCGAACCTAGGGCAATCGTAAACTGCATGGAAACTGATTTCTTGAGATAACTCCTCTTCATGAAATGGAAGCTGATCCTACTAAGGTCAAGAAGCTGCGAACCAGACATGCAAGAAGATCACAAGCTTCTCCATCTGGTAAATCTTCTCAACCATCATCTTCTGCTCCTCCAGAGATAACTAATAGGGAGGGTTCTGCTTATGTACATCAAGATATTGCCAGACTAGTCACTAGGATTCTTAATGAGAATCACTCTGTTCCTGGCATATCTGTACCGTTGAACCAAGAAACTGCTAGCCCTAATGTAGAAAGAGATCCAGATGTCACTCAGAATGTTGAGACACCTGATGACAACATTAGGAAATCTCCAGAAAAACATGATGATCACCAGAACCCTACTAACAAGGCTGTTGAACCTCCTGTTATTGATGTTGATGAAGAATTCTCTGACAATGACTTAATTGCCAATATCAACCCTAGCATAGCTAGAAGGATGATGAGTAGAAAAGAGAAGCAGAATGCTACTGAAGTTGTGCATGAGAAGGCGAAGCCTGAGAACAAGGCTGAGAAGACTGGAGCTTCGAAAGGGAAGGGAAAGGTGAAAACTAGAGTACCTGTTGGTAGTCTCTCAAAACCTTTGAGACAACCTATAGCCAAGAAAAGGAAGGATCCTGAACCCTCTGAATCTGATGAGGAATCCGACTTTGATGTTGAGAGCAATGTTCCAGACATTCCTCTCAGGAAGAAACCCTCTTTTAGCAAACTGCCTAAAGTCCCTGAAGTTGCCATTGACAACATCTCCTTTCACCATCCAGAAAATGCAAACAGGTGGAAGTATGTGTTTCTGAAAAGGATTGCCTTGGAGAGAGAGCTGAACAACAGTGCTATTGAGTGTAAGGAAATCGTGGATCTATCAAAGCTGATGGCCTGATGAAAACAGTGGTCAAGTTTTCCAACTGCTATGAGATTCTTGTCAAAGAATTCATAGTAAATTTGTCTGATGGATGTGCTGATGGAAAGTCAACTGATTTTATGAGTGTTTATGTGAGAGGAAGAAAGGTAAATTTTTCTCCTTCTGTAATAAACAAATTCCTAGGAAGGCCTAATGATGCTCATCCTGAGCTTGAAGTTACTGACAACCAAGTTTGTCAAATCATCACTGCCAAGCAAGTCAAGCACTGGCCCTTGAAAGGGAAGCTAAATGCAAGTAAGCTGAGCATGAAGTTTTCCATACTGCACAAGATTGGTGCAACTAACTGGGTTCCCACCAACCATAAATCCACCATTTCCACAGGTTTGGGAAGGTTTATCTATGTTGTTGGAACCAGAACAAACTTTGATTATGGCAAGTACATCTTTGATCAAACATTGAAACATGCTGGAAGCTGTGCTATTAAAGGCCCTATTGCTTTTCCCTCTCTCCTGTGTGGTATAATCATTGCTCAGTATCCTGATATTCTGGTTGAAAAAGACTCTGTATGCAAAAGAGCCCCTACTCTTGGTTTGCACTATAAGCTGTTTCAGGGAACACATATCCCTGACATTGTTATGACATCTGCTGAGACATCAACTGTTATATCTCATTCCAAGAAAACTGATGTTATAGCTGTGCTAAAAGAAACCTGCAGAGAGCTTGATACAAGAAAAATGAGTCTTGAATAGCTGATTGTTAGACTAGAACAAGAGGAGAATGAAGAACAAATAAGGGAAGAGGATGCTGATGAAGACCAACATAATGCTGAAGATAGTGCTTCCTCGGAGGATGACAGTGCCTGAAGGTCAGTGTTGTTGAAAAGATTGCTGCTGGAACTTGTTGCTGCCAAATGACTTCTTATTATTTCTGTGTTTTTTTAATTCCTTTTGGATGACTTTATAACTTAAAAGTACAAGTATCTTTGGCCTCTTTATGGATAAAAAAGGGGAGAAGAATTTGTGGTAATTTTGGTAGAATTAGACTTGGTAGCTGTTTTTAAAAATTCTGCTGCATTCTAATCTCTGATTGTTTAGGGGTTTTAGCCAAAAATTTGCCAAAGGGGGAGTTTGTAAGTGTTTGTTTGTTGGCATTTTTTTGGTAAAACCAGAGTTGCGAATGTCATGACTGATGTCATAATATTATGGGATAAAGGTACATTCTACAGAAAAGAATGTCATACAGGATCTACTCAGTATGAGGTGTTTATCATGATCATTAAGCAATGATCATATATAGTGTATTCTACCAAAATCAGTGAGCAGGATTCTTGTTGTCATAACCAATGTTAAGACATCCTGTACTGATCTAACATTTGTGCAGATTCGTTATTCCTGAGATTTTTCAGGAATATGATATTCTTCTCTGAGTTGTTATATACAGTCCATATCAGATGCTCACGTGGACATTAGGTTAACCTTGCTTAACCCTAATATGGCATGATGAAAGCCTAAGACCAAGTCTTTAGGTTAACTTTAGTTAACCCTAGCTATTTTCATGGAAGCCCTAACTGAAGAATAGTTTGCCTATATATTCCTCATGAAGATTAATGGTTAGCGATACTTTTTGACAGAAGATCAATAAGGGATTGTATAATTGTAACTACTGTGAGTCAAGCAATTATCATTGTGATAAGTGACTTGGAGTAGGATTTGATTGTAAGGGTTGTGTATCACTCAAAGCTTTGAAGCACGAGTGTTTGTGTCACTTGATTAAAGCTTTGAAGCAAAATCAAGTTAGGATTGTTTATCACTCAAAGCTTTGAAGCACAAGTATTTGTGTCACTTGATTAAAGCTTTGAAGCAAAATCAAGTGTGTGTACTGAAGAGTGTCTTCATAATCTCATTAATCAATAGTTTAGTATCACTACTGTGATTGAGGGGGAGTGAGTAGGAACTCAGGTTTAAGTTGAACTTAGATTGAAGTTGCATTGGGTAGGTCTTAAGTGAAGGAGATAAACTGGTTGGTTTATTCCTGAATTAATATCTCTTATAGTGAATTTTCTCCCTGGCTTGGTAGCCCCCAGAGTAGGTGTTGTTACACACTGAACTGGGTTAACAATTGATTGTGTTCTTTACTGTTTTTAATTTACTGTCTTGAAGTGTGTCAGATACGGTGTCATAACATTCACTGTGACATTAAGTATCTGTTGCCAGAATTTCAGGGTTAATCCGAGAGAGACGGGAGCTAATCTCTCTACTTCTGACCACCTTATTAAGCCCATTAATGTTCCAAGAAATAATCATGTCACTCCCATAGGAGTAACCTTAGTGTCATTCCCAACTCCTAAGGTTCCAAAACAATTTGAACAAAACAGAGGGTTATACATAGTACCTGTCAATATATTTTTCCCACTGTCTCTATTCTTCTTTTCCACCATAGTCCACTTGCTATCATCATTTGGAGTTAACACATTCTCACTCCCATTGTTTATCATACTTGTTTCTTCAAACTTTTCATGAGTTGCTTCAGGATTCTCATTCTTACTAGTACCTTCATTATGTGGTTCTTGAATAGGTTCTGGGTGTCATTTCTTCACAACAACCTTCTTCTCCCTATTGCACACATGCCTAATTTTTGGACACCTCTCACAGACCCAGGGCCTCCACTCATACTCCACTTTCTGCTGCTTCAGATTTCCTTCATGATCTCTTATAATTATTTCTTCACAGAGCTTTTGTGTCACATCAAACTCCACAAGGATACGAGCATAGGTGACTCATAATTTCCCTGCAGTACACTCATCAATGAACATTGGATTACCAATCACACTCCCAATTTTCCCCAAACTCTTTTCTCCCCAAAGATACAGAGGTAACCGAGGAAATTTGATCCATATTGGCATTGTTCGTAGCATATTCCGTTCCATCGAAAAATCCGGCCTCCATTCCAAAATCACCATAGGCATATTGTGCACTGTGTAAGGGCCCTTCATCATCACTTCATCACGATCTTCTGTGATTTGAACTTCAGGATGAAGTAATCTTCATCATTGTAGAACATTTATGGCATCGCAACAAAGCTCAATGTCCTGATCATAAAATTTTTCGCTGCATTCATGCTCATATTTGCTCCGATAACATACATGATTAACGAAGCTTCCCAGAACTTTACCTCCTCTTCAACATCCTCCACATTGATTACAACTTCAGGTTTGCTGTCAACAATCTTTGGGGCAACAAATTAAAGTTGAATTCCATTGTTAGAATTCTGATTCCCTCGAATGACATCCACCCATAACTTCTCATCCTTCACCGTTTCTACTTTCTTCTTCTCCGAACAACTTTCCAATATAGGATTTCTAGAAACACCTGCAACCGGACAACCGTCACCTTCCTTTACAGGCTCCACCACTTCAATCGTAGTTTCGCCCTCCACCACCTCTTCCTCCGTCGTCAAATTCCGTCCACCATGGCTCATTTCCAGTGATTGATACACCTTCTTCTTCGGCGAACTTCCCCTTCCTCGAGACACCGCTTCTCACTTATTTACTAAGTAAAACTTTAACTCCTATTATTTTACATTATTGATATATATCTTTTTTTCTCTTAAATTTATATATTACATTTTAACGATGATAAATATATTAAAATAAATTAAAACAAATTAAAACATTTAAAATAAATATATTAAGTAAAAATCTTTATAAATATAATTTATATAGAATTAATTTATGTCATTTTATATTTATTATTCAAGAGAAAAGGAATGTAATAATCAATCAATGATGCTATCTATCTAACGCATCAAATTTTTATTTTAAAATTCTTTTAATGACATATAATAAATTATTAATTTTCTATTGAATCTCAAAAATGGGATTTACTAAACATTTTAATTTCGATCGATAAACTTTTCGAGTGCATTGGACTTTGCACGTTACAAAAACAAAACGTGAAAGTTCGATAAAAAATCAAACCCCAAAAACGCTCATCCAATTCAATTAATCGCTTTCCTACCAAAATGGCTTCTCACTTACTCAACCTTCCATTCATTTCCCTTTTCCACATTACGCCAACTTAATTCATCAACAAACTTTTCAGATTCTCTCTGTAAGCATTTTCTTTATCAAATAGTAATTTGTATTCGCCACGTTCTTCTTTATTTTTTTTTTGTTTTGAAATTTCCCCCAATGTTGTTAGGTTTTGTAATTCTAGATTTAAGATTTACTGTTATATTGGTGTTTTTTGTTGCAATTTAATGAACCGTGATTGATTTTGTGTATCTGGGCCTTTGATCTTCAACTTGGCATTGTTGGGTTTTATCATTTGTCCGGGCTGGTTGCACTTCTAAACCTTAAAGTTCTCATTTTTTGTTTTTGTTTGAATTGTAGTAGTGCTTTTTGAAGAAGTTGGAATAGAAATTTTAGCTGGGAAAATGGAGGATGATAAGAAAAGGAGAAAAAACAAGAAGAAAAAGAATAAGCAAAACAAGAATGTAGATGCTGGGGGTGGAGAAACAGCTTCTAGGGTTCAGAATCTGGTGAATAATGGTAAGGACGAATATTCTAGTTTTTCCGAGGCTGTGGTAAGTTCGATTGGGGGTGGAGAAACTCAAAATCTGGTCAATGATGCTAAGGAGATGCCTGCTAGTCTTTCCGAGGTTGCGCCGAATTCGATTGGGAATGGGGAAACAGATACCAGTGATCAGAATCTGGTTAATGATGCTACGGGTAGGCCTGCTAGTCTTCCTGAGGCTGCACCGAATTCGATTGGGGATGGAGAAACAGATACAAGCGATCAAAATCTGGTGAGTGATGCAAAGGATGGGAATGCTGATCTTTCCGAGGCTGTGGTAAACTTAAATGAGGATGGAGAAACTTCAGTGAGGGATCAGAATCCTGTGACTAGTGGTAAGGACGAGCCCTCTCAGTTTTTGGGGACAGTTGATGAGCAAAGTGTGAGTGTGGATTGGAGTGGAGATGTGGAGGTTCCAAACAGAGAACTGAATCTGGTGAAAAGTGGAGAGGACAAGCCCACTCAACCGTTGGTCTCTGCAGATGGGCAAAGTACTAATCTGGATTCAAATGGACATATGCCAAATGGTAAAAAATGTGTAAGTTTTCCTTCAATCAATATAGATTTTCACCCTGTTTTAGTGTAGTAGTGTGTTATGTTCATGAGTCATGACTAGTCCTATGTTTCAATTGTTGGTTCATGAAACGAACTGTGTTTTTGCTAGCCATTGTTATCATTTTTCTTTGAAATTGGGTAATTTAGTTTGAGCTTATTATTTTCCAATTCAGGTTCTATATAGTGTTTCTAGGTGTCTGTAACTCGTTTTGCAAGCTCTATATGGCCAAAAAATTGGACTCCCTTGTTATGCAAACAAATTCAGAAAAAAATGCTTCACCCCGTTCTCTATCTGTCTCTTTTTTGAATTGAGTGTTTGTGGACATGGATGCATTGCCAAACTAAATGAAATCACCTTTTGACAGGCCATGTCAGTCTGTTGAGAAGATTGGGAAATGAAAATGATATTCGCCCAACAGAATTTGTTAAAGATGTCTTAAAAGTTTTTTTTCTTTCATTTTCTTATAAATATATTTGTTACTATGTTTAATACTTTCAAATATTAAATGTGTGCCCATGCTATCTTTCGACAGGATATATCAGACGAAACAATTAGAAAATTAAAAGGAGAAAATGCCGTGCTCATTCAGAGAGAGGTAATATTTTACTGAAGAAATTCATGTCCTTTATTTAAGAACCTATGCTTCAATGATTTTTAACTTGCAAGGCATATCCCTCCTCAGATCATATTAGAAGAGACTCTCCAGAAATTAAAAGACAAAAATGATAAACACATTCATAAAGAGGTAGTTTTTTGTCTAAGATATACATGTCCTTTGTTTTATTATGCCTCAATGTTTTTATAATATGGACTGTGTATCGATACAAAGGTCATGTCAGAAGAGAGAATCAGGAAGCTGAACGAAGAAAATAATATGCACATTCTGAAAGAGGTAATGTTTTTCCTGAGAAATTCTATTACTTAGTTTTCGGAAGTAATGTTCCACCATTCTACAGACCATATTTGAAGAGACAATCCGGAAATTGAATGAACAAAAGGACATGGCTGTGCAAAAGGAGGTGATATATTTTAAATTTTATTTGGGTGACATTTATTCTTTTTAAGTAATGTTTATAGCTTGCAAATATCTTTCAACACATATAATCTATCTTTACACAGGTTGAATTAGAAGAGAATATCAGAAAAATGAAAAAAGAACTTGATATGCATGTTAAGAAAGAGGTAGTGTTTTATGTAAAAATATGTCCTTTGTTTGAAGCCCTTAGGTTTCAACATTTTATAATACATACAGCCTATTATTCCACAGGTCATATTAGAAGATACAATTAGAAAAATGAATAAAGGAAATGATATTCACATGCAAGAAGAGGTAATATATTTTAGATTTATCCAAGAAATACATGTTCTTTGTTTTTAAATTTTTAACATATAGCATATCTCAAAACAGGCCACTTCAAAAGAGACAATAAGAAAATTGATAGAAGAAAATGAAGGGCATACTCAGAAAGAGGTAATTTTACTTTAAACTTCATCTACCAGATTTATTTAATTTATTATTTGCATGCTTATACCACGTTATCACCTATATTCTTTAGCACAAATGCATATAATCCATCTTTATGCAGGCCTTAGCAGAGGAGACAATTACAAAATTGAAAGAAGAAATTGATAAACACATTCGTAAAGAGGTAGTGTATTGTAAGTTTTATCATAGAGGTATTTGTGTAACTGCTTATTTTGCAACTTTATATGTAATATCTTAATAGCAGTCTAGAAGGAAATCATAGAAAAAAGGACTAAAATGAGGCTTTATTTCTAATAAAATCTGTTATTATAACTACTTTCATGTCTACCACTTATTTTTCCTTTCTTTTACAGGCTACCTTGGAAGAGATTATCAATAAATTAAAAACTGAAAAGGAATTGCAGAAACATACAGAGGTAATTAAATTTGAATTAAACAGTTTTGTTGAATGTGTTCATGGATCTTATATCATGTCTGAGGAAGATCGTTTTTGGGGAAATAAGTTTCTTTTTAAATGGAAATGCTCTACTATAAGGAAGCTCCATCAAACACTAGTTATTTCCTAAATATAAGCTAATCCAAACCACTATCTGAATTGTATTTTTCTTATATATGATTAATTACTGCGTAGTATATTTAACTGGATTATCTGCAGACGGATCAAGAGGTGAGAACTGCACAACTGCAGAATGAGAATAATTCCTTACTTCAAAAAGCAGTGAGTGTGTTTAACTGCTTATTTTGCAACTTTATATGCACTTTTCTTAATAAAAATCTAGAAGGAAATCATAGAAAAAAGAACTAGTTGAGCTTTATTTCTAAAAAATCGGTTATTATAACTATTTTCATGTCTACCACTTATTGTGCCTTTCTTTTACAGGTTACCATGGAAGAGATTATCAATAAATTAAAAACTGAAAATGAATTGCTGAAACATACAGAGGTAATTAAATTTGAATTGAACAATTTTGTTTAATGTGTTCATGGCTCCTATTAGAGTGAGATATGAGAGAGAAGAGAGAAAAAGCTAAAAGAGAAAAGAGAGAAACAGATTCTGTTATTGCTTAATTGGAAAGGAGCATTATGCTCTATTTATACAAGAGGAGATGAACATTCAAGAGTTGAATCATTCAAGCTCTACAATTAAGGAAGACTTTTCTTATTCTATTAAATTAAGGCTGGACTTAATTATTCTATAGTGCTGATTATTCATATTCTAAGATATAACTCTAATACTCCCCCACAAGCTCAAGGTGGCTGCAAAGGCTGACTTGAGGCAGACAGGTTGAGCTTGCTGCTGAGCTCCATAAATCTTGAACATGAGAGAGGCTTGGTGAGGATGTCAGCCTTCTGGTCAACACCAGGAATGTGGCAGACAGTGAGAGACTTATTAATCACCTTTTCTCTTACAAAAAAGAGGTCAATTTCCATATGCTTTGTTCTTGCATGAAGAACAGGGTTATGAGCCATAGCAACTGTGCTCTGGTTGTCACAATAGATGGTTGGAGTTGTCAAGGGAATTTTTAGTTCAGCTAGCAAAGTTTGAACCCATAAAACTTCAGCTGTGGTGTGAGCCAAGCTGCGATACTCTGCCTCAGCACTAGAACGAGCAACAACAGTTTGCTTTTTGGACCACCAAGAGATCAAATTAGGGCCTAAGTACACAGCTGACCCAGAGGTGGATCTTCTATCATCTGGGTCAGCAGCCCAGTCAGCATCACAATAGGCTTGCAGAGAGAACGGAACAGTGGAGGCTGGAGTGAACAATAAACCAGAGGTGATAGTTCCTTTTAGGTAGCGCAGAATACGCTTGACAGCTAGCCAATGGGACTCCAAGGGGTGTGCCATGAATTGACATACTTTGTTAACAGCATAGCAGATTTCTGGCCGTGTAATTGTTGCATACTGCAGGGCCCCTACAATGGACCGGTAGTGGGAGGCATCAGACAAGGCAGCAGACCCTGTTTTGATGAGTTTGGTGGAGGAAGCCATAGGAGTAGCAACTGGATTGGAATTCTCCATATCAGTTTTGATTAGCAAGTCCCTTAGGTACTTAGATTGAGTGAGAAGGAGATTTCCATTGGACAATTTCTTCACCTCAAGGCCCAGAAAATAATCCAAGTCACCAAGTTGTTTGAGAGCAAACACATGATTTAATTGTTGAGTAACTTGCTTGATGAGAGGAGGGGAGTTTCCTGTGATGATTATATCATCAACATAAACCAGCATATAAATGACAGCATTGTGATGCTTGTAGATGAAAAGTGAAGTATCACACTTGCTGTTTAGAAAGCCAAAGGATAAAAGAGTGGTTTTGAGTCTTTCAAACCATTGCCTCGGGGCTTGTTTTAGGCCATACAAGGCCTTGTGCAAGTGACAAACCAGAGATGAATTAGGGGCAGTAAATCCAGGGGGTTGCATCATATAGACCTCCTCTTCAAGAATGCCATTCAAAAAGGCATTGTTTATGTCCAACTGCTGCAAAGGCCAATTGTAAGTTAGAGCAAGAGTCAAAATAATTCTAATTGTGACCGGTTTAATAACAGGGGAGAAAGTTTCATTAAAGTCAAATCCATGGACTTGATGGAACCCCTTAGCAACAAGCCTAGCTTTGTACTTATTTACTGTCCCATCAGCATTTTCCTTTACACGAAAAACCCACTTGCAGCCTATTGCTTTCCTGTTAGCAGGCAGTGGTACCAAAGACCAAGTGTTGTTCCTTATCAAGGCACCATACTCCTCTTGCATAGCAGCAAACCACTTAGGATCTTGGAGAGCAGTTTTAACACTCTTAGGCTCAGAATTGACAAGAAAAATGGAAGGATTTAGACGAGGTAAGGGTACACCAGATTTAGTTCTAGTAGTCATAGGATGAGTATTGGTGGGGAGAGGCTGAAGGTTAGGATCCCTAGGAGCATAAATAAAGGAGGAGGATAGTGAAGTGGTAGTAGTAGGCTGATTGTTGGCATTTGAAGAGGGTGAAGGAGTAGGATTAGTGCTGGCTGTTTGTGTTATAGGGGTTGCTGACCCAGAGGCAGTAGGTGTGGGGCTGGAATTGGATTGGGAAGAAGAAGAGGAGTGTGAGACAATAGGTGTGGGGCTGGAATTGGAGTGAGAAGAAGAAGAGGAGTGTGAGACAATAGGTGTGGGGCTGGAATTGGATTGAGAAGAAGAAGAAGAGTGTGAGGTAGTGGAAGCAGTAGGAACGGGAAAAACATGAGGGAGAGCTTGTGTGTTAAGGGTTACTTTAGATGAGGAGGAGGATGGAATGGTTGATGAGGGGAGAGAAACATTAGAGGAAAAAAGATCATTGTAAGGAAATTTGGACTCGTTGAAAAGAACATCTTTAGAGATGAATATTCTACCACTTGGAGAGAGACATTTGTAACCTTTGTGAGCTGTAGAGTACCCTAGAAAAAGGCACTCGTGGGATCTAAAGTCAAATTTTTGAGAGTTGTATGGGCGAAGGAGAGGAAAACAAGCACACCCAAAGACTTTAAGGAATTTATAGTCAGGATTTTGATTGAAAAGGACAGCATATGGTATATGTTGATTGAGAGACATGGTTGGTAACCTATTTATTAGGTAGACAGCGGTTAAAAAGGCATGGTCCCAAAATTTGAGAGGTAAAGAGGCATGACTCAAGAGGGTTAAACCAAGATCAACAACGTGTCTATGCTTCCTCTCCACTACACCATTTTGGTGATGAGTGTGAGGGCAAACTAGGCGATGAATAATGCCAAGATCAGAAAGAAACTTTGTAAATGGGCGAAATTCACCACCCCAATCAGTTTGGACAGATTTAATAGGAAATCCAAATTGTAATTCAGCCATGACTTTGAATTGTTTAAAGATAGTTAAGGCTTCAGATTTATTTTTGAGCAAATAGATCCAAGTAAATCTGGTGTATGCATCAACAAAGGTGATGTAGTAGGTAAAGTTTTGGGAGGATTTGACTGGGGCAGGACCCCATAGGTCACTGAAAATTAATTCAAGAGGAGAGTGATATTGAGTTTGTGACTGAGGGGAGTGCAGCCTATGTGCCTTTCCCATACAGCAGGCAGAACAAAAGATAGATTCAGCTTTATTAGAATAAGGAATATTACATTGAGCTAAAACAAGTCTCATAGTATTAGAATTTGGATGACCAAGGCGTAAATGCCAAGTATGTTGAGAATTATATGAGTTATTAGCTGATACATTTTGATTAGAAACTGAAACCCTATCACTAGTGCTGGAATCAGATCTTGAAACATGAGCATTAGAGTCTAAGGTGAGACATGAGACTTGACTTGTTGAAGGAGACTTAAGAAGCTGAAGATGGGAAAATTGGTACAGGCCATCACTTCCTACACGACCTTGGAGCAGAATTTCATTGGTAGCCTGAGATTTGACATAGCACATATCAACATGAAACTCAAAGAAAACTCTATTATCAAGACAGAATTTGCTGACACTTATCAGGTTCTTTGTAATAGAAGGAACAAGCAGTAAATTATGAAGAGCTAATGGAGTGTTAGGTTTAGAATGAGAAGGAAAATAAGAAGAGCCTGAAGAGTGAATGTGCAAACCTTGACCGTTACCAATGAAGATCTGATCAGGACCTTCAAAAGGTGTGGTTTGCTGTATGTTTTGAGAGGCATTGGTAACATGATAAGAAGCTCCTGAGTCTGGGAACCAGGCACTGCTTGGAACTGAAGTTGTGTTAGCAATCATAGCATTGGGAGTGATATGTGACTGAGGAACAGGGAGAGGGGCAAGTCTTGGTTGATAGCTTGGGCGTGACCGAGTGTTAACCATGGGCTGAGCAAACTGAGGTCCACCAATTGGTTGATACGGATAGAAATTTTGTAGGTTCATTGTTTGAAAATCAGCAGGTATGTTAGGTTGAAATTGTTGATTGAACCTATGATAGCAGTTAGCAGCAAGATGACCATATTTGAAGCAAACTTGACATTGAATGTTGCTGAACCTACCTCTCCCACGGCCGCGTCCACCACCACGGCCAGCTGCACGGCCTCCTCTTGAATAGGTTGGATTAAAGGTTGAATTCACAGCTTGTTCATTGTTCTTGTTATTCGAGTTATCAGTTTCAGGTTGAGAATTGGCTTGAGTGAGATTCACTGAGGCAGCCACCTCCATTTGTGAGTGTTTCTTATACTTGTTGTATCTCATCTCATGAGCAAGAAGAAGAGCTTCAACTTCTTCAAGTTCTACTGAATCAAACTTGCTTTCAATAACTGAAATAACAGAGGCAAAGTCTTGAGGAAGACCTTCAAGAATCACATCAATGTGTTGCTGATCTGGAACTGGATCTCCTACTGAAGCAAGCGCGTCAACAAGAGCTTTGATGCGAACCAGATAATCACCAACAGATTTGTCTTCAAGTGTTGTAGATCTGAGTTCCGCTCGTAGTTGTCTTGCTTTCGCACGTGTAAGCTTTTGAAAATGCGCAAGAATACGTTCCCAGAGCTCGTAGGAATGAACGCATCCAAGAACACGTGAAAGAATTGAAGGTGAAAGCGTGGATTGAAGCCACGTCATAAGCCACTGATCTTGCGTAATCCAGGTGCGATACGCAGGGTTCTCACGAGCAGCGGCACGATCTTCATCAGTCAGGTATTGATTCGGTATGTCACGAAGGTAAAGGTAGTTTTGAAGATTGTTCGCGTTAACGAAAGGATCTACTTGTTGGCGCCAAAGTAGGAAATTCTTCTCATCAAGTTTTTATGTGATTTTGAGTTGGAAGGACATAGATGTTGGGGTGGCCGGAGCTGTAGTTACTGGAATCGCTGCCATGGATAGAACCGAAGCTCTATGATACCATATTAGAGTGAGATATGAGAGAGAAGAGAGAAAAAGCTAAAAGAGAAAAGAGAGAAACAGATTCTGTTATTGCTTAATTGGAAAGGAGCATTATGCTCTATTTATACAAGAGGAGATGAACATTCAAGAGTTGAATCA
This sequence comes from Vicia faba, assembly GCA_948472305.1. Lineage (NCBI taxonomy): Eukaryota > Viridiplantae > Streptophyta > Magnoliopsida > Fabales > Fabaceae > Vicia > Vicia faba. The sequence continues at coordinate 376,568,825 of OX451740.1, forward strand.
TTCAAGCTCTACAATTAAGGAAGACTTTTCTTATTCTATTAAATTAAGGCTGGACTTAATTATTCTATAGTGCTGATTATTCATATTCTAAGATATAACTCTAATAGCTCCTTACATCATCATGTCTGGGAAAGATTGTTTTTGGTGAAATAATTCTCTTTTTAAAAGAAGATGCTCTACTATAAGGAAGCTCCAAGAAACACTAGTTATTGCCTAAATATAAGCTAAACCAAACCACTATCTGAATTATATTTTTCTTATATATGTTTAATTAGTAATTACAAACTAGTATATGTAACTGGATTATCTGCAGACTGATCTGGAGATGAGAATTGCTCAATTGCAGAATGAGCATACTTCCTTATTTCAAAAAGAGGTGAGGGTGTTTTAATACATACATATATCATTTTAAATATTTAAGGACATTTATTCGGAGATATTGTTTAAGAATATGTTTAATATTATATCAAATGCAGGCTGGGTTGGTGGAAAGGACAAATCTGTTGTTGAGTGAAAAGGTAGTTTTGAGCCTAGCTTCATCAACTTAACCTTAGACCATAACTGATTTTGCCCCTCTTAGCTATTTATATAAGCATGGTATTTATAATTTTTTTTTCTGTTAATGGAATTGTGGTTTAAATTCTAAATCAGCTATACTTTGTTCCACAGGAGAGTTTCGAGCAGAAAGTAAATATTCTAGAGAGCAAGTTGAGTTCCCTTAGTGAGAAAGAGGTAATAACTTGTCACTTCTCTCACGTGTTATTGCATTCAGTATATTTTGTTTGCTTAACTCTCAGTATAGGGCATTAGGTATAGTCATTAGTCAGCACCTAATTTTGACGGGGGGTTAATATATGAGATATTTTTTATCAAGTTGTTTAATGTTTATTATTATATTTTATCACATGCAGGCTGGATTGGTGGGAAAGACAAGTCTGTTACTGCGTGAGAAGGTAGTTTTAAGCATAGCTTCATCAACTTTGCAATTTCCTTCATTAACCGTTTACTTAACCTTGGCTGATTTCATGCCTCCTTGCTGCTTATATACGAATAATATTCTGATTTATTTTTCTGTTAATGACAGTGTAGTTTAAATTCTTAAATTCTGCTATACATTTGTTGCACAGGAGGGTTTAGAGCAAAAACTAAATATTCTGGAGAGCAATTTGAGTTCCTTTAGTGAGAAAGAGGTAGATATAACTTGTCAATTCCCTCACGTGTTGTTGCGTTGAGTATAATTTTATTTGTTGGAATTGTGACCATGACTTTTTGTAGTAAGTATCTGAGCGCACCCAATTTTGACCTGACACCTTTTTTATAAAAGAAGTAATTGGATTTTAATAAATCAGTTTTTGATGAATGTGTTGATGTCTCTCATGCACTATTAATTTTTATCCTTATATACATTTTTCTACTGAAAGGAAAATTTTACAGGACACCTGTATGACCGACTGGTGACTGGACAGTGTTGGGATTTAAAGAATCACCACAAAAATTAATTTAATATAACAAAGATGAGGATGTTGCATGGGATGTGTGGTAAAAATAGATGAGATAAATTTATAAATGACAATATTTGAGAGTGTTGGGGTAGCACAAATTGTAGAAAAGATGGTGGAAACTAGACTTAGTTAATGCATGTAGAGAGAAGACTTGAAGATTATGTAGTAAGGCGAGTACATCAGATGGAAGGTAGGTAAACTGTTAGAGGTAGACGAAGATTTAGAAAAACTATAAGACAAACTATTTATAGAATTCTGTAAATTCTGTGTGTCTTAAGGGTGTCTTAAGGAAGATCGCACTACTTGTATTTATACTAATGTTACAATAAATACATTGAAGTTTAATGAATAAGCACTAACCTAGTTAATGAATAAGCACTAACTTAGAAAGTTGTTTAGTCTAAGAATACTATCAATCACTAGAATATCTACAATCATAATTAATTCTAACACTCCTCAAAGGAGCATACATGTTATATGCACCAAACTTGTTACAAATAGATTTAACCCAAGGTCCTCTAAGGGATTTAGTAAATATGTCGGCCAATTGATTATTTGAACCAACAAAATCAGTTAGAATTTCTCCTGAAAAAACCTTATCTCTTACAAAGTGGCCGTCGATCTCTATGTGCTTAGTTCTTTCATCAAAAACCGGATTGGAGGCTATATTAAGTGCAACTTGGTTGTCACAAATTAGTTTCATTGTCTTGATGTCTCTTAATTTGAGTTGTTGAAGTAATTGTTTTAGCCACGTGAGTTCACATGATGTTGCTGTCATAGCACAATATTCTGCTTCTGCACTACTGCACTAGACCGTGCAACTATGCTCTATTTTTTGCTCCATAATGAGATCAAGTTTTCTCCAATGAGAATACAATACCCTGAAGTGGACCTTCTATCAGATGGTGATCTTGCCCAATCAGCATTAGAATAACCTATGACTTGGGTGTTACCCTTGTTTTCATAGAGTAACCCTTTACCCGACACACTGACAGCAAATGTAATGTCTGGTATGGTCACTGTGAGGTAATTAAGTTTGCCAACTAGACATCGATATCTACCAGCATCTTTCAGTGGCTCTCCCTGACCTGGTAGTAGCTTATAGCTTAACGTTAGGATCCATAGGATGTCACTAGGTTTCCTCAAGTATATCTAGAGCATATTTAATTCTAACACTATTAAGAAATATCTCGAGATTAGTGAGCTAGATAGAAGCATGGTATTTGATAGGGGGCTAAGACTTGATTGTTGCTGTATATACATATATTTAACTTGATTAACTACAGGATGGTCTGGAAATGAGAATAGCACAATTGCAGAGTGACAATAATTCCTTACTTCAAAAAGAGGTGCGTGACTTAATTTTCCCCCCTTTTCATGATTTAGGAGCGTTGAGTTAGATAAATTACTTATCAAGATTTGTCATATTCAATACTATATCTTATGCAGACTGGTTTTATTGGAAAAACCAATCAGTTGCTGAATGAAAAAACTATTTTGAGCTTAAAAGTGGTTAGAACTACTTCTCCAACTCATTTCTTGCATTTATTGTTTATTTAACCTTAGTCGGTCCTCCCCCCTGACGGTGTTTCACAATTTTCCATATTTTTGGGTTAGTGAAAGTTTAGTTGAAATTCTAAATCCAATATACATAATTTTACAGGAAAGTTTAGAGCAAAAAATAAATCTTCTGGAGAGCGATTTAAGTTTATCTGTTGAGGAAGAGGTAATACCTTGTCTATTCTCTATCAGATTATTGTATTGAATATATTGCTTGTTTAATCAACAACCTTAACTTTCGTTAATAGGTTAGCAATTGTAAGCATCCAATTCTTAGCGTCTAAAGCGTAAACAAAAAGTGTAATGAAATGCATTATTTTGAAATCAATAAAAAAAGTTATTCTAGCTCAATTTTCAAAACACTTCACAAGGCCCAATACATTTTGTTGACATGGTTTGCGTCAAGAGTCTCACATCGGACAATATGTGTCATGAACATATGCTTAACGTGACGCTAATTCCCACCTTACAAGCTATTAAGCTGATTTTGTAAGGTTGAATTAGGCCCAACCACAATTCTAAGATGGTATAAGAGTCGGGTTAAGGACTGCAATGTGGAAATTAAACTCAAACTCACACTAGGCGTGAGGGTGAGTATTTAAGCTTTATTGTTATTGTTGAAGTTGTCTTAGGGTCCCACATTGTTTAGGTTCATGGGTTGTTGAATGTTTTTCTTTGCATGTCATATACATCAACGTTTATTCCTTCTTCAACGTCTTCACCTTTTTTTTCAACGAGGGCAAGAAATATTCTTCCATGCGACTTTTCTTCAAAAACAATCTATTTTGATATACGTTCAAACTATGAAGCTCCGACACGCCAATTAGAAGGCATGTCCCCACACCAAACATGTATCGGACTCTGACACACGTACGACATGTATCAGACACGTTTTTGAAGTGTCCAACGAAAAAAATAATTTGAAACGTAGCAGACACATACGACACACTATTTCAAATAACGGACACGCCAACCTCTCAAATTCTCATAATTAAAAAAAAATTACATTTCATATTCCACTTTTCCATTATTAAACAACTCGTATTTAATAGAGAATATGATGAGTCCTACTTCACATTAATAGCCTAGATTTAATTTTCAGTGATATCTTAGGATATGAAAGATCAACAAGTTTTGCACTAAACTTCCACTGGTGGAAGTTGGAAGTTGGCCTTTGAAATATCCCGAGTCCTGTTTTTCACTAAACTTTCACTGGTGTAGGTTGGCCTTTGAAATACCCTTAGTTTTATTAGAATAAGTAAGGTCAGTTTTAATTTAATAGAATTAGAAAGGTCATCCTTAAATGTAGAACTTGAATGTTCAACTTTTCTTGTATAAATAGTACATCATGCTCTATTCTAAAAATCAATCAAAAACAATTTCACATTATATAAATTTCTGAATCTATTATGGTATTCAGAGCTTTTTTCGCCACCAACGCGGCTTCATAGATCCTACATTTTCGTCTTCCGCTACAAACTCGTCGTGTTTCTCTAATGGCGAGTTCGTCATCACCAACACTCTCATCTACGACATCGAGTATTCCTTTCGCTATTTTCAACTACAAATTTACAGAAAAATTAGATGATAAGAACTATCTCGTGTGGTTGCAGCAGGTTGAACCGGTGCTCCGAGCGCACCGTCTTCATCATTATTGTGTTGCTCCGCGAATTCCTGACCAGTTCTTATATGAAGCAGATCGTCTTGCTGGTAACGTGAATCCTGCATTCACTGCGTGGGAAGTGCAAGATCAATTGCTCCTCTTGTGGCTTCAATCGTCACTTTAGGCATCGCTTCTCCCTAGCGTCATTGGCTGCCGTCACACGTGGCAGCTTTGGGATCGGATTCATCAGAATTTCCATTCTAAAGTCAAGGCACAAGCACGACAGCTGAGAACTGAGTTGCAGACACTCAAGAAAGGTACAAACACTATTACTGAATTTCTTGACAAAATAGGCAATCTCAGATTCTCTAATGTCAATCGGTGAAACAATTTCTACGACTGGGCAATTGGATGTTATTCTCGAAGGATAACCTTCAGAATATGAATCTCTAGTTACTCTTATTAACAGTAAGGTTGATTGGTTTGATTTTGATGAGATAAAACCATTATTACTTGCGCATGAACAACGCGTCATCAAACAAAAAATTGTAGAAGAAGTTGCTTCGTTGAATGTAACTCAAGTAGCATCTTCAAGCAACCAGAATGTCAATCCTCAAGCAAACTACACCGCTGACACTCAGTCAAATGACAACTCTAAGTCTGAAAATGCTAATTCTGGACGTAATTTTTATGGTGGTCGTGGTGGCCGTGGCAACGGTCGTTTCAGTCGTGGTCGTGGCCGTGGCCGTGGCTTTGGCCGTGGGAATATTCAATGCCAAGTGTGCTACAGATATGGTCATGATGCATCCATTTGTTACCATCGCTTTAATACTCAATACACTCCACAAGGTCAGTATCTCGTTACTCCTGCTTATGGTAACTATGGTAATTCCTATGGCAATTCCTATCCGTATGTGAGACCTACTACTGCTGCAAATTACACTGCTAATGCTACATCTCAACTACAATAACCAGCTGCTTGGACCATGCCTGTGCCTTTAGGTCCTCCTGCCGTAGTTCCTCAAGCTATGTTTACCAATGCCACTAATCCTACTGCGCCCATTCCTTTCTTTGATACTGGTGCCACAAACAATGTGAGTTCTCAGCCAACACTTAACAATACTGGAGTGCCTCCTCCTCCTCACCTAGAAAACGTCTTTCTAGGAAATGGCTAAGGTTTGCGTGTTCATTCCATTAGCTCTAAGTCCTTTTCGTCTCCTATTAATCCTAATATTCAATTGCATCTCAAAGATATTCTACATGTTCCTTCAATCACGAAAGATCTAATCAGTGTTCACAAATTTGCTTATGATAATAATTGGTATTTCCAAATTCACCCATTTCATTATGTTGTGAAATCTCAGGCTGATAATGTTCCTCTCCTTCAAGGTCCTGTAGCTGCCGGTGGCCTATATCCTCTAGATAATACCAGTTTCAAGTCTGTTTCATCTCTGAATGATGTCTCCCCTTCTCAAGTGAATTACATTGTACCATCTCACACACTTTGGCATAATCGTCTAGGACATCCTAGTTCTGTTACTCTAAATTCTGTTTTGAAGATGTGTAATCTCACTACTATTCCACGAAATAATATTGACTTTTGTGTTGCTTGTTGCATGGGAAAGTCTCACAAATTACCTTCCCAACCTTCTAAAACTGTTTATACTAAGCCTCTTCAACTTCTATATTGTGATTTGTAGGGTCCAACACCAATGGTGTCTTCTATGGGGTATAAATACTACGTGTCCTTTATTGATGCCTTCAGTCGTCATATATGGATATATTTCTTAAAAACAAAGGATGAAACATTGTCTAAATTTAAGGAATTTAAGAATTTAGTTGAGCTTCAATTAAACACTAAGCTAAAGGCCATACAAACAGATTATGGGGGTGAGTTTAGACTTTTCAAACAGTTCCTAGCTGATCTAGGCATTGTCCACCGACTTATTTGCCCTCACACTCACCATCAGAATGAGGTTGTTGAAAGAAAACATAGAGATATTGCTGAGAAAGGTTTGTCCTTGTTGTCTCAAGCTTCTCTTCCCTATCATTTTTGGGGTCATGCATTTCATACTGCAGTTTATCTAATTAACAGGTTGCCTGCCTCACACACTAATATGATCTCTGTCCAAGTTTTGTTTAAAACAACACCAAACTACGCTTTTCTCAAAGTATTTGGTTGTGCCTGTTTTCCATTACTTAGACCCTACAACAATCATAAACTGCATTTCAGGTCCTCGGAGTGTACTTTTCTTGGCTATTCACGATCGCATAAAGGCTACAAATGTCTTGATGCATCTGGAAGGCTATTCATCTCTAAGGATGTGTTGTTCAATGAGTCTGTATTTTTCTTTAACTATCTCAAACTACCTTCACAGTCCAACCCTGTATCCTCCTCCATACCCTCCACCTCTCCTCTTGGAGTTATGTCTCCTGTTCCTATATCATCTATCCCACCCATTAGCCCAGCTTCCACACCTAAAATATACTCACCTGTTTCATCTCACCAAAGTCCTATTCACCTCACTGATAGCCACAACTCCAGCACCTCTCTACCATCTACAACCTCTAGCACCATTGATCCCAATTCCCTTACCACAACTACCACACCTTAACTATACTCCTCTGTTACATCTCACCAGAGCCCTATTCACCTCACTGATAGTCACAACTCCACCTCTCTACCATCTAGAGCCTCCAACACAATTGATCCAAATTCCCCTACCCCAAGCCCCTCACCTCCCGCTCCCATTAATCACCATCCTATGATGACCAGTTCCAAAACTGGAAATCCTAGACTCCGTCAGTTTCTTACCCTACTCTTAACCACCATAGAACCTACCACTATGAAACAAGCCCTTACCTCACCTCAATGGACTCAAGCCATGGAAACTGAGTATAAAGCTCTTATGACAAACAACACTTACTCTAACTTCACTACCCACTGGAAAGACTGTAGGATGTAACTGGGTTTTTCGTGTTAAAGAGAACCCTGATGGCTCTGTGAACAAATACAAGGCAAGACTTGTAGCTAAGGGTTACCTTTAAAAGTATGGTTGTGACTACACAAAAACCTTCTCACCAGTTGTCAAGCCCATCACTGTTCAAATTATTCTAACCATTGCCCTCACTGTTCAAATTATTCTAAACAATTGGCCTCTCAAGCAAGTTGATGTAAACAATGCTTTTCTTAATGGCTATCTTGATGAGGATGTGTACATGTCTCAACCTCCTGGTTTTGTCTCCAGTGATGCCTCTGTTTGTAAACTTAACAAAGCAATTTATGGGTTAAAACAAGCTCCAAGGGCATGGTATGATCGACTCACAAAAACATCAATTAATTTTGGTTTTCAACAATGCAAGTGTGATCCTTCTTTGCTCATATTCAACAACAAGGGTTGTTCCCTCTACATGTTTATCTATGTCGATGATATTATCCTCACTGGTTCCTCACCTACTATGATTCAACAAGTCATTACCAAACTAGACAGTGTTTTCTCTCTCAAACAACTGGGTGATCTAGACTATTTTCTTGGAATTGAGGGTAAGCGCACTTTCAATGGTAGTTTATTGCTGTCTCAAGGAAAGTATGTGAGATCTTCTGCAGAGAGCAGAGATGGATGACTGCAAAAGTATTACTACACCTCTCCCTCCTGCAGTTAAACTCTCTAAAGCTGGTACTGATTTCTTTGCAAATCCAACACTTTACCGGAGCATTGTAGGTGCTCTACAATATGTTACAATTCGGTTACTCTGTGAATAAGGTGTGTCAATTTATGTCTCAACCTCTGGTTTCTCATTGGTCTGTAGTAAAGAGAATCTTAAGGTATCTTAAAGGTACAAGTGATTATGGATTGGTGTTCAAACCAGGTAATTTTGCTGCTCCTATTCATCTCAGAGCCTACTGTGATGTTGATTGGGCATCAGATATGGATGACAGACGCTCAACTTTTGGTGCTTGTGTATTTTTGGGACCTAACCTCATCTCTTGGTGGTCTAAAAAGCAAACTCTTGTTGCCAAGCCTTCTGCTGAAGCAGAATATCGCAGCCTTGCTCTTGCAGCCTCTAAAATTCTTTGGGTTCAATCGTTGTTTCAAGAATTGTGTTTGCCTATTCCTACTCCTGTTATCTATTGTGATAATCAAAGTACAGTTGCTCTTAGCCGCAATCCTGTGTTGCATTCAAGGACAAAAGCATATGGAGTTAGACATATTCTTTGTCTAGGAAAAAGTACTCAACAAATTGCTGATAGTTGAACATGTTCCTGCTAAGTTTCAAATTGTAGATATTCTCACAAAATCTTTGGCTTGTCCACAATTTTGTTTCCTTCGAGACAAACTCAGAGTGTCAAACACCACTGAGTTTGTGGGGGGAGTAATAGAGAATATGATGAGTCCTACTTCATATTAATAGCCTAGATTTAATTTTTAGTGATATCTTAGGATATGAAAGATCAACAAGTTTTGCACTAAACTTCAACTGGTGGAAGTTGGCCTTTGAAATATCATGAGTCTCATTTTTTACTAAATTTCCACTGGTGGAGGTTGACCTTTGAAATACCCAGAGTTTTATTAGAATAAGTAAGGCCAGTTTTAATTTAATAGAATAAGAAAGGTCATCCTTAAATGTAGAACTTGAATGTTCAACTTTTCTTGTATAAATAGAGCATCATGTTTCATTCCAAAAACCAATCAAAAACAGTTTCACATTACATAAATTTCTGAATCTATTAGTATTCCTTGTTTTTTCATCTTTTTTTGTTTTCATCTTTTTTGTTTGTTTTTATCTTCCCCGCACGCCGGTATTCCATCGTCGCCACCGCTGGTATTCCACTCTTTCTTTTTCAATACTCATTCCTTTTTTTTCTTTATTATTTGTCTCTGTTTTCTGTTATTAATTACATACGTCGGCGACGACGCTTCACTCATGATATTATTTGTAAATTATCTCTGTTTTTTATTTATGTTTCATGTTAATTTATGACATAAATGTTATATGTTAATTAGATATGTTATTTGTCTTTGTTTTACTCTATGTTATATGTTAATTACATATAACATATAACTTGTCTTTGGATTAGCCTGACTTAGAGACGTGGAGTGACTATGATATGATTTGTATCATTTTGTTTTAGATAATTTTTCTTAATTGAAAGTACTCAATTTAAGTATTTTTTTGGTTGATTGAAAGTACTAAGTTTAAATAAGTATAAATTTTAATTCTCATTTTAGACTCTTCATAAATTATGCTCATAAATTGCATTATTTTATTAATATATAAAATATATATAGCCGTGTCCGTGTCTTATGTTTTTTACATTAGCGGTGCGGTGTCCTCGTGTCCGTGTTGTGTTCCATGTCTGTGTCCAAGTCCGGTCTTCATATTCAAATCATTGGGTGATAGTTGTTTCTCAAAAGGTTTACAGCATTCAAGAATATTATTCATTGTTCTGCACGTCATGAATTGTCTGTATATCTGATGGGTTGTATTCATTTTTCATAAAATCATTAGAAATATTGATTTGTGGTACCAGACAAACATTGTTGGTGTATATTCTTTCAAAAATCGTTTTGCTGCCAAATATTATTTTCAATTTTATTATTATTAGTAATAATTTGTATTCACTCCATTAGTCAGGCCTTATTCGATAGATTAGAATAGCTTATGTAAACAGATTAATGCTGGTACATTATTCATAACTTGAAATATATTATTCAGTTTTCACAGTTACTATCTGTAATATTTGTTTTAAACATTATTTTTTATTTTTGTATCAAGTAAACTCTTACGACTTTACGCATCAAAGTCTACGAAGATTTCATGAGTTTTTATTAACTCTTGAGCTTGACAATCTTGACTTTACTGCAGACCAAGCCATATTATTATTGCATAATCTCCACAGTGTTGACAATACCCATAGTCTCGTGAACCTCCCTTGGCTACCATAGCCAGCACGCGTTACTGGTTTAGAAGAGAAATGTTTACTACACATTTATAAATGGGCATATTAGTTCTGTACTCAGAATAGTATAAGTAAGCTGAATGATAGCGTATTTAGTACCGACTTAGTTGAGTAACTAGGAATGATAGCGTATGGTCGGGTTAGGGTAAGTGTTAAGAGTCCCACATAAGATAATATATGGCCTGAACATGTGTTTATAAGTGGGGACAATCCTCACCCTACAAACGGATTTTGTAGGGTTGAGTTAGGTCCAACCCACACATTTTAAGATGGTATCAGAATCTCATTTAAGATCCATTGGGCCACCCACCATTTAGTTCCACGCTCCAGACGCAATTCCTGAGCGTGAAAGGGGGTGTTAAGAGTCCTATATCGGACAATATATGGTCTGAACATGTGTTTATAAATGGGGGCAATCCTCACCTTACAAACCGGTTTTGTAGGGTTGAGTTAGGCCCAACCCATACATTCTAAGAGTAAGGATACTAAAGTACCCAGAGCCGTATGTTGTAACAACTATTTAAATTGAAAGCATTTGAATGTTCGTCATAACAGTTTTCTGGTAGTTTGAGGTGAAGAATCAGCAGAATAGTACTAGAGTATGGTAGTTAAAAATCCAGATTTGAATCGGAAATCCCACGATTTTGGGATGATGCTTACCCTCAGCGGCTAAGAGTATACACATAATCTTATTTTGGTGGAATTGGATGGAATTGCCCCTGTAAGTTGTGAATTGAATAACTTCTTCTCTTGTTTGAGACTTGTGAGTTTGTATGACTTTACTTATGGATTTTCTTATGCTATTATGCAGATATGCTTATGAATGATTTGAATTTATTTAAGTAATTGAAGAGTCATTTAAGGTTTTAATTATTTTGTGATTTTGTACCTTACAAGAGATTGTATGTTTAATTTGCAGAATTCAGCGAAAGAAGTTATTTCAAATCTGAAAGGAAACATCAGCATGCTACAAGTGCAGGTATGTACCTAATGTATATATAATTAATAATACATGAATATTTTGTTCTTAAAAACCTAAGAAAGTGTTAGGATTACTATTTTCAGGTATCATTGTCCTTAATTTTCTCATCATTATCTTTGAAACACTATCATGTAGTGTTGAGTTCTGGAATCAGGTTCTATCAACATAGATTGTATTGTTATTGCAAGTGTGAGCCATAACTTGTATGAGTAGTTTTATGAGCCCCATAGCGGGTTCCCCTGTGTTGCTGAATGAGAAACATAAATATTTCCCAAAATTTTCTTAATTAGACTCTGGCTAAACTTCTGTAACAATTCAGGCTATAGTTTTAGTTGTTTTGGTCTGAATACATTCATTAATACCTTCGTTTTGGCTTAACTAATGTTATTTTGGCTATCTTTATTGCCTTCTGACATAAATGTTTTTCTTCTTTAGTTAAGTATTCTTTTCTCCAACTTCCATTATTTATAAAAATTGACTGGATGAATTACCCTCATATATTGTTATTTGGTCAATTCCATTTTGTAACAAACCTGTGTTAATTCTGATATGGAAATTAAAAACAAAGCTTGGCAGGTGGCAGAGTTGGAAGAGTCCAAGAATAATCTTTTGCTAGAAAACCAGCAATTGAGGGAAAATGTGTCAGGTCTTCATTCAACAGTCCAGAATCTTGAAAGCAGTATCTCTTTTTCTGCTTCACAGGGTGCATCTGCAAAGGTTTGTCTTTATGTTTAAAATCTACAAGACATATTTATTCATAGAAAAATGAATTTTCTTGAAATAAGGAAATCATTGATAGTTTTATCCGATTGGAAAGAGATTTCTTTATTGTTACTTGTCAAGTGTGTTCATATGACTTGTAGCAGGGTTTTATGTTGCCTCTGACAATATTTTGCTTAATGATGGACAGGACGGTGCTTCTGAAATTGAAGAGGCCTATATGTTAGTGGAAAGATTGATGGCTGAAAATGCTGAACTTGTTGAGAAGGTAAATATGCAGGGTTCTTAATGATTTTATTAGTGACTTACTAAAAGATTTGATTTTCTTCTTTGTATTAGTGGATTTAAATTGATTGGTTAGATTTTTTAGATAGTGTTATGTGTGATGTGTTCTTAGGCCATTTATATCCTCAGGTCCACAAACTATGTGTTGAGCTGGATCGACGAGACACAGAAACTACAATATCTGAAGTTACTGGATCTGATGGTCTGACTGAATTTGTTAAACCTGCTGAGCCCGATTCATCTGAGGCTACGTCTATATCTGCACCGGAGTCGGATTCATTAGAAAAGACCTCAGCGGTGAATGATAGTAGCGACTCTTTCTATGCCGGACATGCTGTTGGAGTAATTTCAAACTCTTCACTACCTGATGATGATTCTGACGAAATTGTTCAAATTCCATTGGACGATAATGATGTAAGAGATCTACAGTTGCAGGGTGCCAAGAATGTGGAAAATGATGATGCTGTGCCAATAACAGATGCTCCTCTTATTGGTGCTCCATTTCGTCTGATATCATTTTTTGCAAATTATGTCAGTGGTGTTGATTTGATTGACCAAAAGTCCTCAAACACCAGTAATTGATTTTTAATAGTGGGTTAAAAACACGGTCATCATTTTTATTTGACCGTCGATAACAGACAGTAACCTCACTCACATTAGTCAGAATACCGATATAGGTTGGGCCAATTTGGGCCATTTTTAACATCTGTATGCCAATTCTTTGAACATATTAGGAAATACTGTATCAGGAAGAATATAGAGTTTTATGTTGTGACCTTTACTTCTCATTGCTTTCAAAGTTGGAAATGTTACTTTTAAAAATTTGCATCACGAGTTAGAAGCTCAGGTGCATTTGATAGGAATCTAGGGTGTGTTTGGCTAAACAATTTAATTGAGCTTTTCTAAATAAATGTTTATCATATAAATGTTCCTATATAAGTTAGTTATTCTTATATTTTTGAGGGTTTGTAGGCCAGCTTTAGTCATGGAGACTAAGGAGAGGTTCATAGATTTGGGTACATTAAGTGAAGTTACTTTAGCAATGAGAATTTTTTTGCCCCCCAATCATGTGAGCTGGACCAAAATTTAAGGGCATGTATAAATTGACAACTATAGCATATAAGTCTAATGACAATTTTTCTGATGTAAACCAATGTATACATAACTGCCTTAAAACAAAAAAATAAATAAATATTCTGTTTCTCCATTATAATTTATTACCATAAAAATGAGATTACTAATGGTTTTAAACGTTAAGTTAAAGCTATCATGTAAAGGTAATAGAAAATACCAAGATGCTTAACCACAGACGATTTTCTTTTGCTGCGAAGACCTCAAATCAATCTTACTAGGCACTTTTCAAACATGGCAATGGATTTCTGTGCATAAGCATGAAACACTTTGAGCCTGTCTTATGTGAATGGTGGGTGGTGCTAATAAGTTGATACTCTGGTATCTTCAATCATCCTAAAAAACTTCATCCATCGATGGTCTTGAATCAGGTATCACTGCTACACATGCCATAGCCAGTTGCAACATCTGAACAAGTTCTTCTTCAATATTTGAATATCTCATTAGTTCAAGATCAAATACTTCAGCAGTCCGCTCCTCTCTAACAACAGATTTTTTCCCATTTTGGAAGATCAACCACATCATCATCATGCCCCGGATACTGAACTGGTGTTTTCCCAGTCAGCATTTCAAGGAGAAGAACACCAAAACTATATACATCAGATTTTTGAGTGGATTTTCTGCTTTCGTTCACCTCCGCTGCTTGGTAGACCGGAGGACTTTAGAGGAGACACATAAACTTGTTAGAGATGTTAGACCAAAATCTGATATGCAGCCTTGAAAATCTTTTGAGAGAATCACATTGAAAGATTTTTTCCCATTACTAAGCTTCTTGTTTGAGATATCGCTAGGCACTTTTTGTGAGACTACTAATGGAAACAAATAGTAGTAGGGGAAGAAGGTAAATAGCATTGTTTCAAAGGTGCACCACATAACCTTGGGTTTCCCTTAAGATTATCTTTGAGAGTTTGGAGGGGAGTGCAGTTTCCCGAACAAAATCTTTCTATCATTTTCATCCAATCTTTCCTATATTTAAATGAAGATGCATGAAACTTATGAAACCCTGAAGGAATTGAACCATTAAGAAAATTGAAGCTTCTTTATAAACTTATATACATATTGCTAATTACTATCCTTAATATAAGTTTCTTTACCCAAAAAATTGTCTCTTTTTTTCTCTCTTGTTGTTTATGATTTATAGGAGGCAAAAAATCAACGTTGAAGTGATCTTAGTATACTTAGCTTAAACTACACGTCTTCTTCCTCGTCGATCAGGCCAAGCTATGGTAAAAGTACTAATCAGGAATTTTATGTGTTTGAATTTTGTCTGAAATCATGTAAAGTATAAAAGTAGACGGTCTTCAATAGCTAGCATAATCAATTGAACATAATATTATATAATTTCTTTTGCCGGGTTTAGAGCTGGTACTTAATTAGGTGACTGAATGTGTGCCAAAAACAGTTTCTAAATTATTCCTTTGTTGCCACTTTAAATAGAATTTCACTTTTTTAACGGGCCACTAAATAGTCTTTGATATATTATGTCTTGACTCTTGACATTAAAACCTTGTGTATGTCTTGTCTCACTATATATAGGGTACCACAACTAAAGTCTAACCCTGCAAACATTTATTTTGAGAATTTTTAATCCACACCCTATGTGTCTTCAAGTATCTTGTATAATTTAAAAAATGTCTCTCAATTTTTGAAGATGTATTTTTGGAGGCATCTTTATTTGTTAAACGTCTGATTGTTTTGGAGATGTATCTATGTATTACATTTTTATTTATTAAACATTAGATTGTTTCAGAAATGTATCTCCATATTGTATCAGAAAATATTCAGAGATGTATCTATATATCCAGTGCATATAGTAAATTCTAAGTATTTTTAAGTGATTTTCAGATGAAATAGTTAGAAGGTATACTATGATGAATTTGACAATACAAAAGATATGCAGAAAACGACATATATAAAGTAATTAATCAAGAGTACATAAAATCAACCTAAAAGTTATAACTAATTCGCTAAATAAAATACAACCCAAAATAAATCCAGAGTATAAGTACTATAATATACTCCGTATGATGGAATCAGATTTGGCCTCAGTCTCGTGCCCCATGTTTCCACGTTGCCTCATGTACAACAGTGCCTCCTGAGCCTCCGCCATCATGACATCTACGACATCCCTCGCCTCAGAGCCATTCAGAAAGAGTTCTCTGTCAATACTCATCTGCCTAATCTCCATGATACAACGACATCTAGACAATACATCAACAACATGATCTGCCCTAGCCCGCTCCTCCTCTAGAATCTCTCGATGAGCTGACCCAGTGGATCTCTTAGAGCATCCTGCACCATATAAGGATGTGACACTTGGAAGAACCATCAGATGTAGCTATCTACGTAGCTTCAATCTCTCTCAGCAATGGTACTTCGTGCTTCCTCTGATACCAAATGATTAAGATAATCATCAATCATATCATCCATATCTCTGCGTTTCACAGTGGGAGAAGCAAACACATAAGGATCTCTAGGAATGTACCACATGTAGATGACATCAACATAATTGGCACCCTTGTCTATAGAAATGACACTGCCAACAAAATACAATAGATATGCTCTCATAACACACATTCTACGTTGCCTTACCTGCTCGTTATCACTAACAATCTGTTGTGCTCTCAGTATCTCATATGTATACATCTTTTTCAAGAAGATAAACCTAGTATAAGCCCATTGGGGGTTCAAACTCTCCCATGGCAACCTATGGTTCAACTCTTAGATAGTCAACCATCAACTCCAGTGCCTCATCTTTAGTAACCTTCTCATGATCTAAAAGTTTCCCCTAATCGAAAAAGGAAGTAGACACGAGAGATCGTCTAGTGTGATAGATACCTCACCAAGTGGTAGAAGAAATAATGATGTCTCCATGTGTCATCTCTCTACAAACGCATTAAGCATACTATAGTTAATTGTAACATAACCAGTCTTGCATAAGTCTCACATCATAGATAACTTCAAAACTTCATAAAACCACGACTCATTAGGATGATATAGGCTAGTCATCTTCTGCCTATGGTTGATAATTTTTAGCGGATCACGTTCCTGCATACAAAATTTAATAATGAATCTAACGAACATAATTTAATATTATAACAAACATAGGTTCAAAAGATTCAAACCAACTAAATTTTACCTCTCCGTCTCAGATATGTTTGGAAACATGGTATGGATAAAGAGGTAGCAGTGATAAGTCAGACGAGCCTCCTCCAAACCCTTGAGGTGCTTTTGCTGCCTCATGGGTCTCAAATACCTCAGGTGCCACTATTGTCTCCTGGGTCTGGGATGTCTCAGGTTCCTCTAGTGTTTGAGGTACCTCTGGTGACTCGGGTACCTCTTCTTCCTCAGGTGCCTAAATATCTGAACTTTGTCGTCTATGGGAAGATGTATGCAATGATTCATGATGGGGAGACCCCTGCCTCCTATGGGAAGAGGAAGAAGGTGAAGGAGATACATGAGCCCTAAAACTTGATGCCTAAGCATTAACCGGGATAAAGGTAACAAGTATTTGCAATTGTTGACTCTTTTCCCTCTGAATAGATGCATGTTGTGCAATCTGGTCGTGTTCCAATCAAGATTGTTTATCAGCCATAATTCTTGTAAATAAACCACATCACAAACGTTACAGAATGTGTTATGTACACAAAAGGCAAAAAATTACAGATTGATGGATTACGGAGATGCATATTCGGTTAACGGGTAAACATTGAAATTTTCCAAAGATGCATCTCCGTAATAATATGAAACTCTCACCATCGTCAATGGCGGAATGCAGACCCCTAAAGCAATAAAAATAATGCATTGATCGTAAAAAATACATATCTAACTTGTTTCTCATTAGGTATAAGATATCAAACATGTAAAACATGTCTATTTCGTAACATAAAAATCGACTTCTACACAGTTATACATAAACTCAATAAAGTTTACAAAAAACTTACAAATAATTGCTTGAATTTGCTTGTTGTTGCTTGAAGTTGGATGTTTGAAGTTGCTTGACGTTGTTTGATGTTGCTTGAATTTGGTTTGAGAGAGTTCGACAAAAGGGGGTTTGAGAGAGTTTGCGAAAATGAGTTGTGAGGGAGCTTGACAAAACGAGGAAGTTGAAGCGCTTCTGGCGCATTTTTTGAACTAAGAGCTTATGAAGATTCATCTTCGTAAGTTGTGCTAAGATGTATTTCCGGAATAATTCTACGTGGAGTTAGGGCCTCATTCAGATTTGCACTGAATTTTGGTGCGTATGAAAATACATCTACGCAAGTTATATGTAGATGTATCTCCGTAATATTCTTGCCATTGATTTAAGGCCTGATTCTAATTTGCACTGAATTTTAGTGCGTACGAAAATGCATCTTTGAAACCTGAGGGTAATATTATATTTTCATGATGTCTCTTAATAATGCATAGGATGCATTAAAAATTCCCTTTATTTTAAATCTTTGTGGTCCAAAAATCCATTTTACACTTACTATAGGGGACACTTAACATACCAATCTCTTTGTGTATGAAAAAAAGTGTATAATACATTTTTAAAAAAAGAACTATGATGGTTTTTGATCTTACCGGATCAGACTTGGACCGTCACGACTGGCTCCGAGCTGAAGTTGGACGAGATGGGGGGGATACCTGCAAGGCACTCCGATGCTAAAGTGAGTGATAGTACGAGCAGAGGGTATTTATAGCCCCCAGCGCGGGGCCAAGGTCCCTTCATTGGGCCGGCCAAGACTGGCCCAATAAAGGAACTGCCAGGTTCTACGTACGTAGTGGGGACCCGCACGTGGTCCCCTTTCTGGTGATGCTGTGCGAGAAGTACGGAGGGATGAGGATGCGGTCTTTCCGGAGTTCAAGGGATGGAGTAACGGTCATAGTCTGCCCTACGAGGAAGGTGCCCGAGCTGGGCTCGAGCTGAATTTCATATGGTCGACGACGTCGTGTTCGCGGGCAGTGGCGGGCACGACTGTAGCTTCTGGTCGACGCACTGGTGGACATCTTTGGGCGCGCGCCCCTTCTAGAGTTGCTTGGATTGGGCCTTCGTTCTTGCTCTTGGGCCAGGACGGGCCCAGTCCAGAACAGGAGCCCCCCAAGTCGTGGCTCCTGGAGCAGGAGTCATGACTTGATCTCGGTCCGTATTCATCACGGGGCCTTACGCTCGGCCAGGATATTTGCTTCCCCGTGGACGCTCGAGGAGTTTCTCCTGTGTCGCGTTCGTGAGATAATCTCTTTTGAGGCGTGCTCGGGGGACTCTTTACGGGCTGCGCTCGATGAGTGTACGAGGCAACCCTTGGCAACCGTGATGCCACTCTAGTGAAGGTAGAGTCATCATTGCTTAGGAGAGTAGACGTCGAGGAGGGGAAGCTCGTGGTCCCCCTGGGGTGACGTTTCGTATTCCACGTCATCCCTATAAATAGGATCATTGGGTCCCATAATCTGTTTTTCCTCTTCGCGCTTCTCCTCCTTCCTCTGCCTTTGCCGCCGCTGTTTTTCCAGAATTTCATAGGATCACCGTACTTTCCGCCGTCGATTTTCTTCCCTGCCGCCGTACATCTTTCCTGATTTCCAAGTAAGCGTTTTATCCCTCATGTTTTTCTATGTGGTAGGTGATTTTTTCCATTATTTTTATGTTAGAAAATCCGCGCCTGGGATTAGCCCCGACACATTCGCATTCCTGCTCGGCATATTCATGTTTATGCCCGGTGAATGCATGTTTGCGCCTGGTAAATGCATAGTTTAGGCATGTGACTCGCAATGCTGCCCGGGATCTTCATGGTTTTGGGCGCCTAACTAGTGATATGCTCGGCGGTAAACCCATAGTTCTAGGTTTAGGATTCATGATATTGCTCTTCATATCCATATTTTAGGTCGACGCACTCGTGACTGGCCGGAATGTTGGCCCATTTAGGCTGTATGTAGGATGACTCATCGTGGCACCTTGGCGTCGGGGAGGTGAAACCAGACTCTTGTTAGAATCCTCAACATTTAATCGTGTGTGGAGTATGACTCGGCTTGTTGTGCCCTTCTTCCCGTCAGTTATGGCGAGCGTATGGATTTGCTCCCAAATTGATCGGTTTCCTGTGCTTTGCAGGTAAAATGGCTGATGAACCGGGGTCCTCGGGGCGCAACAAGGTCGAAGATCCGAGTGCCGAGGAAAATGTGACTCTGATCGATACCATTGATGATCCTTTGCTAGAGTGGGTGGGCACCGAGCCCAGAGGGATCGCTTCTGCATATAGTCGGCGCAGTCGGAGCGCGTACACTATCGTCGAGCACGGCGGTAGTCAGTCGGGCTTCCAGAAAAATTTTGTCGTCACCAGACCGTCTCTTAACGCGCGGATCTGCTCGGAGTTCTCCGAGTATGAGTTTCCTATGTATGAAATAGTGTTCAAGGACCTCGGCCTCTAGCTCCCCTTTAGTGATTTTCAGGTCGGTGTATTTAGTCATCTGGAGTTGGCCCCCTCGCAGCTTTACCCCAACTCGATTGCCTTTCTTCGGGCGTTCGAGCCGACATGTCGCTTTTTAAGGATTAGGGCGACCATACCTCTCTTCTTCAGAGTCTTTCATTTGCAACGCCAGTCTCGGGGAGGTAGGCACAGTTGGGTTTCCCTGAAATAGTCGAAGAGGCTGTTCAGGATGTACATGGATTCTGTCCGGGGGTTCAAGGACAAATGGTATATCGTGCGGCCGGTCACCCAGACTGCTCTAGATTCTGTATACGAAGAAGAAACTGTAGTGACTGACGATCACGGGGAGCCTCTTATGAACGATGAGGGTCGCCCGGTGTTGGGGCGCATAGCAAAGTTTCCCATGCATTGGAGCTCGCGCCACTACGAGCATGGCACCGGGCATTACCATACGCTCGCATGAGGGATGAGCACCGAAGATGAGGAGGCCTAGGGTACCCTCTGCAGATATATCGACAGTTTCTTCCCTGCCTGGTGGGCCACGAGGGAGGGAAAGGACATTCTCGACGAAGATGGTTACCCGACCTTTGAGGCCCGACCTATAGATACAAAGGCGCTTGTGGAGTGCCAGTCCTACGGGCAGGCCGCGAACCTGCTAGGTTACTTTTTGTCTTATAGTCTTGTTCTAATTTCTTCATTTGTTACTTGCTCGTAACTAACCCGGGTTTTCTTTTTTGCAGGTCATATGGATGGACGAAAGGAGAGGCTTCTAAAGTTGACACATGATAAGAAAGTCAACAAAAGGGTGGTGCGAGCTCCTCAGGCGACGAGGATGGGCCCGCCAACTAGCTCGGGTGATGCTTCTGGAGGGTCCCCGGACTCTCAGGATTTCGAGCAGAATATTGATCTGATACCGAGGAAGAGGAACCGAGTAGAGAGCCAGCCGGAAGTCGGCGATGAGTCTGGCGCGGTGAGGTCCTTTGGCTTGCCTCCCTGCTTTAAAGAGGATGGCTTCTTTGAGGGGTTTCCCTTGACTGTAAGCGCCGATGAAGCTGATACCATTAGGCGGCTAAGTAAGGAAAGTCGGAGAAAGCATCTGGCCGCTGTTGTACCCCAAAATTTTCCCTCCCATTTCCTCAATATTTTCTCACCACAAGACCCTTGGAGCTCAAGATCTAGTTAGAGTTTGCTCTGCTCAAGACTCCTCCTTGCACTGTTGACCCAAATTAGGGTTTGAGTTTACACAAAGATGTTTTGACCTAAAAGGCCCAAAGTGACTTTCATGCTTCATATTAGACTCACAATTTTATCCATACCAAGTTTCAAGCCTTGCTTCCAATCTTTGCCCAGTCAATTGGACAGTTGACATAGAAATCAACTATATTGGGAAAAAGTCAACTGTGGTCAATTGACAGTCAAACCTCATGAAATTTGACCCACATCAACATTATAAACTCATATGGACCATTTGACCAAGTTTGGATCACAAATCCACAAGAAATTTGATCAGATCACCAAAAGGGCAAAATGGTCATTTTTAGGGTTTTGACTGCACAAAGGCAATTTTTGACTGTTTGACCTAACCAATGGAAATTAAAGCTCCCATATGGACTCAAGGACTCAATGGCATTGTCTTGACATGTTCAACAGGTTCAAAAGATCCCAAATGCACAAGATTGACAGATGAATTTTCCAGTCAACTGAGCCAAATTTGACTGTATACTGAAAAGTCAAACTTTGACTTTTTGGACAAAATCAAGTGTCAAGATTCATTTTTCATCAAAACATGTCAAATCATGAAACTTGTTCATCAAGAAATCAAAAATCACAAATTAGGGTTTGAAATGAAGAATTTTCATAACTTAGAATTTTTCTAAGTTATGAAAATCCCTAATTTTTTCCTAACTTTGCCCCATTTTTTCATCAATATGCATTTGGATTCAAACAAAACTCAAAACATTAAAGTTGTAGTCCATTGCAAAATCTACAATTTTTATTCACAAAGTTTCCTCAAAAGAAGCTTGTAGCTCAAGTTACAATTTTTGGAACAAGGGTGCAAAACATTCTTAACTTAGAAATTTTTTGACCTATTTTAGGCAGGATTTTTGCCTAACTTCATGGCCACTTTTCACATGCTTCCACTTGGAATTTCAACTTTAATTACAAAGATGGATTGTAGTACACATTCCAAGCTTTCCAAAATGTCCAAGAACCTCTCAAACACCCTTGTGGTTAGGGAGAATCGAATTTGTCAATATGGGCAAAAGTCACTTTGTTCATGAGCCATTTCCATGTTCATAACTTGTGCATTTTCAAACTCAGCATGTGCAAGCTACATTACAGGTCTCTAAACCCTTCAACACTCAAAAATTAAATGCTAAACCATTGTGCCAAGATGTTATTCTATGCATTTGGTCATTACATGGAGAATTAAGCCTTAATTAGAAAAAGCAAGTTATCCATTTTTGAAAAGGTGAACTTTATGTCAAGTTTACAATCTATGAGGTACAATGCAGATCTTTGAGGCACAAGTTCATGAGCAAAGTCCACTGATCAAGGGTGATTTGTGCAGCATACTTGAGGGGCCTGCATAAGCCTAGAAACCAAGTTGACAAACTTTGCTTAAGATAGAAGAAACATTGCATAACTGACCACATCTCACATTGCTGCAACCATAAGCCAAGACAAACTTTCTCCACACTTTCCATACTCCCTAAAAGACCTAAAACACGAGCCTTTAATCATTGATCCCTCCTCATACAGAAAATCACCATTTTGCTGCACAAAACAGGGCATCCCTGCAGATTGAGTGGCACAACTCATTTCCATCGTGCATTTTCATCCAAACCACTTCATACACCTTCCATAACATCCATACAAGCTATTCCAAGCATTGAACTGGAACTGTAACACCTCTAACCAGTTTTTCCATTTTCACTTTTCTCTCTTGCAGGTTGACTTCTGTAGCTTGATACAACAAGATTCAAAGCATACCAAGCATTAGAGAAGGACCCCTGAACTTCAAGCAAGTTGTACAAGTCTTCACCTTGCCTTGAAAGTACCTCCATTGTCATACACGATCCAAGCTGAACATGTAAGTTCATGGACTTCTATCTCTCAATCTAGGAAGAGTTAGGTTTAGGTTTATGAATGAAAAATGCTCTACTCATGGCCCTGAAGCTACACATATAATTACTTTGCATTTATGTTATGCGTGCTGAGAGAATTTGTAACCTGAATATTAGAAAAAACTTAGGTCAGGAATTAGGGATGAAGAAATTCTCTTTCGTTTCTTAGAGTTAAGTTAAGTTCTTTATATGTCTGGATTCGTCTCTTGATGCTCTACATTTTTGGTGTTATGAGTTTTGCTTGAAAGTCCAGGAATCAGGAGTTAGGAAACGCGTTTTGTTGTTGTTCAAACCAGTCTGGAGGTTGAAGACAACTCCTCTTGGGCTGGGCCTGAGTTTGACTTTCTATTTGCATCACTCATTTTCCACTTGCACCCCCTGGCCCTTTTTGAGATATATTTGTCATTTTTGATTTTTTCCTTTTGATTTTGATTTTATATTTTTATCCAAACATGAAAAAACATTAAAAATATTTTTCTCACATTTTTTGCATTTTATTTGATGTTTATTTTGTTTCATTTAGTTTTATATGTAAATAAACATAAATATACTCTTATTTAAAAATACCAAAAATAATACAAACATTTTTATTTTTTGATTTTTATTTTATTTTATCTTTTGAAAACATTTTATAAAAAATATACTTTTTTTGTAAATAATAAATATTGTTATTTTTGTACATATTTAATATATTTAGTAAATATTATAAATACTTATATATTTATTAGAATATTTAGAGAAAAATATAAAAAAATAATACATTTTTATTTTTATTAATATTTAACTTAAAAAATCACTTTTTACAATATACTTTCTTTTTATTTATTTTTTGTACATAATTAATAAATATTGCATATATTAAATAATTATTACATTTTATTTAGCAAAATTAGGGTTTGCCCTAAAAACATAAAAATATCCAAAATTATTCATTTTTATTTTTGTTTATTTGTCACATGAAAAATACCTTTTTACATACATATAAAAATCATTTTTTGCATCTTGCATATTTATTTTATTTATTTAATTATTGTACAATTAAATACCTTGTAAATTTCAATTTGGATGTAATAGTTAGATTTAAATTTCTTGCTAAAATATCCCCATTTGAACATTTGTACCCCCCATCCCATATTTGTGTTGTAATAGTTTAGGACTTTAAATTTCGCATTTTAAAGCTTTCTAATTATACCATGATAGACTTAGGTTTTTGTATGCAAAAATCAACCAAAAAATAGTTTGACCTAATTCAAGATAAACAAGCATGAAAATGGACAACACCAATCACACTTGCACCCCTAGGGTTACTCCACTTGTTGCCTTCAATAATGGGCCATGTTGCATGTTGAGTTTCTTTGGCAAAAACCAAACAAATCAAAATGATCATAGTCCCTCGATGACGCTTTCGAAAGTTGCCTAAAAATGATCAAGTCCCTCAAAAGGAAAAATTGCCCAAAGACACTTGGCACCATTGCAATCATGGTCTAAACGATGACCCGCGCCCGTCCCGTTCACATCCTAACACAAGATTGTCCACCAAATACAATGGTGGAACAAAATTGTTAAAAGGGTTAAAACATAGAGAAAACCTTTGAGAAATTTAGGGTAGATAGCTCTCGGTTACTTGCCAACTTGCAAAACAAAAAGCACTTGCCTATTTTTCAAAACCCCACATCACAACACACTTTCAAAACAACTTTCAAAAACATTGAAAACTTTTCAAAAGACATACACCTTTGTATACATCTCAACATGGATCATTAAAAAAGTTGCCACCACATTGGCCTTTTTTCAAAACATTTTCAAACCCACACACAAAGCACCATTTCAAACAATTGAAAAATCAAGGCAAGTTGATCTAAGCAAATAACTAAGAGCCCATGGATAACTATGGATAGAAAGGGTGCTAATACCTTCCCTTTCTATAATCTAATCCTCGAACCCAAGAAAACATCTCAAAGGTTTTTGCTGTGCTTTTTAACCTTTCCTTAGGATAAAATAAAAAGTCGGTGGCGACTCTTGCTCAACCGAAACATTTGCAAAAACAAACGCAAAATCTCAAGTCAGTTCTCCCACCGTATCACAGAACTGGCGACTCTGCTGGGGAGAACTCTAAAAGTGGAGTAACCTTAGGGCCTAGATCACCCTCTTGCATGACTAATTGTTTGTTTTGATTGCTTTACATCTTGGCTCTCTTGTTTGGGTTTGCAATCCTACACCCGGATTTGGGGAAACATTCATAGATAGCAATACATTGTGGAAACTGTGCGGGGTATACCGACACGGTTGAAGCAATAGCTATATTAGTGCGACATATTTGTGAGTACCGGTAACCCTTGAGTTCAATCAAGGAGAGTACGGGGCCGCTGAGTGATGTCACTAAGCACTAATGACCTAAAACCTTACTTGACCATCTTGGCCTTTCATTAGGGGTAGTGAGATGACCGGCTTTGGTGCAGTCCGAAGTTGGTAGATACTCGATACTACACTCATTAAGGGTTGTTTCCTTGGGATATTTTGGTCGCTAGTTAAGTGGCTAAACCAAAACAATGAACATAGAAAACAATTCAATGACATTGAGCTCCTTAGAACCCGGTTACTATTTATAGGACAGGTTTTTAAGCCAACTTCACTCAAGAGGGTACATACCTATGAAACCTCATGCAAGCCTGAAACTAGGGTTTGGTGTGAATTGCTTGTACATATGTTTTGTGCATACATCATAAACATCATAAAGCATCATATGCATTCACTAACCATTTCAAGGGTTTGGATCTTCATCTTTGTTCTTGTTTTGTAGGTCATGGAAATTCTTCGCAGGAAAACTATCCAAGTCAACCTTGTGAGAATCCCTCCTCAACTCAAGGAGCTCACATCCAGAATTCTCGAAAGCTCTCCCTTCAGTGAAAGACATGGTAGACTGCTCAGCCTAGTCAACACCAACATTGAAGAGGACATGGTAAAGGTGTTGTTCCAGTTCTTTGACCCCCTTCACCACTGTTTCACTTTCCCCGACTACCAATTGGTGCCCACTTTGGAGGAATTTTCTCAACTCCTGAGAATTCCTATCCTTAATCAACTACCTTTCAACGGTACGGAAAAGGAACCAAAGCTTGAAGATGTTGCTCAAGCACTACACTTGCAACCATCTGACATCAAGGGGCATTGGGAAACTAGAAGCGGTGTCAAAGGCTTCTTGGCAAAATTCTTGTTTGAGAAGGCACAAGAGTGTTGGAATTCATCGGACCTACAAGCCTTTGAAGAAATTGTGGCACTCCTCATTTATGGGTTGGTCTTGTTCCCAAATCCTGACCAGCTTATAGATGTCAACGCCGTCAAGATCTTCTTATCCCGGAATCCAATACCAACATTGCTTGGGGACATTCTTCACTCATTTTACACACGAACAATGAGAAAGATGGGTGTTCTCATGTGCTGTACTCCTCTCCTTGCAAGGTGGTTTATTTCGCACCTTCCACAATCTGTCTTGAAGAATGACCAAGGATTAAGGTGGTCACAACGGTTGATGACCCTCACTCACTCTGATGTACATTGGTGTTCTCGGTCCAGAGAAAATGTCATCATCGTCGATCGTTGTGGAGAGTTCCCTAATGTTCCATTGCTTGGCATTAGAGGAGGCATTACCTACAACCCTTGTCTAGCTTTGAGACAATTTGGATATGCACGGAGGGATGGCCCTCACGACATGTTGATTCCTGACCTAGTTTTTGACTTCGACAACGATGCGCAAGGACTTCGCCAAAGATTCATCAGAGCTTGGAGGATGCCTAACAAGGTAGACAGTAAGACACTGGGACACAAGAACTCCATCCCTCTTGAGCCTTATCTCAAGTGGGTACGAGCCCGAGCCCAGAGTTTAATGATGCCTTACCCTCATGTTCTCCCTATGATTAAAGATCCCGTTAAGGAAGGAGAGGTTCCCTACACCATCCTATATCCTGACATGCCTACATCGTGGGAGGAGATGCAGAAGAGTTGGATCCAACTCAAGGAGGAACATGACACTTTTGAAGCCAGCTTCTACGCCAGTGAGAAGAAGGTTTTGGAGCTTACCCGCCGACTCCATGAGGAAGAGACCCTTAACACCTACATCGCACCAAAGAGGATGCGCAACATCTTTTTACCTTGAGAAGTTTTTTGTAATATTTGGCCCATGGGGCATTTATGTACTGACAAATTTCTTCTTATTAATATGACGTGCGTTCTTTTTGTTTACAACAATTTTGAATTTGCTAAATCCTTGAATGCATTGTATACATAAGCATATCATTCATCATACGCATAAGCAGGTCTCCACACCAGGTTTCCTTATCTTTCTGTTGTTTATTTCAGTAAGATGGATCTCGAACAGACGGTCAAGGACTTGCAGTCTCAGAACTCACAGTTTCAACATCTCCTGATGACCTTGGCTAAGGGTCAGGATGATCTAAAGGCCCTGCTGGGGAACAAAGAGCAAGTGAAAAGGAAGAAGAAGAGAATCGGGGTGGCTACCCTAGGAAGAAGGTTTGAGGGTGAAGCCAGAAGAGTGCTTGAATTTCCCCCTACATCTGAAGAGGGAACCAGTAAAGGGAATGCGGCTGCAATACCTTCCGAATCCGAAGCTGAAGAAGAGGAGGCTGAAGAGGACGAAGACTACTCTGATCAACAATACCCGCCCGCCGATGACAAGTACAAGGGGTTGGAAGACAGGTTGGCAGCTATGGAGCTGCAGAGAGTTCCTGGCTTAGATTTCAAAGATTTGGGATTAGTTGCTGGAATTGTGATCCCCTCGAAGTTCAAAGTGCCAGTTTTCGCAAGATATGACGGGCTGTCCTGCTCGAAGATGCATCTCAGATCATATGTAAGGAAGATCCAACCTTACACTGCAGACAAGAACCTATGGATCCATTTCTTTCAGAATAGCCTTTCAGGGGCTCAGCTTGAGTGGTTCTATCAACTGGATGGAGCCAGTATCTGAAACTGGGAGGACTTGGCTACTGCATTTTATAAACAGTATCAGTACAATTCTGACCTCGCTCCCACGCGTACCCAACTTCAGGGTATGTCACTGGGGACGGGCGAAGGTTTTAAGGAGTATGCGCAAAAGTGGAGAGACTTGGCTGGCAGGATGCAGCCACCTTTGACTGACCGTGAACTTGTTGACATGTTCCTGGGGACCCTTTCCGGTCCATTCTTCAACCATATGATTGAGAATTCCTCTGCTGGGTTTACAGATTTGATCTTGACTGGTGAAATAATAGAAACTGGTATCAAGTCAGGGAAGATACAGAAGGGTGCCTCCACAAGCACTGAAAAGAAGCCCTTCAAGAAGGAAGCCAATGCTGTTTATGGTCCCAGAAGACAAATTAAGCCGGAACGCCGCCAAGCGGTCAATGCTTTGGTAATCTCAAAGCCTGTTGCTGCTCCTCAGTAGTATAATCAACAAAGGGGTGAGAGGCCCAAAAGGCAGTACACTCGGCTCAGTATGACCCTGTCTCAGATTTTGCCACAACTACTATCAACCAATCTGGTAACTGTCAAAGAAGCTCCGAAGGTAGTGAACACAGCTTCTCCTAAGTACAACCCCAACGCCCGTTGCGCTTATCACTCTGATAGCCCGGGGCATACTACGGACGATTGCTGGGCTCTGAGGAATAAGGTTCAGGACCTTATTGATGCTAAAGAAATACAGTTTGAGGCGCCCGAAAGACCCAATGTTGTGACTGCTCCTATGCCCCAGCATGGAGCGAATGCTGTGGAAGAAGACCGGTATGTAGCCTCCGTGGAAGAGATTGTTACTCTGTTATCGATTGTTAAAAGGAACCTGTTGCTAGCCGGTTTATTTCTGGGATGTGGTAAAGGTTGCCTTCTATGTGCTATTTCACCTGTTGGTTGTCCCTTGCTGAAATCAGGTATCCAAAGCCTGATGGATAGCAAAAAGATCTTGTTCGAAAAGATTGCCGTTCTTGCTGTCCCTGCTGAAGAAGTTTCTATTGTCACTATTTTCAACAAACCTCCTAAGGCTCCCTCAAAGAAGCCTGTCAAAATCATGTCCACTCAGAAGATTGCTCCTATCATCATTACTGTTCTGGGGCCCCTCCGCTATACATCCGACAAAGTTGTCCCATGGCACTATGGGGCAGATGTTTATGTTCTTGGAATAAAACAAGAGTTTGATACAAGTACCGGCGTCAGTAACATCACCGGGCCTGCCAAAATTACTCGCAGTGGTAGGCTGTTCTCGCCAGATATTGCGCCACCAGCTATTCAGAAACCTCTTGTCATTTCACCTACAAGTGTGCCTGCTTCCCTTCCTAATCAAGTTCCTGTTTCTACCCCTGCTGCCGAGTCATCTGACGCTCGGGGCAAAGGGATTGCTACTGATTTGCCTGCCCTGACGGAGGCACCAAAGACAACCACTGTTGAAGCCTCCCAGCAAGAGATAGAGGAGATTCTTAAGATCATTAAGAAAAGTGATTTCAACGTAGTTGAGCAGCTGGGGCACACCCCATCAAAAATCTCTATGCTATCATTGTTGTTGTGTTCAGAGGCCCATGCCAAGGCCCTGATCTCCTTCCTGAAGACGGCCCATGTGCCGCAAGAAACATCTGCTGATCAATTTACTGATTGTGTGGCCAACTTGACTGCCGATAATGGTTTGGGCTTCTCTGAGCTGATCTGACTGCCAAGGGAAAGAACCATAACGACGCCCTGCATGTCTCCATTGAATGCAGGGGCACTACTCTTACCCATGTGTTGGTAGACACCGGTTCTTCATTGAACGTATTGCCCAAGAAGGCCCTAGACAGGTTGGATTGTGAGGGTTTGAAGCTCAAGCCTAGTAACATTGTTGTCCGAGCCTTTGACGGTTCGAAAAGGATGGTACATGGGGAAGTTGACATTCCGATCAGGGTTGGCTCTCAAGTTTTTGATTCTACTTTCTATGTGATGGACATCCGTCCATCCTACTCTTGTTTGCTGGGTCTTCCATGGATCCACAAGGCTGGAGCTGTGACCTCCATACTACATCAGAAACTTAAGTACCCGGTTAGAGGAAAGATTGTTACAGTTCAGGGGGAAGAGGAGTATATGGTCAGCCACCTCAACTCGTTCCGGTACATAGAAATGGATGGGGAATTCATTGAGACTCCATTCCAGCATTTTTAAGAGGTGCCTCAGACATTGGCATCAGCTGAAACTGTGATTGAAGACCCTTCTTTGAAGATGTCTTCCTTAAAGGATGCCCGGGCTGTGATTGAGAAGGGTGAGTGTGCAAACTGGGGCCGACTTCCTGATTTCACTCCAAAGACTGACAAGTTTGGTTTGGGCTTCACTGCAGAGGCTCAGAGGGCTGTTCGTAAGGCAAGAGTTGGAAGACCTCCTGTGTTCATCACCAACCCGGGAGTGAATGCTATTGAAGACGACGTGGAGGAATCTGAATTCGACATCTGGATCTACCTAACAACCGACGGTGGACCAAGCAACTGGATTGCCAAAGACTTCACACCTATTACTTTTGTCACTCAGTAATGAACTCTTTTGTTTTCAATTTGTAACAAACAATATGTTGAAACTTTTATGGCTCGGTGTCTTACCCGAGGCACCGTGGCTTCATTTGTGAGGGCTTTTGTGTGTCATTTTCATATATCATCAATAAAAACATTGGACGTTTGTTGCATTTCAAAATCTTGTGCTCCTTTTCTTTCTTTATTATATATTGCAAAACAGCTATATTTACACACACTCACTTATACAGGTTCCAATCCACTCTGGATCTCGTTGGTAACGGCTCTGCTACTACCAGTTATGACTTCGAAAATCCGATCAACTTAGCCGAAAACGAAGGTGAAGATGATTGCGAAGTGCCTGGTGAACTTGCAAGACTGCTACTCCAGGAAGAGAGGGCCATTCAGCCACATGAAGAGCCTGTGGAAACGGTAAATCTGGGTACTGAGACAGACAGAAAGGAAGTCAAGATTGGTGCCAATCTAGAGCTCAGTGTGAAACAACGGTTGATTCAGATGCTGCATGACTATGTGGAAATCTTTGCCTGGTCGTACGAAGACATGCCTGGGTTGGATACCGACATTGTGGTTCATCACCTGCCTACCAAGGAAGACTGCCCTCCGGTTAAACATAAAGTCCGCCGTATGCGTCCAGAAATGTCCGAGAAAATCAAGGCTGAGGTTATGAAACAATTTGATGCCGGATTTCTAGCAGTGACTTCTTACCCTCAGCGGATTGCCAACGTATTTCCAGTGCCGAAGAAAGATGGTAAGGTCCGAATGTGTGTTGATTACAGGGATTTGAACAGGGCAAGCCCTAAGGATGATTTCCCTCTGCCTCATATCGACGTTCTGGTCGACAACACTGCTCAGCATAAAGTATTCTCCTTCATGGACGGCTTCTCCGGTTATAATCAGATCAAGATGGCTCCTGAAGACATGGAGAAGACCACCTTTGTTACTCAGTGGGGCACCTTTTTCTATAAGGTCATGCCTTTTGGGTTGAAAAATGCTGGGGCAACCTACCAACGTGCCATGGTTGCTTTATTTCATGATATGATCCATCACGAGATAGAAGTATATGTCGATGATATGATTGCAAGGTCCCAAACTGAGGAGGAACACCTTGACCATCTACGAAAGCTGTTTGACCGTCTGAAGTTGTACAAGCTGAGGTTGAACCCGAACAAATGCACCTTTGGGGTAAGATCTGGAAAATTGCTAGGCTTCATCGTAAGCGACAAATGCATTCAAGTGGACCCTGCCAAAGTGAAAGCCATACAAGAGATGCCAACTCCCAAGACAGAGAAAGAAGTCAGAGGCTTTCTAGGACGATTGAACTACATTGCCCGATTCATCTCACATCTAACTGCTACCTGTGAACCAATCTTCAAGCTGCTGAAGAAAGATCAAGTAGTACGTTGGAACGATGAATGTCAGGACGCTTTCGAAAAGATCAAAGAGTATCTCCAAGAACCACCCATTCTTATGCCACCGGTTGAAGGGAGACCTCTAATCTTATACTTGACAGTACTTGACAACTCAATGGGGTGTGTGCTGGGGCAGCATGACGAGTCTGGCCAAAAAGAGCATGTTATTTATTACCTTAGAAAAAAGTTTACCGACTATGAGACTCGATACTCACTGCTCGAGAAAACTTGCTGCGCTCTGGTATGGGCTGCTCGCCGACTGAGACAGTATATGTTGACTCACACTACTCTGTTGATTTCAAAAATGGATCCAATCAAGTACATATTCGAAAAGCCTGCTCTGTCTGGAAGAATAGCAAGATGGCAGATGATCTTGACGGAATATGACATCCAGTACACGACTCAGAAAGCAATCAAGGGAAGTGTATTGGCAGACCATTTGGCATACCAGGCAGTGGACGACTATCAGTCAATGAATTTTGAATTTCCAGACGAGGATATCATGGTAGTGACTGATTGTGAAGTACCTGGACCGAATGAAGGACCTGAGGAAGGATCCCGATGGTCTATGCACTTTGACGGAGCCTCGAACACCTTGGGTAATGGTATCGGCGTTGTGATCATATCCCCTAAAGGCACTCATACTCCACTTACTGCCCGACTATGTTTCAACTGCACCAACAATATGGCAGAGTATGAGGCATGTATCATGGGTCTTCAAGCTGCAATTGACTTAAGGATCAAGTTTCTGAGTGTCTTCGGAGATTCCGCTCTCGTGATCAATCAGGTCAAAGGCGAGTGGGATACGAAACACCCAAATCTTATTCCTTACAAGGAGTATGTGCTGACATTGCTTCCCCACTTCGAGGAGATAACTTTTGAACACTTCCCAAGAGAGGAGAATCAGTTAGCGGACGCGTTGGCTACAATGTCTTCTATGTTCAAAGTCAAATGGGACAACGAGGCTCCCCGGATCATTATCTGGAAGTTAGATGAACCTGCACATTGCTGCGATCTCGAGACCGAAGAGGTAACTGAAAAACCTTGGTATCATGAAGTGAAAAGGTACCTTGAAGCTCAAAAATACCCCGAAGGCGCATCTGTTAATGACAAGAAGTTCCTGAGAAGGTTTGCGGCAAAGTTCTTCCTCAGCAATGGCATTCTCTACAAGCGAAACCATGATTCGACCTTACTACGTTGTGTGGATAAGACTGAAGCAGAAAAGATCATGGCAAAGCTACATGAAGGTACCTTCGGAACACATTCCAGTGGACATACCATGGCAAAGAAAATCCTTCGGGCAGGATATTTCTGGTCCACAATGGAAGCCAACTGTTATCAGCATTCTCGGACATGTCACAAGTGCCAGATCTATGCTGATAAGGTGCACATTCCTCCGGTCCCTCTGAACGTCTTGACAGCACCTTGGCCTTTTGCAATGTGGGGCATTGATATGATCGGCGAGATCCGACCTATGGCATCTAACGGGCACCGCTTCATCTTGGTAGCGATTGATTACTTCACAAAGTGGGTTGAAGCAGCTTCCTACGCCACCGTAACCAAGAGCGTCGTGGCACGGTTCATTCGGCACAACCTGATCTGTCGATACGATGTACCTGAGAGGATCATTACGGATAATGGTACCAATCTTAACAACAAGATGATCACTGAGCTCTGCGAGCAATTCAAGATACAACACCACAACTCTTCTCCCTACCGGCCGAAGATGAATGGGGTCGTAGAAGCAGCAAATAAGAACATCAAGAAGATTGTGCAAAAGATGACAGTGACCTATAAAGATTGGCACGAGATGTTACCGTTTGCTCTTCATGGGTACCGTACCTCAGCACGGACGTCAACAGGGGCAACTCCCATTTCCTTGGTCTATGGCATGGAGGCAGTCTTGCCCATTGAAGTCCAGATACCCTCTCTCCGGATAATGGAGGATGCAGACTTGAGCGAAGATGACTGGATCCAGACTCGGCTAGATCAATTAAACCTGGTTGATGAAAAGAGACTCACTGCTATTTGTCATGGTCAGACGTACCAAAAACGGATGATCAGGGCATTTAACAAGAAAGTCAGACGACAAGAGTATCAAGTCGGGGACCTGGTAATCAAGCGCATCATTCTTCCTCAAAGTGATCCCAGGGGCAAATGGACCCCTACGTACGAAGGGCCATTTGTGGTTAAACACATCTTCTCAGGAGGAGCCATGATTCTAACCACCATGGATGGTGACGACCTTCCTCACCCCGCCAATGCAAACATAGTAAAAAGATACTACGCATGATAAAAGACCCGCTAGGTTGACACACCTAGGCAAAAATAAGGGCTTCCCGGCGAACCAAAAGGGTTCGGGCAAAAATAAGGGATGAAAATGAAAAAAATCTGTACACCCGGCAAGCCGAAAACCTGAAAAGGCGGCTTGGGCAAAAATGGGTATCCCGGTGGACGGAAAACCCGAAAGGGCGGTCCAGGAAAAAGTTAGGGATAAAGCGTAATACTATGTCTCATTGGATCACCTTGCATCCAGAATTCGACATCAACTATCAGACTTCGGCTACAATCAATCAGCTTCATCTTCGACTAGGCAGCAAAGTGATGAGACGCTTGAAGACATAAAGGCGATAGCAGAGTTGGAACCCAGTGGAATTATTTTTCACATAACTGTTTTGTTTCCTTTTCACAAAATTGTATAAACTCTATCTGGTTCGGCGACGTTCTCTTACTAGGACGTCAGCCTCTTGTACAAAAACACCTATTTTCAGGCAAATTCAAAATCAATACAAGCTCAATTTGTCAGACAAATTATCCATTTGTTTTTCCTTTATCTGTTTTGTTTTGCGAAGAACGTCCAATGTTCATTTTTTTTATATATGAATTTGACATTAATTGCTAATCATGAATAGTTGCATGCGAAACAAAGGACTAATTACAGGTGACATCAGAAACATGGGCAATTTAGAATTGTCTAAGCGATCTAGTTGCTCTGTCCACCAAGGTACCAAGGTAGGTTCGGCTGAAGAATGTAACCAGGTCACCTCAACTCCCCACAGAGTAAGACCAGATTCAGCAATACTCTCCTCAAGTAGAGTTGGTTTCCCATCAGCCCTGAAAAGGCACAATATTCCCCTAGCAAGTCAGCGATACTCTCCTCAAGCCGAGTTAGTCTACTATCAACCTTAAGGAAGTTGGGTATCCCCAGAAGATCTAAACATTCCCCAGCGGAGTATAGATATTCCTCAGTAAGCATCCCCGACAGTCTTAATATAAGATTATTCCCCGGCGGAATACAGGCATCCAGTATAGCCATTCCCCAGTACAGTTTAAAAGTGTCCCCAGGAGAGTGGAAACCACATCCCCAGTGAAGTCGCCGGTAGATTCTGAAGCTTATCCCCAGTAGGTTCTGGAAGCTTATCACCTGCAGAGTACGAACGCATCTCCCGTTTTCATTCAAAGGTTATTTCCCCACCAGGGTATAACTGGGTTATCCTCAGCTAATTACCACAGAAAGATCGTCCTCGGCGAAGTTCTTGCTATCCCCCAGCGGAGTTCATCAAGTTCCCCAACATAACTTATCAACGGTATCCCCAGCGGAGTTCTCATCAAAACCTCAGCGAAGTATCCCTTCCCACAGAGTAATACCCTGTAGAGTAATCTCTTCACCTATTTTATTCCCCTCAGAGTAATCTCTCCAACAAGTTTATTCCCCAACGGAGTCATCTTCTCCTACCGGTTTATTCTTGCAACCATCATCCCCAGCGGAAACGAAGAGCTCTACTCTTCAACATCAGCCTTGGATTCAACAAAATTCCCGGCACTCGTCAAGGATTTATTTTCCTAGACGCAAATACCTTTATAGACATTTCACATTTCATACATCCTGCTTACATACATGATAAAGTGCATACAACACTATCTCATTTTGAACATCATGACATCATGCATTTCATATATCGTAACATTGCATACAACTGATGTTTTTGCCTTTTCAGGAAAAGATCAATCTAAAGATGATTGTTATCAACTATCGCAATTCCAGATTCGATTCCTGTATCTAGCCAGGGCATGTTTGTGAGTGATTGATTATGGATTCGACACCTGTATCTAGCCAGGGCACATCTGCATGAAGAGTTTGAAGATCAACCCCTGTAACAGGCCAGGAAATTATCTTTCATTCTCAGGTCAGAGGTCGACACCTGTATCCAGCCAGGAAAGCTATCTCCACCAATATGTTGCAAATTCCAGATTCGATTCCTGTATCCAGCCAGGGCATATCTGTAGACGACCAATTCCAGATTCGATTCCTGTATCTAGCCAGGGCATATCTGTGATTGATTAATTGTAGATTCGATACCTGTATCCAGCCAGGGCATATCTGCATAAACAGTTTAGAGATTCGATACCTGTATCCAGCCAGGGCACGTCTGTAAACAACCTTTTGAAGTTCCAGATTCGATTCCTGTATCTAGCCAGGGCACATCTGTGAGCAACTAATTGTGGATTCGACTCCTGTATCTAGCCAGGGCATGTCTACACGAAGAGTTTGAAGATCAACACCTGTAACAGGCCAGGAAACCATCTTCCTTTCTCAAAATACGCAAGTTCTCGCTAATTAATCTCTTACGCGATCAACACTTCCAAATGGCATCTATAAGCCCATTCCCGACAAGGTTCTGTCACACCTCCAGATGGCATCTATAAGCCCATCCTCCTATCCACCATCTCTCCCAAATGGCATCTATAAGCCCATTCCCGCCATCACATTGCTGATACTCCAGTATGCGAGTGCAAATTTCAGGGCACTCTAGTGTCCAATCTCCTTTTACCTTCGAGTCGCGAAAGGCAAACTTGCCAATCTAACTCTTCAGGTTCAAGAAGATTGAACAGGGGAAACTGTTGTACCCCAAAATTTTCCCTCCCATTTCCTTAATATTTTCTCACCACAAGACCCTTGGAGCTCAAGATCCAGTTAGAGTTTGCTCTGCTCAAGACTCCTCCTTGCACTGTTGACCCAAATTAGGGTTTGAGTTTGCACAAAGATGTTTTGACCTAAAAGGCCCAAAGCGACTTTCATGCTTCATATTAGACTCACAAGTTTATCCATACCAAGTTTCAAGCCTTGATTCCAATCTTTGCCCAGTCAACTGGATAATTGACCTAGAAATCAACTGTATTGGGGAAAAAGTCAATTGTGGTCAATTGACAGTCAAACCTCATGAAATTTGACCCACATCAACATTATGAACTCATATGGACCATTTGACCAAGTTTGGATCACAAATCCACAAGAAATTTGATCAGATCACCAAAAGGGCAAAATGGTCATTTTTAGGGTTTTGACTGCACAAAGGCAATTTTTGACTGTTTGACCTAACCAATGGAAATTCAAGCTCCCATATGGACTCAAGGACTCAATGGCATTGTCTTGACATGTTCAACAGGTTCAAAAGATCCCAAATGCACAAGATTGACAGATGAATTTTCCAGTCAACTGAGCCAAATTTGATTGTATACTAAAAAGTCAAACTTTGACTTTTTGGTCAAAATCAAGTGTCAAGATTCATTTTTCATCAAAACATGTCAAATCATGAAACTTGTTCATCAAGAAATCAAAAATCACAAATTAGGGTTTGAAATGAAGAATTTTCATAACTTAGAATTTTTCTAAGTTATGAAAATCCCTAATTTTTTCCTAACTTTGCCCCATTTTTTCATCAATATGCATTTGGATTCAAACAAAACTCAAAACATGAAAGTTGTATTCCATTGCAAAATCTACAATTTTGATTCACAAAGTTTCCTCAAAAGAAGCTTGTAGCTCAAGTTACAATTTTTGGAACAAGGGTGCAAAACATTCTTAACTTAGAAAATTTTTGACCTATTTTAGGCAGGATTTTTGCCTAACTTCATGGCCACTTTTCACATGCTTCCACTTGGAATTTCAACTTGCATTACAAATATGGATTGCAGTACACATTCCAAGCTTTCCAAAATGTCCAAGAACCTCTCAAACACCCTTGTGGTTAGGGAGAATCGAATTTGTCAATATGGGCAAAAGTCACTTTGTTCATGAGCCATTTCCATGTTCATAACTTGTGCATTTTCAAACTCAGCATGTGCAAGCTACATTACAGGTCTCTAAACCCTTCAACACTCAAAAATTAAATGCTAAACCATTGTGCCAAGATGTTATTCTATGCATTTGGTCATTACATGGAGAATTAAGCCTTAATTAGAAAAAGCAAGTTATCCATTTTTGAAAAGGTGAACTTTATGTCAAGTTTACAATCTATGAGGTACAATGCAGATCTTTGAGGCACAAGTTCATGAGCAAAGTCCACTGATCAAGGGTGATTTGTGCAGAATACTTGAGGGGCCTGCATAAGCCTAGAAACCAAGTTGACAAACTTTGCTTAAGATAGAAGAAACATTGCATAACTGACCACATCTCACATTGCTGCAACCACAAGCCAAGACAAACTTTCTCCATACTTTCCATACTCCCTAACAGACCTAAAACACGAGCCTTTAACCATTGATCCCTCCTCATACAGAAAATCACCATTTTGCTGCACAAAACAGGGCATCCCTGCAGATTGAGTGGCACAGCTCATTTCCATCGTGCATTTTCATCCAAACCACTTCATACACCTTCCATAACATCCATACAAGCTATTCCAAGCATTGAACTGGAACTGTAACACCTCTAACCAGTTTTTCCATTTTCACTTTTCTCCCTTGCAGGTTGACTTCTGTAGCTTGATACAACAAGATTCAAAGCACACCAAGCATTAGAGAAGCACCCCTGAACTTCAAGCAAGCTGTACAAGTCTTCACCTTGCCTTGAAAGTACCTCCATTGTCATACACGATCCAAGCTGAACAGGTAAGTTCATGGACTTCTATCCCTCAATCTAGGAAGAGTTAGGTTTAGGTTTATGAATGAAAAATGCACTACTCATGGCCCTGAAGCTACACATATAATTACTTTGCATTTATGTTATGTGTGCTGAGAGAATTTGTAACCTGAATATTAGAAAAAACTTAGGTCAGGAATTAGGGATGAAGAAATTCTCTTTCGTTTCTTAGAGTTAAGTTAAGTTCTTTATATGTCTAGATTCGTCTCTTGATGCTCTACATTTTTGGTGTTATGAGTTTTGCTTGAAAGTCCAGGAATCAGGAGTTAGGAAACGCGTTTTGTTGTTGTTCAAACCAGTCTGGAGGTTGAAGACAACTCCTCTTGGGCTGGGCCTGAGTTTGACTTTCTATTTGCATCACACATTTTCCACTTGCACCCCCTGGCCCTTTTTGAGATATATTTGTCATTTTTGATTTTTTTCCTTTTGATTTTGATTTTATATTTTTATCCAAACATGAAAAAACATTAAAAATATTGTTCTCACATTTTTTGCATTTTATTTGATATTTATTTTGTTTCATTTAGTTTTATATGTAAATAAACATAAATATACTCTTATTTAAAAATACCAAAAATAATACAAACATTTTTATTTTTTGATTTTTATTTTATTTTATCTTTTGAAAACATTTTATAAAAAATATACTTTTTTTGTAAATAATAAATATTGTTATTTTTGTACATATTTAATATATTTAGTAAATATTATAAATACTTATATATTTATTAGAATATTTAGGGAAAAATATAAAAAATAATACATTTTTATTTTTATTAATATTTAACTTAAAAAATCACTTTTTATAATATACTTCCTTTTTATTTATTTTTTGTACATAATTAATAAATATTGCATATATTAAATAATTATTACATTTTATTTAGCAAAATTAGGGTTTGCCCTAAAAACATAAAAATATCCAAAATTATTCATTTTTATTTTTGTTTATTTGTCACATGAAAAATACCTTTTTACATACATATAAAAATCATTTTTTGCATCTTGCATATTTATTTTATTTATTTAATTATTGTACAATTAAATACCTTGTAAATTTCAATTTGGATGTAATAGTTAGATTTAAATTTCTTGCTAAAATATCCCCATTTGAACATTTGTACCCCCATCCCATATTTGTGTTGTAATAGTTTAGGACTTTAAATTTCGCACTTTAAAGCTTTCTAATTATACCATGATAGACTTAGGTTTTTGTATGCAAAAATCAACCAAAAAATAGTTTGACCTAATTCAAGATAAACAAGCATGAAAATGGACAACACCAATCACACTTGCACCCCTAGGGTTACTCCACTTGTTGCCTTCAATAATGGGCCATGTTGCATGTTGAGTTTCTTTGGCAAAAACCAAACAAATCAAAATGATCATAGTCCCTCGATGACGCTTTCGAAAGTTGCCTAAAAATGATCATGTCCCTCAAAAGGAAAAATTGCCCAAAGACACTTGGCACCATTGCAATCATGGTCTAAACGATGACCCGCGCCCGTCCCGTTCACATCCTAACACAAGATTGTCCACCAAATACAATGGTGGAACAAAATTGTTAAAAGGGTTAAAACATAGAGAAAACCTTTGAGAAATTTAGGGTAGATAGCTCTCGGTTACTTGCCAACTTGCAAAACAAAAAACACTTGCCTATTTTTCAAAACCCCACATCACAACACACTTTCAAAACAACTTTCAAAAACATTGAAAACTTTTCAAAAGACATACACCTTTGTATACATCTCAACATGGATCATTAAAAAAGTTGCCACCACATTGGCCTCTTTTCAAAACATTTTCAAACCCACACACAAAGCACCATTTCAAACAATTGAAAAATCAAGGCAAGTTGATCTAAGCAAGTAACTAAGAGCCCATGGATAACCATGGATAGAAAGGGTGCTAATACCTTCCCTTTCTATAATCTACTCCCCGAACCCAAGAAAACATCTCAAAGGTTTTTGTTGTGCTTTTTAACCTTTCCTTAGGATAAAATAAAAAGTCGGTGGCGACTCTTGCTCAACCGAAACATTTGCAAAAACAAACGCAAAATCTCAAGTCAGTTCTCCCACCGTATCACAGCCGCCAACATGGTCGGGATGGTTAAGATGGCCGAGATGGCAGTTGCCCTGGCCGGGGAGGGGGCAGACTCTGATCGTGTCGAAGAGCTGGAACAGGAGAAAGCTTCCCTTGCCGTGAGCTCACGAAAGTTGAAGGCTGCCCTGGAGCGCTCTGAGGAGATGTTCCGCGAGCAAGCCGAGCTGCTGGCCACGGAGAAGGAGAACTCGGGGAAGGTTGCCGAGGAGAGGGACTACTTTCGACTGGACCGGGAACACTTGGAAACCGACAACGGGCGTCTCTCCAAAGAGGTCGAGGATCTGAAGGCTGCCATGCTTCCCAACGAAGATGAGCCAGAGGAGACAGCTCCCTTGCGGAGTCTCTCGGAATTGGTCGCTCGTATTTAACTCCTCGAGACGGATTGTGTTGGCGCCTTGGCGGATGGCTTTGAGGCCGCGGTTAGCCAGCTCACTTTATTGAATCTTGA
Source organism: Vicia faba (assembly GCA_948472305.1). NCBI lineage: Eukaryota > Viridiplantae > Streptophyta > Magnoliopsida > Fabales > Fabaceae > Vicia > Vicia faba. The sequence goes on from OX451740.1 coordinate 376,610,507, forward strand.
TCTGAATATCGAAGGGGCGAGCTTCATGTCCCAGATCATCGACGGCCAGGTCGTGCCTCCGCCCGAGTCTCCTGTCGTCGATGCTGGTAGTCCCGGGGAAGTCTATCCGTGAGATTCTGGTCGGGCCTGCGCGCCTGTTTATTGATAGTTGTTTTTGGGGCCTGTGTGCCCGTGCATATTTTTTGGGCATGCGTGCCCGTTCTTGTAATTTCTGAACATCGTCGGCCTTCTTGGTCGGTTTATTTCTATTTGTTTTTTGCTTACGAGCTTTTGAATGAATGTTTGTTTCGACCTTAATTTTTTTCCCGTGTCTATGTTTTCATATTTTGTGATAAAATTTTCCTAAGTTATGTCCCCGAGTCTCGCCCGTGCTTGGCTGTCACTTTGTGGCAAATTTGCCTAAGTTTTTTCCTCGGGACATGCTTGTGCTCGACTTGCTATGTGGTGAAATTCGCCTAAGTTGCATCCTCGAGTCACGTTTGTGCTCGGCTGCGGCTTTGTGGTGAATTTCGCGTAAGTTACAACCTCGAGTGGAGATTCTTTTCGACCCATTAGATGGTCCGACGTACTTCAAGATGCGTCGGGCGTGCGGAGTAAAGCCGCTTACTCGGGCGGATGAACCGGATCAGGGTTGCTTTCCCGTGGCGTGAACTGCCCATCGTGAGCTGGGTGTTCTGCCCTACGGGTACTTCAACGGTGGAGCTCGATTAAGGTGTCCATGTCGGGCACTGTCGTTCATGCTCATTTGGTTGAACGACGTTATGTCGTTTGGGCGTAGATTGGGCATGTACCTTGGCCTTTCTACGTGGTCGAGACGTTTCTCTCTGTTGACCGGATGTGATTGTCTGACGACGAGAGTCCTTGGGGTGAAGGGTTTTTTAACTATAGTACTACTTTAGTTTAGCAGCGTTCCAGGGTCGTGGCAGTGGTTCTCCGTCTAGTTGCTCGAGGTAATATGCCCCGGTACCTGTGGTGCCGTGGACGCGATAAGGCCCTTCCCAGTTCACGGCCAATTTCCCTTCGCGGGAGTCTTTCTAGTTTCTTCGCAACACCAGGCTGCCTATTTCGATCGCGTTTAATGACCTTGTCATTGTGACGTAGGGCCACTCGTTGTTTTAGGGTGGCCTCGCGCAGGGCGGCCCCCGATCGAATTTCCTCAACTAAGTTGAGTTCGTCTCTGAGGGCCTCATCATTCATTTCTTCGTCGAGGGGATTTTCTGTCCGCCTGGAGGGTTCCCTGATTTCTACTGGGATGACGGCCTCGGTGCCGTACGTTATTCGAAAGGGGGTCTCGCCCGTCGTCGAATGGGGCGTGGTGCGGTATGCCCACAAGACACTGTGCAGCTCCTCGACCCAGCCTCTTTTTGCTTCACCGAGCCGGCGTTTGAGTCCCCGGAGGATGACTCTGTTCGCAGCCTCGGCTTGCCCGTTGGTTTGAGGGTGCTCGACCGAGGTGAAGTGTTGTTTTGTTCCCAGTTTGGTGACGAAGTCTTGGAATCCGTGGTCGGTGAATTGGGTGCCATTATCGGTCACCAGTGCTCTCGGGATCCCGAATCTGGCGAGGATGTTTCTTTTGTAGAAACGGAGGATATTGTGCGAGGTGATCTTCGCGAGAGCCTCGGCCTCTATCCATTCCGTGAAGTAATCCACGGCCACAATGAGGAATTTGTTTTGGTAAATTCCTTGCACGAAAGGTCCGAGGATATCCATCCCCCACCATGCAAACGGCCACGAAGACGACAGTATGCTCAGCTCGTGAGGGGGAGCGAGGTACATGTCGCCGTGTCTCTGGCACTTGTCACACTTCTTAACGTGTTCCTTGGCGTCCTGTTGCATTGTCGGCCAGTAGTACCCCGCTCGTAGGGCTTTCCTCGCCAAGGACTTATCGCCCATGTGTTGGGCGTTAATCCCTTCGTGTATCTCCTGCAACACCTCGGGGACTGCGGATTCGTCGATGCATTTCAAGAGGGGAATGGAGAATCCCCTGCGGTATAGTTTGTGCTCGAGCACCACGTAGGAGCATGCTCGTCGCTTCGTTATGGTTGCATCTGTCTGGTTCGAGGGGAGTTCGCCCTTCGTCAGAAAATTGTACACCAGGGTCATCCAGGACGAGGCATATCCTATAGGGTGAACCTCGACTAGTGTCGAGGGCCTTTTGATGCCCGGGCGTGACAGGGATTCTTGTATGACGGATTTGTTTCCTCCCTTCTTTCTCGTGCTCGCGAGTTTGGACAATATGTCTGCCCTTGTGTTTTGCTCGCGCGGGACATGTGATATTTCTGCTCGCTCAAACTTTGTCATGTATTTTTTGACTAAGCTTAAGTATTCGACGAGACTGTCGTTTTTGCATTGGTAACTCCCTTGGACTTGGGAGGCAACGAGTTGTGAGTCTGTGAAGATTTGTATCTCGCGGGCTCCCAGGTCCTCGGCTAGCCTCAGTCCTGCGAGCAGGGCCTCGTACTCTGCTTGTTTATTTGACGTCGGGAATGAGAGGGTTAACGAGTGTTCAATCACTATGTCTTCCTCATTTTCCAGGAGGATCCCCGCGCCACTTTCGGAGGAGCTGGAGGCTCCGTCGACGAAGATGGTCCATTTGTGTTCCTTCCCGGCGGGCGGGTCGTGAGCGGTCATTTCCGCAACGAAGTCATCCAGGGCTTGTGCTTTCAGAGCTTTCCTGCTCTCGTATTGAATGTCAAATTAGGAGATCTCTAAGGACCATTTCAGCATCCAGCCCGCCATGTCAGGTCGACCTAAGAGCTGTTTCACCGGTTGGTCGGTTCGTACGATGACCGTGTGGGCCAGAAAATAGTGTCTGAGTCTCCTCGTTGCGTTGACGAGGGCTAGAGCTACATTTTCTATCTGTTGGTACCTGCTTTCGGGTCCTTGTAGGGCTTTGCTCGTGAAATAAACGGGTTTCTGCCCGTCGGTGGTTTCGCGGATAAGAGTCGCGCTGACGGCCTCGTTTGAGACGGCCAAGTATAAGAATAATGGCTCCCTGTCGGTTGGTCGAGATAGCACGGGTGGTTGAGATAGACTTTGCTTTAGGTGGCGCAGTGCCCGTTCACACTCCTCGGTCCATTCGAAGGCTTCTTCTTTGTGAAGGAGTCTGAAGAAGGGGAGGGCGTGCTGAGCGGACCTCGCGACAAAAAAGCGGGACAATGACGTGAGCATGCCGTTCATGACTTGTATTGATTTATTCAGTGTCGGGGTCGGGAGGTCGGAGAATGCTCGACATTTGTCGGGGTTGGCTTCAATTCCTCGTTCTGTTAGGTAGAATCTGAGGAATTTCCCCGCCTTGACTCCGAACGTGCATTTTTCGGGGTTGAATCTCATCTTACATTCTCTTGCTTGGGCGAAGACTGCCTTGAGGTGTGCTGCATGATCGGTGTCTGCTCGAGATTTTACGATCATGTCGTCCATGTAGACCTCGAGCATGTCTCCAATCTGCTTGTGGAAAACCCTGTTCATCATACGTTGGTAAGTTGCCCCGACATTTTTTAGTCCAAAGGGCATTACGTTGTAGTAATAATTGCCCGAGATGGTCATGAAAGTCGTGCAGTGTTTGTCACCCATGGCCATCAGGATTTGGTTATAGCCCGAGTAAGCATCCATGAACGACAACATTTTGTAGCCGGCCGAGTTTTCGACCAGCATATCTATGTTTGGTAAAGGGAAAACATCTTTTGGGCAAGCCCGGTTGAGATCGGTATAGTCAACACACATCCTCCATTTTCGATTATTCTTTTTAACGAGTACAACGTTTGACAGCCAGGTTGAATACCGGGCTTCAGAAATAAAATTCGCCTCTAGGAGGTCTTTTACAGCTTTTTCAGCAGCCTACGTTTTCTCCGGAGACTGCCTACGCCTACGTTGTACTACGGCCTTAACAGCAGGATCTATGGCGAGTCGGTGACAGGCGACCTCAGGGTCGAGTCCAGGCATCTCCGTGGCGCTCCAGGAGAACAGGTCATCATTCTCGCGCAAGCAGACTTTGATCTGCTTCCTTGCCAGGCCGGGGAGGTCGATTCCAATCTTTACTCCTTTGCTCGGGTCTGCGCCGAGGGGGACGAGCTCAAAGTCCCCGTCTGGTATCGGTCGGAGGGGAATTTGCTCGCCGTTGGGAGGTTCATCCTGATCGAAACGAGCATCCATAGCTATAGAGTCGACCTTTGGTGGAGCTTTCTGGACTTCCTCCTTGGCGGGCTCTGGCTTGTCGGACTCCTGTCGTGTCGTCGCCGGTCTTTTGGCGGGCCTTGTCCCGACGTCAACAGTGTCATGTCCCTTAGACGCAGCGTTGAAACACCTCCGAGCAGCGGCTAGGTCTCCCTGGATAGTAGCTACCCATGCCCTTTTGGTGTAGAACTTCATCTTCAGGTGGACGGTGGAGGGCACCGCTGTCAGTTCTGCCAATGTTGGTCTCCCCAGGATGCAGTTATAGAGGGACGGGCAGTCGATGACGAGGAAGCGTACTTTAACCTGCCTTATCGTTGTGCCTTCGCCGAAGGTAACCATGAGCTCGACATATCCCCAAGGTTTGGAGGTCGAGCCGTTGAAGCGCTGTAAGTCCGACCCTACATACGGAGATAGATGGGAGTCGTCCAACTGTAGAGTTCGGAATAATTGGCTATACATTACGTCGACGGAACTTCCTTCGTCGATGACGATGCGGTGCACATCGAAGTTAGTCATTCTTGCCCTTATCAGCAAGGGAATGACTGCGTTGGGGGCTCCCCCGGGGAGTTCTTCCAGGTAGAAGGTGATGGGCTCTGACCTACCTTTTACCCTCTCAAATGTCACTGTTTGCGGAGGTTCCGCGTCGACCAGTTCATCCAGCTTCCTTTTAGCCGAATTGATAGTCAGGTCGTTGAATCCTCCACCATTGATGACCATGGCGGAGGGGAAATATTTCCACCTGCTGTGTGTTGTGAGCGGCTCCTGCAGGTGTTCGGGGACGTTGAAGTCCTCGGGTCTGGTGACGGAGAAGGCGGTCTGGACGGGGACCGACTCGTCAGATGGTCAGGCGTCATCCTCCGACTCTCTTGCTTCCCGGGCGTCACGACGAGGAGCATCGTTTCGCCGATATTGTGCGAGCCTCCCTCCCTTGATGAGGGTTTCAATGGCGTCCTTGAGGTGGACGCATCTTCAGTCATATGACCATGGCTCCTGTGGTACTGACAATACTTGCTCTTGTCCGCTTCGGGCTTGGCGGGAGCAGGTCGGGGACGTTTGACGCCGCCGTCTTTAAAGTCCGTGCTGGCACACTCCACCAAAATGCGCTCGCGGGAAGCTGTGAGCGGAGTGTATTCAGTAAAACGCCCCGAGGGTCCTCTTTGCTCTCGGACTTCTCGGGGTCTGTCCTCTTTTCTTTTCTCCCCGGTTCGTCGAGGAGGAGCAGCTTCCTGGCGCGGGTGTTTACCTTGGGATTTGGTAAACAACCGCTGATCCTCCAAATGGTTACTTATTTGGTTACTCGCAGGATCGATCAGATTGATCCTAGGACATAGGTTGATTTTGAAGTTTTGATTAAATTGGATAAGGCTTTAAATAAAGAGGCTTTAAATGACATAAAGAGGTTTCAAGTAAATTGCATGAAGAAAGGACTTGGTAAAATAAACAAGGCTTAAAGTAAAAGGCTTCGACAGGAATGTAAAGAGGAAAGCAAGTAAATTTCTGGAAAAGTAAATGACTTTGATTAATAAAATTGGTGTTTCACACATACATTTCTCAACAATTCTTTCTCACACGCTGGGTACTCGAATCTATATGAGTGACTTTGTATAGAATTGTGAACACACGCGAGAACTTACATGACTACTACTATTTATACTAAAACATCCCAAGTAACCGTCGGGCAGTTACACTGCTTCGAGATGATTCCACTTGGCACGTTCTCAACGTTCGACGCTCCAGATCTTTGCACGCTACACGTGGTAACTGCTGGAAACCGTTTTCCCTCCAAAAGCTTGAATTTCAAACTGCTCCACTCTGAACCATCGAACACTTTCGTCGAGAGACATCTTCGACGAGAAATTCCTTTGACGTCGAAGGCAACCAACTTATCCCTTGGAAGAAATCTTCTAAGTATTTTGCCATCTTTCGACGGGCATTTCGACAGACTTAGCCAGTCGAAAACATCCTTCAGCTTTAATGGCTGACATCAACAAAACAAAGGTGTCGAATTTAGGAGCCAACAAATTGCCCCCCAAGAATGCCTTATTTCGACTCTGAAAGAAAAAGGCATTCTTTGAAACGCCATTCGACACCTGTCTTTTCACGCTTAGTCACAAATTAACTTGTGCACTTTTTGTTGTTTTCTACCAACTATTGGCAATCCCAAGAAAACCATCATTTATCTGTACCTAGGACGTCACTTTCAGTACGGCGTGCAGTACCAAACGTCATTTCAGAATTTGTCATTATGACAATTCCCAAAAACGAGGACGCACGCTGCGTCCCTCTATTTCTGCAGAACGGCTAAAACAACAGGGGGCTGCCACGCGTCCCACTAGCTCCTGCAATAATTAAATGGCATTTAATGTCCTCGGTTTTGGGGATTTTCCCCCACTACTATAAATAGCAGTAAGTACCCCATTGTGGGACTTTTTACGCCATCTAGCTTTCAAACTTCTCTGTTTTCATACAACTTGTCATCTTTGCAAAAACATTTCCTCCTTCACTTCGTCTTCAACCTCAACACTAACAATGGCATCTGCTTCCAATGCTCCTGGCGCTACTGTACCATCTGAAAACGCTAAACCTAAGGTTTTCGTCACTGCTCCAGTAGTAACTTCTACAGGCAAACGAAGGGTTCCTGAACCCTTGGACATCGCCGTTCGCGATGCCTACTCACGCCACCTTATGATCCCGGTTGGATACTCCAACCAGATCTTTGCTATGTCTGGCCCCATGTATCCAAGTATCTCTGAGGCTATGAAGATCAAGAGCTATTTCCCGGTAGTTGAGAAACTCAAACCGGTTGCATGCGCCAAAAAAGACGCAGAAGACAATGAAGACCCTGCACATGAAAAAATCGACCTCCGCTTCTTCAACAGAGGTGTTAGGGCCTTCAGGTCTGGCCCTAGCCTTACTCCTGATTACGTTGCTTGGCTAGAAAAGATGGAGAAGCACCAAACTTCGATCTGGAAGGATATGGGGATTTTCGACCTGGTGATGCTGTCGAAGACAGGTTTGAACTATTCTCCAGAGATGCTGATAGCTTCTCTGCTGTTCTGGGACTACTCCCACTTTACTTTCCATCTTCCCTGTGGGATGCTAACCCCCACACTCTTCGATGTGGCCGCTATTACTGGCCTTCGACCCACCGGGGACTACTTCGATCCGGAGGAGATGTCGGAAGATCAAATTGGCTTTTCTGACACCAAACCAACATACACCACTTTCATCAACCACTATCACGACAGGTCGACAGATGTTGTGTCGGATGTCGAACACATAGCGTTTCTAGCCCTATGGCTGACTCGCTTTGTATTTTGCTCGAAGTCTTTACATGTGACCAAAAAGATGGTCACTCTCGCTACTCAACTGCATCATCGCCAAAATATCTGTTTGGCAGAACTGATTCTGGCTAGCCTCTATGATTCGATCAGCAATGGGGCAACTCTTCTAAAAATTATCGAGAACAGGGCCAGTTTGCTACTTGCTGGGCCTTTTTGGCTGCTCCAACTGTGGCTCAATGCCACTTTCGAATCTTTCTTGCCTAAGAAGGTTCAGATAAATGAGCAGGCTCCAGAGATAGCGAACAGACGCGTCGAAGGAACCAGGCTGGCTCTGTTGACACCTATGGAAGATGGACTGGAGTTTCAGCAAACCTTCACCAACTTCGTTCTGATGTTTGCTCGAAGGAAAGAGTTTGTTTCAACTATGGCTCCATTTGCTCGACGGCAGGTAGGCCCAGCATGGTTCACAAGGCCACATCCAAGGACGTCGAGTGGTCCTAATGTTGACGAACATACAATACTGTGGGAGGCGTTCCTCACACCAAGGATCATGCCTCTTCGATTCAGGAGCTCTAAGACTCACTTGAGTCTGATTGCATACCAACCAAACCTGGTATCTCGCCAGTTTGGTATTATCCAAACCCTACCTTCTCCGATTTTTCCACGAGAGAAGTCAATGTTGTACTTCTGCAATGATTACACCGAAGAAGCTGCCATCAAGCATATCGGAAGATATGCTGGTCGAACAGTTCTCTCGTTGTTTGACTACCAGCTCAATTTTCTTTGCTCACCATCCTTCGAGGAGTGGTGGAAAAGCTATTATGCTGAGGAGTTCTTCGACGAGAAGGACTTCATGGATGAGCTTCAGAAATCTTTTGTCCTTGTGTTGGACAAAATAAAGAAATGTAAGTTCATCCTTTTACATTACTTTGTCTTTTTTTCGACTGCTAGCCTGTTAACTTTTTTATTTGCTTTCAGTTGTTCGAAAGCCTGTAGCCAAGAAGGCTACAGAAGGCCAACAGGGAGGAGGCCCTTCAACAAAACCTCCACCGCCGGCGAAGACTACAGCGCCGGCGAAGACCACAAACAACCAACAGGGGGAAGGCTCTTCGAAGAAGCCTTCTATATCGGTAACCAGACTTTCATTATTTCCTCCTGGCTTTCGATTTTTGACTTTCGATGCAATAATTAAATCGAATTCCCATTGGTTTTCTAGGCACCTTCGCCCAAGAAACGGCCAGCACTGGTGGTCGAATCTGGGAGCGATGAAGAAAGTGATTCTCCTCCTGCCCCTCTAAAAAGGCGAAAGTTGACGAAGGATGCTCCTGTTCCTGCTCCTGCTCCTGAAGGTCGAACCATCAGAATAAAGGTTGCTGGGAGAAAGCCTAGGCCACCTCCAGTGATCATTGAGGAGCCAACGGAGGAGGAACTAAACGTTCTTCTTAACAAGCCTGTCGAAAGCGACAATTCCAGCCCTGGGGCTGAAGCTAATTTACAGGTAATCTCTTAGACCCTTTTATAACTTAGGTATAGATACCCATATTCGATTGTGTCTCTTTCGATCTCTGAAGATTTGTCTTCTTTCCTTTTTCAGGACACCACTGAAAGTTCTCCGCCAAGGACCTCTGAAACGCTGGAATCTGCTGAACTCAGCAGGCCACAAGAAAAAGGCTTGGGAAATGACGAAGCCCATACTGAAAATGAGGCCAATGCTGAAACGGTAGAAAAACCAGCAGAGGAACCTCAAACGGAGGAACAACAGCCAGAAGCGGTTCAGGTGGTGGATCTGTCAGAAGAGAATCATGAAGAAAGGGACCAAGGCAATGCTGGCGAAGAAAATCAAGGTGCTGCTGGCGAAGAGAACCAAGGTGACACTGGCGAAGGGCACCAAGGTGACGCTAGCGAAGAGCACCAAGGTGACGCTGGTACTGCCCCAGTCCGAGTCGAAGAGCAACAAGTCGAGGCACCTAACACTCAACAGCCTCAAACGCAAGACAATGTTGTTGCAAGGGTTACCTCAACGAAGCACAGGTCAAAAGAGGACTTAGAACTCTTGAAACAAACTGACCCTGTTAGCTATCTCAACGCAATCATCGAGAGCAAGAGTTCGTCTGATGCTAGTCAGGAGATTCCTACCCTGTCGGGGAAGTCTACTGAAACCTCTCCTCTCGATGAAGCTTTGGCGAAGGTTAAGGCCCAGTTCTTCAAGAAGGACTTGATGAAGGCTTTAGAGGGGGACCCCACTGCTCCATCATACTTGAAGGATGTCTTGAATGCTGTCGACTTGTTAGCTGTAGCCCCAGAAGTTTCAGGCTTGATCATGGAGTTACACTCTATGATTGATCAAGTCTCAGCAGATTACAGGCGCCAAAGGGGGTTTAACAGTCAGCTTGAGGTGTTGTATGGCAAAAGCTCCTCTGCGTGGACTGCTGTCTCAGATACGACTTCTCGAATTGCGGAGTTGTCGAAGCAAAAAGCATCTACGCAGGAAGAAGTCGATGCCATCGATCGAGAGAATGCTTCCTTCCGGGCACAAATCGAAGAAATAGAGGCGAAGATAAATGCCAACACTATACGCAAGGAGGAACTTCTTTCGACCATCTCAGACACCGAGAGCCAAACTGAAATCAAACAAGGCCTGGAATTCGCTGAGAAGGCCCAAGGCTTCGACGCTCAGATTGCCAAACTAGTGCAGGAGAACGCCTGGTGCAAGAAAAGGTTGGAGCTGCAGCAAGCCAAGTACCTTCGACTCAAGGACTCTATTCCCTTTTGATTGATTCTCTTTTGTAACCATATTTTGTAATCTATATTCGACAACATTGCCATCTTGGCTGAAATTTATAAAATTTCCATTTTGGCATTTTTATGGTTAATTTAGTCTTGTTATTTTATTATTTTATTTTTATCTCTTGAAGTGTAGGTTTGTATTTTTTCAAATATTTACCATTTACTCTCAAGAGCCTTTTATCTCCACCTAACTCTTCGACTTCATAGGCTCCACCAGAAAAAGTTTGGATAACTCTGAAGGGTCCTTCCCATTTGGGTGACCATTTCCCCATGCTTCGATCCCTTCGATCCATGGGAAGAATTACCTTCCAAACTAGTTCTTCAGGCAAAAATACCTTAGGTTTTACCTTTTTATTATAAGAGTTTTCTACTCTTTTCTTCTGAAGCCTGAGTAGGTCGAGAGCGCGTAATCTCTCTTCGTCTAAATCCACCAGTTCGTCTAACATCATGTTCCAATAGACTTCAGAAGGAATATCATAATGCCTCTGAACCCTTGCAGATTGAAGACAAATTTCTGCTGGCAACACTGCATCATGGCCAAAAGTTAGCCTATACGGTGTTGTACCAGTGGCTTCTTTTGGGGACGTTCGACAAGCCCACAGAATCTGGTCTAACGTCTTATGCCAATTCTTTGGTTTCTTCCCAACATGTTTCTTTATCAAGCCAATCACCACTTTGTTAGCTGCTTCGACTTGACCATTCGCCTATGCATAATAAGGCGTGGATGTTAGGAGTTTGAAACCTGTTTCCTGAGCAAATTCTTGCATCTTTCGACTAGTAAAAACTGATCCTTGATCAGTTGTTATTGTATCAGGGATTCCATACCTAAAGATAATGTTCTTTTGAATAAATTCAATGACATTTTCCTGGTCTACATTGACTAAAGGGATAGCTTCGATCCACTTAGTAAAGTAATCAATGCCTACCAGTATGTATTTCTGACTCTTTGATGATGCTGGTCGAATCTCTCCAATGAGGTCCAACGCCCATCCTCTAAAAGGCCAAGGCTTCACTATCGAGTGAAGTTCGCTTGCTGGTACATGTTGGATGCCTGTATGGACTTGACACTCTTGACAACCCTTGGCGAACTCAACACAATCTTTCAGCATAGTGGGCCAATATAGTCCTTGTCGAAACAACAACCATTTCATCTTATGGCCTGCTTGGTGAGCCCCACATGCCCCAGCATGCGTAGTCGAAAGGGCTACGTATGCCTCAGTTTCACTTAAGCATTTTAGCAATACCCCTTCAGGCGTTTTCTTGAATAACTCATTACCCATGAGTGCATTAACTCAACGCCCTGTACTTTGTTTTTCGTTCTGTCGAAGCTCCTGGATTTTGAAGATAGTCCACAATGGGTTTCCTCCAATCTTGCTCTGACAAATTATCAATGAACGAAATCTCGAAGTTACTGTGATCAGCATATCCTAGTCTCGTCGATTCCAAGTCTGATGGTGATAGACAAGTTGCTTTTATCTTTTCTCGAACTTCGATTTCTCTTTGTAATCTCGTTTTTGAAATCTTATACCCAGATGCAATTTGTGCCAAGTCATTGGCTATTTGATTTTCGACTCTGGGTATGTGTCGAATATTGATCGTTTCAAATTTTTTCAATAAACGATTTGCTATCACAAAGTACATAATGAGATTCTCTCTTATGCATTTATATTCCTTTGTGACTTGCTTAATGACTAACTCTGAGTCTCCCATGATTTCGACTCGAGTTGCCCCCAATTCCAACAATATCTCAAGGCCAGTAATTAGAGCTTCATACTCAGCCTCATTGTTCGAACAAGAACCTGATATTTTGTACTTGAATGTTGTTGGAATTTTATCTGGAGAAATAATCAAGACTCCTACCCCTGTTCCATCTTTATGGCTGGAACCATCGAAGTAGAATTTCCAAGGCTCTATCTCCACATAATTAATATCCTCGACTTGAATTGAGTGGTCGACTATGAAGTCTGCAACCACTTGTCCTTTTACTGCCTTAAGAGGCATAAAGGTCAAGGAGTATTCAGTTAATGCTAATGCCCACTTGCCAATTCGACTGTGCAAGATAGGTTTCGACAACATATACTTGAAAACATCAAAATGAGACGAAACATACACATCAACTGGTTTTATATACTGCTTGAGTTTTGTACAAGAGAAATACAGACATAGACACAATTTTTCAACTTCACTATATCTAGTTTCTGCATCGTTCAAAACTCTACTGAGATAATAAATGGGTCTTTCGACTCCATTCTCATCCTCTTGGGCTAACATGCTTCCCAGAGTTTTGTCGGATGCAGCTATGTACAATCTCATACTCCTATTGCTACAAGGAGGCACCAGAATAGGTGGCTTAGTGAGGTACCCTTTGATTTTGTCGAAGGCTTCTTGTTGCTCTTGCCCCCATTCGAACCCCTCTTTATTCAGTCGCAGTAAGGGTGAAAAGGCCTGAGCTTTCCCACTTAGATTAGATATAAACCTCCTTAAAAAATTTATCTTGCCTAAGAGAGATTGCAGTTCCTTCTTATTCGACGGCGCTTTCGCTTCCAAAATTGCCTTCGTCTTGTTCTGGTTGGTTTCGATTCCTTTCTTGTGGACAACGAAGCCCAAGAAATCTCCAGCTTTCACACATAACGCACACTTCAAAGGGTTCATCTTCAGACCATGTTCTCTCATTCTTTCGAATGATTGTCGAAGGTGGTCAATATGATTCTTCCTGGAAACAGATTTTATAACAATGTCATCAATATATACTTGCATAAAAGTGTTAATAAAATCATGGAAGATAGTATTCATTGCTCGCTGGTACGTTGCCCCAGCGTTTTTTAGGCCAAAAGGCATCACTACCCATTCGTAAGTGCCTAAGGCCCCAGGGCATCGAAAAGCTGTTTTCGACACATCCTCTTCAGCAATGAATATTTGATTATATCCTGAATAACCATCGAGCATACTCAGGTATTCATAGCCAGCGGCAGAATCGACTAGCATTTCCGCCACAGGCATAGGATATTCATCTTTGGGTGTAGCAGCATTCAAATCTCTGAAATCTATGCATACCCTTAACATACCATTTTTCTTAATTACTGGCACAATGTTTGCAATCCATTCGACATACCTTGTAACACGGATGAATTTGCATTTCAGAAGTCTTTCGACCTCCGTTTTGATCTTCGACAGTATTTCTGGAGCGAAGCGCCTTGGATTTTGCTTGATTGGCTTCTTCCCAGGTTTGATTGGCAACTGAAGTTCTACCAATCCTCTGTCGAGACCAGGCATTTCGTCATAATCCCATGCAAAACAGTCTTTAAACTCTTTCAGCAATTGGATTACTTCCAACCTAAGTTCTGGATCGATTTTGGCGCTGATGTAAGTTGGCCTTTTCTCTGATCCTTCGCCTAAGTTGATTTCTTCTAAAGGGTCTTGCGCTAACATTTTAATGTTGTTCGCCAAGGGGTCCTTTTCGAAGCCCAAAGGCTCATCGTCATAGATGGCGTTGAGCCTCTGTTCCTGCATTTCTTCTGGCATGATATCAGGAGGTTTTGGATCGAAATCCTTTCCTGGGCCTACAGCAGATAATTGTTGATCATTGGCCTGTGTGGCCATGTACTTTACTTCGGCTTCGAGAGCCGTTATCATCTTGGTTTCGGCTACATAAGCCGAAATTCGCTTCAAAGATTGTGACTCAGTCATTATCACTGAATTCGCTTCCCCAACCAGTTGGTTGGATATCAGTTAACCCACTGAAGTCTATGTGGGACAAGTCTTCTCTGTCCCATTGGAAACCATGCTCAGGATGCAGGTATAGGGAACAAAAAGTGTTTGGCGCTGGCGCCATGTCGAAGTCAGGTGTTGGACATGGCCCTATGTGAGCCAAGTTCTTGTCAAAATCTGCCAAACCCAGGTGATTCACTTCGCCAAGGTAATAGCTTTGATCTGCCTCTATGTTTTCGACCATCCCATCTGGACGCCATAGCAGCAGCCTTTGGTGCATTGATGAAGGCACAGCGCCAACACCATGAATCCATTCACGGCCCAACAAAAGATTGTAGTTAAGTTTGGCCGATATGACCATAAACATCGTTGGTCGAAGGATCGACCCTACTTTGATATCTAGCTGGATCACTCCCATAGTGGTCCCTATGCCGCCCTCATAGTTCGACAGGACCATGTTGTGAGGCTTAATGTCCTCATCCCTTTTGCCGATTTTCCTTAGCATAGAGTGAGGAATAATGTTGATGGTTGCCCCACAATCCACCAATATTTTATTCACAGTAGTTTCTTCGAGTTTAGCCCTTATGAATAAAGGCTTGAGGTGATTTTTCATCGCCTCTGTAGGTGGATCGAAGAAGCCATTTTGTTCCTCAGTAGTGCCATTGTTCATGACAAAATAGCACACTGGCCTATGTTTGGCCATTTCTTGCTCCACTTCCCAGTCACTTGCTTCGACTTCTACCTGTCGATTGAATTCTCTGGGCAGCACTGAAACTATATTCACCATTATGTCCAAAGTATCATCAGACTCAGCATCGTCTTCGTCTTCGACTTCACTTTGGTTAGGCCAAACTAGCCTGTTGGTTACTGGCTCTCTTTCTAGAGGTTTCCTTTGCTTCCTTTGAGGAACGTTCGAACTGGTTTCTGCCTTTGGTTCGTTGGCAGCCTCCCTCTCAGCTTTTCGTCTCCTTTGATATCTCCTCCATTGAGATCGAGACATGGGATTTTTACCTTTGTAGTTGCTGGACACTTGTGCAACCTTAGGTGCAGCAACTTGAGGCTCTTTCTTTTGAGTCAAAGAGGAACCTCTTGGCACATCGAAAGAATGCCATTTCTCCTCACTTGGCCTTTTCCGACCAGAGGTTTTGTACCAAGTATCTACTGGCACATTTGTTGGAGGCCTAAAAGTCAATGGCCTCTTTTCTTGGTTAGAACCTCTTTGGGAGGCTCTTCTGGGATCATGTCGAAGGTCAACATTCTCCCTTCTCTTATTCGCTGCTCTTACGCCTTGAATGTGCTCAGCAGCTTTTTTATCAAAGATCGAACTGCATCTTGGACACAGCATCACCTCTGATTTCTTTTTCTGGCATCTTTGTAGAAAATCTGCCAAGTTTTCATTTTCCCGAGGGAAAGCAGTCTTATTAGCTTGTTCTTGCCTCATGGCCTCTTCTGATGCTTTTGGGTCAGAAAGTTCGACCATGTTGATATTCATTGTATCTTTGTTAGCAAGAGTTAACTGCTTCATTTGTATCTCCAGATTCTCCGTCTGGCCTTGAACGGTGGCCAAGTGGGAACTGGGTTTTGATCCAGTTTTTTGTGCTTCAGCGGTCTCCGACTTCGGGTTTTCGACCGCTTTCTGGACAGCTTCAATTGTCTTCCTGGATAAATTTCCAGAAAAACTGCCAAAGATTGGCATGTTGATGTGGTCCTTTGAGACTTCGACCATGGTAATTCCTGGCTTCTTCGACTGGATCCTGGTTGCCTCTATCACGTTCACCTCAGAGGGTTCAGCATAGTGGGCTTCAGCCTGCAATGGATTTGAGTCGACAGCCATGGGGGATTTGTCAGCAAACTTCAATCTCCCTTCTTCGATAGCGTCTTGCACAAGATTCCTGAAAAGAAAACATTGAGAAGTTTTATGGCCCAAAAAATTATGATATTTGCAAAAACCTCTCTTCTTTCTTTGATCAAGAGGAGGCACTTTTACCCCTGGGGGTACTATCATTTGGCCATCTTTAACCAGCAAGTCGAATATTTCATCACATTTTGTGATGTCAAAACTATAAGTCTTTTTTGGGAACCTATCGTTGGTCCTTTCTGGACCAATGGGATTTTTCCCACTTGAGGGGACTAACAGTTTACAAGAGTATGGTGGCCCTTGTTTCAGTTCTGCTAAATTGACTTCTCCTTCTTCGACAGTTAAAGTATCGTCGAAGGATTCTAGATCTTCGTCATCCATCTCAACGTACGCTATCCTCTCTCTCTTGTGAGTTTTCGTTGCCTTAGCTTTTTCAGCTTTGAGGCGTTCTACCTGTCGAACTCTATCGGCCAGTTGGGCCATGTCTCTTAGGTACTGGGTGTCTAGCTTCTTCCTAATGGAATAATCTAAACCGCCTGCGGCTATTTCGACCAACTCATGTTCTGGCACTTGTGTAAAACATCTCGCCTTGAGCAACCTAAACCTATTTAGATATTCGTCTATAGGTTCAGTGAAACGTCTCTTCACACTGGCCAGTTCTTTCAGGCTTATCTTGGTTTGCCCCATGTAGAATTGTTCATGGAACAATCTTTCCAACTGGGTCCAATGATGGATCGAATTGGGGGGGAGAGTTGTAAACCAAGTAAAAGCGTTCTTTGTTAAAGAACTTGGGAAGTACTTGATCCTTAGGTTTTCGTTATTCGAAATGTCACCCGCTTCGATCAAATATCTCGCCACATGCTCGACAGTAGATTCTGTCGTGTCCCCAGAGAACTTAGTAAATTTGGGGACTTTGCATCTAGGAGGTAAGTCCGTTTGTAACACGTATTCTGACAATGGAGATGTAAAGTTGGGCCTTCGAAAGCCCATGTTCATCCCATTCTGAGTCATGATCCTTTCAATCATGGTTGCTAGATTGTTTTCCAAACCCATGTTTTGGTATTGGATATGCTGAACCACTTCGTCAGCATTTTGGTTTCTGTTAACTAACCTTACCTCTGGGGTTATTACCCTAGGTTCCTCGACAGGTTGTTCCAATCGTGCCCTAAGGTTTTCTTCGACAGGCTGTTGAGCCTGGTTAATGGTGGTTTCTTCCTCTAAAAATATCCCCTGGTTTCCCCTTATTTGCGCCCTTTGGGGCTGTCGAATCGGTTGGGGTACTCCAAAGAAATCAGCCAAGCGCGCCATTTGCGCTGTCATTTGCTGATTCGATTGAGTAGTGTTTTGTATTAGAGGGTTTAGCACTGTACTCAAAGTTTGTGCCAACATTTGCACCATATCATGGTTGCTTTCGTCCATTTGTTGCCTCAAGACTGCTGTCGAGGCATTTGTAAGGCCATGGGCTACTTGGGACGTTCCTCCTAAGAGTTGGGTCCTATTTCTATTCGCCATGCCTACTCCAGAGCCTTGGAGTGGCGAAGAGGCACTCACTAAAGGGTATGAAAAAATGGACGCAGCATTCGTCAGGCTTGCCACTTCAGAAGTTGGCATACCATAGAATGGAATAAATCCTGGGGGAACCAAAGGCCTTGTGCCTAAATTTCCCCTTGGTGGGGGAGTTCCCAAAGGCATCCTGGGGCCTGTTAACGAAGGTATTGGCCCCGTGGTTGTGACCGATACTGCTGGTGTCGAACCAACATTTGTCGCTTCACTTACGGTCGTACTAACCGTTGCTCCCACATTCGTTTGTGGGATTTCGTTATTGTTTGGCGGATTCGCCATCTCTTCCCTTCTTCTGGCAGTATTGTTATCGTTAGTGTATATTCTACCACTTCTCAATAACATACAACTCGAAAAGATGAGATTATTTTCAACAATCAACACACAGTCCCACTAGGTGTGCCAATTTGTTTACCTTGGGATTTGGTAAACAACCGCTGATCCTCCAAATGGTTACTTATTTGGTTACTCGCAGGATCGATCAGATTGATCCTAGGACATAGGTTGATTTTGAAGTTTTGATTAAATTGGATAAGGCTTTAAATAAAGAGGCTTTAAATGCCATAAAGAGGTTTCAAGTAAATTGCATGAAGAAAGGACTTGGTAAAATAAACAAGGCTTAAAGTAAAAGGCTTCGACAGGAATGTAAAGAGGAAAGCAAGTAAATTTCTGGAAAAGTAAATGACTTTGATTAATAAAATTGGTGTTTCACACATACATTTCTCAACAATTCTTTCTCACACGCTGGGTACTCGAATCTATATGAGTGACTTTGTATAGAATTGTGAACACACGCGAGAACTTACATGACTACTACTATTTATACTAAAACATCCCAAGTAACCGTCGGGCAGTTACACTGCTTCGAGATGATTCCACTTGTCACGTTCTCAACGTTCGACGCTCCAGATCTTTGCACGCTACACGTGGTAACTGCTGGAAACCGTTTTCCCTCCAAAAGCTTGAATTTCAAACTGCTCCACTCTGAACCATCGAACACTTTCGTCGAGAGACATCTTCGACGAGAAATTCCTTCGACGTCGAAGGCAACCAACTTATCCCTTGGAAGAAATCTTCTAAGTATTTTGCCATCTTTCGACGGGAATTTCGACAGACTTAGCCAGTCGAAAACATCCTTCAGCTTTAATGGCTGACATCAACAAAACAAAGGTGTCGAATTTAGGAGCCAACAGCGGGTTGCTGCTGGATCCGCGAGTCCTGGGGTCTCGGGCTCTGTTGGCCGCCTCCCTCTCCTCGTAATCCATGTACGCCCGCGCCTTCTCGAGGAGGGCATCAGATGTTCTAGGTGGCTCGATGCCCACTTCCTTTCTGAATTCTGTGCCGGGGAGGAGCCCCCTCTCCAGCAAATATCTTTTCACGTGGTCCGCACAGGGGACCTGTATGGCTTCGCGGTTGAAGCGATTGATAAAATCTCTCAGGGTTCCATCTTGTCTATGGATGATGGCCTCGAGAGCCGCCTCGGTCTTTAGGTGTCGCCGAGACACAGTGAACGAACTTATGAATTGGTTCTTCAGGTTTCTCCACGAGGTGATGGATCCCGGAGCGAGGCCTTTATACCAGTCCATTGCTGCCTTTCTGAGGGTCGTGGGGAACAGCCGACATTTGATGGGTCCCCCGACATTGTGGTAGTGCAGCATAGCTTCGAACCCGTCGATGTGGTCGACCGGGTCTGCGACTCCGTCATATTCCTTCAGACATGGAGGCTTCTCCATGCCCGGGGGTATGGGCGCCTCCATGATTGCTTGTGACAGGGGACCGCGGGGGTCGTCCTCGTCACTTCGCTCTGGGGAGAGTGATGGGGACCTGTAATATTACCGAGCCCGATGGTCCTGGTCATGCTGGGCATCTCTCGAGCGTAGTTCTCGTTGGTTGATTCAACCATATCCGTCTCTGGAGTGTCTTCTTTCTTGTCGTGTGGGGGTGTGGTTACGTCCCCCGACTTCAATGATGGGTTGCCTCTCCAAAGGGGGCCATCTCCCCGAGGGTTGGGGCGACGGGCTACGGAAGGTGTCTTTGTAGTGTCTCCGCGGGGGAGACGGGAGATGTACCTCTGTTACTCGAGGAGGTGGAGTTTGGGGACTCCTGTGTCTCCTCGCAGGTCTTCGATCGTCTTCTAGTGCCCTCAATCTTTCCCCTTGGGTGAAGATGAGGTAATTCGTCTGATTGATCGCCGCGAACAGCGCACGGGTTGTGGCATCTGCCCCGGCGGGGACAGGGACTTCCTGAAATTGGGCAGCTCGATGGTTTGTGGGAGCTGCATTGTCTTCTTCGAGCGGCGGAGGGACCGAGGAGGATGATGCAGTAACTCCGTCGCGGTGGGTTGAGGGCCCGGGGGCAGTTCCCACCGGGAGGGTATTATGACCGGGGTTACCGGTGTTATCGGGGTGTCTGTTCTTATCTGCGAGGCCGTTGTTGGTGTCGACGACGCGGATGTTTTGTTCATCACGAACTTGGTCAGCCATGACGGTGATAGTTGAGTTGAGCTTTGGTCTTCGAGTTTTTGCAAGACGGGGAAGCTAGGTTCCCACAGACGGCGCCACTGATCTTACCGGATCAGACTTGGACCGTCACGACTGGCTCCAAGCTGAAGTTGAACGAGATGGGGGGATACCTGCAAGGCACTCCGATGCTAAAGTGAGTGATAGTACGAGCAAGCAAAAAGTGTGTATATGGGTAAGAGAATGAATACCTGACCCTCTAGGAATAGAGGGTATTTATAGCCCCCAGCGCGGGGCCAAGGTCCCTTCATTGGGCCGGCCAGGACTGGCCCAATAAAGGAACTGCCAGGTTCTACGTGCGTAGTGGGGACCCGCACGTGGTATCCTTCTTGGTGATGCTCTGCGAGAAGTACAGAGGGACGAGGATGCGGTCTTTCCGGAGTTCAAGGGATGGAGTAACGGTCATAGTCTGCCCTACGAGAAAGGTGCCCGAGCTAGGCTCGAGCTGAATTTCATATGGTCGACGATGTCGTGTTCGCGAGCAGTGGCGGACACGGCTGTAGCTTCTGGTCAACGCACTGGCGGACATCTTCAGGCGCACGCCCCTTGTAGAGTTGCTTGGATTGGGCCTTCGTTCTTGCTCTTGGGCCAGGACGGGCCCAATCCAGAACAGTTTTATTTGGTAACTATTTTTTATAAGCAATTAGATAAATAAAGCATTGTAGTACTCAAACCAAAAAACAAAATGTTGGGATTCGATGCCAATGTATGATAAAATGTCAATGAAAAGGAAAGTTGAAGAAGAAAGATGAGAATTCAGAAGTTAGATCAAGAATACTCTATTGTATTCTTGTGGTTCATTCAATTACACAAATTATAATTATTTACAATTGAATACTAACTTCCTAACTTTTAATGAGAGGGAATATATATATATATATATATATATATATATATATATATATATATATATATATATATATATATATATATATATATATATATATATATATATATATATATATATATATATATATATATATATATATATATATATATATATATATATATATATATATATATATATATATATATATATATATATATATATATATATATAGAGAGAGAGAGAGAGAGAGAGAGAGAGAGAGAGAGAGAGAGAGAGAGAGAGAGAGAGAGAGAGAGAGAGAGAGAGAGAGAGAGAGAGAGAGAGAGAGAGAGAGAGAGAGAGTCAAAATTAACTAACTAACTAACTAAAGTGAATATCCGGATGGTGGTATGTCATATACCCGAGATAATATATTAGTTTTAGGAAGATGGTTGAAGTTTGGTCCAACCATAAGCTACAAAACTCCACGTTGGAACAAACTCCAACAAGTATACAAATCAACAGTCATCATGTTGATTTATCAACTGTAGGCAATGGAAATACTTGCAGCTTGAAAAGGCTTTTGTGCTTATATCAACAATGTTATGATCAATTGACACCTTCATCACTTTTACTTCTCCTCTTTCAATTATTTCTCTGACAAAATGCAGCTTAATATAAATGTTCTTGGTCCTTTCATGATAAACTGAATTCTTGGACATATATATGGGACTTTGACTATCATAATGGACATTGATTACTTGATCTCGAAGCTTTGGTTCCTTAGCAAAACCTGCAAGCCATAATGCTTCTTTAACAACTTCAGTGAGGGAAATGTATTCTACTTCAATGGTTGATAGGACTACAACCTTCTAGTGTGTTGCTTTCCAACTGATTGTTGTACCAAACATAGTGAAAATATATCAAGAAAAATATTTTATGGTATTCATACATCCTGCATAATCAGAGTCCACAAATCCTTCAATTTTCCCTTGGTTATCATGATCCCTGGCTCCACCATAAATTAGGAATCTTCTTAGAGATCCTTTTATGTATCTTAGGATCCATTAGCTTGACAATGAGCCTTTCCAAGATTAGCCATGTACATGCTTACAATACTCTTAACATATGTTGTGTATGGCCTGGTGCGAATCATAACATACATCAAAGAACCTACTATGCTAGCATATGGTATAATATCCATATAGGATATTTCAACTTTAGTACTTAGAGTTTGTGTGGCACTTAGCTTGAGTTATTGAGTTATAGGAGTTGTGACAAGTTTTGAGTTTGTCATTCCAAACCTGTCAAGATCTTCCTTTGGTACATCTATTGATATAAGCACAACCTAGAATGCTTCATATACCTCTTGATATAACGCCTAAGATCCTTATGATATCTCCAAGATCCTTCATTTTAAGTTCCTGGTTGAGTTTACCTTCACCCTTATTATTTCTTCAACATGATTGCTTGCTATGAGGATGCGATCCACATAGAGCAATAACTTAACAAATCAAATTTCAGGGAGGAATATAAAAGAGACACAATGATCAAACTGACTCCTTGTGAAACCTATGTGTGCCATAAATTTGTCAAACCTCATATTCCATTGCCTAGGCGAATGTTTTAGGACACATAGTGACCTGTTTAGCTCATACACATAATCCTCCTTTTCCTTTTCTTCATACCCTTCAGGTTGTTTCATCAAAATTGTTTCATCTAAGTCACCATATAGAAAAGCATTTTCACACCCATTTGCTTCAATTCTATATCAAACCTAGCAACCATGTCAAGAAGTATTATGATGGACTTATGCTTCATAACAAGGGAGAATACATCATTGAAATCTACTCCTTACTTTTGAGTAAAGCCTTTTACAACCATCATTTCCTTGAATCTCGTTGATATCACTTCTTAGATTCCTTCTTTTACCTTGAATATCCATTTACAACTGACTCACCTGGCCCTTGTAGGTCTCTTGATCAGGTTCCAAGTGTTATTGTCATGAAGAGACTTTATCTCATCATCCATGGATTTCCGAAAATTCTTCCTATCTTTGCTTTTCATATCATATTTGTAGTCTATAGGTTATTCATCTAGAATTTCACTTGGAGGGATTAGGGAAAAGGATATAAGATCAACATAACAAATTCTCTGAGGTGGCTTGATGACCCTCCTAGTCTTGTACCTAGCTAAAATGCAGTCATTTTCAGTTTCCTCATTTGCTTTAATATCATGTGCTTCTTCTACAATGTCATCTTGGCGTGCTTCATGATTTTGCACTTCATTCTCTATGTGTTCCACCTCAATAGGAAATACTTTCTAATCATATTCTTCTTCATAGATTCTTGGCTTCGTGCCAGTATCATCAGATTTCTTAAAATTCATATCATCTTCATTAAAGACTATATCATGACTAGTAATGCATTTCTTGTGGCCTAGTTCCAAGCATCACAATCTATAGGCCTTGACACCTTTAGGATATCCAAGGAACATGCATTTTATAGCCCTTGGTTCTACTTAGTCTTTTCTGATGTGAGCATAAGCTACATGTAGCGGTAGAAATGTTTAAGACTAAGCCATTGGATTGACTAGACTTATACAAATAAAAATAAAAATCGCCACCGCGCTTTATTGTTTCCAAAGGAATGAGAAAAGAGAGAATACCAAAAAAAGAGGGGGAAAGATTCAAGGTAAGGGGGTTGGTTATGCAAAGGGAAGGTATTAGCACCCTAAACATCTACGGTACTCCTCAGGAACCTCTTTGAAAAATTGTATATTTTGGCTATGAAAAATGTTGTATAAAAAATGGATGGTGGAGGTGAAAAAAGAAATATATTTTTTTATGATTTTTGCACCCGCCGCGGTTGCGAACCTTTAGTGCCTGTGTACCACCTTTTCATGCAATAGGGGATCAAGGTACACGTAGTTCCTCTTTTTAAAAAATTTAAAACATAAATGTGTTGGTTAATTTTATGAGATAAAACATCATCGTCATTGTCCGTGTGGAAAACACACCTACTACCCACAATCATGAGAAAGGAGAATTTGCATCATCTCAAAGTGGAGAATATGACTTGGATTTTAAAATCAACAATGCCTCACTCAACACCCAAGTGAAAAATATCTCTCTTCACTACATATTGTAGAAGTATAGTTGTTTGCATCACTATAAGGATTGACAAGAGTTCAATCTTTTGAGAAAAGTTTAAAGATAAAAGTCAAAGTGGCAAAATGGTTTGAAATGAGATTGATTGACTTTTAGTCTTCTCACAAAAATGTCAAAGTATTATTAAGTTTATTTATGAAAATGTTCGAAAATGCATGGACCTAAGTCCAAGTTTATTATGAAAGTGGTTCAAGTTTAAAACAAGAAGAGTTTTCAAAAGGAGGGAGAAGATTTTTGAAATTAAAGAAGATGGAAGGAGAAGAAGAGACAATCCTAAAGCATAAGGTAAAAAGCTAAGGGTGAGAACCATCTAACCAACAAGAAGCCAATACTTGACACTATGAGCCAAGATAGAATTCCCATTCTTTGGATTAAGATGAAGAATCACGTGCCTTCCTTCTCATCTCATCATTAATAATACCACTCATATCCATTTCCAAAGAAACAACACATCTAGGAATATAACTTGTAATAGAAACCCTAAATGTATCTCAAGACTCTGGTAAAGATAATAATAGAAATAGTACCAAAAGTTCATCATCAAATTTAATACCAATTCCCGACATTTGATTAAGGAGCCCTGGAAATTAACTCAAGTGATTTGAAATTGAAGTCTCATCCTTATACTTCAAACTAATGAAGTTATTCAACAAGAACAATTTATTATTCCCCAATTTAGAGGCATATAAGGACTCTATATTCTCCCACAAAGTTTTTACATGTGTCTCATTAACAATATGATTGTAAACATTATCTTCTATATATTTATGAATAAAACCACATCTTTGTAGATATTCAAACTCTCATTCTTCATCAGACAGAGAATCCGACTTTGGGGAACTAAACACCGATAAATGGAATATCTTAAAAAATATTAAGTATTTGATCTCGCCCTTCCGTAAATGGTAATTAGAACCATTCAACAATACCATATTCATATTTATATTTGACTCCATTATTCAAACAAGTAAAAATAGCCCTTAACAAGACCTCTAATACCACTTTGATGGGAAATTAACACATAATAATAGAACAATATACAACATATATAAAATTCACCAAACTTGTAAGAACCGCGAGGATCAATGACAAATATATGACAACAAGTAAAACAAATAAAGACACAAGAGAACACCAATATTTTAATGCGCAAAATCCCTCAATATATGAGTAAAAAACACGAGTCATCCAAACCAAAGAAATAGGTTCACTATAATCAAACGAGGGTACAAGAAATTCTCAGTGATTCACACACTAATGCTAACAACCGCAAAATCACAAATCAAACTAGATTACAAATAAGAATCAAGAAGCTGAAAAATTACCAAATCTGCAACTTCACTGTGAAAAAGACATCTTTCAGCCCAGACTTCGTTTTGAAGACCTAAACAGTCAAAAGGCAGACACAAGTGTTGTGAACATGCCCTCTAAATTTGAGCTCGATCCAAGGCCTAAACAATTTGGAATCTCCGATTTCACGAGTCTGGTTGCAAAAAATGGGGATAAAGCTCTCTCTTCTTTTCTCTCTTTTGTAGACTTTTTTCTCTCTATCTCAATATCCTAAATTGAATCTCTCCACTTAAATACGTGAGACAAATAGACTAATCGTATTTGAATCTTTCTCCACAAAGGAATAGATCCCAAACCCAACACAATAAGGCCAATAACCTATTCCAACACGATAGAATTGAACATGTGGAAATTGACAGACACTTCAACAAGGATAAGATTTATCATAGTATCATTATAGTTCACCATGTGTCATCATATCATAAAACAACATAGATTTTGACCAAAACTTTTCCAATGCACACATATAAATATATTAGAACCAATCTTTGTATGATTTGTAATTCCTAGAATGCCTTCGGAATTATGACTGATCCCATAAACCAACACAAGTATTTTCAACGTGGTTTGTCCCCACTCACACATTTTCCGGGAAACTTCCTAGAAGGTCACCCATACCAAAATTGCTCCAAGTCAAGCATGCTTAATTGTGGAGTTCTTATGGAATGGGCTATCGAAAACAAGATGCATCTTGTTGGTATAGGTATTACCAAATAATTATTATAAACCTTCCTTCAACCATGAAGTCCCTTCCCTGCACAACCTCAGGATCCCTCTCATTTCTATATGGAGAGAACCATATCCCTCTTCGGTCTCGGGTGTTACATACGGTGTAACCACTCCTTGCCTTCTTCGGCCTCAGGTGTTACATGTCCACCAGCTTCTACATGGTCGTCCCCGAACCACATTGTACTGGGAGAGGTCTGACTCTGATACCATTTAATGCCCCAGATTTCCTTCGGGATTATCGACTGACCTCACAAACCAGCACGGGTCTTTTCAGCATGTTTTGTCCTTACTCACACGCTTTTTCGAAAAACATCCTAGAAGGTCACCTATCTCAATACTTCTCCAAGTCAAGCACGCTTATCTATGGAGTTCTTATTGGTTAGGTTAACGGAAAGAAGATGCATCTTATTGGTATAGGTAGTACCAATCAATCCTTATAAGCCTTTCTTCAACCATGAAGTCCATTCCCTGCACAACCTCAAGATCCCTATCATTTTGATGTGAATTCAATTTTTCCCTAGGAGTTGCAAGGAGTTTCTCATTGTCATGCCTCGTGCATCAACAACCACTCTCTAGCCCTCGGGTGTTACATGTAACCACTCTCTTACTTCTTCGGCCTCAGGTGTTACATGCCCACCAATTTGTTCATGAGCGTCTAGGACATGTACTAATTTTATAATTTATTCCAAACATCCTCCGGGGTTATGTGGTCTAGGATATGATTCATCACGTCATCAGAAATACAAAGTCTTAAAAAATCTATGGTATTCTCTCTCATCTCATTCCAATCAACGGTTGCAATGTTCGCCGATTTCTCATCATGAAACGCCTTATGTAAATCTTGCTGAGCCAACAAATCCTTAACCCTTCTTTGCCAGAAATCAAAATTTCCCGTTCTATCGAATCGAGTCACATAGAATTTTACACCTCCAAGATTAAGCGTCATCTGATACCAATTATTAGAATAGTAATGCTAATACATATTAGAGTAGATAGAAACACATAAAAGCTTTGTTCATGCAGTTAAGCTAAATTACCCACGTCTGCGACTATATAATAATTATAGTTCCTTTTATTTATGTATTGTGAATTACATATAGATTGCAGTATTACAAACAATATATATAATACGAGGTGTTATCTAAAACCCTAATCCCTAGCTTCCATAAACAAACAATTATCTCTGCCCATAATTATCTTAACAATATGAGTTATTCTCTCAACAACTTATAGTAATCTCAACAACTCATAATTATCTCAACAAAATGAGTTATACTCTCAATAACCCATATTTATCTCAACAACCCATGATTATCTCAACAATATGAGTCATATTCAACAATATCCACCTTGACGAATATCAAACTCCCTGCGAAAACTTCTTGCATAACGATTCATCCTGGAAACTAGGGAGGTACATCTCATACTTAACACTGAGAAACATGTAACGAGTCCAAACACTGCTTGAACTTGTCATTGGTGACTGGCTTGGTCGACATATCAGCTCCATTATCTAAAGTGTGAAACTTCTAAAGTAATATTTGTCCAGACGCCAACAACTCCCTGATCTTGTGGAACCTCACATCTATATGTTTGGTCCTAGCATGACATACATGATTGCTTGCCAAATAGATAACACTATGACTATCACAACATAACTGAACTCCACCTTGCTCATCACGCAACTTTTTAACTAACCCTGTAAGCCACAATGCTTCATTGGTAGCTTCAACTGTAACACCCCAATTCTATCCGGTGGATAATAATAAAATCAGAGTTCAACATAAATAGGATGCTACATTTACAACTTAAAATCAAACTTCATTTAATCGCATATAAAACAGATACATAACACTTAACACAGATGAACCGATAACAACCTGATTCATTCTTTAAAATCAAACAACTTTTTATTGATAAGCAGCAAAATCTACATACGCAACTTCAATTCACTTAACATATTTTATTCAAATAAAACAACTTCAAGACAACAACTATTTCATGTAATCAACTTAAAAATTCAGCAACTGAAATAAATATCAACAACTAAACATCAAGCGTTCATCTCCACGAGTGCTACGTATCAGAGCAACGACACAAGCTCGAACTGACGAAGATAACAATTGTCCTTCTTGATTACATGCACGTTACCAACATAGGGCAATATTCAAACATAAGGGGTGAGATATCAGACAATATAATAAGTCGTATGATAAATAATATATTAGACCAGATCATATAAAATTACCACTTCACAACTTACAAATAACTTTAATCACAACAAAACATCAACACGACATAACTACTAATTCACGGCTTTTAGATAACACATGTCACAACAAGTCAACAACATAAAGCGACAAAAAATATATCATCACCACAACTTAAGATACAACATCAACTGCGACTCAATTACAATGCACATGCATGTGGTACCAGTGGAGCAGAACTCCCAACTTAAAAATGGAGCAGAACTCCCAACTTAGTAATGGAGCAGAACTCCCAACTTAGAAATTGCCAATTAATAGAGGCATAAACAAGGCACAAGCCTTCAACTTAATATTTTGCCAATCCAGGCCAACTTGTTATGCTATGCATGCGACAACAACACAACAACAACAATTCAACCACATCTTAATAATTCAACTTAAATCAACATTGGTCATAAGCCTGCAACTTAAATATAATTCAACACTGGCCATAGGCCTACAACTCAGTACGTCACAACAACAATAACATATCAACAATAGTAATTCGACAACAACATCAACAAGAAAACAACATTGGCCATAAGCCTAACAATTTAATACCACCTGCAAATTCATATTTTTTCAGCAAAGTATTCAACACACCGTATCGACTAAAATGTACAACAATTACTTCGTATAGTTATTCAGACAAATCGACTAAATCCTGCTAATTAATTCTTGGCTAAACGTTCCATTATTTCTACTTTATACTAATATTCCTTATTCGTTTTCTGACAACTTAATACTACATTGCTATCCAATTCTTCTATACACATATACCAACTCCATTAAATTAACTCTGCTATAATTAATTTACTGATATAAGAATATTCTGCTATTCTGCTAAATATATAAGTTCTATAACTTCTTCACTTTCTGTTAAATATGTTCATGTGCTGGTTGTACTAAATTAATTAATCAGCTCTCTATGTTTCATTATTGGTTTCCTCATATATATATATATATATATATATATATATATATATATATATATATATATATATATATATATATATATATATATATATATATATATATATATATATATATATATATATATATATATATATATATATATATATATAAAGCAAAACAAAACAATTACTAAAACAATATAACCAAAATTAAGTCTGTTACATGAAACACGGTGTGCCACTCGGCACACCTCTCATAATCTAGTGTGCCCCTCGGCACAATAGTGTCCCCCTCGGCACAATATCCCTCTGTGTCATTCGACACAGTTTGTGTGCTCCTCGGCACCGTATAGTTTTCCAGTTTCCAGTTTTCTCTTACGTAGAATTCTCTGTAATTGATTACAATACTCAAATTTGCCTTCAATTACTCGACTCATAACAGAAAAATTTATACCATTACAACAACATCAATTTTCACAGAAACATAATTTTCCAGAACCAACAACATGGAACCACATCGACATGACGATTAAATCAACACAAATTAATTCTCAGCAACACATTCATAGAAGTCTGATAAATTTCAGAAACAATCAACGACAACAAATATACACATACAACAACGATTTTACACAACCCAATTCCCATATACTATTCATCATGATTCCCATTATAGAGTCAGAACCTCACCCTTACCTTGGGTTGGAGACTGCTCTATAACATTCTGGTTCAACACCTAACTTTTCCTCTTCTCTACAACTTTGTAACTTCCACGTTCCCACAAAATACTCAAGACTTATTACTTATTCCTTCTAATTAACTTAATCCTCAAAATTAGCTTAACCTTATAATTGTTAATATTCTTATTGGGCATAACTTTCACACCTCACATAATACTCCATACAACCAAATAATGAGCCCAACTAATAAACCTTATATTATTCTAATATCTATATTAATATTATTGCTAATATTAATCAACCAATAAATTAAATATCAGCCAAATAACAACTTAACAACTTAAATCAACATTTCTCGACATTTCGCAACTTCAACAATTTCAACAACATTTTCAACCATTAATCCATAATTAATTTAATTAAATAATTAATTAAATTTACGGGCGTTACAACTCTTCCCCACTTAGAATTTTTTCATCCTCGAAAATCTACTCGATACTACCACCTTCAATGCGAATTTCGCATCTAACTCATTGATTTCCAAGTCGCGTTTGGAAACACTTCGACCACTACTTTCCCGATAACTCAATAATCAACATGATTCAAATTGATTACACACATGCTAATCATTTAACACTTCGCGACATAATCGTTAATAGCATTTGAACTTCTCAACCATAATCTGACATATCCACAATTAAAGTAGAAACAACTATAACACACTTATACTTGGATGTACATCATTGCAATATCATCTTAACAACCTTTTTCAACACCGAAACACATACACAATTTCATTCTTATATGTCAATTATCAACAAAATATCAACAAATTTGTTCACATCGTCATATCACTCTTATAGTGACATCAACACAACCAACATAATCAACTTCGTCATATTATGGAGTATCATTCTTTACTTACAGAAATCAACAATAACATCTCAATAGCGATGACAAAATCATTACAACATCAACTTAACAATATAACTCAACAAGCATACCCATAGCTCACCATCAACCAACAATCTACAACAATCTTCTTATAAAATCTGTAAATATTTACTAGCAAACATAGTGCCCTGGCACAACATCTCTATATCAACAATCCACCAAATCAAGCATGTAGATTAAGACACACCATTCCCATAGGCTTCTGATGTTTTAATCCTTCACTTCTAACGAGTCGTACACGCATAACAATTGCGCCATATCACGCTTCAGTTGCGCAACTCTGATAATCCACCTTAAGTCACTATCCTCGTTAAAATTTCCGTCAAATATATGGTTTACATGTTTCAATCTAGTTTCAGACTTTCTTTAACATCCACCATAAAATCGTTGTTCACTTGATATTCTCAATTTTTCACATTTGCGACGTTAGCTCGCATATAACTCACCACTCAGACTTGTTCAATATGTCTCAATTATTTCTTAGCCACTCCTCTATTAATTCACACAACCTGGTGAGCAACTATCCTCAGGATATAACATCCATTACTTTACACACCATTAAGATAGCACGACAAATCTACATCATCCAACACAATCTCGTCTACTATCAACAAGAGATTAAGGGTGATTAGTTCCTCAGGTAGCCGACAACCATAATAGAGTATAAACTATCGTTGCTAACTATAATAGTGTTCCTTTTAAATTTGTACTCAAGTCACCTAAAACACCATAATTCAATAATTTCCAATGAGGTTTACAAACACCCTTACAATTTCCCTCTCATTCAATTTTATCAATGAGACACCAACGCTCAACATATTACACGATCCACATTACACTCACTTAGCCTCACACGAAGGTTAAGTATCCTTCAACTCAATAATTACTTTCTTCATCTCCGCATCATTAGGAATATAAATTCGATTACGGAATCTCAACACACTCTGCACATCTAACTTGAAATCATCATTCTCAGATTGATCGAGTCCAACCACCGAACATACCAGTTTCACATCTAAATTTTGAGCTTCTTTGATACTTTCTAGAAAATCGTTGATAATTTCCAACATTCATAACATAACAATCTTTGGTTCCACCTTGCAAACTAAATTCATATCTCTGAACTGCTCAATTAATCCCAACCCTTTAACCATCATTACTGACAGGTGCAAAGTCCTTTGGCTTAAAGCATCCACCACAACATTTGCTTTACCTAGATGATAATTCAAACCAAAATTATAATCTTTGAACAACTCCAACCATCTTCGTTGTCTAATATTCAATTAAAATCTCAACAACACCGTTCCACACCGTTTTGGGGATAAAACCTCTCAAATTCTTCTTTTACACATGCCACTACCTTGGCATCACAAACACGACTCTAATTCCTCTTAAAAGCATCTTCCTCTAAAAGGACATCTTCTCTTCATAAGTTGCATCTCTATGCGCTCCTCCAATACTTTCACATCCTTTTTAATGCTAAACATCTCATTCCTCAACTTATTCGCCAACAACATATTACGCTTGACCTCGTCTCGAACAATTGCGATAATAACGATTTATGCCCAAAAAGCCTCTAGTTCTGTAACCGACTTCAAAGTCCCTCCATATAGGAATGTTGAATGCATCTACCGTATTTGAAAACACTTTCATAGGATAGAATATATTTCTATCTTCTCATATGTTCAAACAGAACACCAATCCGATACTCGGAACACAAGATATGAATTTCCAAAGCTATCCAAAAAATACGAACACCGACGTCATGCAGCGACATACTATTACACACATTACGATAACGTCAGAACATAATTTCTTTGTACCAGTACCAACACTTACCATTCTTGAAATCGTACTTATTTCCTTGCATTTCAGACTCTGACTCGCGATTCAAAATATTCCAACAACTTCAACAACTTTTACAATCACTTACAAGGATTCCACGACACAGTCTACAACAATCTGCCACTCTACCATCGTTCAACCATAGACATCTTACGAAACGGCTACTCAAACCGACAACTTCACAGTCCACCAGTAGCGCTGAAATATCCCGACTTTCTAAATTCCATCTTCTAAAAGTTATCCTTGTTACTTAACAATCACCTTCAGAAATATCAGGGATTTACACTCTACTCATACGTCAACAACTGTTACATTGCTCCTCATCCTTCGAGAAGTAAACATCAACAATGTATGATCATCCTCCCTCAGACATTCCAACTTGATTAACAAATAAAATCTTTAATCCACATCACATTCAGATTCGAGAAACAACAAAACTTCAACAATATTTGCACTATCGCCAACAACAGCATACTGAACCAACATCTTACAACCGAAACACATCCGAGAATCTTCAACCCAACTCATGCATACAACTCGATTAGAAAAAAACAAGCACCGAGAGTGTTTCACACACTTGTCGTGCACTAAGGAACAAACAACATTAGACAACTTGGTCGGACGGACCGACCTGCTCTGATACCACTAATGTAACACCCCAATTCTATCCAACGGATAATAATAAAATCAGAGTTCAACATAAATAGAATGCTACATTTACAACTTAAAATCAAACTTCATTTAATCGCATATAATACAAATACATAACAATTAACTCGGATGAACCGATAATAACCTGATTTATTTTTTAAAATCAAACAACTTTTTATTGATAAGAAGCGGAATCTACATACTCAACTTCAATTCACTTAACATATTTTATTCAACTAAAACAACTTCAAGACAACAATTATTTCATGTAATCAACTTAAAAATTCAGCAACTGAAATAAATATCAACAACTAAACATCAAGCGTTGATCCCCCCGAGTGCTACGTATCAGAGCGACGACACCGACTCGAACTGATGAAGGTAACAACTATCCTTCTTGATTACCTGCACGTTACCAACAGAGTGCAACATTCAAACAGAAGGGGTGAGATATCAGACAATATAATAAGTCGTATGATAAATAATATATTAGATCAGATCATATAAAATAACTACTTCACAACTTACAAACAACTTTAATCACAACAAAACATCAACGCGACATAACTACTAATTCACGACTTTTAGATAATACTTGTCACAACAAGTCAACAACATAAAGCAACAAAAAATATATCATCACCACAACTCAAGATGCAACATCAACTGCAACTCAATTACAATGCACATGCATGTGGTACCAGCGGAGCGGAACTCCCAACTTAAAAATGGAGCAGAACTCTCAACTTAGAAACGGAGCAGAACTCTCAACTTAGAAATTTCCAATTAATAGAGGCATCAACAAGGCATAAGCCTTTAACTTAATATTTTTCCAATCTAGGCCAACTTGTTATGCTATGCATGCGACAACAATACAACAACAATAATTCAACCATAACTTAATAATTCAACTTAAATCAACATTGGCCATAAGCCTGCAACTTAAATATAATTCAACATTGGCCATAGGCCTACAACTTAGTACGTCACAACAAAAATAACATATCAACAATAGTAATCCGATAAAAACATTAATAAGAAAACAACATTGGCCATAAGCCCAACAATTTAATACCACCTGCAAATTCATATTTTTTTCAGCAAAGTATTCAACACATTGTATCGACTAAAATGTACAATAATTGTTTCGTATAATTATTCGGACAAATCAAGTAAATCCTGCTAATTAATACCGGCTAAACGCTCTATTATTTCTACTTTATACTAATATTCTTTATTAGTTTTCTGACAACTTAATACTACACTGCTATCTAATTCTTCTATATACATATACCAACTCCATTAAATTAACTCTGATATAATTAATTTACTGATATAAGAATATTCTGCTATTCTGATAAATATATAAGTTCTGTAACTTCTTCACTTTCTGTTAAATATGTTCATGTACTGATTGTACTAAATTAATTAATCATCTTCCTATGTTTCATTATTGGTTTCCTCATATATATATATATATATATATATATATATATATATATATATATATATATATATATATATATATATATATATATATATATATATATATATATATATATATATATATATATATATATATATATATATATATATATATCACATACTTACAGAAAGCAAAACAAAACAATTACTAAAATAATATAACCAAAAATTAAGTCTGTTACATGAAACACGGCGTGCCACTCGGCACACCCCTCATAATCTAGTGTGCCCCTCGGCACACCATCCTTCTGTGCCGTCCGACACAGTCTGTGTGTCCCTCGGCACCGTTTAGTTTTCCAGTTTCCAGTTTTTCTCTTACGCATAATTCTCTGTAATTGATTTCAATACTCAAATTTTCCTTCAATTACTCAACTCATAACAGAACAATTTATAGTATTTCACCAACATCAATTTTTACAGAAACACAATTTTCGAGAACCAACAACATGGAACCACATCGACATGATGATTAAATCAACACAAATTAATTCTCAGCAACACATTCATAGAAATCTGATAAATTTCAGAAACAACCAACCACAACAAATATACACATACAACAACAATTTTACACAACTCAATTCCCACATATTATTAATCATAATTCCCATTATAGAGTCAGAACTTCACCCTTACCTTGGATTGGAGACCGTTCTATAACATTCTGATTCAACACCTAACTTTTCCCCTTCTCTGCAACTTTGCAACTTCCACGTTCCCACAAAATACTCAAGACTTTTTTCCTTATTCCTTCTAATTAACCTAATCCTCATAATTAGCTTAACCTTATAATTATTAATATTCTTATTGGACCTAACTTTCACACCCTACCTATTACTCCATACAACCAAATAATGAGTCCAGATAATAAACCTTATATTATTCTAATATCTATATTAATATTATTGCTAATATTAATCAACCAATAAATTAAATATCAACCAAATAACAACTTAGCAACTTAAATCAACATTTCTCGATATTTTGCAACTTCAACAATTTCAACAATATTTTCAACCATTAATCCGTAATTAACTTAATTAAATAATTAATTAAATTTACGGGCGTTACATCAACTACTGCCATGTATTCTACCTTATTTGTAAACATAACTACTATGGATTGAACGGATGATTTTCAACAAATAGATCCCCCTGCAAGAGTAAAGACATACACTGTTGTAGACTTCTTATTATCCAGATCACCAGCATAGTCATAATCAACATATCCCACAACTGATGGAAAACTCTACTCTATACTGAACATGATACCACAATTTGTTGTACCCTTCAAGTACCTTAGGATCTCCTTGACTGATTCCAAATGTTGTTTCTCTGACTTGGATATGAACTTGCACACTTGACTAATTGCTTGTGCCAAATTCGATATAGTATAAACCATAACATACATCAAACAATCAACTGACATAAGGAATCTAGTCGATGTAGGACTTTTGCACAATTTTCACACTTGCAACCCAACATAATTGTTTTTTAATAGTATTAACTATAATCAGGATCAATTTTTGTTTCCTGATTCTTAGGTCAGAGGGGAATGATAACAAGATTACTATTTATACTATTCATTTCCTTCTATATATCATTTTAGAATCAAGAAATGCACAACAATCTCGCTGTGAAACACGCTAAAGTAAATGTCCGGATTTTGAAATGAGAGAGTAATGTTTCCTTGATACTAACCATATTGTTCTTTCTCTAGCCAATCAGGGGTTGCATCCCATCGCATTGAAAATGTGTATCCAATTAATTATGGAATTTGTAAAATTTCGAAATCTCAACTTATTAATGCTTTACAAATTGGAAAAGTGTATTTTCTTTTAATAAACCCTCTCATTTTCATGGAAAAAATGTCTCGATAATTCAACATTCACTTATTTAACTTCAACCAACTCTTTTAAATTCTCAATGAGATCGATGATTCTTGTAACATCTCAAACTGTTTTGAAAATATATTAATCTTCCCAGAAATCAAACACAATTTTTTTAGTGTTTTTTTCAAATCCAACTCAACAAACTTATCCCTAGAGTCAGATATGACTCATATTATCATAATTTGAACGTGAATAAAATGATTATTAGTATTACCAAAATGAGGACTTCAGATAATTATAGGAAAAAAATTCATTTTATAATATCTCTCTGAATTATACTATTTTATTTTTAAATAAAATTATTAATTTATAGATATCAATAATTTATTTACATACATTCAATCATATTTGTCCAATTAAGCCAATTCAGTTAATAATTGTTTAGGAACATCATAGTGATATTGGTTTGAACTCGTAACATCTCATTTATTTCATCGATACAATAAAGTTGGACCTATATCGCGAAATCTTTTTCTGTATTATTTGTATATGTATAAGATCGAATTTAAATCCACTGATATCTCTGCAAATTGCAGAAGACATATAAACATATAATGCATCTTTACTTTCTTTTCCACTTTGAGCTTTATAATTTGAAATATCCCATCCTTCTAAAAAAGAAAATGAGATAAGAATTACAACATAAATAACATGTTACAATTGCTTCAAGCAGAACCTCTTTAGATACATACTATAAGAGACCAAAAGGCTCAGGCAGGTTCTCAAATCCATTATCAAATAATAAGGAGCCTTGATCAAATTTATCATCAACACTATGAAGCCAGTTTGTATTCTTCAAATCTTCTTTAAGCAACAGCGCGTCGTAACGAGAGCTCTCGTATACGTCAATTTCACTCAGTTTTGCTGAGTATTGTCTTTCATCTATCTCTCTTCCTTTTATCATATTTCTATTGATTCCGTTTACCACGTCAAAATGGGATCCATTATTTTTGTTTAGTATGTTTCCGTTCGCTTCGATAGATGTTGGTGGAGCACTTGAACCTCGATTATATTGACTCTTGGGCGTGGAATTTCGAATACTTTGTGGAAAGAGTGTGGTGCTTGATAGTGCACGATGATTTCCCGAGCCGTTCCTTATGTCCTGTTAAACAGAAAAGTGCGTGTAAATTGGGTTTGCGTGATAAAACAAACTTGCTTGAAGCATACATCTTCACAAAATAAGATTCGGCAACAAAATAGAGTATACAAACCATGTGCTTGATTGCCATGTCCAAGGATTTCTTTGAGATATTCCTTCCAAATCCAGAGTTGTCAGTTGTGTTGGCTGAGGCTTTAACTGATCTTCTTGCAGCTACCTCAGGAGCATGTGAGACTTTTCTAGGTTCATGAACATCGGCATGATGGCCATTGCCATTGGCAAATCCACGACTTTTACTGACAGGTTCTGTTGATCTTCCTCTACTGACAATAGGAGACGAAGCTCGCCTTGGCATATTAACCGATGCTTGGGTTTCAGAAGTATTTCCTTTCAAAGTGTTAACACCCGGACGGGACCTACCTGCAGAGACAGGTCTATCGGGCAACGTTGTTCTGAGGTTTGGTGGTGTATCAAGGGGAAAATCGGGTGGAACAACAGGCTGTGGTGGGGCCCGGATTCGTGGACTTGGTGAGCTTGGCCGTGAGGATGGTGCTGAACTACGCCCGTTCAATGGAACACGTCCAACTGAAGTTGAAGAACTTGTTGCAGAGGAAGGAGAAAGAGATGGTATTGAACTCCTACGTGTGGGAGTAGAAGGACGAGATAACGATCGAGTCGATGGTGCAGATGGGGAATGTAAGTTTGCAGGAACCTGAGGCCTAGAACTAGGAGTGGAAGGCCTCGAGCTTTGTGATATTGGTCTAGGCTTTTCAGCAGTAGAGCTTGTCGAAACTGTACGTATTCTGGAAGGTGTTGACGCCCTTGATGGTGTTGTGCGCGAAGTAGGAGTTGAAGGCCTTGTCGAAGATGTCGAACGGGTTATCGGGGAAGATGGTCTAATGTAAGATGAAACTGAGGCTGAGCTTGTGTTGAGGATATTTGTGGAGGAGGATCTGTTTGAAGAATAGTTGTTGTTGTACTGAGAGTGTGAAGTGGAAATCGAAGGACGAGTCACTGAACTGCTTCTTGCTGGTCTAGAGTGATTGTTGCTCTCAGATTGTGAGACTGAAAGCTGAAACAAAACATGACTAAGAAGTTAAACATGATTAAAAACACCTGAAACATCATTTACAACAGGTCAATGTATTGTGAATTAGTTCTCCAAGACCCAAGTAATCACTAAGCTCAAAGGTTACTAACTGGTGAAACCAACTTATGAAACAAAACATGTATACATTTTCATCGCTTTCGCCCTCACGAGTACAAATATTTAACCATGGACACCAGTATCATATACCAAAATTTTTGTAGAAAAAAAATAGATATATCTATAAGCTATGAGAGGACCACACATACCCTTGAGGCCTTAGTGGTAGAAGTTGATCTACTCAAACTTCTTCTCGGAGGCGCCAAGGTTGATTGTGATTCATTTTCTGATGGTGGAAAAACCGGGGTTCCGGGGGGAGTGAGAAGCCTATTAACATAAAACAGTTACTACAATTACAAAATAAGCCACCAATAGTAATTTGCATCCACACGTGCAATAATCAATAACTCGAGCTTTTTAGCGCCACATTTCCTCACTTCAAATAGTAATCCAACAACTAAAACAACATAACCTAGATTTAACTGAATTGACTATGAGTTCCATCATAAATACTTATCTGCAATAATTTCCAGATCTAGGAATAATCTAACAATATAATCTTTCCTAACAGAAACTACTAATAATGCACATAAGAACATTAACATCAATTTCCTTCCATCTTTCTTCTTCCGGCCGAATTCAATCTACTAACAACAGATCCTTATGAAGTGAGTGTAAATTGTAGCATACATGCATACATACCAATCATAATCATGCTTTCCACCTTCTACAGATGCCATCATATCCTCAATCCCATTTCTAGCTGGCTTTGCTCCTCCAACTGAAAGTCTCCCCAATTTCACAGAAACTGAATCCACAAAAATAGCAATCAATTAATATCATACAAAAAACATAAACAAGACAAAAATTGCAGAAACCATATACTAAATCCTAATTAATTAGTAAACATCCTTAACAAGACAAAATACCTTAAACTAATTGTCATCATGCAAAAAAACACAACTCTCACAATCAAGTGATTTCTCAATTGAATACCAATTACCCATAATCTATAATACTTTTATACAATAAAAGATAAAGCTACTTTTTTTTTTTGCATTAAACTAAAATGAAAACAGAACTCCGGAATTTCAGAATAAGACAAAAAAAAACATGTTTTTCGGAGAAATTAAGAATGAGAAACGAAAAGGGTTGTTGAAAGCACCATCAGAAGAGTCATCTGAAGAAGGTAGAGAGAGTGAACGACGGTTGTTGGAGAATAGATCAAGGGTGTTATCATCGTGATTGTTGTTGGTGGAGACACCATTAGGATGATTATTGAAGGTGTTGGTTCGTCGGTGATGGTTGATGGATCCATAGAGAGAGTCTCTTCCATTTCTACCACCATTCATCATGGTTGGTGGTTGGTTCCAGTGTCAAAGCAACAAGAAGAAGAAGAGGGAAGATGTAGAAGTTATGACAATGCAATGAATGGTGCTAGATCTGCACGTGGTTGGTTATGTGTTGGTTCATCTTCTTCATCAAATATGCAATCATGAATGATTTGTTTTTTGCTTGCTTGTTGAGGTGGGAGTGTCAGAGACAATAAAGAAAAAATGATGAGAGGAGGGTGAGGTGAGAATTGAGATTGATATATGAATACTCACATGGTTTATTTTTATTATGGCCCACTTTTTTGCTTGCTTACTTCCTCATAGATCAAGGATCTATCTTTCATTGTTTTCCACACTT
Organism: Vicia faba; assembly: GCA_948472305.1. Lineage (NCBI taxonomy): Eukaryota > Viridiplantae > Streptophyta > Magnoliopsida > Fabales > Fabaceae > Vicia > Vicia faba. Next base: position 376,651,059 of record OX451740.1, read on the forward strand.
GCTTGCTAATGTGTGTGTCCCATTGGCACATGGCTTGTGATGGCTTCAACCTTCCTTTCTTTTTCTTCTCTATTTCTTTGGTTTTCAAGAATTTAATGATGGACAAGTTTAGTATTTTTTTATAGAGGAAATAGTTTCATCTTATTTTTACTATGAGATTAGTTGTAAGTCATTTGAGTTTAATATATGTGAAATAACATACATCACAATCATACTCTATAGTTTCATCTTTCAACTCTTATATCATGATTTAATACAAAATATCATTTTGGCTTTTATATCAATATTTACATTATATTATGTTTCTCTTTGCATACTATATGATAAGTTTATTTCAGCAATAAATCATTATTCAACTTCTCCTTCTAGTGGCATTTATATCAAGAGACATCAAATAGTTTAACTTATTGAGCAGCGCATGGCAAAAGCGTGTAGAATAGGAGTAATCTCCAAATTTAGTAAGGGAATAATCAAATGTAAAGTAAAGGAGCTTTTGCGTTAAAACAATAGGCTAAAACATACACACACTAAAATCTTTTTTAAAATGATTTTCCAAAAAGAAAATACTATAAAAAACATTTAGAAGTTGTATCAAATGAATTGGGAGCAGTCAAATAAGCCATGTGTAAAATTTTGACTCTTCTAATCAATTAGAACATATGTTCAATCGATTAAAATTTCACAAACTTAAGGCCTAAACTAGTTTGAATGCGCCTTGATTTTGTGCAACTGCTAAATATCTTAACTTTCCCTTTTGAGGACTTACAATCATATATTTGCATTATCTAATTGATTAGCAACTTGATCTAACAAATTAGCTAACGATAAAATGTATTAAATGCAAATTCCGTTTTAGGTCAACCTCTTACCTATAAATAGATGTCTCATTTCTTATTTCAAAGCATCCACAGTCGTATTTTGAAACTTTCATCTCTTGCACACTCTTTCTTTCTCTAAAGTTTTATTTAACTTTCTCTCACTAAATGTTTTAGTCAAATGTCTTTGTGAAAAAAATTCTTTTGTGAATGAGAATATATCTCTAATTCTGGAAAGGATAGAAATTATAAAATTCACCAAGGAAATCTTTTGTATACACCTTGATTGAAAACTGTCCATTTAGGAATTTATGTGGGTTATAAGTTCATCCTATAAAAGCTTATATTTGGGGGTTGTGTGATCAGTTCTAGGTTTGGTTGAATATTAGCTAGTGTTAAAATCTTCATAGGTTCTTGATTAACCTGGTTAAAACCAACATAGTTTGATGCTTAGCACGGTCTTAAAAGCTTCTCAAGTTCGAGATCAGCCCAACTAAAATCTCTCAGGTTTTTGGTTAGCCTGACTAAAACTAAAGTATTGAACTCAGATTTTTTAGAACTTGAAGACTAACCGCTTCAAGGTCTGTGTTCGTGAAAAGAAGCCTAATCGCTTTAATCCACCGTTGGGAAGGAAGATTGACTGCTTCACTCTCAACAATATATTGAAGAAAAGATGCAAATGCCCACATCTACCGTCTTGTATAATATGGTTGGCGATCAACCAATATTTTATTGTATAAGGGGATTTGTGAGCCTTTACTACTAAAAGCTCTCAACTATTATTGGAAATTCTCAAGATCAATTTTTGGAGAGAAAAGTAGGTTCGTTTGATTTGACCGAACCTCTATAACTCTTGATCTTCTTCTTCTTCTCTTAAACTCCTTAAATTCTGTGATTTATTTCCTGTTGCTTAAGTTTTTCAAACTCTATTTTTAATATGAAAAAGTCTTCAAAACCAAGTTTTTCCAAACCACGTAATTCACCCATGCTCTTGTGTGTGAAGTCTCATGTCCAACAAGTGGCATCAGAGCCTAACTCTTGTTTAATGACTAATCATCTTAAGAGACATATGACTTCTAACACAAGATATTTTTTAAATACACCACCACTTTTTAAAAATAGTATTTTTTTTATATTTGGCAAGCCACATTCAAAACATTTCTTCAAAGTTTAAATAATAGTCAATAATCTGGTTTATCCTACTCATCAAGTAGATAATGAAATAGTGGAAAACCCCATTTTATTTGGACCAAAGAAGAAAAGCGAAAGATAGATATAGATTTTAAAACCAAGAATTTTATAATAATGTCTTTAGATGATAGTAAACTTTTTATGTTCGCCATTGTAAAACCGCCAAGGAATTGTAGGATACTCTGGAAAAGATATATGGAGTTTCTCCAAGTATCAAACAAGAGAAGATGAACACGAGAGGCAAAGTAGATACAAATATTAGTCATGAATGTTTTCCTAATTTTAGAAATATATGAAATTTTGTTAGAAATTGTTTTACTAAAAAATATTTAAGAATTAAGAATTAGAAACTCAATCCAAATCTTAAATCAATAGATGGGAGTCTTCATGAGTTTTAGGAAAAATCAAGAGAAGATGAACACGAGAGGAAAAGTAGATACAAATATTAGTCACAAATGTTTTCCTAATTTTAGAAATATATGAAATTTTGTTAGAAATTGTTTTACTAAAAAACATATAAGAATTAAGAATTGGAAACTCAATCCAAATCTTAAATCAATAGATGGGAGTCTTCATGAGTTTTAGGAAAAATCAAGAAAGAAGAAAATCATAGAGAAGATGAAAGAGTTGATTTAACTAATTAAAGATGAACAAATCCAAATCGGAGAATCGCCATCCTCATCTTGCTCCTATCATACAACTTTGGTTCAATCATTTGAAACAATATACTCAGTAGTTGAACGATCCTTCGAAAATTAAACATCAGATGAAGGGTTCTTGTGTTCAAATATCGACAAAGAAGATGAAGAAGTTTCTTCAACATTTGAAAAAATAAGAGGAGAGATATTAACCTCAAGGAGAAACATGAAAGAATCGTCTTCCAACGAAGAAGATAAAATATACTCAAAGGCACCCCAACAAAGGAGATACATTTTCAAGATTGGAAAATAAAGATCTCAGAGAAAAGAAGTCTCCAGTATATAAATGCACTCATTGTAAGAACATTGGACACTTGAAATATTTTTGATTTAAACTAAAAGGATCTAAAGATAATCTTGAAATTACCTTAGATCCTCTATGACTAATGCTCTTGGGCCCAGAAAGATGATATGGGCACCATAGGTAAAACATTAAGTGTTTTACAGGTAAGCTTTGCAGGTTAAAGCCTTTTAGATAATTTAAGAATGTTGTACAAAACATCAGTATACTCAAGAAGTATTCAAGATTTATTAAAGTCTCTGATTTCGAAGATGATGGCAAATGTCAACCGTTGTGATTAAAGCAAAATATTTGAGAATATCTCAAATTGATGATCTGAAATGATTAGTTGGATGAATATGAGCTTATTCATTTTATAGATTTATCAACTCTCACATTCAACGGTGCATAGAAAAAGATATATTGTAGGGTGTTATTCTCTTTTGAGAAATAATTGTAAATTTTTTTTACAAGGAGGTAAAAATTATTTTGAGGTTGAAAATAATGAGGGAATCTAATTAAGCCGTTAAAATAACTATTCTAAATTTTTAATCATCAAATTTAATATTTTTCTAACCCATAAAGATGAGTTGTTTTAGTGTTTTCTAGCAAAAAGGTGTTGAAAAGTAACAATTGGGGTGTTGAAAAGTAAAAAAGACAACATAAAGTCCAACAATGCATAAATAAAGCTAAGCCATGAAAGCCTAATCGATTAACACATTATGCTAACCGATTTTATAAAAGCTTGAAACACATTTTTCCAAATCAAAATTCATGCTTTCCTTGCGCTTAAAGTAGATTAAATCTCGACATTTATGAAGATTTCATTAAATCCTGAAGAAATCACAAATATAATTGATTAGAGCAACTAGATAATTAATTAGGAGAGCCAAAAAGGAAAGATTTTGATTTGATTTTCAATCACCACAATCTGCACTTAATTCTTGCCTGGAATACACGCTTGAATCCTTATAAGGCATGTTATAAATTGGTAAACCTCATTTCACTCACTTGCATCTCATATTTTCTAGGTTTCTCTTTTTTTCTTGTTTGTGTAATTACTCTTGCAAAATCATCATGAATTCAAGAAGATTAAGCTTCATCTACAACCTTTTCACTGATGATTTTACCACCAAACAACAAGAAATAAGATACTTTCAACACTTTGCTAACTGGACCCTTATGGGAGTCCATACCATAGTCCCATAAGATTTCAAAGGATGTAAGTTATTTGAAACCTTTGAAGAACTCAATCTTTCATCCTTTTTCTGTATACCTTCAAAAAGAATTTATACATCCCTTATAAAGTTGTTCTTCTCAAACCTTCATCTTACCGATGATATACTTCAAAGTGAAGTAAGAAGGCATATGATAAATCTCTCAGTAGAAGAATTCAGAAATATGATAAGTCTTCCTTATAAAGACAAAATCATTGAACTTGAGATAAAACTAACATATACAACTACACCACTGTTACATTCTCCCTCATGAAAGAAACCTCATCACACATACCTTATTCGTTCACTGATGGATACCCATTCTGAAAGCCAAATGACTCACTATGTTATGAATCATATCCTCTTTCCTAGAAAAGGTAACTTTGGTCTCCTAACCCAAGTAGATGTGAAAACTGTATGGCTGATAGAAAACAAGGTCAAGGTAAATTGGGCTCAACAAGTAATTAACTAGATGATAAAAATCAAGGAAAAAGGTTCACACCTACCATATGGAAACCTAGTCACAAAGATTCTAAAAGAAACATGGTTCAATTTCGAATACGAAGAGTTCAAGGAAGAAACAACAATAATAGGAATATTTGTCCTACCATCAATGCAGTGCGAGCTAAAAGATGGAAAGATCAATGAAAAGGCACCATCAAATAAGAAGAAAATAAAATCCAGAAACCAAGAAGTACCTATATAGATATATAGCTCAGACAACTCCCTTCACGTAGTAAAAACCAGAGACCTCCTAAAATCATAAGTGGAAAAATAAATGTTATCATAGACAAGATTGACTTTATAGTCTGTCATTTCATCCCTGACCAATCCAAACTACCTCATGACCTGTTCTTTTACGATGATCTTGATGCACAATAGTCTCACTTAAGTGTTTTCGTTGTGTCCTGCAATTTCTTTTAGTACTTTTATATGTTTCAATTCAAAAAATTCTCTTTTGTATTTTGAATTTCATAATGCTTCTTTGTACTTTAAATTTTTATGAAATTTACCTTATGTAATTTAAATTTTTAGCAATGAAATGTTTTCCTTTTCTTAAATGTCTAAATTGCTCTTATTTTGCATATTTATTTCTCACAATGTATCTTTATCCGCCTTTTTTATTTTGATAAAGGGAAAGAAGTATACTCTCATGGGGGAGGGTATATCTTTTATCCAACTTAGGGGGAGTTTAATCACTCCAAATATATCTATATTGTCTATTTTACCACCTTCTCTGAGATATGATTGTCATCATCAAAAAGGGGGAGAATCTAGAACCTTATTTTACATGTAATATGACATCTACTTTTGATGATGATAACCACCATGATAAGTCAATAATAAACGATTAAGAGACTAAAGATGCAAACCCTAAGTATTATAGTTTGATAAACATGACTATCCAATAAGTGAAAATTAAATGGAAATAATCTAAAACCTCATACCAAGAGATCTAAAGTAGTATCAACTTAAAGAGCAGCACATAAAAAAAGCTTGTAGAATAAGAGTAATCTTCAAACTTAGTAAGTGAGTGATCAAATATAAAATAAAGAGGCTTTTCCGTAAAATCACAAGGCTAAAACACACACACACACACACACACACACACACACATTTTTTAAAAATGATTTGCCAAAAATAAAAACACCTAGGAGTTGATTCAGATAAATTAGGAGTAGTCAAATAAGCCATGGGCGAAATTTTGATTCTTCTAATCGATTAAAATATATGTCAAATCGATTAGAATTGGACAAACTTAAGGACCAAGCTAACTTGATTGTGCCTTAATTATGTGCAACAACTAGATATATTAACTTTACATTTTTAGGAATTACAATCGTATATTTGCATTATTTAATCAATTAGTAACTTGGTCTAATTGATTAGCTAACGATGAAACGCGTCAAATGCGAATTCTTTTTTGGGTCAACCTCTTGCCTATAAATGTAGGTGTCATTTCTTATTTCAAAGCATCCAAAGTCGTATTTTGACACTTTCATCTCTCACTCACTCTCTCACTCTCTCTCTCTCTCTCTCTCTCTCTCTCTCTCTCTCTCTCTCTCTCTCTCTCTCTCTCTCTCTCTCTCTCTCTCTCTCTCTCTCTCTCTCTCTATCTATCTATCTATCTATCTATCTCTCTAAAGTTTCACTTAACTTTCTCTCACTATATGTTTTAGCCAAATGTCTTTGTGAGAAAAATTCATTTGTGAGTGGGGATACATCTATAATTCTGGAAAAGCTAGAATTGTAAAATTCATCAAGAGAATATTTTGTATACACTTTGGTTGAATACTGTCCATTTAAGGATTTATACGGGATATAAGTTCATCCTATAAAAGCTTATATTTGGGGATTGTGTGATTCGTCTTAGGTTTGGTTGAAGATTATCCAGTGTTAAAATCTTCATACGTTCTTGGTTAGCCCGATTAAAACCAAGATAGGTTGAAACTCAGACCAATCTTAAAAACTTCGTAGTTCCGAGATCAGTCCGACTAAAGTTTCATAGGTTTTTAGTTAGCCCGACTAAAACCAAAGTATTGAGCTCATATTTTTTAGAACTTGAAGACTAACCACTCCAAGGTTCGTGTTCGTGGAAAGAAGACTAATCGCTTTAATCTGCCATTGGGAAGGAAGATTGGCCGCTTCACTCTCAATAATATATTGAAGAAAAGATGCAAATACCCATATCCATCATCTTGTATTATTTGGTTGAAGATCAACTGACATTTTCTTGTATAAGGAGGTTCATGAGTGTTATACCCCAAAATTTGCCCTCCCATATTCCTCAAGAAATTGTCAAGCCAAGCTAGAAAAGTTCCCCAAGGGTTGTGCAGTGCAACAGTCTCCTAAACAGTCCAAATTAGGGTTTTGAGTCTGATCAAGAAAAGGAAGTGTTCAAAGGCCCAATCAAGTCTCATATGCTTACAAACATGGTCAAGCATCCCCATATCAAGTTTCAAGGCATTCAGCTCAAGATTGCACAGTCAAAACCCTGAATTGCACTACAGTCAACTGTAGGGGCAAAATGGTCATTTGGCAGTCAAAAGTTCAAATTTTTGGTCAATATATCATTTTGAAGCCACAAACATCATTTGATCAATGCTTGATCATGATTCTCAAAATTTGGCTCAGAAATCATCAAAGATGCAAAAGTTGCTATATTTGGACAGCTGAAAAAGTCAACTGAAATTGACCAGGGCATAACTTTCATATGGATTATCAGAAAAATTCCATCCAAAGCTCATTTTGAAGAGAAAGACATTTCCTACAACTCATCTTCATACTTCAAGTCCAAGAAATGCTCTCACAAAAAGTTATCAATTTCAACATTATGGGTCATTTTCAAAAGTCAACAAAAAGGGACTTTAAGTCAAAGGCCATAACTTGAGATTGGTAGATCAAAGTGACATGGGACCAAAGGCATTGGTTAAAGGACTCAAAGACCTTTCCAAAATGTCCAAGAACATGAGAAAATCTTAAAAATTGAGCAAGTTATGCCTTGTAGAAGTTGGGAAAATTTTGTGAAATGGCAAAAGTCAATTATCTTTGAAAATCCAATTTTGACAAAAGGGCCCCATTTTTCTCACTTTGTCCATCCTTGTCATGCCACACACGTGGCCCATGGTTGATTTCAAGACCAAATGTTGACTTTTTTATTTTATTTAATTTTTGATGATTTAATTCATTTTAATTCATTGAAAATTCAAATAAAATTTAAAAATCAATGAAATGGTGTCAAATGAATTTGGACAAGTTCTATACATCATGAACCAACTCAAAAATCAGGCCAAGGTTCATTTACACACTAGGTCTAGGTTTTGGCTAGAAAATAGGAAAAATGGTTAATGAATGAAACCCTAATGCCAATTCTTTCTCAAGCATGGATTAAGGTCAAATGGCAAGCCAAGTCTATTCCATAATGATCATTGAGTCAAACCCTAACCCTAGTGCAGCAAAAAACTCGTTCAAAAGGCATTTGGACATTTGAAATTTTGGACATAAAAGGCAAAACTGAAATCAATGCTAGGGATCTTCTCAAGCCATAATTTTTGTATCAATAGCTTCCTGAGACGATTTTGAACGTATCCCAAATCATAACATATTCCAAAGCTCCTTGAACTGGTATCCACGAGTCCAACTGCTTCTTAAAAATTTTGAAATCATGTAGCCCGATTCAAGCACATTCTTGCAGTTTTAATTACATATTCATACTCACAATGAAGTTTCTGAGCTAACCCTTGTATTTAATTTCATTTTTGTGCCATGAATAAAAAATTGCCATTTTCGAATCCTAGGGTTACAGCTTTCTCAAATTAGGGATTTTGCCTAGGGGAAAAATTAGAGCCCCTGACTGCCATGGCTGAACTCAGTACACCCAGACGAAGAAGAAGATGCCATCGCGAACAATTTATATAGCCTATATGGCTATTCGCTATTTTCTCATAGCATGTGTAAAACAACGTTTCAAAACCGTTGCCTTCTTTGTTTGTATTTCAGGAAATTGGAAGGGACGATGAGTTGTCACACGGAGACTGGACAATTCGAATTTGCGCGCGTTTTACATAACACTAACCATTTTTATTTTATATTGTTTATTAACTATTACATGTTAAATGAAAACAAGTGGCTCAGCTGGCCAAGACACGCGCATGTGACCACAATGACCTGGGTTCAAGTCCCAGGTCTTGCAATTTCTCATATTATTTTTCATTTCAAGGTTCCATGCAGCGCCCACATGAGGACTCACCATGCACATTCAAGAAGCGTTATCCACGTGTCCCAGGGGATCTGATCAAGGGTCCAGCTTGAAGGTATACCATGAGGACAAGTCAACAGGCGTGCATATGATTTCAAAAGTCAACAAATGGCCAGCAAATGGGCCAGGCTTCTCAAAATTGCACCTCCAAATTTCAAATCCACACCTCCCTGGTTATATCTTTTTTTTCTTTTTTCTATTTTTTTTTTATATTCTATTATTTTTTGTGTTTTATTTTCTGATTTAATTAATTCTTACAAAAATACAAAAAAACATTAAAAATGCAGAAAAGGCAAAAAAAATATAATTAATTTTGATTCTTTTTTTTTTTAAATTAAAATGTAACTCATTTAGTTTAATTAGGTTTTAATGTTAATTTTAATTCTTTTTTTTTCATAATCAAAATCCAAAAAATGTAGAATTAGGGTAATTATTAATTTTTCATACTTTTTTAATTTTTTCCTTTTTTCTCACAATATTATTATTTATTATTTATTTTCTATAAATCAAAAATTGTATATAAATTGATTTAGAATTTAATTAGGTTAGAAATTAAATCTTTTTCATAATAAACTTAAAAAATGATAGAACTAGGATTTTAATTTTAATTAACTTTTCTCTTTTTTCTTTTAAACCTAAAAAACACAAAAACATTATTTTTCATTTAATTTTTAATTTTAAAATTCCTTGATTATTTTAATTATCTGTTAAAGGGTCCAATGCCCTAATTTTGTTTAGTCTTTATTTCGCGCATTTGTTTTATATTGTGTGAATACCTCTGTATATGCCCCAAAGCCTTGTAATAAGTTTAGATTTATTTCTCGCATTTTTTATTTTATTCGCTTTATCTATTTTCAGTCAAATCGGGTTCGGTTTTTTGGCGATGTGGACCCGCGCCGGTTGTAATAGTTAGATTTAAATTCCCGCACTTTTAATTGTTAATAAATATGCATGAAAGAATGAATGCCCGAAAAATAAAATCAAATCGTTAGATCACCAAAGCATGACAAGACAAACAATGAACTGAAAATGACACACAATTCACACACACCACTCCTAGGATACGCCTCACTGTTGCCTTTCGAAAGGTGGTCGTCGAGTAGAAAACGTCTTAGTAAGTCCTCATGGTCCGGGAACCTGGCATGAGGGTAGCTTCTAAGGTGTTTTCCCTTTGCTCCGGTGATCACCACGTCCCTAAGACTCGAATTGACCCGAACACCTCCTACGGTGGTGCTACCTACCTCTCAATGGTGGGATGGCACTACTTTAAAGGACATCTACACAGACAAATTCCTTAGGGTAGGTAGGTTCTCATAGATACTTGCTCTCTTTAAAACAAAACAAATCAAAATCTTTTCACACCGACACTTTCAAAAACTTTCAAAACAAACTTTTCAAACACTCTGACGCACGAGTTGAACGGAAACTTTTCAAAGAATATTTTTGAAACCCACATTGAAAAGCAAGCACACATTTTGAAAACACATTGAGCAAGTACCTAAGAGCCCATGGATAACCATGGATAGAAAGGGTGCTAACACCTTCCCTTTCTATAACCTACCTCCCGAACCGAGAGCAATCTCTTTAAAGGAATTTTTCTGTGCTTTTGTCCTTTCCTATTGGAGAAAATAAAAGACGGTGGCGACTCTTGCTTCCGCGACATTTCGCGAACCAGCTTTAAAACAGTCAGTTCCAGATCCACCGATCACAGAACTGGCGACTCTGCTGGGGACAAACTTAAAGTGAGGTGTACCTTAGGACTAAGATCACTGTGTTTTCAATTGCTTTCCTTGTTTGCTTTATTATTGTGGGTTGCTTGGGAGTTCTATAGATCCTAACCCGGATCTGGGGAATACCTTTTTAGAAAGTAGCAACAAGGCTGTGAGGGAACTGTGCGGGGTATACCGACATGGTTGAAGCAGTCTGCTACGTTGATGTGGCATTTTGGTGTGTACCGGTAACCCTTGAGTCAGTCAAGGAGAGTACGGGGCCTCCATGTGGTGTCATGAAGCATCAACAGACCTTAGGAACCTTAATTGAACAATCTTGGCCTCTTTAGGGTAGTGAGATAACTGACTTTGGTGCAGTCCGAGGTTGGTTGATACTCGATACTACACTCAATTGAGGATTGCTTTCCTGGAATATTTCGGTCGCCAGTTCAGTGGCTAAATCGAAACGATGAACAATGAAAGCAATCCCGTGATATTGGGAACCTTAGAACCCGGTTACTTTGATAGGACAGGTTGAACCCACCAACTTCAAGAGGGTACTACCCAGACTCCATGCTGGCTTAAACTTTAAGGGCTTCTCTTGTGTGACTTGTGTGCCTTCCTACTTGAACTACTTGCATGCTTATTACCTGACATTTGTCTCTTGCAGGTTGTGTTTGTAGTCCTTAATTAGGACTCATAACAGGGTATCCTAAGTTTCTTGCAGGTTTTTTTTGCAGTCCTTAATTGGGACTCATAACAGGGTTACTCACATTACCCCATGCATATCATGACATCATACCATTGCATACATCCTAACCCATTTCAAGGATCTCAAGGGCTTGTGATACAGGTCATATAAATCAAACATCTAGCAAGGGGCAAAGAGGATTTATTTTCTTCTAGCCAATGTTGTCAGGGGCTATGACCCACTTGATATGGTGAGCTTTGACACTTGAAGAAGGTTCCCCTAACCAAGGTTGTTTGGAAATCAAAACCAGACATGATGACTAAAGTCAGAGGCTATGACCCACTGGATATGGTGAGCCTTTGACCCTTTGAAGAGGGACTCTCCATAATATGCAGTTCCTTCAATCAAGTTACCGGACCCAAATTCTAACAAATTTTCTTGTTTATCCCGTGAGATCCTTGAAAACATTGCATGCATGTCATACATATCATTGCATAACAGGTATCCTTGTTGCAGGTCACTTACCTTTCCCGCTGTTTATTTCAGCAATGGCTTCCCAACCAGACAACCAGGGCCTTCTTGCTCAAGAGACCCGGTTCGGGGAAATCCTCCTGAATCTATCCAAGGGGCAGGAGGAGCTAAGGACACTTCTCATGGAGACTCTAGTCAGGAACAGCGCTGAGGATGAAGGGCTGAAACACCTACAAGCGGAGATGGATGCAATGAAAGCCCAGATGCTGGGGCAGAGGAATGCCATTCAAGGTTTAGCTCAAAGACAAGATGAGCTTCGGTTTCTCGTCAACCAACTGCTTCAGGGTAATCAACTGGGGCAAACATCTAAGGGTAAAAAGCCAATCATCGTCCAACCATCTTTGAGACAAAGAGGCGAGGAAAAAGCTCCTCATATGGCTCCAGTATCACCAATTCAGTATCAACCTCACCAGCTTCAGCCAGACAAGCCCAAAAGGCAATTCACCAAGCTCAGCGTGTCGCTGCCTCAAGCCTTACAACAACTGCTGAGGTTGAACTTGGTAACTCTAAAGGATCCTCCTAAGAATCCCAACAGGACACTCTCAAGATATAACCCCAACGCTCACTGCGCTTATCATTCTGACAGTCCGGGGCATGCCACAGAGGACTGTTGGACTCTGAAAAATAAAATCCAGGACCTGATTGAGGAAGGAGCTGTGGAATTCACCCAGGATGGCCGGGCTGAGTTCTTCTACTACCCCTGCAAGACTCACCATTTGAAGTGACAAGCCCTGAGACTAGAAATTTTTGTTCATTCGAATGTTCAAGTTGCAATTTTCTTTTGTTCAAACATTTACTCATTGTTAAAACATTGTTATTTCATTAATGCATCGCTTATGTCCATTTTGAATCAATATATTCGTATTCACTATACGCAAATTATTTTCATATTTGTTCTGATGTCAACTCTTTCAATCAATAATTCTAAGCCTCTTGAGGGAGGATGACGAAAACGATACCATAATTTACAGTATGCTTTTGAACAGATCCCGCTAATGAGGTACAGGCGTTGTTTCAATTCCTAAACACTGGAGTAATAAGGAAGATAATCCCTCGTCAACCCCTTTGAGCCAAAGAAGTAGGAGTTTTTCTTTTCGAAAATCAAAACCCTTTATCATAACCTGGGGCAGGGTAGTTCTCTCAGTTGATCCAAGTGCATGACGAATAGCACCGAAGAGATCTTTACAAAACAAACAAAGATAGTGATAATTCCAAACAATCGTACAGATAGGCAGTCATTATATCTCAAAAAAATAAAAACCCATTAAGTCAAAACCTATGAAGGAGACTTACAAAACTGGGGCATCCCGCCGACTGTAATCACAAAAGAAACAGTTCAGGCAAAAAAAAAAAATATAGGGATCACAAAATCAAAAAGGAGGTCACACAAACCCTCGACAAAAAAAAGGAATGACTGCCTATTCAAAATAAGTTATCCATCACCAGAAAATTAGAGCAAAGACTCAAACAAGGTCTAATGTATGATCAACTGAGTTTAGATTTGGAGAACATCACGAAGAGAGGGTGGGTACAAATAAAATTTGAACCTTTATACTTTGTTTCTTAAACCGTGAACCAAGCCACGTTACAACCCTTAAAAGTCCTAGCTGAAGTATGGGTCAGTTCGCAAGCATACTGTTACGAAAGGTATCCTGACTCCTTAAGGCCTACGGTAAATACGGAGTTGACATCACGTTTTACAAACATTCACTTGCTTTATGAAAAGAACGCATTTTCAAAATCTTCAAGACAGGCATAAGCTTTGTATTTTTGATATAACTGTGTTTGCATATGACTTTTTGTTTGAACAGCATAAAAATTCGCATGACGAAAGTCTAATGAACAAGAGTATCTCCAATCAAGGGGCACGACATGATCATGGTCTACCATCTGGGGCAGTTAAGTCAAGATCCAGGGAATCTCTCAAAAGGCCAAAAAGCCTGGGGCAAATCTCTGCCTGAGTCACTTGGGGCAATCCAGCAACGAATCTTGCACGATCAGACACCTTCTGACAATATGGCGACGCCACCAGCCTGGGGCAAATCTCCGTCTGAGTCACTTGGGGCAATTCAACAACGAATCGGGCCTGATCAAACACCTTCTGGTGGCATGACAAAACAATTTCTAACAGGGGCAATTCCCTACATGCTGAAAGCACGGACATAGTCGAAAAATACTGCGCACAATCAAAGACCCACTAGGTTGACACACCTAGGCAAAAATAAGGGCTTCCCGGCGAACCAAAAGGGTTCGGGCAAAAACAAGGGATGAATATAAAAAACTGTACACCCGGCAAGTCGAAAACCTGAAAAGGCGGCTTGGGAAAAAATGGGTATCCCGGTGGACTGAAAACCCGAACGGGCGGTCCAGGCGAAAGTTAGGGATCAAAGCGTACGACTATGTCCTGTCATCTCGTCACCTGCCTACCAGAAGAAGGTTTAACCCTCAACAATTATCAGCATCCCACATGTGCCTCCCCCATAGAAACAGGGGCAATAACGGATGGTTTAAGCAGTCTGATTGTTTCCGTCCTCCAAGGTACCAAGGTAGGTCCAGCTAAAGAGCATGATCAGTACATCTTAAATTCCCCAGAGAGAGGACAGCAAGTCAGTGCATTTTTTCCCGAACAAAGTTAACAAGCCTCAAGGAAATTGGGTATCCTCCAGTAGATCCCAATGTTCCCCAGCAGCATATATTCCTAACAAGCATCCCCGGCAATCTTAGTCTAAAGATTGTTCCCCGGCGGCATACATCAACATTCAAAGGAATCACTTCCCCAGCATATCAAAACTATCAAAATTTCCCCAGGAGAGTCCCATCCAAGTTCCCCAGGAAAGATGGAATTCGTCTTCCCAAGCAGTAAGCTTATCCCCAGTAGATTCTGGAAGCTTATCCCCTCGCAGAGCACGAACGCGTCGTCTGGCTTGATTTAAAGAGTTATTTCCTTAACAGGATATAACTGGGTTATCCTCAGCCAAAAGCCAAGGAAAGGTCGTCGTCAACGTAGCTCTTTCCTATCCCCAGCGAAGTCAATTCACACTTCCAATACAACAACGGTATTCCCAACAGAGTTACTATCAACATTCAGCAAGACATCACTCTTCCCACAGAGTATTGCTTTCCAGCATGATCGCTAGAGTATCTTTTCTCCCCGCAGAATCTTCCATTCGCCAAGTTTATTCCGCAACGGAGTCATCTTCTCCTACCGGTATCCTTGCAGTTATCATCCCCAGCGGAAGCAAAATCTATTCTTCGACATCAGCCCAGGATACGACTTCCCGGCACCCGTCAAGGATTCACTTTCCTAGACAAAAACATACATAAAACATCACATACAGCATTATAGCATGCATAACGCACTGCATCATACAAATCTCATTTATGTTGAGAACATCATTGCTTGATCCATATCATGCATTGCACATGACTGACTTTTATCTTTCAGGGAAAATTCAGTTAAGTTCTCAAGCTACATTTCAAGACCTAGACCGGTTCAGTTAAATCGTCCCAAGATTTTTCTGATTGCTTATCCAGTCAAAGGCCTCCTCTGGTTCAGTTAAATCGTCCCAAGATTTTCCTGATTGCTTATCCAGTGGAAGACATTTCAAGACCTAGACTTATTCAGTCAAAGGCCTTCTCTGGTTCAGTTAAATCGTCCCAAGATTTTCCTGATTGCTTATCCAGTCAAAGGCCTCCTCTGGTTCAGTTAAATCGTCCCAAGATTTTCCTGATTGCTTATCCAGTGGAAGACATTTCAAGACCTAGACTTATCCAGTCAAAGGCCTTCTCTGGTTCAGTTAAATCGTCCCAAGATTTTCCTGATTGCTTATCCCTTTGAAGACATTTCAAGACCTAGACCGGTTCAGTTAAGTCGTCCCAAGATTTTCCTGATTGCTTACCCAGTCAAAGGCCTCTCTGGTTCAGTCAGATCGACCTTAAGATCTCCCTGATTCTTATCCCGGTAGAAGACACCCAAGATTTTTCTCAACGAGCGTTGTTGAAGTTAAAGTCACCCAAGGCTCTCTTATCATCCATGCTAAGAAAGTAATCATCCCTGGTTCTTTCATCGCCATTTGAAGCTCCAGACTCAGCTCCTGTAACTAGTCAGGACACATCAATACCAAGCATCTGAAAATCAGTTCCTGCAACGTGTCAGGTACTCATTTTTCTGTTTTGCAGGTATGCAGGTTCTCATTAAGAAATCTCTTACGCAATCAAAACACCCAGATGGCATCTATAAGCCCATCATCCAATCCAGCAATCTCCAAATGGCATCTATAAGCCCATTCCCCCACCACACTGCTACCATGTGAGCGCAAATTTCTGGGCATTCTAGTGTCCAATCATCTTTTACCCTCGGATTACGAAAGGCACGTCAGCCAATCTACATCCTCAGGTCTAAGAAGATTGAACAGGGGCAACTGTTATACCCCAAAATTTGCCCTCCCATATTCCTCAAGAAATTGTCAAGCCAAGCTAGAAAAGTTCCCCAAGGGTTGTGCAGTGCAACAGTCTCCTAAACAGTCCAAATTAGGGTTTTGAGTCTGATCAAGAAAAGGAAGTGTTCAAAGGCCCAATCAAGTCTCATATGCTTACAAACATGGTCAAGCATCCCCATATCAAGTTTCAAGGCATTCAGCTCAAGATTGCACAGTCAAAACCCTGAATTGCACTACAGTCAACTGTAGGGGCAAAATGGTCATTTGGCAGTCAAAAGTTCAAATTTTTGGTCAATATATCATTTTGAAGCCACAAACATCATTTGATCAATGCTTGATCATGATTCTCAAAATTTGGCTCAGAAATCATCAAAGATGCAAAAGTTGCTATATTTGGACAGCTGAAAAAGTCAACTGAAATTGACCAGGGCATAACTTTCATATGGATTATCAGAAAAATTCCATCCAAAGCTCATTTTGAAGAGAAAGACATTTCCTACAACTCATCTTCATACTTCAAGTCCAAGAAATGCTCTCACAAAAAGTTATCAATTTCAACATTATGGGTCATTTTCAAAAGTCAACAAAAAGGGACTTTAAGTCAAAGGCCATAACTTGAGATTGGTAGATCAAAGTGACATGGGACCAAAGGCATTGGTTAAAGGACTCAAAGACCTTTCCAAAATGTCCAAGAACATGAGAAAATCTTAAAAATTGAGCAAGTTATGCCTTGTAGAAGTTGGGAAAATTTTGTGAAATGGCAAAAGTCAATTATCTTTGAAAATCCAATTTTGACAAAAGGGCCCCATTTTTCTCACTTTGTCCATCCTTGTCATGCCACACACGTGGCCCATGGTTGATTTCAAGACCAAATGTTGACTTTTTTATTTTATTTAATTTTTGATGATTTAATTCATTTTAATTCATTGAAAATTCAAATAAAATTTAAAAATCAATGAAATGGTGTCAAATGAATTTGGACAAGTTCTATACATCATGAACCAACTCAAAAATCAGGCCAAGGTTCATTTACACACTAGGTCTAGGTTTTGGCTAGAAAATAGGAAAAATGGTTAATGAATGAAACCCTAATGCCAATTCTTTCTCAAGCATGGATTAAGGTCAAATGGCAAGCCAAGTCTATTCCATAATGATCATTGAGTCAAACCCTAACCCTAGTGCAGCAAAAAACTCGTTCAAAAGGCATTTGGACATTTGAAATTTTGGACATAAAAGGCAAAACTGAAATCAATGCTAGGGATCTTCTCAAGCCATAATTTTTGTATCAATAGCTTCCTGAGACGATTTTGAACGTATCCCAAATCATAACATATTCCAAAGCTCCTTGAACTGGTATCCACGAGTCCAACTGCTTCTTAAAAATTTTGAAATCATGTAGCCCGATTCAAGCACATTCTTGCAGTTTTAATTACATATTCATACTCACAATGAAGTTTCTGAGCTAACCCTTGTATTTAATTTCATTTTTGTGCCATGAATAAAAAATTGCCATTTTCGAATCCTAGGGTTACAGCTTTCTCAAATTAGGGATTTTGCCTAGGGGAAAAATTAGAGCCCCTGACTGCCATGGCTGAACTCAGTACACCCAGACGAAGAAGAAGATGCCATCGCGAACAATTTATATAGCCTATATGGCTATTCGCTATTTTCTCATAGCATGTGTAAAACAACGTTTCAAAACCGTTGCCTTCTTTGTTTGTATTTCAGGAAATTGGAAGGGACGATGAGTTGTCACACGGAGACTGGACAATTCGAATTTGCGCGCGTTTTACATAACACTAACCATTTTTATTTTATATTGTTTATTAACTATTACATGTTAAATGAAAACAAGTGGCTCAGCTGGCCAAGACACGCGCATGTGACCACAATGACCTGGGTTCAAGTCCCAGGTCTTGCAATTTCTCATATTATTTTTCATTTCAAGGTTCCATGCAGCGCCCACATGAGGACTCACCATGCACATTCAAGAAGCGTTATCCACGTGTCCCAGGGGATCTGATCAAGGGTCCAGCTTGAAGGTATACCATGAGGACAAGTCAACAGGCGTGCATATGATTTCAAAAGTCAACAAATGGCCAGCAAATGGGCCAGGCTTCTCAAAATTGCACCTCCAAATTTCAAATCCACACCTCCCTGGTTATATCTTTTTTTTCTTTTTTCTATTTTTTTTTATATTCTATTATTTTTTGTGTTTTATTTTCTGATTTAATTAATTCTTACAAAAATACAAAAAAACATTAAAAATGCAGAAAAGGCAAAAAAAATATAATTAATTTTGATTCTTTTTTTTTTTAAATTAAAATGTAACTCATTTAGTTTAATTAGGTTTTAATGTTAATTTTAATTCTTTTTTTTTCATAATCAAAATCCAAAAAATGTAGAATTAGGGTAATTATTAATTTTTCATACTTTTTTAATTTTTTCCTTTTTTCTCACAATATTATTATTTATTATTTATTTTCTATAAATCAAAAATTGTATATAAATTGATTTAGAATTTAATTAGGTTAGAAATTAAATCTTTTTCATAATAAACTTAAAAAATGATAGAACTAGGATTTTAATTTTAATTAACTTTTCTCTTTTTTCTTTTAAACCTAAAAAACACAAAAACATTATTTTTCATTTAATTTTTAATTTTAAAATTCCTTGATTATTTTAATTATCTGTTAAAGGGTCCAATGCCCTAATTTTGTTTAGTCTTTATTTCGCGCATTTGTTTTATATTGTGTGAATACCTCTGTATATGCCCCAAAGCCTTGTAATAAGTTTAGATTTATTTCTCGCATTTTTTATTTTATTCGCTTTATCTATTTTCAGTCAAATCGGGTTCGGTTTTTTGGCGATGTGGACCCGCGCCGGTTGTAATAGTTAGATTTAAATTCCCGCACTTTTAATTGTTAATAAATATGCATGAAAGAATGAATGCCCGAAAAATAAAATCAAATCGTTAGATCACCAAAGCATGACAAGACAAACAATGAACTGAAAATGACACACAATTCACACACACCACTCCTAGGATACGCCTCACTGTTGCCTTTCGAAAGGTGGTCGTCGAGTAGAAAACGTCTTAGTAAGTCCTCATGGTCCGGGAACCTGGCATGAGGGTAGCTTCTAAGGTGTTTTCCCTTTGCTCCGGTGATCACCACGTCCCTAAGACTCGAATTGACCCGAACACCTCCTACGGTGGTGCTACCTACCTCTCAATGGTGGGATGGCACTACTTTAAAGGACATCTACACAGACAAATTCCTTAGGGTAGGTAGGTTCTCATAGATACTTGCTCTCTTTAAAACAAAACAAATCAAAATCTTTTCACACCGACACTTTCAAAAACTTTCAAAACAAACTTTTCAAACACTCTGACGCACGAGTTGAACGGAAACTTTTCAAAGAATATTTTTGAAACCCACATTGAAAAGCAAGCACACATTTTGAAAACACATTGAGCAAGTACCTAAGAGCCCATGGATAACCATGGATAGAAAGGGTGCTAACACCTTCCCTTTCTATAACCTACCTCCCGAACCGAGAGCAATCTCTTTAAAGGAATTTTTCTGTGCTTTTGTCCTTTCCTATTGGAGAAAATAAAAGACGGTGGCGACTCTTGCTTCCGCGACATTTCGCGAACCAGCTTTAAAACAGTCAGTTCCAGATCCACCGATCACAATGAGTCTTTCCTACTAAAACCTTTATAAATTCTTGGTGTTCTTCTTCTTCCCTTAAACTCCTTAAATTCTGCGATTTATTTTCTTCTATTTACTTTATGCAACTGAAGTTTTTCAAACTCTGTTTTTAATATGAAAAAGTTTTTAAAACTAAGTTTTTCTAAACCACACAGTTCACACCCCTCTCTTGTGTGTGAAGTCTCATGTCCAATATAAACAACTCAAACATTTTGTCTAAAAATTATTTATCTCTAAAAATCAATCTTATGAAATAAATAAAGAAAATAATTGTTACAAATTAAGAATGATGAATATCTTAAAGTCATTTAAAACATGCAACTAAATTATTATACAATGTTTGAGCAGTATGAGATCCTCAATGAGAGGACGAGTGAGGTTCATTCTCAAAATCCTTCTGAAACTCAAAAAGAGAATAATGCTTTAAAAACAAAAGTTGAAGAACTAACAAATGATGTTACTAGATTTATAAAATCTACTTAAACTTTCTAAAAAATCACGGGATCTCAAGTAGGAATTTTTGACAAAGATGAAATTGAATTGAATACTTTCAAAAATCAAATATTTACATAAACTCCTTATTCTGCGATTTATTTTCTGCTATTTACTTTATGCATGGAGTTTTTCTAGCTCTATTTTTAATATGAAAATGTTTTCAAAATTAAGTTTTTCTAAATCACACAATTCACCTTCCACTCTTCTGTGTGAAACCTCATGTCCAATATAAACAACTCAAACATTCTATCTAAAAATTGGTTATCTCTAAAAACCAATCTTATGAAATAAAGAAAGATGATAATTGTTGCAAATTAAGAATGATGAATATCTTAAATAAATTTAAAGCATACAACTAAATTATTATACAATGTTTGAGCAGAATGAGATCCTCAATGAGAGGACGAGTGAGGTTCATTCTCAAAATCTTTGTGAAACTCAAAAAGAGAACAATGCTTTAAAAACAAAAGTTGAAGAACTAACAAATGATGTTACTAGATTTATAAAATCTATTTAAACTGTTCAAAAATTATGGGATCTTAAGTAGGAATTTTTTACAAAGATGAAATTGAATTTGATACTTTCAAAAATCAAATATTTACAAAAACTATTTTGTCCTTAATAGAGAGGAAGAAAGAATCAAGAAGGAAAAACATGTATACAATCAAGATGAAAGTTTTAAGAAAGATATCAATAATTAAAAAAACTATTTTTGTTTTCTAAAACAAAATTAAAGATATTAAAAAGGAAAATTCCATATGCAAAGAAGGTGAAAGTGTCAAGAAAATATAAACCATGAAAACCTCCTAATAAGATGCTATTTCAACAAAAACAACTAACCATCATAAATCAAAATGTTACTTCATGGAAAATATAAAATGATCTTAATGCAATAAAAGTGATCATCATGATTCTATATGTTTTAGTAATACTAAACATCTTCAAAAATAAATAACTCTCAAGGACCTAAGCCCATATGGATACCCAAATAACTTGTGATACAACAATTCCTTTGAGAAAAAAAAAACTTTGGTGTTTGGATAATGGTTTCTCAAGACATATGACTAGAGATAAAAAAAAATTCTTATTATTTAAAGAAAAAATGGTGGATCAATAACTTATGGAAATGATGTCAAATCCATAATCAAAGATATTGATATCATTAGCAAGAATTATTCTACTAATATTGAAGATGTTTTGGTAGGTTTAAAACATAACTTATTAAATATAAGTCAACTATGTGAAAGTGACTTTGAAGAGTATTTCAAAATTATTCAGTCTTGATCTAATTAAAGGTATTTCAAAAATAAGTTTTAATAAAAATAAAATGTGTAAAGTTTGTATCAAATTAAAACAAGTCAAGAGTAGTTTATATTCTAAAAACATATTTTCTACAAATAGATTCTTGGACTTCTTCACATTTATCTTAGTGGAAAGAAATATGATTTTGTGATAGTTGATGATTTCTCTAACTTTACTTGAGTTTTATTTATAAAATAAAAAGGTGATTCTTTTGAAGCATTTTAAAAGTTTTGCAAAAGGGTTCAACATGAAAAAAAAAGTTTACATATTATATTTGTGAGAAGTGATCATTGAATTTTTTTTGAAAGTGCATTCTTTAAATCTTTCTTTGATGAAAATAGAATTTATCATGATGTATCATTCTTAAGAATTTTCAAACAAAATAGAATTGTTGAGAAAAAAATACAACCTTGTACGAAATGGCTAGAAATTTTTTATTTGAATCAAATATTGAAAAATAATCTTGGGCCAAATCCATAAAAATTGCATGTTATGTTTTGAATCTTATTTAAATTAGAGATATCTTAAATAAAATCTCATTTAAATTTTGAAAAAAAATTTAAAACCAAATATATTATACTTTCATATTTTTTTAGTGTAGTTATTATATTTCAAATAATAAAGAAATTTTGACTCAAAATCAATCAAGTATATATATTTAGGATATTCTACATCCTCCAAAAATTTATGTAAGGTATACAATCTCAAAAATCAAACTGTAAAAAGAAAATATGCATGTTATTTTTGATGAATTTAATGCCTTTGAATATAAAAGAAAAGAATATGATGATGAAGATGAACAACAATACATTTTTTATAACAATCAAAGTGATGAGGATACACAAACTCTATCATCTAAAGATAATCAAAGGACCTGGAGAATAATAAAATATCACCCTCTAGATCAAATTATTGGAAATATTTCTGATGGAGTCATAACAAGATAATCATTTAAAGGAGATTTAAACAACATGATCACCATCTTCTAGTTGAGCCAAAATCAATAAATGAGCATGAGAATAAACTAAAAATTGAAGGAGGTACGTGTTATTCCTATTTATTTTATTTATGTGCATTTATCATAAATTTTCGGATGATTCCTCTATTTCTCCATGATATTACATGTCTTTCCTCTTTCTTTTTATATGATGACAAAAGGGGGGAGAATGAACAAGGGAAATAATTTGAAATTAAAAAAATTCAACGATGGATAGAGGGAGATAAACCTGTGTCTCCGCTATCCATTGGGAGAAGTCCGAACCATAAGCTCACAGTTCCTTGTAGTCCCTTGCAAAAGTGTTTATAAGTACGTTCTTGACAGACCTTTTATAGCCACCTTGGACGTTTTGGCATCATCGATCCACCTTAAGCTAAAACTTCAAAACCTTCATGGCGAACCAGTCACAAACAATGTTGATCGTGTAGGATCTAAAAGGATATATCAAGCACTCTAGTAGGATCAAGGAAAGAGCAATACCATGGAAATCAACGTAGCATACCTGACTGGTCAGTTCAAGAGCATGGACATTATACCTCCTAAAAGTGGCTAATCTAACGTGATAGAGGACAAAGAGAATTGGCAGCGGCTAGTTTGCATGGTTAGGTTTTCAAAATTTCATTTAGTGTTATTTTTTGTATATTCAACTTTCTCACATGTGTATGTTAAAATCCCTGATGTTAATAAAGAAATCATAAATTTTGAAATATCTATTTACTTTGTGACTTTGTAAGGTAACGACGAGTCTGGGGTGCGACCGAAAGGATCGAAGCCCAATACAAAAATTCAGGGGTGCTTTCATAGATACTAGGTGCGTGCGACCACACTAATCAAAACCCCACAGCTCGAAGCACACCCCAAAGAAAGTGGGAAAACCACTAAAATGGAAATAATGGTACATCCCCTCTGGTAGCTAGCCACTTTAGATGTCGTGGTAGGTTGGTCACACGTAAACCTCTGACCAAGATTTCACCTAAGAGGAAGCAGTACCGATCTTTGGCTGAGAATAGTTCTAGAGACATCCAATAAAATTCGATGGAAAGCCTCGTAAGTTCAAATGAAGCCATGGTCAATATAATTTGGATTAAACACACACACACACACACACACACACACACACACACACACCTTAAACATGTAAAAAAATATCACATCTATTTCACTTTAATTATACTTTACACCATGATGTTACAAAAAATGGAAGGATATAAGAGCTATCAATCCATAAAAAAGACGATCTTCTGATCTTTAAGCATCTAGTCTAGCCGAATTGGCTCCATTGAGAAATGCAGGGTATGATGGAAATGCTCCACTTGCTATAAGGTGTTCTCAAAGGACTATGAAATAGTCGTTGTAGTGTTATATTTTTATCTGGCCCCAGTAAGGGGTAACTTAGGTAAAAGCAAGGAAGGCCAACTAGAGGGCCAAGGGTGAGGCATTCAACGAAGCCATCGACTGCCTCAGTGGGAATTTTTAGCTTCCCGAAAGGGACCGCAATGTCGCCCGAGGAAGGTTCCCACTTCCCACTCACCCAATACATGTGGGTGATAACACGGACCCACAAGGACTAACTAACGAAGGGTCAATCAAAGGGAAAATCCATTCTTCTTGAAATCCAAGGAGACCAAGTCCTCCCATGACCCTATTCCTTGATCATGAAGCTAGGGTAAGCCACTAACTAGATCTTTATCCCAAGCCCAAGAGGCCTCTATAAATACCTCCCCCTAATGGGATAAAGGAAAATCTTAAGTAATGCATACTTACACACATCTAAACACCACTCATAGAGCATTTAACTCCGAGTAACATTAGCAATATAACTCCAACCTCCTGCCTGTGACCTAGTTTCATACCCTAATTTTTACCCCTAAGATCCCACCTCATTCATATCATTGCATAGCATCAAGATCACAAACTTTTTTGTTTCCTAAAATTAAGGGCTCTTCCTTGTCATTGAAAGGATCACCAAGCACCCATTTGTTTTTGTATGTCCCTCAGGCTTTATATTTCACTAATATCTAACCAAAATTCAAAAATATGTCTTGTTTGTTTTGTTTCTTTTACAATATAGGACTTTGGATCAAGACATTCAGGTGATGGTTGCTCAGTTAGAGTTTTCAGAATGCTATTGAACTAGGGTTTTGTTTCTCTCAAAATCTCAAGGTTATCTTCATCAAAGGTGCACTCAAAGGCAAGAAAATTAAGGTTCCCCATTTATCTTGTTTAATCTTGGGTTTAGAGGATTAAATCGTGATTCTATTCTTGTGATGATACTCATCTAAGTGGTAAAGTATTGGTTGAAGCTTTCATCAAATCAAGATGTTTTAGATTCATTTTTATGGAGAATTGATTCAAGAGTGTTTAAGTTCAATCAAATGATGTCAAGTTCTTAAGAATTTATTTTATTCAAGAATTTGATTCAAGTTTAAGAAAGCATGCAAATTGGATTATTTGGAATTCAAGTTAAAGTTTATATGGACTACTTCAATTACAAGTTACTTGAAACTTAATACTTTCATCCAATTCATTCACCTTAAGTCCTTTCATTAAAGACCATTTGCAAGACATTTTCAAAGAAGGAATTCAAATTCAAATGGAGGGAGGTTTATTTTGTCTTATTAATCGAAGAAAAGTGAATATTTCTTTGCCATGCATTTGAATTTAGGAAAAAAACTTCAAGACATGGTTTTAGAGATGCATTTGTGTTCTCAAGATTTCAAGGGATCTTCAAGTGAATTGTTCAAGTCACTAAGGGTTGCAAGGCATTCATTTTGATTCAAGTTCATTCAAAGTTATCAAGACATCATCTAAGTTCAAGGCATAGTCTATTATTCATCAAAGCTCCAAAAGCATATTCAAGTCTAAGTTTCAAATTCAAGAGACTTCTATTTTGCCTAAATTTCAAAGTGCTTCACACTATTACATGAGTATTCCAAGTTTCTTTGCTTAATTTCAAGATACATAATAAAATTACAAGAATATTTCAAGTTGTTTTACCTAAACTTCAAGGATGTTGCAAGGTTTCTCATATATTACATGAAATGTTATTAAAAATGAACCAAAGTTTTACAAACTTATTTAAATTTTAGCAAAGAAAAAGGCTCCAAACCTGTTTTACAAGCTACCCAAAGCTGCCCCATTTGTTAATATTCTTCACCATGTTTTTTTTGTCTTGCAATACAATCAACAATGCTCAATTCACCAAGTATGAAAGAAGAAACCAAGTGAAAGACAAACATTCAAGTATTGGTTTGTTCATGGCACCGAAGTATCCTTCATAAACTTGCATCAAGTTCATAATATCTTGATTCCATCCAAAGCTACGAACCTGCCAAGTAAGAAGCCAAATGAACATCATTTTTCTTAAAGCAGGACATGCCAAATATGGAAGTAGGGGTGGCAAACGGGCATGTCCACTCCATTTAGGCCCGCCCCACAAAAGCTCGTAAAAAAAGGAGTAGGGTAGGAATAGTTGAGGATGGGGGCCTAAACCTAGGCCTGTCCCATAAAAAAGTGAGTGTGAGGCGGGGAAAGCCCACGGACACTGCACCTTTTAAGCCTAAAATGTAAAATTTTATGTTAATGCTTGTGCCCGTAAAAGCCCGCAAAGAAAACAGGGTGGGGCGATCGCATTAGAGAGTGAGGGCCTAAATTATTGGTCTATCCCGCATTAAAGTCGGGAAAAACAGGCATGCCCAATGGGTCAGGTCTGTTTTTCCACCCCTATATGGAAGAGATAATTATACCTCAAAGGATTCAAAATGCAAGGTTGTTCCAAGTATTGTGACAAGTTGAGTAACATCATAGCATATCATCAAAATCTACAACCATCAATATTCAAGAAATAAAATTAAGCATAAGGTATTCTAAGGATTATATGTTATGTACAAGAAG
Source organism: Vicia faba (assembly GCA_948472305.1). Taxonomy (NCBI): domain Eukaryota; kingdom Viridiplantae; phylum Streptophyta; class Magnoliopsida; order Fabales; family Fabaceae; genus Vicia; species Vicia faba. The sequence goes on from OX451740.1 coordinate 376,677,790, forward strand.
TAGAGAATTTGCCAAAAATCATGAACTTAACATCATTCTAAGTAATTGCAAAAAGCCCATATGCACTTGAATTTCACCAATCCTAATTGACAAACTAATCACATGTTCATATCATATTTCAAAAGCCCAAGATAAGTATCAAAACAACAACAAAAATATTGTAAACAAAAATGTGATCATTGGACCAATACATTGGCACTTTTGTGGGTTGTCCTAAGCAAGAAAATTAACATTTCAACATTTTCAACATTTTAACCCAATTTCAGTTCATAGAAAACCCTAATTCTCATAGTATATAAACATTCATTAACACTGACAAGAGGAGGATTTTTCAGAGGGAATTTTCAGAGTGAAAAAACTGCTACAAAGAGTAAAGCCTAACAAAATACACAGAGTCAAAAATCTGAACAAAAATCTACAAAATACATACAAAGAAGAAAGACAAAATGGAAAAAGTGAGCACACCTGAGCAAATTGCACCTGAACTTCGCCTGAACCTCGCCGGAGAACTTCATCCTACTGTCGTTCTCCGCCCTTCTTACTCCATAAGGTTACTCTTCTTCTTCCAAGACCAAATCTTCCCTTATTTAATGATTTCGACGTTGCTTGTTGACTTAGAGTTTCAAGATTTCTTTTTTGGATCTTACAAAATACTCTGATTTTCTGAAAAAGTTGATTTGAAATTTGGGATAAGGTGAAGAAACTGAACGAGTAAGTGTAAAAAATTCGAAAATATGCTTGTTTCACAGTGGCGCTGCCGCAACTCCGCCGACCACCACCGTGAAACCCTATGCTCCGCCACTTCGTTCTTCACCCACTTCCCTGTTTTAACTTTTGTTCTATTTTTGTTTTGTTGTTTTAAGAATAAAAAGAGAGAACAAAGACTTTATTGAAATGAGAAACAAATAAATCTCCGAAATTTTAAGTGATAAAGAGGGGACACAATTTAATTAAGAGATAGAGGAATATTATTTTTAAAAATGGTGAAAAGTGATATGAGTCTCTTGTTTATTCAAAATTACTTTTCCCTCTCATTTCATTTTTGAGATATGTGCATGTATATGGTGAGTGACAAGTGGCCACCGGAGTCACTTGTCCTCACCTAAGAAGATGATGGTAATATTTGATTCTCTATGCGCCTCCCCATGTTGTTACCACGAACCTTCATTTTGGATCCACTAATTCTACTTACTTTGATCAGTCAACATGATCCAAAGGTTGTGGTTATTTCTATTTAATCTTCTTTTATTATTTTTATTTTTGAATTGTTTTTAATTTCTTAAATTCATTTTAAATTCAGATTTTTATCCAAAAAATCCCTAAAATTCACAAAAATCTTTCTCCCTGTTTTTGATGTTGTGCAATTTTTCTGGAATTTTATTTCTATTTTTTCTATTTTTTAATCATTTTTCACTTGTTTGATTTATTTTAATTAGTTTAAAATTACTTTTTTTATTTTAAAAATTACCAAAAAATGTCTAAAAATATTAGAGACCAGTTCTGATTTTTCTTTGATCTCCTTTTATTTTTATTTGATATTTTGAATATATTTTTCTATTTTTATTTTTATTTTCATTTTAAAAAAAAATTAAAATGATTTTCTTATTATATGTTGCTTGGTAATTGCAATTTTAATTTTGTATATATTCTGGCTGGTCTTGGACTATAGGGAATTTGATTATAAGTTTCATCAAACTCATTGGATCTTGGGTGTTGAGTTTAAACTCCACCAAAAGAGATGAATGATTTTAATGATAACTTGATTAATCATTTGATTCAATTTGGATTTGTTTTCTTGTTTATCTCTACTTCATCTCCTTCTTCTTCTTCTTTTGATCAATTTAGAAAGCATTTGGACTTTTTAGTTCATCTAAGCTTATGGATATTTGATGAACTTTCATCATTTCCAATCTACCTCAAAATGCTCATTTGATTATTCAAGGTACTTGGGATTGATGATAAGTTTGACATAATATATCTTCCTTGACTTAGGTCTTGATCACTTTTATTTTTACTTGTGCTACATGTTTTAGGAGTATGATTTCTATCATATCTCTAACATGTATGATACATATATTGTTATTGACCGGCCTCATATAGTATTGACTTCTACATAAGTTCGTATGCGATTGCTTTACATAACGCTAAATTTGTCTCGTCTCAGAAAACTAACATACTAACTCTAAATTTATTGTACTAACTTTTACTTTATGAAATTTAAATTCTGTCATTTACTTTATTTCATTTAAATTTAGCATCTTTATTATTTATCTTTTTGCTCTTTACTTTATATCATTTTCCCTTTTCTCACTTGAGCATTTTATCTTTATGTCATTCTTTTTTTGTTCACTTGAGCTTTCTTTTTATTTTAAATACATTTATAATCAACTTGAACTTTAAAATATTTAAGGATCTCCTTGGACTATGGTGACTATCTCTTGCATATTGGAGACTTTGACCTTTTGGACCTTAGGATATAAGCTTGAGACATTGAGACCTTTGGACTATGAAACTTTTTTGTTATTTTGTCTGTGTATTGGAAACTTTTCTGTGTGCAGGTGTTACTTTGAAAATCATCTGATGTGAGAATAATTCATCTGAGATATCAAGTTCATCTGATACTAATCTCGCACCTAAGGCACTATTATTCATCTGATGCTTATTACTTGATTGTGTGGCTTTAATCCAAAGGAATGAGATGCATTTTTTGACCTGTGTCAAGATGATTTCTCTTCTTTGGTTAAACCTTTCCTACCTTAGATTTTACTTTATGCTTTAAGATAGTCCCTTCATCTCTTGCCCATCTTCTTTAATTTTCAAATTTCCTCCCTCCTTTTCAAAACCTTCTTGTTTTCTTAAACTTAAACCACTTTCATATAAAAACCTTAACTTTGTCAAGTGCATTTTCAAAACCTTTTTCTTAATCAAACTATAATTCATTTAATCAAAGTGAAACCTTTTTCTTCAAAGACTACAAAATACAAAAATTCATTCAAACCTTTTTTCCATTTGGCTTTTTATTTAAAAACTTTTTCTTAAGATTAGAAACTAGTCATCTTTTAAGTTGAGTTGTAATCCTCTTATCTCCATGATATTGGTTGATATTGGTGTTAAATATTTTCCACTTGAAGGGGTTAGTGGCATACCTGCTGAGTTATCCAAGTTGGAGCCCTCCTTTCATTTGTGATGCAAAGATCCACCCTTTTCATGTTCACAGTGGATTAGTTGAGTATTCTCCTTAAGATGACAAAATGTCTCTTTGTTTAAAATTAGCTAACAAAAAATTTTGTTCTTTTTTAGAAGTACTACGCAGTTCTGATTTCATCGTTGTACATTGGTGGTATGTAGGCACGAGGCTCTTTGAAGTCATTCCAGATCAAAAACCTTAAATTTTTTTTTTATTTTCTCATCTCCACAAACCTTTTGCAAACAACCATTTTTAGCCAAATACGCAGATTTTCAAAGAGGTTCCTGTGGAGTATCGTAGATGTTTAGGGTGCTAACATCTTCCCTTTGCATAACCAACCCCCGTACCTAGATCTTTGTTTTTTGTTTTTAAAAAACTTCTTTGGTTTTTATTCGCTTTTTCCCCATTCCTTTGGAAATAATAAAGTGTGGCAGCTACTTTCACTTTGTAAGTTAAGTTAATCAATAGCTTAATCTCAACTTTTTACCGCTATAGAAATTTGGTGACTTCACTGGGGAATAATTCTCAAGTGGGTTGAGCCTATCTTTGTTTATCTGTGTATGTGCTATTATTATTATTGTGTTTGCTTGTTGTGATATGGTGGGAGAACTGACTTGATGTTTTGCGTTTCGATCGCATTTGTGCGGATAGCAAGAGTCTCCACCGACTTTTCTTTTATCCAAAGGAAAGGTAAAAAAGCACAGGAAAGACCTTTCGAGATTATTTCTCGGGTTCGGGGGGTAGATTATGAAAAGGGAAGGTATTAGCACCCTTTTCATCCATTGTTTTCCATGGACTCTTAGTTACTCGTTTAGATCACTTGCTTTCATTTGACAAGGTGCTTGTGATGTGCGCTTTGAAAGTATTTTGAAAAATCTATTTGTAATGGTTCTCGTTTCTATAAGAACGTGTACAAAGTTTTGTTTCGAAAAGTGGTTCAAAGAGGTGTTTGTGAATCGTGTTTCGGAAAGTGTTTTGAAAGGATGTTTTGTAATGGTTCTCGTCTCTATAAGAACGTATACAAAACGTTTTGTCTTTTGAAAATAATTTGAAATGAAAGTGTAGATGTAAAAATGTTTTTTTATCGTGAGTGTTGTACCCCAAAATTTGCCCTCCCATTTCCTCCATATTTTCTCATCACAAGACCCTTGGAACTCAAGATCCAGTTAGGGTTTCCTCTGCTCAAGACTTCTCCTTGCACTGTTGACCCAAATTAGGGTTTGTGTCTGCACAAAGATATTTTGACCTAAAATGCCTAAGATGACTTTCATGCTTCATGTTGGATTCCCAAGTTTATCCATACCAAGTTTCAAGCCTTGATTCCAAATTTTGCCCAGTCAATTGGACAGTTGACCTAGAAATCAGCTGTATTGGGGAAAAAGTCAATTGTGGCCAATTGACAGTTAAATCTCACGAAAATGGACCCACATCAACATTATGAACTCACATGGACCATTTGATTAAGTTTGGATCACAATTCCACAAGAAATTTGATCAGATCATCAAAAGGGCAAAATGGTCATTTTTAGGGTTTTGACTGCACAAAGGCAATTTTTGACTGTTTGACCTAGCCAATGGCAAACCAAGCTCACATATGAACTCAAGGACCCCTTGGAATTATCTTGACATGCTCAACAAGTTCAAAAGATCCCAAATACACAAGATTGACAGTTGAATTTCCCAGTCAATTGATCAATTTTGACTGTATAACTGAAAAGTCAAACTTTGACTTTTTGGTCAAAGTCAAGTGTCAAGATTCATTTTTCATCAAAAAATGCCAAATCATGAAACTTGTTCATCAAGAAATCAAGAATTGCAAATTAGGATTTGAAATGAAGATTTTTCATAACTTAGAATTTTTCTAAGTTATGAAAAACCCTAATTTTTTCCTAACTTTGTCCCACTTTCTCACCAAGATTCATTTGGATTCAAGCAAAAGTCAAAACATGAAAGTTGTAGCCTATTGCATAATATACAACTTTGATTCACAAAGTTTTCCCAAAAGAAGCTTGTAGCTCAAGTTACAATTTTTGGAACAAGGGTACCAAACCATTCTTAACTTAGAGAAAATTTGACCTATTTTAGACAAGGTTTTTACCTAACTTCAAGACCATTTTTCACATATTTCCACTTGGAATTTCAATTTGCATTTCAAAGATGGATTGTAGTACACATTCCAATCTTTCCAAAATGTCCAAGAACTCATCAAACAACCTCATGGTTAGGGAGAATCGAATTTGGCAAGTTGGGAAAAACTCACTTTTGATTTGGCCAATTTACATGTTCATACATTTGTGCCATTTTGAATTCAGCATGCTTTCCTTGATTACAGGTCCTATATCCCATTTGCACTCAATAATTTAATGCTAATTCATTGTGCCAAGGCCTTGTTTTATGAGTTTAAGCATTACATGTTGAACTAAGCCATAAATAGAAAAAGTAAAATAGCCATTCTTGAAAAGTGAACTTTATGTCAATATGCAAATCCAAGCAAGTACATTTGAGATCTCTTTGGCACAAGTTTATGGACTAATTGCACTGATCAAGACTGAGTTATGCAGCACATTAGGGGGGCCTGTACAAGCTAGAAACTCAACTTGTCCATTGGTTGCTTAAAGTGTAAGAAACATAGCATAACATCTAACAACTTTCATCTCAGCTAACCAAGCCTTAAGCAAAGTTGTCAAACATATTCTAAAAATCCATTCTGAGCTGGAACACGAGCCAACCAAGTCCTAAACACTCTCATTCACAAAATCACCATTGAACTGCACAAAAACAGGGCCTGCTGCAGATTGAATCCCACAACTCATTTCCATCGTGCATTCTTGCTAAAACCACTTCAAACACCTTCCCTACCATCAATGCAAACTATCCAAAGCATTAGAAGTGGACTGTAACTCCTCTAATCAGTTTGGCCATTTTCATTTTCTTGTTTTGCAGTTGAAGTTCCATAACACGATTCAGCTAGTTTCAAAGCAAAGTAAAGCTTGGAATAGCATCCCTGGACCTCAAGGAAGCTGTACCAATCATCACCTTGCACTGAAAGTACCTCAATCATCATATACAACTTCAACTGAACAGGTAAGTTCATGAATTCGTATCTCTTTATCCAGGCATTGTTAGCTTTAAGTTTGTGAAGAAAATATGTCACATTCATAGCCCTGAACATGCCCATGTAGTTAGTTTTCATTTATGTTACGTGTGTCATGAGAATTTGATGTCTGAACATTGATAAAAAATTAGGTTAAGATTTGGGAATGGAGAAATTCTCTCTCATTTTTTAGAGTTAGATCAAGTTTTAGGTATGTATGGATTCGTTGTTTGATGCTGAACATTTTTGATGTTGTGAGTTTTCATTAAAAAGCCAGGAATCAAAGTGTTTGAATCATGTTACAAAACGCGCGTTTTTGGAAAAAGAATGGCTGGAGGTTGAAGAAGCTCCACTTGGGCTGGGCTTTGTTTGTCATTTCTGTTTACACCATACTTTTGCTTTCACACCCCCTAGGCCCATTTTGCTTATTTTCATGATTTTTTGACTTTTCTTTTTTTGTTCTGACTTATTTATTTTTCCTCACAATATTAAAAATATGAAAAAATATTTTTACACCATTTTTATATTTATTAGGCTTTTATTTGTTTAAATAAGTATTTGTACATAAATAAATAAATAGATACACTTTTATTCAAAAATACCAAAAATAATGCAAACCCATTTTATTTTCCATTTTTATTTTATTTTATCTTCTGAAAATATTTTATATAAAATATACTTTTTTTATAAATATTAAATATTATTATTTTTGTATATATAATATATATTTAGTAAATAATACAAATATTTATATATATATTAATATATTTAGGTTAAAATACAAAATATACACATTTTCATTTTGATTAATATTTAACATTAAAAATACCTTTTTGACAAATATATTTCATTTTTATTTTTATTTTTGAATATAATAAATAAATATTGTATATATTAATAATTAATACATTTTACTTAATAAAATTAGGGTTTTGCCCTAAACATAAAAAATCCAAAAATTAATACCTTTTTATTTTGTTTATTTGACATATAAAAATACCTTGTTTTTCATACATATAAAAAACCTTTTTGCATCTTGCATATTTATTTTATTTCCATTTAATTTGTGCAATCAATTATCTTGTAAATAATTCAATATTGATGTAATAGTCTAGGTTTAAATTCCTTGTCAAAATACCCCCATTTGAACATTTGTACCCCCCTTCCTATATATTGTGTTGTAATAGCTTAGTAACTTTATTTTTCGCACTTTATTGCTTTCTAAATATACCATGTTAGAATTAGGGTTTGTATGCGAATCAAAAACAACAAAAATAGTTTGACCTAATTTCAAGATAAACGAGCATGAAAATGGACAACACTAATCACACTTGCACCCCTAGGGTATTCCACTTGTTGCCTTCAATAAATGGGCCATATTGCATGTTAGGTCTCTTTGGGCAAAACAAACAATTCAAATGATCATAGTCCCTCGATGACGCTTTCAAAAGTTGCCTAAAATGATCAAGTCCCTTTCAAGGAAAAATTGCCCAAAGATACTTGGCACCATTGCAATTATGGTCTAAACGATGACCCACACCTGTCCCTTTCACATCCTAACACAAGATTGTCCACCAAATGCAATGGTGGAACAAAATTGTTAAAAGGGTTAAAAACATAGCAAAGACCTTTGAGAAATTTAGGAGTAGATAACCTCTTAGTTACTTGAATCAAACTTACAAAACAAAACACTTGCCTATTTTCTAAAACCACACCTCACAACACTTTCAAAAAACAAACTTTCAAAAACAAATGAAAACCTTTTTCAAAAGACATACACCTTTGTATACATCCCAACATGGATCATTACAAAGGTTGCCACAACAAATGGCCTCTTTTCAAAACATTTTCAAACCCCCACACACACAAAGCACCATTTCAAACAATTGAAAAATAAGGCAAGTTGATCTAAGCAAGTAACTAAGAGCCCATGGATAACCATGGATAGAAAGGGTGCTAATACCTTCCCTTTCTATAATCTACTCCCCGAACCCAAGAAAACATCTCAAAGGTTTTTGCTGTGCTTTTTAAACCTTTCCTTAGGATAAAATAAAAAGTCGGTGGCGACTCTTGCTCAACCGAAACATTTGCGAAAACAAACGCAAAACCATAGTCAGTTCTCCCACCGTATCACAGAACTGGCGACTCTGCTGGGGATCGACTAAAAGTGGAGTAACCTTGGGGCTTAGATCACCTTTGTTTTCAATTGTTTGCCTTGTTTGCTTTTATATTTGTTGGCTTTGCATCTGAGTTTCATAGATCCTAACCTGGATCTGGGGAATACCCTTTTAGGTAGCATAATCTGTGAGGGACCTGTCCGGCGTAGACCGACATGGGTGAAGCAGTGGCTACGTTGGTGTGGCACCTTGGTCTGTACCTATATCCCTTGTGTTGCAATGAGGAGAATATGGGTCTTCTAAGGAGTCATTAAATACCAACCAACCTTAGAACCCTAAATTGACCAAACTTGGCCATAGAACAGTAGCAGTATGCTACACTCATTAAGGCTAAACTCTCGCGATGGTTCTGGCCGCAAGAAAAGATTGCGATGCTGGAGTTATGACCGATTGAGGGTAGTCAATGATTTTAGATCCTCTAGAACCCGGTTACTTTTGATAGGACAGATTCTAACCAACGAAACTAAAAGAGGGTAATACCTAAACTTCATGCTGGCCTGAAACCTAAGGGTTGTCTTGTGTGACTTGTGTGCCTTATCATGCTTGCCTGTGTGAATACTTGTGGTGTGCTTCATCATAGCATAATGCCATCATACCATTGCATGCATCCTGTATAAGGACTAACCCATTTCAAAGACAAAAAAGTTTCATCTTTGCTCTGTTTTGTAGAACATCATGATGCCCGTGCGTAGGAATACTATCCGGCTCAACTTTGTTCAACCACCAACTTTGCTCAAGGATTTGGTTGGAAGGATTCCAAACACTACTTCCTTCATCAAAAGGCATGGTTCTCTCCTTGGCTTGATCACTGCAAAGTGGGACCAACAACTGATAAGTGTCCTGACCCAGTTTTATGACCCCCTGTATCATTGCTTTACCTTTCAAGACTTCCAGCTGGTCCCTACCCTGGAAGAATTCTCTAATTTGCTTGGTATCCCTGTTTTGAAGCAAACTCCATTCACTGGTTTGGAAAAGACTCCTAGGCCTGAAGAGGTTGCTGCAGTTCTCCCCTTGACCAAAGAAGAGGTATTGGCTAACTAGGAAACTAGAAGTGGAGTTAAGGGCTTTTTGGTCAAATTTCTGGTTGGCAAAGCTAATGATTTCTGGAATGACTTAGACTTCAAGGCGTACGAAGACATTCTGGCTCTTTTAATCTACGGTCTGGTATTGTTCCCAAATCCTGACACCTTTATCAGTATCTATGCCATAAGGATCTTCATGTCTCGGAATCCTGTACCCACTCTTTTGGGTGATATCCTGCAACAACTCTGTGCTCGTACTGCCCGAAAATGGGGAACTCTGTGGTGTTGTGCTCCTTTGCTAGTGAGGTGGTTTATTTTGCACCTTCCTAAGTTCGTGCTGAAGAATGAAGAAGGAAAGAGTTGGGATCAGAGGTTAATGTCTCTCACTGATAATGACATCACTTGGACCCTCAGAGGTTTGGATGAGGTAGCTGTTATTGATCGTTGCGGAGAATACCCTAATGTTCCATTGATCGGCATCCAAGGAGGAATCTCTTATAATCCATGCTTAGCTCTCCGCCTGTTTGGAAGAGCCAGAAGAGTAGGGCCTCATGAAATGTTGGTTCCTCACTTCTATTTTGAGTTTCAGGCAGACAGTGACAAACTACGCCATGGATTCATTAAGGCTTGGGACAGAATTCACAAAGCTGATCCGCATGAGTTGGGACCAAAGACCTCTCTACCAATGGAACCCTATTGCAAATGGATCCGCATCCGTGCTCAGAAGTTAGGTATGCCGTACGAAGCTGTCAGACCTATCATTCTTGAATCTCCTGATGAAGATGGGGTTCCTCCAACTGTCCTCCCTCCTCAGATACCCACTGATTTTGACACATTGAAGAGATCTTGGGCGCAGCTAAAGGAAGAACAGGATTTTTATCGGGAAAAGTTCAACGAACAGGAACGGAAGATCCAGAGGCTGACTAAGCAATTGGAGGAGGAGCGGGTTCTGAATGACTACATCCACACTGAGAAGAGGAGGCCATGGGAGCACTGATGGGCTTTGGATATTTCCTTTTACAGCTTTTATTTCCTTTTCAGTATTTTTCATTCCTGTAATGCCTAAGGGCAAGTTGTTGAACAAATTTAAAAATTCGAATCTAATGAAGTGTGTTTCCCTTTTTGTCTACAAAGTTGAATCTTGTTTGTCTTTGAAAACATAAAACATACGCATCTCATTGCACCATATGCATAGCAGGTACCCTTTTTCCACAGGCTGCTTAATCTTCTTCGCTGTTTATTTGAACAGTCATCATGAATCCAGATTCATCCAGTGAGCAAGAAATCAAGGCCCTTCAGGCCCAAAGTGCCCAGTTTCAAGAAATGGTCCTGAGCCTGGCCCAAGGTCAGCAAGAGTTGAAGGCTCTACTCCTGAAGAAGAAGAAGAAAAAGAGGACTGCGTTATTCAACACCGGACGCAGGTTTGGGAACACACTCCACAACGAGGCTGATCCTACTACTTCCTCTGCAGAGAAAGATAGTCCCCAAGGGGGAGGAGCTCCTAGTCTTGCAGTCTCTGACAACGAGACGGACTACAATGACGAACAATACCCTCCCGCTGCTGACAGATACAAGCAATTAGAGGACCGCTTGAGCGCCATGGAGATTCAGAATGTGCCGGGGCTGGATTTCGGAGATTTGGGCTTATCTTCTGGGGTAGTAATCCCACACAAGTTTAAGGCACCTGCCTTTGCCAAATATGACGGGGCTTCCTGTCTAAAGCTGCATCTAAGGTCGTACGTAAGGAAGATCCAACCTTACACGGCAGATAAGAACCTTTGGATTCACTTCTTCCAAGATAGCCTTTCGGGGTCACAGCATGAATGGTTCTACCAACTAGATGGAACTAGTATCTGACATTGGGAAGATTTGGCAACCGCATTCTACAGACAATATCAATACAATTCTGATCTCGCTCCTACGCGTACCCAACTTCAGGGTATGTCTCTAGGAACGAGCGAAGGGTTCAAAGAATATGCACAAAAATGGAGAGATTTGGCTGGCAGGGTGCAGCCTCCTTTGACTGATCGTGAGCTGGTCAATATGTTTCTAGGGACCTTGTCTGGTCCATTTTTCAATCATTTGGTTGGTAACTCCTCCGCTGGGTTTACGGATTTGATTCTGACGGGTGAAAGGATAGAAGCTGGCATCAGGTCAGGAAAGATACAAAAAGCTGCCTCCACAAGTACTGAGAAGAGGCCTTTCAAGAAAGAAGCAAGTGCCGTCTATGGTCCTAGAAGACAAGTCAAGCCAGAAAGCCGCCAAGCCGTCAATGCCTTGGTCATTTCAAAGCCTGTTGCTGCTCCTCAGCAGTACAATCAACAAAGAGGTGAAAGGCCCAAGAGGCAGTATACTCGGCTGAGTATGACCTTGTCACAAATCTTACCACAACTGTTATCAACCAACCTGGTGACCATCAAAGAGGCTCCGAAGGTCGTGAATACTGCATCTCCTAAGTATAACCCAAATGCCCGTTGTGCTTATCATTCTGATAGCCCCGAGCATACTACTAATGATTGCTGGGCCTTAAGAAATAAGGTGCAAGACCTTATCGATGCGAAGGAAATTCAGTTTGAGGCGCATGAGAGGCCAAATGTTGTAACTGCTCCTATGCCCCAGCATAGAGTAAATGCCATTGAGGAAGATTTGTATGTTGTTTCGGTGAATGATGTTGCTACCCCTCTGTTGACTGTTAAAAGGAACTTACTACTAGCCGATTTATTTCCGGGTTGTAGCAAGGGTTGGCTCCTGTGTGCTGTTATCCCTACCGGTTGTCCGCTGCTGAAATCAGGCATCCAAAGCCTGATGGATAGCAAGGAAATTCTGTTCAACAAAACTGCTGTTCCATTTGTTTCCGCTGAAGAAGTATCTGTTGTCACAATTTACAATCCTACCAAAGCTCCCCCGAGGAAGCCAGTCCAAATTCTGTCTGTTGCACCCATTACTATTACTATTCCGGGGCCTCTCCCCTATGAGTCTGATAAAGCTGTCCCATGGCACTATGGGGCAGACGTGTATGTGCTTGGAGTGAAGCAGGAGTTCAACACCGGTACCAGTATCAGTAACATCACTGGTCCTGCCAAGATTACTCGCAGTGGCAGGCTCTTCTCGCCTGACATTGCACCGCCAGTTATCCAAAAACCTCTTATCATCACACCCGCAAGTGTGCATGTTCCAAATCAAGTTCCTGTGTCTACTACTGCCGCCGAGTCCTCTGATGCTCGAGGCAAAGAAGTTGCTACCGATTTGCCTTCCAGGACGGAGGCACCAAAAAAGACTGTTGTTGAAGCCTCCCAACAAGAGATGGAGGAAATCCTTAAAATCATTAAAAAGAGTGACTTCAATGTTGTTGAACAGCTGGGGCATACCCCCTCCAAAATCTCTATGATATCATTGCTGCTATGCTCAGAGGCCCATGCAAAAGCCCTGATTTCATTTCTGAAAACGGCCCATGTGCCGCAAGAGACCTCTGCAGATCAATTCACTGACTGTGTGGCTAATTTGACAGCTGACAATGGTTTGGGGTTCTCGGATGCTGACCTTACCGCCAAAGGGAAAAATCACAATGATGCCCTGCATGTTTCCATAGAATGCAGGGGCACTACTCTCGCACACGTGTTGGTGGATACCGGTTCTTCCCTGAATGTTTTGCCCAAGAAGGCATTGGATCGCTTGGATTGTGAGGGCCTGGAATTGAAACCTAGTAACATCATTGTTAGAGCCTTCGACGGTTCTAAGAGGATAGTGCATGGGGAGGTAGACATTCTCATCCGTGTGGGTTCTCAAGTCTTCGACTCAACGTTCTATGTAATGGATATTCGTCCATCTTATTCCTGCTTGTTGGGTCGACCCTGGATTCACAAGGCTGGGGCAGTAACATCCACTCTACACCAAAAGCTCAAATACCCTGTCAAAGGGAAGATTGTTATTATGCAGGGTGAGGAGGAATACATGGTTAGTCACTTGAATTCATTCCGGTATATCGAGATGGACGGGGAGTTTATTGAAACCCCCTTTCAGCATTTTGAGGAGGTACCTCCAACGTTGGCATTGGCGGAAACAGTGGTTGAAGAAGACTTTCCGTTAAAGATGGCGTCCTTGAAGGATGCCCGGGCTGTAATCGAGAAAGGTAAATGTGCAAACTGGGGTCATCTTCCTGACTTCACTCAAAAGAATGACAAGTTTGGGCTGGGCTTTACTGCAGAGGCTCAGAGGGTTGTGCGCAAAGAAAGGATCAGAAAGGCTCCGGTGTTCATCACCAATCCAAGGGTGAATGCTATCGAGGAGGCCGTAGAGGAAGCAGAGTTTGACAGTTGGATCTATCCAACCACCAGCAACTGACCAAGCAACTGGACGGTAAAGGATTTTACACCAATTACATTTGTCACGCAGTAATTAACTCTTTTGATTTTCAATTTGTAACAAACAATATGTTGAAACTTTTAATTGGCTCGGTGTCCTACCCGGGGCATCGTAGCTCCATTTGTGAGGGCTTTTTGTATGACATTTCCATATATCATTAATCAAAACATTGGACGTTTGTTGCATTTCAAATCTTGCGCTCTTTTTCTTTCTGTGTTATATATTGCAAAACAGCTATATTTACACACACTCACTTATACAAGTTTCAATCCACTCTGGATTTCACTGGTAACATCTCTACTACCACCAATTATGACTTCGAGAATCCGATCAACTTGGCCGAGGATGAAGGTGAAGAGGATTGCGAAGTGCCTGGTGAACTCGCAAGACTGCTACTCCAGGAAGAGAGGGCTATTCAACCACATGAAGAGCCGGTGGAAACAGTGAACCTGGGTACTGAGACAGATAGGAAAGAAGTCAAGATCGGTGCCAATCTAGAGCTCAGCGTGAAGCAACGATTGATCCAGATGCTACATGACTACATGGAAATATTTGCTTGGTCCTACAAAGACATGCCTGGTTTGGATGCCGACATTGTAGTTCATCACCTGCCAACCAAGGAAGACTGCCCTTCGGTAAAGCAAAAGGTCCGCCGTATGCGCCCAGAGATGTCCGAAAAGATCAAGGCTGAGGTTATGAAGCAATTCGATGCCGGGTTTCTTGCAGTGACCTCTTACCCTCAGTGGGTTGCTAATGTGGTGCCAGTGCCGAAGAAAGACGGAAAGGTCAGGATGTGTGTCTATTACAGGGATTTGAACAGGGCAAGCCCCAAGGATGATTTCCCTCTGCCTCACATCGACGTTCTTGTTGACAATACTGCTCAACACAAGGTGTTCTCCTTCATGGATGGTTTTTCAGGGTACAATCAGATCAAGATGGCTCAGAAAGATATGGAAAAGACTACCTTTGTGACTCAGTGGGGCACCTTTTGCTACAAGGTCATGCCATTCGGGTTGCAAAATGCTGGGGCAACCTACCAACGTGCCATGGTTGCTTTATTTCATGATATGATCCATCATGAGATTGAGGTATATGTTGATGACATGATTGCAAGGTCCCAAACTGAGGAGGAGCACCTTGATCATCTGCGGAAGCTGTTTGACCGATTGAAGTTATACAAGCTGAGGTTGAATCCCAACAAATGCACCTTTGGGGTGAGGTACAGAAAATTGCTAGGTTTCATTGTAAGCGATAAAGGTATTCAGGTGGACCCTGCCAAGGTAAAAGCCATACAAGAGATGCCGACTCCCAAGATAGAGAAGGAAGTCAGAGGCTTTCTGGGACGACTGAATTACATTGCCCGTTTCATCTCACATCTAACTGCTACCTGTGAGCCAATCTTCAAATTACTGAAGAAAGATTAAGTAGTACGTTGGAACGATGAATGTCAGGATGCTTTCGAAAAGATAAAAGAGTATCTCCAAGAGCCACCCATTCTTATGCCACCAGTGGAAGGGAGACCTCTAATACTATACCTGACAGTACTTGACAATTCAATGGGGTGTGTGCTGGGGCAGCATGATGAGTCTGGCCGAAAAGAGCACACTATTTATTACCTGAGCAAAAAGTTTACCGACTATGAGTCTCGGTACTCACTGCTCGAGAAAACTTGCTGCGCTCTGGTATGGGCTACTCGCCGGCTGAGACAGTATATGCTGACTCACACCACTTTGTTGATTTCAAAGATGGATCCCATCAAGTACATATTCGAAAAGCCTGCTCTGTCTGGAAGAATAGCAAGATGGCAAATGATCTTGATAGAATATGATATCCAGTATACCACTCAAAAAGCAATCAAGGGAAGTGTATTGGCAGATCATTTGGCACACCAACCTGTGGACGATTACCAATCATTGAACTTTGAATTTTCGGACGAAGATATCATGGTGGTAACTGACTGTGAAGTACCTGGACCGGATGAAGGACCTGAGGAAGGATCCCGATGGTCTATGCATTTCGACGGAGCCTCGAACGCTTTGGGTAACGGCGTCGGCGCTGTAATCATATCTCCCAAAGGAACTCATACTCCACTCATCGCCCGATTGTGTTTCAACTGCACCAACAACATGGCGGAGTATGAGGCATGTATCATGGGTCTTCAAGCCGCAATCGACTTAAGGATCAAGTATCTGAGTGTCTTCGGAGATTCTGCTCTCGTGATCAATCAGATCAAAGGCGAGTGGGATACGAAACACCCAAATCTTATTCCTTACAAGGAGTATGTGTTGACTTTGCTTCCCCACTTTGAAGAGATAACTTTTGAGCACTTCCCAAGAGAAGAGAATCAGCTAGCGGACGAACTAGCTACGATGTCTTCAATGTTCAAAGTTAAATGGGACAATGAGGCTCCCCGGATCATTATCTGGAAGTTGGACGAACCCGCATACTGCTACGATCTTGAGGCCGAAGAGGTGACTGAAAAACCCTGGTATCATGAGGTGAAGAGGTACTTGGAAGCTCAAGAATACCCTGAAGGTGCATCTGTCAATGACAAGAAGTTCATGAGAAGGTTTGCGGCAAAATTCTTCCTCAGCAACGGCATTCTCTACAAACAGAATCATGATTCGACTCTAATGCGTTATGTGGATAAGGCTGAAGCGGAAAAGATCATGATAGAACTGCATGAAGGTACATTCGGAACACATTCCAGTGGACATACCATGGCAAAGAAAATCCTTAGGGCAGGATATTTCTGGTCCACAATGGAAGCCGATTGTTACCAACATTCTCGAACTTGTCATAAATGCCAGATCTACGCTGATAAGGTGCACATCCCTCCAGTTCCTCTGAACTTCCTGACGACACCTTGGCCTTTTGCAATGTGGGGCATCGATATGATCGGTGAGATCCGACCGACGGCATCCAACGGGCATCGCTTCATCTTGGTAGCAATCGATTACTTCACGAAGTGGGTTGAGGCAGCTTCCTATGCCACGGTAACCAAGAGCGTTGTGGCACGTTTCATCTGGCATAACCTTATCTGTCGGTACGGCGTCCCGGAAAGAATCATTACGGACAATGGTACCAATCTCAATAACAAGATGATCACTGAGCTCTGCGAGCAATTCAAGATACAACACCACAATTCTTCTCCTTACCGGCCGAAGATGAATGAGGCTGTAGAGGCAGCTAATAAGAATATCAAAAAGATTGTGCAGAAGATGACAGTGACCTATAAAGATTGGCACGAGATGTTACCGTTTACTCTTCATGGGTACCGTACCTCAGCAAGGACGTCAACCGGGGCAACACCTTTTTCCTTGGTCTATGGCATGGAGGCAGTCTTGCCAATTAAAGTCCAGATACCCTCTCTCCGGATAATGAAGGATGCAGATCTGAGTGAAGATGACTGGATCCAGACTCGACTTGATCAATTAAACCTGATTGACGAAAAGAGACTCACCGCTATCTGTCATGGTCAGACGTATCAAAAACGGATGATCAGGGCATTTAACAAGAAAGTCAGACCACAAGAGTATCAAGTTGGGGACCTGGTAATCAAGCGCATCATCCTTCCTCAAAGTGATCCCCGGGGCAAATGGACCCCTACATACGAAGGGCCATTTGTGGTTAAACATGTGTTCTCAGGAGGAGCCATGATTCTAACCACCATGGATGGTGACGACCTTCCTCACCCCGCCAATGCAGACATAGTAAAAAGATACTACGCATGAATAAAAGACCCGCTAGGTTGACATACCTAGGCAAAAATAAGGGCTTCCCGGCGAACCAAAAGGGTTCGGGCAAAAATAAGGGATGAAATGAAAAAAATCTGTACACCCGGCAAGTCGAAAACCTGAAAAGGCGGCTTGGGCAAAAATGGGTATCCCGGTGGACTGAAAACCCGAAAGGGAGGTCCAGGCAAAAGTTAGGGATAAAGCGTAACACTATGTCTCATTGGATCACCTTGCATCCAGAATTCGGCATCAACTATCTGGCTCAGACTTCGGCATCGACCAATCAGCTTCATCTTCAACTAAGCAGCAAAGTGATGAGACGCTTGAAGACATAAAGGCGATAGCAGAGTTGGAACCCAGTGGGAATATTGTGCACATAGCTGTTTTGTTTCCTTTTCAAAATTGTATAAACTCTATGTTATTCGGCGGCATTCTCTTACTAGGATGTCAGCCTCTTGTACAAAAACGCATATCCACAGGCAAATTTCAAAATCAATACAAATTCACTTTTCCATACAAATTGCCATTGTTTTTCCTTTTTCTGTTTTGTCTTGCGAAGAACGTCCAATGTTCATTTTTGATATATGCATTTGACATTAAATTGCTGATTCATAAATACTTGTATATAAAACAAAAGACTAATTACAGGTGACATCAGAAATAGGGGCAATGTAAAATTGTCTGATGCAGTCTGGTTGCTTTGTCCGCCGAGGTACCAAGGTAGATTCAACTGAAGAATGTGATCAAGTTATCTCAACTCCCCACAGAGTAAGACAAGATAGCAACATTCCCCAGTGGAGTATAGGCATTCATCAGCAAGCATCCCCAGCAGGTCTTGAAGCTTATCCCCAGTAGATTCTGGAATCTTGTCCCCTGTAGAGTACGGACGTCTCTCCCGATTTTTATTCAAAGTTATTCCTCACAGGGGCTTATAACTGGGTTATCCTCAGCTAATTGCCACGGGAGATCGCCCTCGGTGAAGTTCTTTCAATCCCCGGCGGAGTTCATCAAAGTTCCCCAACATAACTTATCAACACAATCCCCAGCGGAGTTTATCATCATTATCCCCAGCGGAATCCATCATTGAAATCCTCAGCGAGCCTCTCATCAAAACTTCAGCAAAGTATCTCTTCCACAGAGCAATTCCCCGCAGAGTGATCTCTCCAACAAGTTTATTCCCCAACGGAGTCATCTTCTCCTACCAGTGTATTCTTGCAACCATCATCCCCAGCGGAAGCGAAGAACTCTACTCTTCAACGTCAGCCCAGGATTTAATTCCCCGGCCGGTCGTCAAGGATTTATTTTCCTAGATGAAAATACATTCATAAACATTTCACATTTCATACATCTTGCTTACATACATGATAAAGTGCATACAACACTATCTCATGTTGAACATCATGACATCATGCATTTCATACATCATGACATTGCATACAACTGATGTTTTGCCTTTTCAGGAAAAAGACAACCCAAAAGACAACTACCTTCAACTGTCATAGTTTCCAGATTCGATTCCTGTACCTAGCCAGGGCAGATCTGTGAGTGATCAGTTTCCAGACTCGATTCCTGTATCTAGCCAGGGCACGTCTGAGGAGTTTGAAGATTCGATTCCTGTATCCAGCCAGGGCATATCTATCAACTATCACAATTCCAGATTCGATTCCTGTATCCAGCCAGGGCATATCTATCAACTATCACAATTCCAGATTCGACTCATGTATCCAGCCAGGGCATATCTGTTGACCACATTTCCAGACTCGATTCCTGTATCTAGCCAGGGCATGTCTGAAGAGTTCGAAGATTTGATTCCTGTATCCAGCCAGGGCATATCTGTTGACGACTATTTCCGGATTCGATTCCTGTATCCATCCAGGGCACATCTGTGAGCAACCGATTGTAGATTCGACACCTGTATCTAGCCATGGCATATCTGCATGAGGAGATTGAAGATCAAACACCTGTAACAAGCAAGGAAAACATCTGTCTTTCTCAAATACACAAGTTCTCGCTAAGGAATCTCTTATGCGATCAACACTTCCAAATGGCATCTATAAGCCCATTCCCGACATCACATTGCTGATACTCCAGCATGCGAGTGCAAATTTTCGGGCACTCTAGTGTCCAATCTCCTTTTACCCTCGAGTCACGAAACGCAAACTTGCCAATCTAACTCTTCAGGTTCAAGAAGATTGAACAGGGGCAGCTGTTGTACCCCAAAATTTTCCCTCCCATTTCCTCCATATTTTCTCATCACAAGACCTTTGGAACTCAAGATCCAGTTAGGGTTTCCTCTGCTCAAGACTTCTCCTTGCACTGTTGACCCAAATTAGGGTTTGTGTTTGCACAAAGATATTTTGACCTAAAATGCCTAAGATGACTTTCATGCTTCATTTTGGACTCCCAAGTTTATCCATACCAAGTTTCAAGCCTTGATTCCAAATTTTGCCCAGTCAATTGGACAGTTGACCTAGAAATCAGCTGTATTGGGGAAAAAGTCAACTGTGGCCAATTGACAGTCAAATCTCATGAAAATGGACCCACATCAACATCATGAACTCACATGGACCATTTGATTAAGTTTGGATCACAATTCCACAAGAAATTTGATCAAATCATCAAAAGGGCAAAATGGTTATTTTTAGGGTTTTGACTGCACAAAGGCAATTTTTGACTGTTTGACCTAGCCAATGGCAAACCAAGCTCACATATGAACTCAAGGACCCCTTGGAATTATCTTGACATGCTCAACAAGTTCAAAAGATCCCAAATACACAAGATTGACAGTTGAATTTCCCAGTCAATTGATCAATTTTGACTGTATAAC
This sequence comes from Vicia faba, assembly GCA_948472305.1. NCBI lineage: Eukaryota > Viridiplantae > Streptophyta > Magnoliopsida > Fabales > Fabaceae > Vicia > Vicia faba. The sequence goes on from OX451740.1 coordinate 376,698,196, forward strand.
TGAAAAGTAAAACTTTGACTTTTTGGTCAAAGTCAAGTGTCAAGATTCATTTTTCATCAAAAAATGCCAAATCATGAAACTTGTTCATCAAGAAATCAAGAATTGCAAATTAGGGTTTGAAATGAAGATTTTTCATAACTTAGAATTTTTCTAAGTTATGAAAAACCCTAATTTTTTCCTAACTTTGTCCCACTTTCTCACCAAGATTCATTTGGATTCAAGCAAAAGTCAAAACATGAAAGTTGTAGCCTATTGCATAATCTACAACTTTGATTCACAAAGTTTTCCCAAAAGAAGCTTGTAGCTCAAGTTACAATTTTTGGAACAAGGGTACCAAACCATTCTTAACTTAGAGAAAATTTGACCTATTTTAGACAAGGTTTTTACCTAACTTCAAGACCATTTTTCACATATTTCCACTTGGAATTTAAATTTGAATTTCAAAGATGGATTGTAGTACACATTCCAAGCTTTCCAAAATATCCAAGAACTCATCAAACAACCTCATGGTTAGGGAGAATCGAATTTGGCAAGTTGGGAAAAACTCACTTTTGATTTGGCCAATTTACATGTTCATACATTTGTGCCATTTTGAATTCAGCATGCTTTCCTTGATTACAGGTCCTATATCCCATTTGCACTCAATAATTTAATGCTAATTCATTGTGCCAAGGCCTTGTTTTATGAGTTTAAGCATTACATGTTGAACTAAGCCATAAATAGAAAAAGTAAAATAGCCATTCTTGAAAAGTGAACTTTATGTCAATATGCAAATCCAAGCAAGTACATTTGAGATCTCTTTGGCACAAGTTTATGGACTAATTGCACTGATCAAGACTGAGTTATGCAGCACATTAGGGGGGCCTGTACAAGCTAGAAACTCAACTTGGCCATTGGTTGCTTAAAGTGTAAGAAACATAGCATAACATCTAACAACTTTCATCTCAGCTAACCAAGCCTTAAGCAAAGTTGTCAAACATATTCTAAACATCCATTCTGAGCTGGAACACGAGCCAACCAAGTCCTAAACACTCTCATTCACAAAATCACCATTGAACTGCACAAAAACAGGGCCTGCTGCAGATTGAATCCCACAACTCATTTCCATCGTGCATTCTTGCTAAAACCACTTCAAACACCTTCCCTACCATCAATGCAAACTATCCAAAGCATTAGAAGTGGACTGTAACTCCTCTAATCAGTTTGACCATTTTCATTTTCTTGTTTTGCAGTTGAAGTTCCATAACACGATTCAGCTAGTTTCAAAGCAAAGTAAAGCTTGGAATAGCATCCCTGGACCTCAAGGAAGCTGTACCAATCATCACCTTGCACTGAAAGTACCTCAATCATCAGATACAACTTCAACTGAACAGGTAAGTTCATGAATTCGTATCTCTCTATCCAGGCATTGTTAGCTTTAAGTTTGTGAAGAAAATATGTCACATCATAGCCCTGAACATGCCCATGTAGTTAGTTTTCATTTATGTTACATGTGTCATGAGAATTTGATGTCTGAACATTGATAAAAAATTAGGTTAAGATTTGGGAATGGAGAAATTCTCTCTCATTTTTTAGAGTTAGATCAAGTTTTAGGTATGTATGGATTCGTTGTTTGATGCTGAACATTTTTGATGTTGTGAGTTTTCATTAAAAAGCCAGGAATCAAGGTGTTTGAATCAGGTTACAAAACGCGCGTTTTTGGACAAAGAATGGCTGGAGGTTGAAGAAGCTCCACTTGGGCTGGGCTTTGTTTGTGATTTCTGTTTACACCATGCTTTTGCTTTCACACCCCCTAGGCCCATTTTGCTTATTTTCATGATTTTTTGACTTTTCTTTTTTTGTTCTGACTTATTTATTTTTCCTCACAATATTAAAAATATGAAAAAATATTTTTACACCATTTTTATATTTATTAGGCTTTTATTTGTTTAAATAAGTATTTGTACATAAATAAATAAATAGATACACTTTTATTCAAAAATACCAAAAATAATGCAAACCCATTTTATTTTCCATTTTTATTTTATTTTATCTTCTGAAAATATTTTATATAAAATATACTTTTTTTATAAATATTAAACATTATTATTTTTGTATATATAATATATATTTAGTAAATAATACAAATATTTATATATATATTAATATATTTAGGTTAAAATACAAAATATACACATTTTCATTTTTATTAATATTTAACATTAAAAATACCTTTTTGACAAATATATTTCATTTTTATTTTTATTTTTGAATATAATAAATAAATATTGTATATATTAATAATTAATACATTTTACTTAATAAAATTAGGGTTTTGCCCTAAACATAAAAAATCCAAAAATTAATACCTTTTTATTTTGTTTATTTGACATATAAAAATACCTTTTTTTTTCATACATATAAAAAACCTTTTTGCATCTTGCATATTTATTTTATTTCCATTTAATTTGTGCAATCAATTATCTTGTAAATAATTCAATATTGATGTAATAGTCTAGGTTTAAATTCCTTGTCAAAATACCCCCATTTGAACATTTGTACCCCCCTTCCCATATATTGTGTTGTAATAGCTTAGTAACTTTATTTTTCGCACTTTATTGCTTTCTAAATATACCATGTTAGAATTAGGGTTTGTATGCGAATCAAAAACAACAAAAATAGTTTGACCTAATTTCAAGATAAACGAGCATGAAAATGGACAACACTAATCACACTTGCACCCCTAGGGTATTCCACTTGTTGCCTTCAATAAATGGGCCATATTGCATGTTAGGTCTCTTTGGGCAAAACAAACAATTCAAATGATCATAGTCCCTCGATGACGCTTTCAAAAGTTGCCTAAAATGATCAAGTCCCTTTCAAGGAAAAATTGCCCAAAGATACTTGGCACCATTGCAATTATGGTCTAAACGATGACCCGCGCCCGTCTCTTTCACATCCTAACACAAGATTGTCCACCAAATGCAATGGTGGAACAAAATTGTTAAAAGGGTTAAAAACATAGCAAAGACCTTTGAGAAATTTAGGAGTAGATAACCTCTTAGTTACTTGAATCAAACTTACAAAACAAAACACTTGCCTATTTTCTAAAACCACACCTCACAACACTTTCAAAAAACAAACTTTCAAAAACAAATGAAAACCTTTTTCAAAAGACATACACCTTTGTATACATCCCAACATGGATCATTACAAAGGTTGCCACAACAAATGGCCTCTTTTCAAAACATTTTCAAACCCCCACGCACACAAAGCACCATTTCAAACAATTGAAAAATAAGGCAAGTTGATCTAAGCAAGTAACTAAGAGCCCATGGATAACCATGGATAGAAAGGGTGCTAATACCTTCCCTTTCTATAATCTACTCCCCGAACCCAAGAAAACATCTCAAAGGTTTTTGCTGTGCTTTTTAAACCTTTCCTTAGGATAAAATAAAAAGTCGGTGGCGACTCTTGCTCAACCGAAACATTTGCGAAAACAAACGCAAAACCATAGTCAGTTCTCCCACCGTATCACAGTGAGCAAGCGAGTAACTAGGAGAGAATCTATCTACTCGAAAGGTCTTAAATTGTTCTTTTTCTTCCTCCTTTTAATGTGGCTATCTTACCATTAATTTGGTAAGAAGCCCCATCATTGGATGTGAAGGGACAAGCGCGGGTCAATTTTTACAGTCATCGAAGGCAACTTATGAGACGCTTTAGCAATTTTCGTAAGGGACGAGATCGTTTTATCGAAGGCAATGTCGAGGGTCGTCGAGGGACTACGATCTTTTTTATCGAAGGGTCATTGCTAAAGCATCCCATATTCGAGGGACATGACTGTATTTCCAGGCAACGAGCGAGGTTACCCTAGAGGTGCGTGTGTGAAAAATGTCTTGGTTTCAAGTTATTTTATTCTTTGATTAGGTCATCTAGCGATTGATTTTTTTGAATCTTGCCATACACGCCTAATTACTATACAGTATAAGGAAAACAGTAAATTGCGGGAATTGAAATTCTACTCTATTACAAAGTGTTCGGGAATGGGGGTACAATTCTTACAAATGGGGATGAGTCAATTGCGATAGCAAGATCCAAATAACAAGCAATACAACCAAATCGAATTTTGAACGATTAATTAAAGCTACAATAATCTACGAAATAAAATTAAACAACAAAATATAGCAATGAAATTTTAAGTATTTACTTGAAATGAAAAAGGGAAAAAAATAAGATATTATTTAAAGAAAAGGTTTAACTAAAGAAATTAAATCAAAATACATATATTTTTGTTATCTTTTAATATTTTTCATGATGAAAAGAATTAATTAATCCTATGAAAGATTTATATTTTTATATTTTTTTTGAGTATGAAAAAATAAAAAAATAAAATAGAAATATGTTCTATATTTTTTGTAACATTTGTATCATGAAAAAGAAACAAAGGGAAATTAATAGCAAAAGTTTGATCAAGAAACAAATTAGGAAAAAAAATAAATTACTCAGAATAAATGATGTAAACAAAAATTATGATTTAAACAAATGAAGGGGGTGTATGCAATGAACAAAAATGGGCTTATGGTGAGGATTTGGGGCGGAGGCCCAAAGAAATTGATTATTTACTTGCTGTAACAAAAATCAAACAAAATGGGGGTGAGGCCAGTAAAACAGATTGGGCTTATGTAGCAAAGGTGAAGGGTCACCCAACACAAATCAAACAAATCCAACCCAAGTTCCTAAAACAAGCTTAGCCACAGATTAAGGGATAACACAAAAAATTAGGGTTTGGAATTTCCCTTCTCACGCGACGCTGTTCTTCTCTGTTCATCGTTTCCACAAGCTAAAACCTTCTATACATCCTCACTACCTCGTCCATGTCTTACCTCGCGAATGAATCACTCTCTTCAGTAACCACCCACGCCTCTTTGTTTCACAGTGGCTAACATCCTTTTTGAAACCCCTTTTTCTGGTGAATTCGGATTTAGATCAGAGAGACCCAAAATTGTCTCATCCTTGACCACCCTCAACCTCTCTGTTACCGGAATACGACTCTCTCGTCTCCTTAATCTAACTCTAGCGATTTTGAAAAGGTAAGATTTTTTTGTTATTTTCAAAGCTTACAGATTTTCGTTGATCTTTCTTCTCTAACTACCCATCAATTCTTTACAAATGCAGACATTATGCTATGGAAGTATGAGAATGGGGGAGAACTCATACCTGTTGGAGCTTTACAATTTCTCTCTTGCCTTGTTATTCTTGTGATTTTCTGCGAAATAGGAAAGAAGAGGAGAGACTGAGGACGGTATTCAGTGGTGGCAGAAGATTTACGAGGGAAAGAGATGAGGATGGGAGCGTGGCTTTTCTGGCTTGTTGGTAACTTTTTTCTGTTTTCTTTGTTATCAAATTTTGAATGGTGATTATCAGGTTTTTTGAATTTCTTGTGATGGCTGTTTGGTTCTGAGTTTTGATGATGGTTATGTTGTTCTGAGTTCTTGATGATAGTTAACAGGTTTTTGGGATTTTTGGTGATGGTTATGTTGTTCTGAGTTCTTGATGATAGTTAACTGGTTTTGGGATTTTTTGGTGATGGTTATGTTGTTCTGAGTTCTTGATGATAGTTAATAGGTTTTGGGATTTTTTGGTGATGGTTATGTTGTTCTGAGTTCTTTATGATAGTTAACAGGTTTTTTGATTTTTTGGTGATGGTTATGTTGTTCTGAGTTCTTGATGATAGTTAATAGGTTTTGGTATTTTTTGGTGATGGTTATGTTGTTCTGAGTTCTCTCTGTTATTGTGTTTGAATAATGCATAATTCTTCTTTTTTTTTTGCTGGCTTTTTGGATCCATTCTTTCTTCTCCCAAACGCTTCTGTTATATCAGTGAGAAAATGGTGGGAAACCAAAATGTATTTGAACATTTTGGTATGTTGTTATAATGGCCTTTTTGTTGCAGTTTTATTTTTTTCATTTTCTATGCAAATTATGGACAGATTGTGGACAGGACAGCAAGGTTGTTTGGACTATTTTTGTATTTTACAACAGCTCTTCTTTTTGTAGCAGAGCTTTTGCAGGAAGTATTTTGGGCAATTCTGTAGCCTAGGTGACCTCTTTCCTCTCTTCTCTCTCAATGACAATAAAAAAGCAAATTTCTCTTTTGCTTATTTTACCATTCTGAAAGGTTTGTAGCACTTGGAAAATGATGACATTGTTTCTTGAGCAAGTTGACTTGCTATTTTGTTTGATTTAGCATCTAGCTATTTGTTTTATTTGTCACACTGCTACCTTGTTTTAGCTTATGATGATGCTGCTTGTCTAGTTTATGATGATGCTGTTTGTTCGGACTGTTGTATCATTTTGTTATTGTGTGCAGCCTTGGGCTATCATGTTCGCGAATTTCTCTTCTTCTTTCTTTTTGTGAACCAAGAAGGGAAACCTTCTTGTGATTTTCAACTGGGGGAAATAGGTTGTGATGAAATAAATAGCATTCTGATTCCACGTTGCAAACCTTAATGATGAATTTATGAAATAACTTTTTTTGGAAAATTCCTTGTTCATGCCCATATAATCTTGTATTAATCATACTTTCTTTCTCTTGTTTTCATGTGAGTAAAATTGGAGATGACAAAGCAAAGAACGCAAGAAATCCGTGGCAAACATGGAAGTCTTGGAGATAAGCAAAGGAATCTGATATGACTTCAGTCTTCAAAAAAACTTAAACATAGATTAGTTCTCTTAGGCCAAACATTCATTTTGATTTTCTTTGTAACTTAGAAAGATCATTCTTGTATTTTTGATGTATTGTATCCAATAGTTGTACCAATTTATCTTTAAATACAATAAGTTATAAAACATAAAGTATTAAAAGAATAAATTGTTTTGTAACAATCTTGGACGGTGTGTTTGAAATTGGAGAAAATCTTGAATTGTAGCATAAAGTATTCTTGTGTCATTTTATAACTTGAAATCCTTTATCAACAACAATTTGTAATTTCTCTTCGCATCCTAATTGATTTTTTTTTAAGTTCCCAATCAGGATATTTAAAATAAAATGCTCCATTCTGGTAACTTAAATTCCAAATAATCCCAATAACTTTGTAACTGCATTTCAAACAAACACGCACTTTGTACTCCATTTTGAAGATGTGAAAAACACAAGAATGGGGGTTGAATTGTAAAACTTAAAACAAATGGCTTGACAACACAGTATTTTTATCCTGGTTCGTTTGATCTCAAACTACTTCAGTCCACCCGTCAAGGTGATTTCGCCTCTCTCCAACGAGGTCTTAATTCACTATTCTCAAAGAATTACAACAGCTACGTTAACAACTGTTAAAGTCTTATTGAGTACAACCATAATCCGATTAATCTCAAGGAACTTCTTTTACAAATGAAATGAACAAGTGTATTTTTGTTTTCTTACAAAACTGTATATCACAACTGTGATAATTACACTAACAATAAGCTTGGAATAAAATGACTTTTCTTAAGCTTTGAATATGCGTGGTTTTGATAGCTTGGCAAAATTGAGTGCGTACATACGTGCTTCTTTTCACAAGCAGTCCTGTTTATATAGGCAAGCAAGGATACGTTTTCCATAAAGCAGGTTTAATGATAATAATGCACTTTCCTTTTGTAGAAGATCTTTGTCTGAAGAAAGCCGTTAGCATTTAATTCAGTCTTGAATAACCAGTAATGCTTCAGAATCTTCTTTGCTGTATCTACTGATAATGCTTCAGAGTGTGGATGACTTGGTAAATATGTCTTTGATTAGAGTCAGAGTGTATTTGTTAAGGCGCAGATTCTGGTCATCAAACTTCAGTGTTTCAGCGTGTAACATAGGTTGCTGATCTTCTGATGCTGATTCCATCAGAACTTCTGTTTATACAAAGCATAATTTTAAGGAGCATAAATGTTCTTTATATATATCTTAGAAATAATATTATTCTTTGTATTTTGTTATCATCAAAACCTTAATCAAGGGTTGTAGAATCAAACTATGTTCTAACAATCTTCCCCTTTTTGATGATGACAAAAACCAGTGTTGTACCCCAAAATTTTCCCTCCCATAAATCTTCAAAGTTTTGCCAAGCATCACCTCAAATGGCTCAAGTCTACTCAAGGGCTACACAGTCAACCATCCTCCTAAGCCAGTCAAACTAGGGTTTTGGTTCTTGCAAGGAAGTTGAGGTTTTCAAGGGCTCAATCAAGTCCCATATGCTCATAAACATTGTCAAGCACCTACATGTCAAGTTTCAAGGCTTACAAGGTCAAGTTGCACAGTCAAAAGTCCCATTTGCTCAACAGTCAACTGTGGGGGCAAAATGGTCATTTGGAAGTCAAAAGTCAAAATTTTTGGTCAACATCTTATTTTGAAGCTACAATCATCATTTGGTCAAGTCTTGACAATGATTTCACAAGAATGGCTCAAAAATCATCAAGGTGTCAAAAGTTTCTATTTTTGGACAACTGAAAAGTCAACTGTAACTTGACCAAGGCATAACTTTTTCAGGGTTCATCAGAAAAATTCCATCCAATGCTCATCTTTAAGGGGAAGACATTTCCTACAACTCATCTTCACATTCCAAGTCCAAGAAATGCTCTCACAAAAAGTTATCAATTTCAACATTATAGGTCATTTTCAAAAGTCAACAAAAAGGGACTTTAAGTCAAAGACCATAACTTGAGATTGGTACATCAATATGACATGGGACCAAAGACATTGGTTAGAGGACTTCAAGACCTTTCCAAAATGTCCAAGAAAATGTTCATAACTTCAAAATTGAGCAAGATATGCATTGGAGAAGTTGGGAAATTTTTGTGAAAGGGCCAAAATCATTTATCCTTGAAATTTCATTTTTTGACAAAAGGGGCCCACTTTTTCAACTTGAATCAACTTCACCATGCTTCCCACGTGTCCCACATTTTATTTCAAAATTTAAAATTAATTTTTTCATTTTTATTAGATTTTATTGGATTTAATTCATTTTAAATCCTTTAAAATCAAATAAAAATCAAAAAGGTTAATTAAGGGACATATTTGGTTTTGATTAGCTTTGAATCACCATCATGCACATCCCAAATTCGTGCCAAGGCCTAATCAAGCAAGAATTAAAAAATTGGCTCAAAAATGGAAGGTGTGTTAATGGAGTTTATGTCAAAATCCTAAGCATGAATGCAAGGCATTATGGGCCATAATTCTTGTCAAAACATATTACATAATGCATATACAAGTGATCACAAGCAAGAACACGACCTAAGCTGCGCCCAAACTCAGAAACAACTTTGCATTTTTTCTAAAAAAACTTGAAAACTGTTTTCATTGATACAAGGCGTTTCAAGGCCAAATAACATTTCCAATACATTCCTGACACTACCAGGAAGCTATCCCAATCAAAATCAACCCTCCACGCGCAAGGAATTGGTATATTGAAGTCACACTTTTCTCAAACTTTTTCATAATCACATCTCAATATATATGCATGTTTCATACATTTTAAAGGTTGATTTATATTAATATGAACCTTCTGAAGCTCATGATACCATTTAATTGTCCTAACCATGCCTGTAGCGAAAGATTCCATTGACGCTTTCTAGGTTTTCAGAGGTTTGAATTTGGGGCTTTCCTCATCTGGAAAAATTAGGCCACAAGACCTGTACCACTGGATTCAGAACCTTCCAACGGATTCAACCAACTATTCGCGCCCTATTTATGTTTCCATATGAGCTATTCGCTATTTTTTGGCAAGTGTTGTTTTGGGGGGGTTTAAAACCCCCGCTATCCATTTACATTACAGGGACAAATGAAGAAGAAGACTGCGTGGCAAGATATGACTGGAGGGTTTGAATTCCAGCGCTTTTTTTTATTTTCATAACATTGATTTTGATTTTGTTTTATATTATTTATTTTCCATTCCATATACAAAGCGCACCAACAACACAATTGGCAAAAGATTAACATGGCAAACGCAGGGACCTGAGTTCGATTCCCAGGTCCCCCCACTTTATTCAATATTTTCCTCTTTAACATAATTCTGTGCAGTGCTTCATCAAAGGACCACCATACAACTCCATCCCTTGACACGCCATATGTCACCAGGGGTCAATCCAAAGGCTATCACGTGAGTTCCACCATACGCATTGGTCAACGCTCCACACACAAGTCTGAAAAGTCAAAAAAAGGCCTCATTCAAATGGGCTTAATTGCTGCAAATGAACCTCCTCAATTTGGATCAATCACCCCCTATGTTTGCATTTCTTTCTCTCTTTTCTTTTCTTTTATTTATTCTTTTTAATTAATTGTTTTCCTTTAATTCATCAAATAATTTTTATCATACAAAAAATACAAAAAAAAAAATCAGAAATCATAAAATAAAAATATGTTTTATTTAATATTATTTTGTAAATAAATTTTAATAATCAAATTAGTTTAATTTAGGTTTTCAATTTTAATATTTTCTTAATAACTAAAAATATAGAAATTAGGGTTTTAGTATTTTTATTCTTTTTCCTTTTTATTCTTATCGTTATTAATTATTAATTATTTTTGTAAATACTCTTGTAATTAAACAATTAGTAAATTAGGTTTAAACTTAAATATTTTCTTTAATAATTAAAAACAATTTAGAACTAGGTTTTTTTTTATTTTATTTAATTTCAAAATCCAATTAATTTTCTTTATGTCCATTAAATACAAAAACAACAAAAAAAATAACTTCTTTTCTTATTAAGTCAATTAATTAATTTGTAATTTTAATTTAATCTTTAAAGGGTCCAACGCCCTCGCACTTTCGCTTCTACTTTCTTTTCGCGCGTTTATTTACATTTTTTCTTTTAAATATAATGTAATTGCCCCAAGGCCTTGTAATAATAATAGAGACTTATTTACTTTCCGTACTTTTATTCAAATCGGGTCTTGGTTTAATTTGGCGATGTAGACCCGCGCCTTGTAATAACGTAGGACCTTTATTTTCCGCATTTTTATTTTTCGCACCCTTTTAACTGCTAATCACATGAAAGAATGAATGCCCAAATAAAATCAAAGCGTAGCTCACCCAATGCATGACAAGACAAATAATAACTGAAAATGACACACAATTCACACACCACTCTTAGGGTACACCTCACTGTTGCCTTGCCCCTCGAAACGTGGTCGTCGAGTAGAGGACATTTTAGTAAGTCCTCATGTCCATGAACATGGCATGGGGGTAGCTTCTAAGGTATCCTCCTATTGCTCTGGTGACCACATTGTCCCTAATCCTCGAATTGACCCGAACACCTCCAATGGTGGTGCTACCTACCTCTCAATGGTGGGATGGCACTACCTTAAGGACATTTACACAGACTAATTCCTTAGGGTAGGTAGATGACTCGTAGATACTTGCTCTAATTCAAAACAAATCAAAAACTTCTTTTCACATCGACACTTTGCAAAAAGCTTTCAAAACAACTTTTCAAACACTCTTGAGGACTGATACAAGAGTCGATCTGAAACTTTCAAAGAAACTTTTTCAAACCCACTCACCTTGAAAAGCAAACAAACATTTTGAAAACACAAATGAGCAAGTATCTAAGAGCCCATGGATAACCATGGATAGAAATGGTGCTAACACCTTCCCTTTCTATAAATCTACCTCCCGAACCGAGAACTAATCTCAATAAGGAATTTTTCTGTGCTTTTGTCCTTTCCATATTGGAGAAAATAAAAGACGGTGGCGACTCTTGCTTACCGCAACATTTCGCGAACCAGCATTAAACAGTCAGTTCCAGATCCACCGATCACAGAACTGGCGACTCTGCTGGGGAATACCATAAAAGTGAGGTGTACTTTAGGATAGCTCATACTTATGTTTTCAATTGTCTGAATTGTTTGCTTTATTATTGTGGGTACTGTCTTGGGAGTTCTATAGATCCTAACCCGGATCTGGGGATACCTTCTTAGAAAGTAGCAACAAGGCTGTGAGGGAACTGTGCGGGGTATACCGACATGGTTGAAACAGTCTGCTACGTTGATGTGGCACTTTGGTGTGTACCGGTAACCCTTGAGTTCAGTCAAGGAGAGTACGGGGCCTCCACGTGGTGTCGTGAAGCATCAACTGACCTTAGGAACCTTAATTGAACTATCTTGGCCTCTTTAGGGTAGTGAGATAACTGACTTTGGTGCAGTCCGAGGTTGGTTGATACTCGATACTACACTCAATTGAGGGTTGCTTTCCTGGAATATTTCGGTCGCCAGTTCAGTGGCTAAATCGAAACGATGAACAATGAAAGCAATCCAGTGATATTAGGACCCTTAGAACCCGGTTACTTCTGATAGGACAGGTTGAGCCCACCAACTTCAAGAGGGTAATACCCAGACCCCATGCAGGCCTAAACTCTAAGGGCTTGTCTTGTGTGACTTGTGTGCCTTATCATGTTTGCCTTTGTAAATATTTGTGGTGTGTTTAATCATAGCATCATGACATCATACAGCATCATATGCATTGGCTAACCATTTCAAGGGTTCGAATCTTCATCTTTGTTCTTGTTTTGTAGGACATGGAAACTGTTCGCAGAAAGACAATTCAGACCAGCCTTGTAAGGATCCCTTCTCAGCTTAAGGAGCTTATATCCAGGATTCCCGAGAGCTCTTCATTCAGTGAAAGACATGGAAGACTCATCAGCTTGGTCAACACCAACATTGAGGAAGATATGATAAAGGTCCTGTTCCAGTTCTTTGACCCTCTGCATCACTGTTTCACTTTCCTGGATTACCAACTGGTACCTACATTGAAAGAGTTCTCTCGGCTTCTGAAGATCCCTATCCTTGATCAACTACCCTACAACGGTACGGAAAAGGAACCCAAACTTGAAGAGATTGCTAAGGCCTTACACTTACAACCATCTGACCTCAAGGGACATTGGGAAGCTAGAAGTGGTATCAAAGGGTTCTTAGCCAAGTTTCTGTTTGAAAAGGCCCAGGAATGTTGGAACTCCCTTGACCTACAAACTTTTGAAGAAGTTGTGGCCCTCCTTGTCTATGGTTTGGTGTTGTTCCCTAACCCAGATCAGCTTATAGATATCAGTGATGTCCAGATCTTCATGTCCAGGAATCCTATACCTACGTTGCTTGGGGACATCCTTCACTCATGTTACACTCGAACCATGAGAAAAAGAGGTGTTCTTATGTGTTGTACTCCTCTCCTGGGAAGGTGGTTTATTTCGCACCTTCCGCAATCAGTTTTGAAGAATGAGCGGGGTTTGAGATGGTCACAACGATTGATGACTCTTACACATGCAGATATATATTGGTGCTCTCGGTCCAGAGAGGATGTCACTATCATTGATCGTTGCGGGGAGTACCCTAATGTTCCTTTACTTGGAATCAGAGGAGGTATTACTTACAACCCGTTCCTGGCTTGGAGACAGTTTGGTTATGCTCGGAGGGACGGCCCTCATGACATGTTAATTCCTGACATAGTTTTTGACTTCGACAACGATGCACAAGGACTTCTCCAGAGATTTATCAGGGCTTGGAGGATGCCCAGTAAAATAGACAGCAAGACACTGGGGCACAGGAACTCCATCCCGTTGGAACCTTATCTCAAGTGGGTGTGCGCCCGCTCCCAGAAGTTAGAGATGCCTTATCCTCATGTTCTCCCTGTGATCAAAGAGCCAGTTTTTGAAGGTGAAGTGTCCTACACCATTCAACATCCTGACATGCCCACATCCTGGGAAGAGATGCAGAAGAGCTGGATCCAGCTTAAGGAAGAACGGAATTCTCTTGAGGCCAGTCTACATGCTAGTGAAAAGAAGGTCTTGGAACTCACCCGTCTGCTGCACGAGGAAAGGAATCTCAACACTTACATAGCTCCAAAGAGAACGCGTAGTGTCTTCTGGGATTGATTCACTTTTGTAATGTTTTGCCCATGAGGCTTTGATGTACCAAACAATTATTTCCTTAATGACAACGTGTGTTCCTTTTTGTCTACAACAAATTTGAATTTTCGAACCCTTGAATGCATTGCATAAACACATATCATTCATCATGTGCATAGCAGGTACTCTTCTTTTCAGGTTGCTTATTGTTCTTCGCTGTTTATTTCAGCATCATGAACCCTGAATCATCTACCGAGATGTCTATCAAGGCCCTTCAGGCGCAGAACGCACAATTTCAGGAGCTGATCATGGGCTTGGCCCAGGGACAACAAGAGCTGAAGGCTATGCTCCTGAAGAAGAATAAGAAGAAGAAGAGGACTGTACTATTCAACACTGGGCGCAGACTCGGGAACACTTTACAAAATGAAGCTGAGAGGACTACTCCATCTGTGGGGGAAGGTAGTCACCAAAGGAGAGAGGTCCCTAGTCCTGTGGTTTCTGACACTGAAACAGACTTCAATGACGAACAGTATCCTCCTGCTGAGGACCGGTACAAGCAGCTGGAGGACAGGTTGAATGCCATGGAGATCTAGCGTGTGCCTGGACTGGATTTCGGAGACTTGGGGTTATCTTCTGGGGTGGTAATTCCACACAAGTTCAAGGCGCCTGCCTTTGTGAAGTATGACGGGGCTTCCTGTCCCAAGATGAACCTCCATTCTTATGTAAGGAAGATCCAGCCTTACACAGCAGACAAGAACTTATGGATCCACTTCTTCCAGGAGAGACTTTCAGGGACTCACCTCGAATGGTTCTATCAGCTGGATGGGACCAACATTCGTAACTGGGAGGATCTGGCCACTGCTTTTTACAAGCAGTATCAATATAATTCCGACCTCGCTCCTACGTGTACCCAACTCCAGGGTATGTCGCTAGGATCGGGTGAAGGTTTTAAGGAGTACGCACAGAAATGGAGAGATCTGTCTGGCAGGGTGCAGCCACCATTAACGGACCGGGAGCTAGTGGATATGTTCTTGGGGACCCTATCTGGTCCATTTTTCAATCATCTCATTAGTAATTCCTCTGCTGGGTTTACTGACCTGATCCTGACTGGTGAGAGGATCGAGGCTGGTATGAAATCGGGGAAGATACAGAAGGGTACCTCCTCAAATGCTGAAAAGAAGCCCTTCAAGAAAGAGGCAAGTGTTGTGTATGGTCCAAGAAGGCAGGACAAACCGGAACGCCGCCAATCTGTCAACGCGGTGTTAATTTCTAAGCCTGATGCTGCTCCTCAGCAATACAACCAACCCAGAGCTGAGAGGCCCAAACGGCAGTATACTCGGCTCAACATGACTCTCTCTCAGATCCTGCCGCAACTGCTTTCAACTAGCCTGGTAACTGTCAAAGAGGCTCCGAAGATGGTAAACACAGCATCTCCGAAGTACAACCCCAAAGCCCGTTGCGCTTATCACTCTGATAGCCCGGGACATAACACAGACGATTGTTGGGCACTGAGGAATAAGGTTCAAGACCTTATTGATGCTAAAGAGGTTCAGTTTGAGGCGCCTGAGAAGCCTAATGTGGTGACTGCTCCCATGCCTAACCATGGAGTAAATGCTATTGGGGATGAAGACGAAGTGGAAGAATCCGAGTTTGACAGCTGGATCTACTCAACGACCAACGGTGGACCTAGCAACTGGACCGCAAAAGACTTTACACCCATAACTTTTGTCACCCAGTAATGAACTTCTTTGTTTTGGATTTGTAATAAACAGTAATTTGAAACTTTATGGCCCGGTGTCTTACCCGAGGCACCGTGGTTTTATTTATGAGGGCTTTTGTTTGTCACTGTCATATATCATGAATAAAAGCATTGGACGTTTTTCACATTTCAAATCTTGCGCTCCCTTCCTTTCTTTCTTTATATATTGCAAAACAGCTGTATTTACACACACTCACTCATACAGGTTTCAATCCACTCTGGATCTCACTGGTAACGACTCTGCTACTGCCAGTTATGACTTCGAAAATCCGATCAACTTAGCCGAAGACGAAGGTGAAGATGATTGCGAAGTGCCTGGCGAGCTTGCAAGACTGTTACTCCAGGAAGAGAGGACAATTCAACCACATGAAGAGCCGGTGGAAACGATAAATCTGGGTACTGAGACGGACAAAAAGGAAGTTAAGATTGGTGCCAACCTAGAGCTCAGCGTGAAACAACGGCTGATCCAGATGCTGCATGACTACATGGAAATCTTTGCATGGTCTTACGAAGACATGCCTGGGTTGGATACCAATATTGTGGTCCATCACTTGCCTACCAAGGAAGATTGCCCTCCGGTTAAGCAAAAGGTCCGCCGTATGCGTCCAGAGATGTCCGAGAAGATCAAAGCTGAGGTTATGAAGCAATTCGATGCCGGGTTTCTTGCAGTGACTTCTTACCCTCAGTGGGTTGCCAACGTAGTTCCAGTGCCAAAGAAAGATGGTAAGGTCAGAATGTGTGTCGACTACAGGGATCTGAACAGGGCCAGCCCCAAAGATGACTTCCCCCTACCTCACATTGATGTCCTGGTTGACAATACTGCTCAGCATAAGGTGTTTTCCTTCATGGATGGTTTTTCAGGGTATAATCAGATCAAGATGGCTCCTGAAGACATGGAAAAAACTACCTTTGTTACTCAGTGGGGCACCTTCTGCTACAAGGTCATGCCATTCGGGTTGAAAAATGCTAGGGCAACCTACCAACGTTCCATGGTTGCTTTATTTCATGACATGATCCATCATGAGATAGAAGTGTATGTTGACGACATGATTGCAAGGTCCCAAACTGAGGAGGAATACCTTGACCATCTGTAGAAGTTGTTTGACCGTCTGAAATTGTACAAGCTGAGGTTGAACCCGAACAAGTGCACCTTCGGGGTTAGATCTGGAAAGTTGCTAGGCTTCGTCGTGAGTGATAAGGGTATTCAAGTGGACCCTGCCAAGGTTAAAGCTATTCAAGAGATGCCAGTTCCCAAGATAGAGAAAGAGGTCAGAGGCTTTCTAGGACGCCTGAATTACATTGCTCGATTCATCTCGCACCTAACTGCTACCTGTGAACCAATCTTCAAGCTGCTGAAGAAAGATCAGGTAGTACGTTGGAATGATGAATGTCAGGCCGCTTTTGATAGAATCAAAGAGTATCTCCAAGAACCACCCATTCTTATGCCACCGGTTGAAGGGAGACCTCTGATACTATACCTGACAGTACTTGACAACTCAATGGGGTGTGTGCTGGGGCAGCATGACGAGTCTGGCCGAAAAGAGCATGCCATTTATTACCTTAGCAAAAAGTTTACCGACTGTGAGACCCGATACTCACTGCTCGAGAAAACTTGCTGCACTTTGGTATGGGCTGCTCGCCGGCTGAGACAGTATATGCTGACTCACACTACCTTGTTGATCTCAAAAATGGATCCTATAAAGTACATATTTGAAAAGCATGCTCTGTCTGGGAGAATAGCAAGATGGCAAATGATCTTGACAAAATACGACATCCAGTACACGACTCAGAAAGCCATCAAGGGAAGTGTATTGGCAGACCACTTGGCACATCAGACAGTAGACGACTATCAGTCAATGAACTTCGAGTTTCCAGACGAGAGCATCATGATAGTGACTGATTGTGAAGTACCTGGACCGGATGAAGGACCTGAGGAAGGATCATGATGGTCTATGCACTTTGATGGAGCCTTCAATGCTTTGGGTAACGGTATCGGCGCTGTGATCATATCCCCACAAGGCACTCATACTCCACTCACTGCCCGGCTATGTTTCAACTGCACTAACAACATGGCAGAGTATGAGGCATGCATCATGGGTCTCCAAGCGGCGATCGACTTAAGGATCAAGTTTCTGAGTGTCTTCAGAGATTTCGCTCTCGTGATCAATCAGATCAAAGGGGAGTGGGATACGAAACATCCGAATCTTATTCCTTACAGAGAATGTGTGTTGACATTGATCCCCCATTTCACAGAGATAACTTTTGAACACTTCCCGAGAGAGGAGAATCAGTTGGCGGACGCGTTAGCTACGATGTCTTCCATGTTCAAAGTCAAATGGGACAATGAGGCTCCCCGGGTCATTATCTGGAAACTGGACGAACCGAAATACTGTTGTGATCTTGATGCTGAAGAGGTAACTGAGAAACCCTGGTGTGATCGGTGGATCTGGAACTGACTGTTTAACGCTGGTTCGCGAAATGTCGCGGAAGCAAGAGTCGCCACCGTCTTTTATTTTCTCCAAATGGAAAGGACAAAAGCACAGAAAAATTCCTTATAGAGATTGCTCTCGGTTCGGGAGGTAGATTATAGAAAGGGAAGGTGTTAGCACCCTTTCTATCCATGGTTATCCATGGGCTCTTAGATACTTGCTCAATGTGTTTTCAAAATTGTTTGCTTGCTTTTCAATTGTGGGTTTTAAAAAGTTTCTTTGAAAAATTTCAGTTCGACTCATACGTCAGAGTGTTTGAAAAATTTGCTTTGAAAGCTTTTGAAAATGTGTTGGTGTGAAAAGTCTTTTTGAGTTTGTTTTGAGATTAGAGCAAGTATCCTTGAGAACCTACCTACCCTAAGGAATTCGTCTGTGTAGATGTCCTTAAAAGTAGTGCCATCCCACCATTGAGAGGTAGGTAGCACCACCGTTGGAGGTGTTCGGGTCAATTCGAGTTTTAGGGACATGGTGATCACCAGAGCAATGGGAAGACACCTTAGAAGCTACCCTCATGCCAGGTTCCCGGATCATGAGGACTTACTAAGACGTCCTCTACTCGACGACCACCTTTCGAAAGGCAACAGTGAGGCGTACCCTAGGGGTGGTGTGTGCGAATTGTGTGTCATGTTTCAGTTATTTGTCTTGTCATGTTTGTTGTGTTCTACGCTTGATTTTAATTTGTCCATTCATTCTTGCATGCATATTTAACAGTTATAAAGTTTGCGAAAAAATAAATCTACGGCTATTACAAATGGCGCGGGTCCACATCGCCAAAATTAAACCGGACCCGATTTGACGGAAAAGTAAATAATGCGGAAAAATAAAGTGCGAAAAGTAAAGTTACAATGCTTTGGGAGAGATACAAAATTATAATTAGACGACATAAGATAAATGCGCAAATTAAATAATTAAAACGACGGGCGTTGGACCCGTTTGCAAAAAATTAAAATTAATAGGAAATTAGAATTAAATGATTAAATGTTTTTTTGATATTTTTGTGTTTTTTTAAGATTTAAAAGAAAAAGAATTAATTAAAGCTAAAAAGGTGGAGGTAAAACCCTAATTCTAATTATTTGTTAATTATTGAGAAAATATTGAAATTTGACTAATTTAACCTAAATTAATTTTTATGTACAATTTACTCAGGAAAATAATAAATAAAATAAGCAATATTATTACAAAAAAAGGAAAATTAAAAAGGATTAAGATCAACAATTAAACCTAAATTCTATATTTTTATATTTTGTTATGAAAAGAATTAAAATCAAAAAAACCTAATTATACTAAATTTAATTACATAATTTATTCATGCAAATAAAATAATTAAAATAAAATATTTATTACATTTTTATCTTTTTCTGGATTTTTATGACGTTTTTATATTTTGTAAAAAAAGAGAAAATTAATTAATTAAAGCAATAAAAATAAATAATACAATAATTAAAATAATAAAAAGAAAAGAAAAGCAAACCAGGGGGGGTTCAGGCCCCAGATGGAGGTATAGGCCTGGAGATTCTGGCCCATTAACGTTGGAAATTGGTTGACTTTTTGAATCACATATAACGCGTTGGACTATGGTACATGATGCTCTCCCAATCTTTGCCCTTGGCTTGATCTCATGGGACGCGTGGCTGCCTGATGGTGAGGGAATATGGTGCACCTGGACGTTAGCAAAGCATGGAATTTCATATTGAAAAATAGCATTGGAATTTGCCAGATCTGGGACTTGAACCCAGGTCTTGAAGGTTACAAGCGTTGTCCCTGCCCACTGAGCCATGTGCATTTCATTTAACAAATAATAAACAATAAACAATATAAGAAGAAAACGTTAGTGCTTTTGGAAATTCGCGCGAAATTTGAATGGATCAATCACGTTCTGACACGACTTCTTCTTCTTCGTTTTCCTGAAACATGAAACATATTGGCAACGGTTTTTGGGGCGTGGTTTTAGGCAGGCTATGGAAAAATAGCGACTAGCGCTATGGTATATATAAATTGGGCGCGAGGGTCAAGACTTCTTCGTCTTGATGTGCTGAGTCCAACCGTGGTGGTCTAAAGGGCCAATTTTACTGTATTACAAAAGCCCTAAATCTAAGAACCTGCAAACCTAAACAACGCGCATGGTGGATTCACGTATGGCTAATGAAAATGCAATCAAACATATCAGTTAGCTCAGAAACATCATTGTGATCATGAATACATAAATAAAAATGCACAAATATGCTTGAATCATGTTATGCGAATTCAGAAATTTTGATGTACAGTTTGACTTAGGGGTACCAATTCAAGGCGTTTTGGTTGTTGTTAATGATTGAGAAACGTCCAGTGGTGCTTCAGGATGCTAATGGAACAAAAATTGGAGCTTGAATCGACCTTTAAGGCACTTTTCAGATTTGAGTTTTTAAGAGAAATTTTCAATATGCAATGGCTTGTTTGGGCGCAGCTTGCAGTCTCCAGGCATTAGGGTTCTGATCTAGTACTTGTATGGAACGATTTAGGTCAAGAAAACTGCATAAAATCCCTTGTCATCTTTGATTGAAGATTTGATTTGCTTAAGGATCTTTTTGAATCTTATCATGTGCAATTTGGTGTCAATTAGTTCCAATCAACCCAAAACCTTCCATAATTGACTAAGCACGAGATATTGAGCCTATAATGTGCATAAAAGGATTTTTTTAGGTTAGGTTTATATTTTTCATGTATTAAAATGATTTAAATGAATATAAATTAATATAAATTCAAATAAATAATTAAAAAATATGAAAATACTTCCCTTTGGGCCTAATGGTCGTGCATAGGCTTGGCATGAAGAAACTTGGAAGAAAAATGGGCCCATTTGCATTTTTGGATCATTTGCATCATTGTTGACTTTCAAAAATTTCCAAAAATTTCCCAACTTCCACAAGGCATAACTTGGTCAATTTTTAAGCTTTTCACATGTTCTTGGACATTTTGGAAAGGTCTTTGAGTCCTTTAACCAATGCCTTTGGTCCCATGTCATTTTGATTTACCAATCTCAAGTTATGGCCTTTGACTTAAAGTCACTTTTTGTTGACTTTTGAAAATGACCTATAATGTTGAAATTGATAACTTTTTGTGAGAGCATTTCTTGGACTTGGAAAATGAAGATGAATTGTAGGAAATGTCTTTCTCTTCAAAATGAGATTTGGATGGAATTTTTCTGATAATCCATGTGAAAGTTATGCCCTGGTCAATTTCAGTTGACTTTTTCAGCTGTCCAAATATAGCAACTTTTGCATCTTTGATGATTTCTGAGCCAAATTTTGAGAATCATGATCAAGCATTGATCAAATGATGTTTGTGGCTTCAAACTGATATGTTGACCAAAAATTTGAACTTTTGACTGTCAAATGACCATTTTGCCCCTACAATTGATTGTAGTGCAATCTAGGGTTTTGACTGTGCAATTTTAAGCTGAATGCCTTGAAACTTGATATGAGGCTACTTGGCCATCTTTATAGGCATATGAGACTTGATTGGGTCCTTAAAAACTTCAATTTCTTGATCAGAACACAAACCCTAGTTTTGACTGTCTAGAAGACAGTTGAACTGCATAACCCTTGGGGAATTTTGTGACCTTGACTTGACAAATTTTGGAGAATATGGGAGGGCAAATTTTGGGGTGCAACAGTTGCCCCTGTTCAATCTTCTTAGACCTGAGGATGCAGATTGGCTGACGTGCCTTTCGTAATCCGAGGGTAGAAGATGATTGGACACTAGAGTGCCCAGAAATTTGCGCTCACATAGTAGCAGTGATGATGGGGGAATGGGCTTATAGATGCCATTTGGAGATTGCCGGATAGGATGATGGGCTCATAGATGCCATCTGAATGTTGATTGCGAGGGAGATTCCTTAGCTAGAACCTGTATACCTGCAAAATAGAAAACGAGTACCTGACACGTTGCAGGAGTTGATTTTAGATGCTTGGTATAGATATGTCCTGACTGGTTACAGGAGCTGAGTCTGGAGCTTCAAACGCTGATGAATGAACCAGGGATGGTTACTACCTCAGCATGAATGATAAGAGAACCTTGGATGACTTTAATCTCAACAACGCTCGTTGAGAAAAATCTTGGCGAGAATTACCATCTTTGCAATATCGGGAAGAGAACCATATGCAATTATAATCTGGAAGGAATGATCACCTCACTCAACGTCGGAGAGGGAAACATCTGAAAAGGACTTACTACCCCACACACCGTCGGAGAGGGGACCATCTAAAAAGGGATTACTACCTCACACACCGCTGGAGAGGGAACCATAGGGGACTGCTGAGTCTTTATCAGAAAAATCTGTTGGGCATCGATTTAGCTGGACTAGAGGAGGTCTTGAAGTATCTTCAACTGGAATAAGTGACAGAATGTTGCCATATCTGGTTTACATCTGGACTATATCTGGAAGGAGATCTGGAAGCAGCATCAGAACGTCACCATATCTGGATCATATCTGAAACTATATCTGAAGGATACCTGGAAGCAGTATCAGAACGTCACCATCTCTGGATCATATCCGAAACTATATCTGAAGGATACCTGGAAGCAGCATCAGAACGTCACCATCTCTGGGTCAAATCTGAAACTATATCGAGAAGGAAATCTGGAAGCAGCATCAGAACGTCACCATCGCTGGGTTTACATCTGAAACTATATCGAGAAGGGAATCTGGAAGCAGCATCAGAACGTCACCATCGCTGGGTTTACATCTGAAACTATATCTAGAAGGAATTCTGGAAGCAGTATCAGAACGTCACCATCGCTGGGTTTACATCTGAAACTATATCTAGAAGGAATTCTGGAAGCAGTATCAGAACGTCACCATCGCTGGATCATATCTGAAACTATATCTGAAGGATACCTGGAAGCAGTATCAGAACGTCACCATCTCTGGATCATATCCGAAACTATATCTGAAGGATACCTGGAAGCAGCATCAGAACGTCACCATCTCTGGGTCAAATCTGAAACTATATCGAGAAGGAAATCTGGAAGCAGCATCAGAACGTCACCATCGCTGGGTTTACATCTGAAACTATATCGAGAAGGGAATCTGGAAGCAGCATCAGAACGTCACCATCGCTGGGTTTACATCTGAAACTATATCTAGAAGGAATTCTGGAAGCAGTATCAGAACGTCACCATCGCTGGGTTTACATCTGAAACTATATCTAGAAGGAATTCTGGAAGCAGTATCAGAACGTCACCATCGCTGGATCATATCTGAAACTATATCTGAAGGATACCTGGAAGCAGTATCAGAACGTCACCATCTCTGGATCATATCCGAAACTATATCTGAAGGATACCTGGAAGCAGCATCAGAACGTCACCATCTCTGGGTCAAATCTGAAACTATATCGAGAAGGAAATCTGGAAGCAGCATCAGAACGTCACCATCGCTGGGTTTACATCTGAAACTATATCTAGAAGGAATTCTGGAAGCAGCATCAGAACGTCACCATCGCTGGGTTTACATCTGAAACTATATCTAGAAGGAATTCTGGAAGCAGTATCAGAACGTCACCATCGCTGGGTTTACATCTGAAACTATATCTAGAAGGAATTCTGGAAGCAGTATCAGAACGTCACCATCTCTGGATCATATCTGAAACTATATCAAGAATGAATTGCGATTAGTTGATAGTAGTCATTTTTGTATTGATCTTTTTCCTGAAAAGGTAAAACATAATTGTATGCAAAATCATGATGCATGAACTGTATGTCTTCAAGATCAATGAGATTCGTGTAGTATGATGCATATGCATGCTATAATGAGGTATGTGACGTTTTATGAATGTATGTTTTCGTCGTAGGAAAATAAATCCTTGACGGGTGCCGGGAAGTCGCATCCTGGGCTGATGTGGAAGACTAGCTTTTGCTTCCGCTGGGGGTGATAGTTGCAAGTATACCGGTAGGAGAAGATAACTCCGTTGGGGAATAAACTTGGCGAATGGAGGATTCTGCGGGGAGAAAAAGATATTCTAGCGACCATGCTGGGAAGAAATACTCTGTGGGGAGATGCTTTTACTGGATTGTTGAGGATGACTCGCTGAGGATACCTTGCTGTATTGGAAGTATGAATGGACTTCGCTGGGGGTAAGAAGATTCTGTCGACGACGCTCTTTCCGTGGCTTTTGGCTGAGGATAACCCAGTTATATCCTGTTAAGGAAATAACTCTTTAAATCAAGCCGGACGACGCGTTCGTGCCCTGCTAGGGGATAAGCTTCCAGAATCTACTGGGGGATACGCTTATTACTTGGGGAGATAGACTCCGTCTTTCCTGGGGAACTGGATTGGATTCTCTGGGGAAGTTTTGAACTGTATTGGTTATGTTCTTCCGCGGAGCTTACCCTGATACCTTGGAGGATAGAACAATCAGACTGCTCAGACCAACCTTTATTGCCCCTGTTTCTTGTGGGGTGCTGATAGTTGTTGGCGGACAAACCTTCTTCTGATAGACAGATGACAAGAAGACGGGACATAGTCGTACGCTTTAATCCCTAACTTTTGCCTGGACCGCCCTTTCGGGTTTTCAGTCCACCGGGATACCCATTTTTGCCCAAGCCGCCTTTTCAGGTTTTCGACTTGCCGGGTGTACATCTTTTTTATTTCATCCCTTCATTTTGCCCGAACCCTTTTGGTTCGCCGGGAAGCCCTTATTTTTGCCTAGGTGTGTCAACCTAGCGGGTCTTTGATTATGCATAGTATTTTTTTTTCCGACTATGTCCGCTCTCAGAAAGTAGGGAGTTGCCCCTGTTTAGAAGTGTTTTGTCACCAGAAGATGTTTGATCCGGCGAGATTTGTTGTTGAAATGCCCCAAGTGACTCAGGTGGAGATTTGCCCCAGGCTGGCTGGCCTTTTGAGAGATTCTCCGAGTCTTGATTGGACCGCCCCAGATGATGGACAATAGTCATGTCGTGCCCCTTGATTGGAAGTGCTTTTGTTCACTAGGTATTTCTCGTGCGAATTTCCCTGCTGTTCAAACAAAAAGTCATATGCAAACAAAGTTATGTCAAAAACGCAAAGCTTATGTCTGTCTCGAAGATTTTGAAAATGCATCTTTTCATAAAACAAGTGAATGTTTGTAAAACGTGATGTCAACTCCGTATTTACCGTAGGCCTTCAGGAGTCAGGATACCTTTCGTGACAGTATGCTTTCGAACTAACCCATGCTTCAGCTAGGACTTTTAAGGGTTATAACGTGGCTTGGTTCACGGTTTAAGAAACAAAGGATAAAGGCTCAAATTATTTGTACCCACCCGCTCTTCGTGATGTTCTCCAAACCTAAACTCAGTTGATCGTGCGTTAGACCTTGTTTGAGTCTTTGCTTTGATGTTCCAATAATGGTTCAGATGTTGATGATTTCTTTTGGATAGGCAGTCATTTTTTTGCTTTGGTTGAGGGTTTGTGAGACCTCTTTCTTGATTTTTATTATCCCTTTCTTTTTTGCCTGAACTGTTTCCTTTTTAGAATTACAGTCAGCGGGATGCCCCAGTTTCATAAGTCCCCTTTGTAGGTTTAGACTTTTTGGGCTTTTCATTTATGAATTTTGATGATGACTGCCTGTCCTTTTGATTGTTCTGAACCATCACTGTCTTTGTTCGTTTTGTAAAGATGCACTTGGATCAACTGAGAGAACTACCCTGCCCCAGGTTATGATTAAGGGTTTTGATTTTCGAAAATAAAAACTCCTACTTCTTTGGCTCTGATGGGTTGACGAGGGATTATCATCCTTATAACTCCAGTGTTTAGGGGTTGAAACAATGCCTGTACCTCATCAGCGGGGTCTGTTCAAAAGCATACTGTAGATCGTGGTATCGTTTTCGTCATCCTCCCTCAAGAGGCTTAGAATTATTTAAGATCAAGAGTTGACATCAGAAAAAATATGAAAACAGTTTGCATATAGTGAATGCGAATATATTGATTCAAAAATAGACATAAGCGATGCATTAATGGAATAACAATGTTTTAACATGAATAAATGTTTAAACAAAAGAAAATCACAACTTGAATTCGAATGAACAAAAAGTGCTTTCTATCCTAGCCATGTTTTGGCATGGGAGCAGTGATCACGTTGGGAGTCTTGGGTACTTCAAACTGAATCTCTCCAGCATCGATCATGCCTTGAATCTTGTACTTCAGCGCCCAACAATCCTCAGTATCGTGCCCCGGGCTACCAGAATGGTAAGCGCACCTTGCTTATGGGTTGTAGCTTGGAGAGGAGGTCTTTGGATTTGCAGGAGGGTTGATCACCGCAATCAGATTCATCCTTAACATGTGTTGCAAGGCTCGTGACCATGGCATGTTGATATTGGTGAATTGTCTCTTAGGCTCGTCCGGCCTGTTCTGATCAACCCGCTGTTTCTGGCGAGGTCGTTGTTGAACCTGTGAAGTAGTAGCAACTCGGAGAGGTCTATTCACTGGACCCGACCTTTGCCCTCTTGGGAGCTGTTCCATGACCTGGTCCCTGATTTGGGCTGGTTGCTTCATGCCTTGAGGAAGCTGACTGACCATGGCTCTCAGCTCTCCTTGCTCCTGAGCTAAACCTTGAATGAGGGCCCTTTGCCCCAGCATCTGAGTTTTCAATGTGTCTACCTCAGCTTGTAGACGTTTCAGCTGTTCGTCCTTGTCATCTTCAGGACTTTTTCTGATCAGATTCCCCATGAGGAGTGCCCTCAACTCTTCCTGCCCCTTGGATAGACCTAAGAAGATTTCCCTGAACTGAGACTCTTGAGCGTGAAGGTCCTGGTTATCTTGTTGTGAGGCCATTGCTGAAATAAACAGCGAGACAGGTAAGTGACCTGCAAAAGGGATACCTGTAATGCGATGATGTGTATGATATGCATGCAATGTTTTCAAGGACCTCACAGGGTAAACAAGAAAATTGTTAGCATCGGAATTTATAGCTTGATTGAAGGAAACCCATGTTGTTGAGAATTCTTCTTCAAGGGTCAAAGGCTCACCATATCCAGTGGGTCATAGCCCCTGACAACCTTGGCTAGAGGAAAATAAATCCTCTTTGCCCCTTGCTAGATGTTTGATTTATCATGACCTGCATCACAAGCCCTTGAGATCCTTGAAATGGGTTAGGATGTATGCAATGGTATGCAATGGTATGATGTCATGCTATGCATGGGGTGATGTAGGTAAACCATGTTATGAGTCCCAATTAAGGACTATAAACAGTCCTTGCAAGAAATTCAGTATACTTTGTTATGAGTCCCAATTAAGGACTATAAACAAAACCTGCAAGAAACTTAGTACCCTGTTATGAGTCCTTGTTAAGGACTATAAACAACACCTGCAAGAAATTTGGTAAACCCTGTCATGAGTCCTAGTTAAGGACTATAAACAAGACCTGCAAGAAAACTTAGTACCCTGTTATGAGTCCCAATTAAGGACTATAAACGAGACCTGCAAGTAGTCAGTACGCCCTGTTATAAGTCCCAATTAAGGACTATGAACAAAACCTGCAAGACATCAAGGGTCAGATAACAAGCATGCAAGTAGTCAAGTACGAAGGCACGCAAGTCACACAAAAGAGCCCTTAGGGTTTAGGCCAGCATGAGGTCTGGGTAGTACCCTCTTGAAGCTGGTGGGTTCATACCTGTCCTAATCAAAGTAACCGGGTTCTAAGGTTCCCAATATCACGGGATTGCTTTCATTGTTCATCGTTTCGATTTAGCCACTGAACTGGCGACCGAAATATTCCAGGAAAGCAACCCTCAATTGAGCGTAGTATCGAGTATCAACCAACCTCGGACTGCACCAAAGTCAGTTATCTCACTACCCTAAAGAGGCCAAGATAGTTCCATTAAGGTTCCTAAGGTCTGTTGATGCTTCACGACACCACGCGGAGGCCCCGTACTCTCCTTGACTGAACTCAAGGGTTACCGGTACACACCAAAGTGCCACATCAACGTAGCAGACTGTTTCAACCATGTCGGTATACCCCGCACAGTTCCCTCACAGCCTTGTTGCTACTTTCTAAGAAAGGTATCCCCCAGATCCGGGTTTAGGATCTATAGAACTCCCAAGCAACCCACAATTTAAAGCACACAAAGCAATACAATTGAAAACATAGTTATAAGCTAGCCTTAAGGTACACCTCACTTTAAGATTATCCCCAGCAGAGTCGCCAGTTCTGTGATCGGTGGATCTGGAACTGACTGTTTAACGCTGGTTCGCGAAATGTCGCGGAAGCAAGAGTCGCCACCGTCTTTTATTTTCTCCAAATGGAAAGGACAAAAGCACAGAAAAATTCCTTATAGAGATTGCTCTCGGTTCGGGAGGTAGATTATAGAAAGGGAAGGTGTTAGCACCCTTTCTATCCATGGTTATCCATGGGCTCTTAGATACTTGCTCAATGTGTTTTCAAAATTGTTTGCTTGCTTTTCAATTGTGGGTTTTAAAAAGTTTCTTTGAAAAATTTCAGTTCGACTCATACGTCAGAGTGTTTGAAAAATTTGCTTTGAAAGCTTTTGAAAATGTGTTGGTGTGAAAAGTCTTTTTGAGTTTGTTTTGAGATTAGAGCAAGTATCCTTGAGAACCTACCTACCCTAAGGAATTCGTCTGTGTAGATGTCCTTAAAAGTAGTGCCATCCCACCATTGAGAGGTAGGTAGCACCACCGTTGGAGGTGTTCGGGTCAATTCGAGTTTTAGGGACATGGTGATCACCAGAGCAATGGGAAGACACCTTAGAAGCTACCCTCATGCCAGGTTCCCGGATCATGAGGACTTACTAAGACGTCCTCTACTCGACGACCACCTTTCGAAAGGCAACAGTGAGGCGTACCCTAGGGGTGGTGTGTGCGAATTGTGTGTCATGTTTCAGTTATTTGTCTTGTCATGTTTGTTGTGTTCTACGCTTGATTTTAATTTGTCCATTCATTCTTGCATGCATATTTAACAGTTATAAAGTTTGCGAAAAAATAAATCTACGGCTATTACAAATGGCGCGGGTCCACATCGCCAAAATTAAACCGGACCCGATTTGACGGAAAAGTAAATAATGCGGAAAAATAAAGTGCGAAAAGTAAAGTTACAATGCTTTGGGAGAGATACAAAATTATAATTAGACGACATAAGATAAATGCGCAAATTAAATAATTAAAACGACGGGCGTTGGACCCGTTTGCAAAAAATTAAAATTAATAGGAAATTAGAATTAAATGATTAAATGTTTTTTTGATATTTTTGTGTTTTTTTAAGATTTAAAAGAAAAAGAATTAATTAAAGCTAAAAAGGTGGAGGTAAAACCCTAATTCTAATTATTTGTTAATTATTGAGAAAATATTGAAATTTGACTAATTTAACCTAAATTAATTTTTATGTACAATTTACTCAGGAAAATAAGAAATAAAATAAGAAATATTATTACAAAAAAAGGAAAATTAAAAAGGATTAAGATCAACAATTAAACCTAAATTCTATATTTTTATATTTTGTTATGAAAAGAATTAAAATCAAAAAAACCTAATTATACTAAATTTAATTACATAATTTATTCATGCAAATAAAATAATTAAAATAAAATATTTATTACATTTTTATCTTTTTCTGGATTTTTATGACGTTTTTATATTTTGTAAAAAAAGAGAAAATTAATTAATTAAAGCAATAAAAATAAATAATACAATAATTAAAATAATAAAAAGAAAAGAAAAGCAAACCAGGGGGGGGGGGTTCAGGCCCCAGATGGAGGTATAGGCCTGGAGATTCTGGCCCATTAACGTTGGAAATTGGTTGACTTTTTGAATCACATATAACGCGTTGGACTATGGTACATGATGCTCTCCCAATCTTTGCCCTTGGCTTGATCTCATGGGACGCGTGGCTGCCTGATGGTGAGGGAATATGGTGCACCTGGACGTTAGCAAAGCATGGAATTTCATATTGAAAAATAGCATTGGAATTTGCCAGACCTGGGACTTGAACCCAGGTCTTGAAGGTTACAAGCGTTGTCCCTGCCCACTGAGCCATGTGCATTTCATTTAACAAATAATAAACAATAAACAAATAAGAAGAAAACGTTAGTGCTTTTGGAAATTCGCGCGAAATTTGAATGGATCAATCACGTTCTGACACGACTTCTTCTTCTTCGTTTTCCTGAAACATGAAACATATTGGCAACGGTTTTTGGGGCGTGGTTTTAGGCAGGCTATGGAAAAATAGCGACTAGCGCTATGGTATATATAAATTGGGCGCGAGGGTCAAGACTTCTTCGTCTTGATGTGCTGAGTCCAACCGTGGTGGTCTAAAGGGCCAATTTTACTGTATTACAAAAGCCCTAAATCTAAGAACCTGCAAACCTAAACAACGCGCATGGTGGATTCACGTATGGCTAATGAAAATGCAATCAAACATATCAGTTAGCTCAGAAACATCATTGTGATCATGAATACATAAATAAAAATGCACAAATATGCTTGAATCATGTTATGCGAATTCAGAAATTTTGATGTACAGTTTGACTTAGGGGTACCAATTCAAGGCGTTTTGGTTGTTGTTAATGATTGAGAAACGTCCAGTGGTGCTTCAGGATGCTAATGGAACAAAAATTGGAGCTTGAATCGACCTTTAAGGCACTTTTCAGATTTGAGTTTTTAAGAGAAATTTTCAATATGCAATGGCTTGTTTGGGCGCAGCTTGCAGTCTCCAGGCATTAGGGTTCTGATCTAGTACTTGTATGGAACGATTTAGGTCAAGAAAACTGCATAAAATCCCTTGTCATCTTTGATTGAAGATTTGATTTGCTTAAGGATCTTTTTGAATCTTATCATGTGCAATTTGGTGTCAATTAGTTCCAATCAACCCAAAACCTTCCATAATTGACTAAGCACGAGATATTGAGCCTATAATGTGCATAAAAGGATTTTTTTAGGTTAGGTTTATATTTTTCATGTATTAAAATGATTTAAATGAATATAAATTAATATAAATTCAAATAAATAATTAAAAAATATGAAAATACTTCCCTTTGGGCCTAATGGTCGTGCATAGGCTTGGCATGAAGAAACTTGGAAGAAAAATGGGCCCATTTGCATTTTTGGATCATTTGCATCATTGTTGACTTTCAAACATTTCCAAAAATTTCCCAACTTCCACAAGGCATAACTTGGTCAATTTTTAAGCTTTTCACATGTTCTTGGACATTTTGGAAAGGTCTTTGAGTCCTTTAACCAATGCCTTTGGTCCCATGTCATTTTGATTTACCAATCTCAAGTTATGGCCTTTGACTTAAAGTCACTTTTTGTTGACTTTTGAAAATGACCTATAATGTTGAAATTGATAACTTTTTGTGAGAGCATTTCTTGGACTTGGAACATGAAGATGAATTGTAGGAAATGTCTTTCTCTTCAAAATGAGATTTGGATGGAATTTTTCTGATAATCCATGTGAAAGTTATGCCCTGGTCAATTTCAGTTGACTTTTTCAGCTGTCCAAATATAGCAACTTTTGCATCTTTGATGATTTCTGAGCCAAATTTTGAGAATCATGATCAAGCATTGATCAAATGATGTTTGTGGCTTCAAACTGATATGTTGACCAAAAATTTGAACTTTTGACTGTCAAATGACCATTTTGCCCCTACAATTGATTGTAGTGCAATCTAGGGTTTTGACTGTGCAATTTTAAGCTGAATGCCTTGAAACTTGATATGAGGCTACTTGGCCATCTTTATAGGCATATGAGACTTGATTGGGTCCTTAAAAACTTCAATTTCTTGATCAGAACACAAACCCTAGTTTTGACTGTCTAGAAGACAGTTGAACTGCATAACCCTTGGGGAATTTTGTGACCTTGACTTGACAAATTTTGGAGAATATGGGAGGGCAAATTTTGGGGTGCAACACCTGGTATCATGAGGTGAAGAGATACTTGGAAGCTCAGGAGTATCCTGAAGGTGCATCTGTAAATGATAAGAAGTTTCTGAGAAGGTTCGCAACAAAGTTCTTCCTCAGCAACGGCATCCTGTACAAGCGAAACCATGATTCAACCTTACTGCGTTGTGTGGATAAGACTGAAGCAGAAAGGATTATGGAGGAGTTACATGAAGGTGCGTTTGGAACACATTCCAGTGGACATACCATGGCAAAGAAAATCCTTCGGGCAGGGTATTTCTGGTCCACAATTGAAGCCGACTGTTACCAACATTCTCGGACATGTCATAAATGCCAGATTTATGTAGACAAGGTGCATGTTCCTCCAATTCCTCTGAATGTCTTGACTGCACCTTGGCCTTTTGCAATGTGGGGCATAGATATGATCGGCGAGATCAGACCTACGACATCTAACGGGCATCGCTTCATCCTTGTAGTGATTGATTACTTTACGAAGTGGGTTGAAGCAGCTTCCTATGCTACAGTAACCAAGAACGTCGTGGCACGGTTCATTCGGCATAACTTGATCTGTCGATACGGCATCCCAGAAAGGATTATTACAGACAATGGTACCAATCTTAACAACAAAATGATCACTGAGCTCTGCGAGCAATTCAAGATACAACACCACAACTCTTCTCCCTACCGGTCGAAGATGAACGGGGCTGTAGAAGCGGCTAATAAAAATATCAAGAAGATTGTGCAGAAGATGACAGTGACCTATAAAGATTGGCACGAGATGTTACCGTTCGCTCTTCATGGGTACCGTACCTCAGCAAGGACATCAACCGGGGCAACTCCTTTTTCCTTGGTCTATGGCATGGAGGCGGTCTTACCGATCGAAGTGCAGATACCCTCTCTCCGGATAATGAAGGATGCAGGCTTGAGTGAAGATGACTGGATCCAGACTCGACTTGATCAATTAAACCTGATTGACGAAAAGAGACTCACTGCTATTTGTCATGGTCAGACGTACCAAAAATGGATGATCAGGGCATTTAACAAGAAGGTCAGACCACAAGAGTATCAAGTTGGGGATTTGGTAATCAAGCGCATCATCCTTCCTCAGAGTGATCCAAGGGGCAAATGGACCCCTACGTACGAAGGGCCATTTGTGGTTAAACATGTGTTCTCAGGAGGAGCCATGATTCTAACTACCATGGATGGTGACGACCTTCCTCACCCCGCCAATGCAGACATAGTAAAAAGATACTACGCATGATAAAAGACCCGCTAGGTTGACATACCTAGGCAAAAATTAGGGCTTCCCGGCGAACCAAAAGGGTTCGGGCAAAATGAGGGATGAAATAAAAAAAAAACTGTACACCCGGCAAGTCGAAAACCTGAAAAGGCGGCTTGGGCAAAAATGGGTATCCCGGTGGACTGAAAACCCGAAAGGGCGGTCCAGGCAAAAGTTAGGGATTGAAGCGTAATACTATGTCTCTTTGGATCACCTTGCATCCAGAATCCGGTATCAACTATCAAGTTCAGACGGCATTGATCAATCAGCTTCATCTTCAGCTAGGTCATCAAGTGATGAGACGCTCGAAGATATAAAGGCGATAGCAGAGTTGGAACCCAGTGGGGTTATTCTTTTCACATAGCTGTTTTGTTTTCCCTTTGTACAAATTTGTATAAACTCTTTTATTCGGCGGCGTTCTCTTACTAGGACGTCAGCCTCTTGTACACAAACGCCTATTTACAGGCAAATTCAAAAATCAATATAAATTCACTTTTCAGATCAATTGCCAATTGTTTTTCCTTTTTCTGTTTTGTTTTGCGAAGAACATCCAAGGTTCAATTTGTGATATATGCATGTGACATTAATTGCTAACTCATAAATGTTTGCATACGAAACAAAGGATTAATTACAGGTAACATTAGAAACAGGGGCAATAATGTTTGTCTAAGCGATCTAATTGTTCTGTCCACCAAGGTACCAAGGTAAGTTCAGCTGAAGAACAGAACCAAGATATCTTAATTCCCCAGAGAATGAGCCAGCAAGTCAATACACTCTCCCCAAGCAGAGTTAGCCTACTCTATCAGCCTTAAGGAAATTGGGTATCCCCAGCAGATCTCAACATTCCCTAGCGCGACGTACAAACGTTCTTAACAAGCATCCCCGGAAGTCTTAGATTGTTCCCCGACGGTATACTAGACATTCGGTGGAGCCACTTCCCCGGTATATCTCAAGAATTTCCCCATGAGAGTCTAGTCCAGAAGTTTCCCCAGGAAAGTTCAATCCATCTCCCCGGCACGAAGCTTATCCCTAGTAGATTCTGAAAGCTTATCCCTCGCAGAGCACGAACGCGTCCCCCGGCTTTATTCAAAGGTTATTTCCCTACCAGGATATAACTGGGTTATCCTCAGCCAAAAGTCATGGAAAGATCGTCCTCAGCGAAGTCTTCCTATCCCCAGCGAAGTCTGTTAAAGTTTCCAACGTAACAACGGTATCCCCAGCGAAGTTATCATCAACATCTCAGCAAAGTACCTCTCTTCCCACAGAGTATTGTTCTCCAGCAAGATCGCTAGAATAATTTTCCCCACAGAGTAATCTCCAAGTTTATTCCCCAACGGAGTCATCTTCTCCTACCGGTATCCTTGCAGCCATCACTCCCCAGTGGAAACAGAGAATGCTATTCACATCAGCCCAGGATTTGACTTCCCGACATCCGTCAAGGATTTATTTTCCTGAGACGAAGACATGCATACATAAACATCGCATCTTCATACATTATAGCATGCATATATGCATCACGAACATACAATCTCGCTTATCACATCTCGCATGTCATACACCATGACATCGCATACAGCTAACATTTTGTCTTTTCAGGACAAAAGTTAATACAAAGATAATTGCTATCAACTGTCGTGATTCCAGATCCGATTCCTGTATCATGCCAGGGTGTATCTGTTGACGACTACAGTACCAGAATCGATTCCTGTGTCCTGCCAGGGCACGTCTGAAGAGTTCGAAGATCCGATTCCTGTATCTTGCCAGGGTGTATTTGTTGACGACTACAGTACCAGACTCGATTCCTGTATCCTGCCAGGGCACGTCTGAAGAGTTCGAAGATCCGATTCCAATATCTTGCCAGGGTGTATCTGTTGACGATTACAGTACCAGACTCGATTCCTGTATCCTGCCAGGGCACGTCTGAAGAGTTCGAAGATCCGATTCCTGTATCTTGCCAGGGTGTATCTGTTGATGACTACAGTACCAGACTCGATTCCTGTATCCTACCAGGGCACGTCTGAAGAGTTCGAAGATCCGATTCCGGTATCTTGCCAGGGTGTATCTGTTGACGACTACAGTACCAGACTCGATTCCTGTATCCTGCCAGGGCACGTCTGAAGAGTTCGAAGATTCGATTCCTGTATCTTGCCAGGGTGTATCTATTGACGACTACAGTACCAGACTCGATTCCTGTATCCTGCCAGGGCACGTCTGAAGAGTTCGAAGATCCGATTCCTGTATCTTGCCAGGGTGTATCTGTTGACGACTACAGTACCAGACTCGATTCCTGTATCCTGCCAGGGCACGTCTGAAGAGTTCGAAGATCCGATTCCTGTATCTCGCCAGGGTGTATCTATTAACGACTACAGTACCAGACTCGATTCCTGTATCCTGCTAGGGCACGTCTGAAGAGTTCGAAGATCCGATTCCTGTATCTTGCCAGGGTGTATCTGTTGACGACTACAGTACCAGACTCGATTCCTGTATCCTGCCAGGGCACGTCTGAAGAGTTCGAAGATCCGATTCCTGTATCATGCCAGGGTGTATCTGTTGACGACTACATTACCAGACTCGATTCCTGTATCCTGCCAGGGCACGTCTGAAGAGTTCGAGGATCCGATTCTTGTATCTTGCCAGGGTATATCTATTGACGACTATAGTACCAGACTCGATTCCTATATCCTGCCAGGGCACGTCTAAAGATTTTAAAGATTTGATTCCTGTATCCAGCCAGGGCACGTCTACATAAAGAGTTTGAAGATCAACTCTTGTAACAGACCAGGTAATTTTCTTTCTTTCTCAGGTACGCAAGTTCTCGCTAAGGAATCTCTTACGCGATCGACACCTCCCGATGGCATCTATAAGCCCATCTCCACAATTATCCAACAGCTTCCAGATGGCATCTATAAGCCCATCCCCCTATCCATCATCTTTCCAAATGGCATCTGTAAGCCCATTCCCGCCATCACACTGCTGATACTCAACTATGTGAGTGCAAATTTCTGGGCACTCTAGTGTTCAATCATCTTCCACCTTCGGATCACGAAAGGCACACACGCCAATCTACATCCTCAGGTCTAAGAAGATTGAACAGGGGCAACTGTTGTACCCCAAAATTTTCCCTCCCATAAATCTTCAAAGTTTTGCCAAGCATCACCTCAAATGGCTCAAGTCTACTCAAGGGCTACACAGTCAACCATCCTCCTAAGCCAGTCAAACTAGGGTTTTGGTTCTTGCAAGGAAGTTGAGGTTTTCAAGGGCTCAATCAAGTCCCATATGCTCATAAACATTGTCAAGCACCTACATGTCAAGTTTCAAGGCTTACAAGGTCAAGTTGCACAGTCAAAAGTCCCATATGCTCAACAGTCAACTGTGGGGGCAAAATGGTCATTTGGCAGTCAAAAGTCAAAATTTTTGGTCAACATCTTATTTTGAAGCTACAATCATCATTTTGTCAAGTCTTGACCATGATTTCACAAGAATGGCTCAAAAATCATCAAGGTGTCAAAAGTTTCTATTTTTGGACAACTGAAAAGTCAACTATAACTTGACCAATGCATAACTTTTTCAGGGTTCATCAGAAAAATTCCATCCAATGCTCATCTTGAAGGGGAAGACATTTCCTACAACTCATCTTCACATTCCACGTCCAAGAAATGCTCTCACAAAAAGTTATCAATTTCAACATTATAGGTCATTTTCAAAAGTCAACAAAAAGGGACTTTAAGTCAAAGACCATAACTTGAGATTGGTAAATCAAAATGACATGGGACCAAAGACATTGGTTAGAGGACTTCAAGACCTTTCCAAAATGTCCAAGAACATGTTCATAACTTCAAAATTGAGCAAGATATGCATTGGAGAAGTTGGAAAATGTTTGTGAAATGGCCAAAATCATTTATCCTTGAAATTTCATTTTTTGACAAAAGGGCCCCACTTTTTCCACTTGAATCAACTTGGCCATGCTTCCCACGTGTCCCACATTTTATTTCAAAATTTAAAATTAATTTTTTCATTTTCATTAGATTTTATTGGATTTAATTCATTTTAAATCCTTTAAAATCAAATAAAAATCAAAAAGGTTAATTAAGGGACATATTTGATTTTGATTAGCTTTGAATCACCATCATGCACATCCCAAATTCGTGCCAAGGCCTAATCAAGCAAGAATTCAAAAATTGGCTCAAAAATGGAAGGTGTGTTAATGGAGTTTATGTCAAAATCCTAAGCATGAATGCAAGGTATTATGGGCCATAATTCTTGTCAAAACATATTACATAATGCATATACAAGTGATCACAAGCAAGAACACGACCTAAGCTGCGCCCAAACTCAGAAACAAATTTGCATTTTTTCTAAAAAAACTTGAAAACTGTTTTCATTGATACAAGGCGTTTCAAGGCCAAATAACATTTCCAATACATTCCTGACACTACCAGGAAGCTATCCCAATCAAAATCAACCCTCCACGCGCAAGGAATTGGTATATTGAAGTCACACTTTTCTCAAACTTTTTCATAATCACATCTCAATATATATGCATGTTTCATACATTTTAAAGGTTGATTTATATTAATATGAACCTTCTGAAGCTCATGATACCATTTAATTGTCCTAACCATGCCTGTAGCGAAAGATGCCATTGACGCTTTCTAGGTTTTCAGAGGTTTGAATTTGGGGCTTTCCTCATCTGGAAACATTAGGCCACAAGACCTGTACCACTGGATTCAGAACCTTCCAACGGATTCAACCAACTATTCGCGCCCTATTTATGTTTCCATATGAGCTATTCGCTATTTTTTGGCAGGT
Organism: Vicia faba; assembly: GCA_948472305.1. Classification (NCBI taxonomy): domain Eukaryota; kingdom Viridiplantae; phylum Streptophyta; class Magnoliopsida; order Fabales; family Fabaceae; genus Vicia; species Vicia faba. The sequence continues at coordinate 376,736,228 of OX451740.1, forward strand.
GTTGTTTTGGAGGGGTTTAAAACCCCCGCTATCCATTTACATTACAGGGACAAATGAAGAAGAAGACTGCGTGGCAAGATATGACTGGAGGGTTTGAATTCCAGCGCTTTTTTTTTTTATTTTCATAACATTGATTTTGATTTTGTTTTATATTATTTATTTTCCATTCCATATACAAAGCGCATCAACAACACAATTGGCAAAACATTAACATGGCAAACGCAGGGACCTGGGTTCGATTCCCAGGTCCCCCCACTTTATTCAATATTTTCCTCTTTAACATAATTCTGTGCAGTGCTTCATCAAAGGACCACCATACAACTCCATCCCTTGACACGCCACATGTCACCAGGGGTCAATCCAAAGGCTATCACGTGAGTTCCACCATACGCATTGGTCAACGCTCCACACACAAGTCTGAAAAGTCAAAAAAATGCCTCATTCAAATGGGCTTAATTGCTGCAAATGAACCTCCTCAATTTGGATCAATCACCCTCTATGTTTGCATTTCTTTCTCTCTTTTCTTTTCTTTTATTTATTCTTTTTAATTAATTGTTTTCCTTTAATTCATCAAATAATTTTTATCATACAAAAAATACAAAAAAAATCAGAAATCATAAAATAAAAATATGTTTTATTTAATATTATTTTGTAAATAAATTTTAATAATCAAATTAGTTTAATTTAGGTTTTCAATTTTAATATTTTCTTAATAACTAAAAATATAGAAATTAGGGTTTTAGTATTTTTATTCTTTTTCCTTTTTATTCTTATCATTATTAATTATTAATTATTTTTGTAAATACTCTTGTAATTAAACAATTAGTAAATTAGGTTTAAACTTAAATATTTTCTTTAATAATTAAAAACAATTTAGAACTAGGTTTTATTTTATTTTATTTAATTTCAAAATCCAATTAATTTTCTTTATGTCCATTAAATACAAAAACAAAAAAAAAACTTCTTTTCTTATTAAGTCAATTAATTAATTTGTAATTTTAATTTAATCTTTAAAGGGTCCAACGACCTCGCACTTTCGCTTCTACTTTCTTTTCGCGCGTTTATTTACATTTTTTCTTTTAAATATTATGTAATTTCCCCAAGGCCTTGTAATAATAATTAGAGACTTATTTACTTTCCGTACTTTTATTCAAATCAGGTCTTGGTTTAATTTGGCGATGTAAACCCGCGCCTTGTAATAGCGTAGGACCTTTATTTTCCGCATTTTTATTTTTCGCACCCTTTTAACTGCTAATCACATGAAAGAATGAATGCCCAAATAAAATCAAAGCGTAGCTCACCCAATGCATGACAAGACAAATAATAACTGAAAATGACACACAATTCACACACCACTCTTAGGGTACGCCTCACTGTTGCCTTGCCCCTCGAAACGTGGTCGTCGAGTAGAGGACGTATTAGTAAGTCCTCATGTCCATGAACATGGCATGGGGGTAGCTTCTAAGGTATCCTCTTATTTCTCTGGTGACCACACTGTCCCTAATCCTCGAATTGACCCGAACACCTCCAATGGTGGTGCTACCTACCTCTCAATGGTGGGATGGCACTACCTTAAGGACATTTACACAGACTAATTCCTTAGGGTAGGTAGATGACTCGTAGATACTTGCTCTAATTCAAAACAAATCAAAAACTTCTTTTCACACCGACACTTTGCAAAAAGCTTTCAAAATAACTTTTCAAACACTCTTGAGGACTGATACAAGAGTCGATCTGAAACTTTCAAAGAAACTTTTTCAAACCCACTCATCTTGAAAAGCAAACAAACATTTTGAAAACACAAATGAGCAAGTATCTAAGAGCCCATGGATAACCATGGATAGAAAGGGTGCTAACACCTTCCCTTTCTATAAATCTACCTCCCGAACCGAGAACTAATCTCAATAAGGAATTTTTCTGTGCTTTTGTCCTTTCCATATTGGAGAAAATAAAAGACGGTGGCGACTCTTGCTTACCGCGACATTTCGCGAACCAGCGTTAAACAGTCAGTTCCAGATCCACCGATCACAGCCAGATTTTTTCAATAAAGAATAAATAACAAAAGGTATAGAGTTAAGTAGAGGAACTCCCCCTAAGTTGATTGCTTCCTTTTAATTCCATGAGTCTTTGAGCATCAAAATCTTACTGTATCTTTCAGCAGAGTTTTGTACCTGTTCAAGCTTTTTAGAAAGTAGATTAGAATGTTTGAGACTTATGTCTCAGTAATCCGTAATTGAAAATATCTTTTTCTTTCTCCCCCTTTTTGTCAGGTATAAAAAATAACATATAATCATAGCCAAAATGAGTTGATATTAAAAACAGAATCAATGATAAGTTCAGAGCTATGTAGAGAATATTACAGAAAAACAAAATTTTTAAACATAGGAAAATCTAAGAGGGAGGAGGAAGACGCGTGAACAAAGCTTCCAACAAGCCCTTGATTTGGATGTTGGTTTCCTCCTGCTTGGTTAACATGCTCTTGATTTCCGAAATTTTGTCATCCTGTTTATCCATTCTTTCCTGCATCAAAATATCAGATCTCTTCAGGTCTTCTAAAGTCTACCTTTCATAGGAGGAAGCTTGAGGATCTTCAGCAAATGGATACTTCTCAGAGCATTCTGCAATGTCCTCTTTTTGACCCAGTTCTTCAGCAGGAATCATCTGCTCTGGAGAATCAGTCAGATTGAGATCTTCTGACTCTGGTTAAACTTTGTCTGCTGGACGATGTTCAAACCAGGGAGTATTGTCCAGAGGGAGAACTTATTCCTTGAGTAGCTGGCTCAGAACTTGATCTTCAAAAACTTTTAGCAGGTTGCTGAAGTTCTTTTGAACTTGTCTGTAGCTTTGTTCTTGCATTTTATGAGTTTCAGAACATACGCATTTTCTGAAACTTGTCCATAGATAATCTGATGCAGCAGGATCAATCAGTTCAAGACTAGCTTGCTTCAGTGAAGTTATCCACTTATGCATTTCTGTTTCAAATATCAATAAACTGGTACCAACATCTGGTGTAGGTTCAGATGGTTTTGGTTTTGGAATGGCTGTTTTGTTGGTTATGGCAGCCAGGCGTTCAAAAATAGTTAAGTCAATGATAGTTTTGGCATGGTCATTTGGATTGATATTTGATGAGGAAGTGGGAGAGTCTGGAATGATTATTGGACTTGATGGGGTGTTTGGTGGAGTTTATTCTAGTGAGGAGGGAATTTGGGGAATACTGATGTTCAAAGGTTCAGTGATTCCAGGAATGGGAATGGGATCAGAATCAATAGTTTGGTTGGATTGATGGTGATGAAGTTCTGGTTCGCAGGATTCAGGGGGTTGGACCTCAGAAGTTTGTACTTCTGGTTGTAATAGTTCTGGTTATGGAGAAGGTGGATGAGTTTCTGGTTGAGGTGCTTCTGAAATGGTTTCAGAGTTTGGATTTACTGGTATGGGAGCAGATATATGCTGGTCAAAGGTTTCATTATATGATAAAACTTTTGCAAGTTCTTGTTGTGTTACTCATTATTTGGATTTGTAGGTAGGGAGTGAGATCCTCTAAGAGTTAAAGTTTCTGAGCGGTCAAATTCAATGTCAAAATCATCAAGTGTTTGTTGAGTAGGATTTTCTGATTGAGTGGGGATTGGCACAGATGTTGATACAAATACTGAATCTAAACAGTTACAGAAGAAGGATTACCTCTCTTTTTAGCTGCTTTGGGAGTACGCTGGGATGATCCTTCTGCAGCAGCCTTCCTTTTCTTGTTTTTCTTCAGCACAACTTCTGGAGCCTTCTGCTGCAGATCCTGAATGTTTAAATCTGGTGTTGTACCATCTGCCTTGCATGCATCCAAATATCTGACTATTATCTCAGGTTTAGAATCAATTTCTGAGAACATGGGAAAGTTATCCAGAGGGATTCTTCTGCTGGAGATTGTTGCAAAAGAAGTGACACTGGGTTCCTTCTTGATGTTCTCAATGATCTTCATCTTCTTCAGATTCTTTGCATTCAACTGTTTGCCAACAGTTGCTTCTAAAGTGCTGATTTCCTGAGCTTCTGTTAGATGATCAATCATCTTATTCTCTGTTAGAATATATGATATGAGCCTTCCTAGGGGTATCCAGTCCCTTTTTGTGTGCCCCTCTTCTCTGGTCTCCTTAACACTAGTCCTTAGATGGTAGAACAACAGATGAGCCAGATTCACCTTAATCTTCTGGGAGATGAAGTAGATCAGAAACTGCTGATTAATATTGATGTAGTCAGGAGAGCTGGTTGGCTTCCTGTGGTTTATGCATCCCAGAATAATCTTAGCCCATATTCTGTGATGATCTTTTACATCCCTTATCTTGCTGAGGGAAGACCCAGAGTGAAGATTTCTCTAGTAATTAGGGCGACATCAGCACATCTTTCAGCCATGTCTATGCATCTTACCCCACCACCACTGTAGCCTATCAACCTTGCAATAAGGTCTTCAGTTATGACTATCTTCTTCCCCATTATGTATGAAGTAACTTGATGGTTGGAAGATGAAGCATAAATCCAAAATTCCTTCACAAGGATTGGGAACGTTGGACCTACCAGACGGTCAAAATACATGTTCCATCCTTGAGCCTTTACTTCTTCAGAGAGATTGAACCCGTTCTCTTGAAGACTATTAAAGTCCACAATCAATTCTGAGAGAACTTCTAGATTTTTGATGGGCATGAGAAGAGTTCTGAAGGGTTCTTCATATTGTTCTGAGGAATCTGTTCTCTGAGTACTGGAAGTTGGGTTGCTTGAGGAAGCCATGTTCACACAGAGAGTTTTGAGAAGAAATTGAAAAGGGTTTTGAAAAGGATGCAAACTGAAACCAATTAGATTGTAGAGAAAGTTAAAGTGAAAGAGTGTAAAGAGTGAGAAATGTGTTTAAATAGATTTTGAAAAAGATTTTGAAAACGTAAACGGCAAGAGAGAGAAATAAATTATAATGATTATGAGCATTTAATGATAGCTGATTTTGGGGGATTCAGAAGGATATTGGAACGGTTACCCATGACATGTGTCCCAATGCATCCAATCAGTGCTTTTGACCTTTCAGACAAGTGAACGCGTGTTCAACCTCAGAAACTAGCAGATGACTGGATGACAACTGTTTACTTGAGTGAACATCACATTTCTATCCTTGAAATGAAGCGCTCAGATCTTCATGGATAAATTCTGATACAGTCTGTACTTCTAAAGATCTGAAGGCAGATTGATCAGTAGTTCACAATAACCAAAGTTCTGAAAGTTAAGATATGGAAAAAAAACTGTTTTATTCTGGGCAAAGCTTCATGCTGAGATGTTTCAGAATGAAGCTAAACCTATCTTCAGAAAGAGGTTTTGTAAAGACATCAACCCATTGATGGTCTGTGTTAATAAATTTTAAATTGAGAATCCCTTTCTGAATATAGTCCCTAATAAAATGGTGTTTTATTTCTATATGCTTAGCCCTAGAATGCAAGATAGGATTTTTACTGAGACAAATAGCAGAAGTGTTGTCACAGAGGATAGGGATGTTACTCTCAAATATATTGAAGTCCTCAAGTTGACTTTTCATCCAGAGCATTTGCGTGCTACATCCAGCTGCTGCTATGTATTCAACTTCTACTATTGATAGAGCTATTGTGGATTGTCTTTTACTGGACCATGAGATCAGATTTTCTCCCATAAACTGGCAGCTTCCAGAAGTGCTTTTACGTTCTATTCTGTCTCCAGCAAAATCAGCATCACAGTATCCTACTAAGCTGTAATCACTTGATTTTCTATAAAACAAGCCTAGATTAGTAGTACCTTTCAGATACTTGAAAATTCACTTAACTGCTGTTAAGTGAGATTCTCTAGGGTCTGATTGGAATCTAGCACAAATGCAAACACTGAATAGAATGTCAGGCCTTGAAGCCGTCAGATAGAGAAGAGAACCAATCATACCTCTGTAGACCTTCTGTTCTACCTTGTTACTTACCTCTTCTTTTTCCAGAATGCACGTGGGATGCATTGGAATCCTTGAGGGCTTACATTCTGAGAGATCAAATTTCTTCAGAAGTTCTCTGAAATATTTGCTCTGATGAATGTAGGTTCCTTCTGGAGTTTGGTCAATCTGAATGCCTAAAAAGAACTTTAGTTCCCCCATTAGGCTCATTTCAAATTCTGCCTGCATACATTTAGCAAACTCTCTTCCCAGAGAGGGTTTAGTGGATCCAAATATAATGTCATCGACATAAATTTGACATACTAAGATGTCATTCTTAACTGTCTTACTGAACAGGGTTGTGTCCACTTTCCCTCTGGTGAATTCCTTTTCTAACAGGAAGTTGCTTAGCCTTTCATACCAAGCTCTGGGAGCTTGTTTTAGACCATAGAGTGACTTCTTTAGTTTGAAAACATATTATGGATTTTTGGAACTTTCAAAACCAGGGGGTTGGTGCACATAAACCTCTTCTTCTATATATCCATTTAAGAATGCACTCTTGACATCCATCTGATACAGAGTGATGCCTTTATTCACAGCAAATGAAATTAAGAGTCTGATAGATTCTAACCTGGCGACTGGAGCAAAGGTTTCTGTATTGTCTATCCCTTCTTGCTGACTATAACCTTGTGCTACCAGCCGTGCTTTGTTTCTGATGACTTCACCTTGTTCGTTCAGTTTGTTTCTGAACACCCATTTTGTGCCTATGACGTTGAATCCTATTGGTTTGGGAACCAGATCCCATACGTCGTTTCTTGTGAACTGATTTAGCTCCTCCTGCATTGCCAGAATCCAGTCATTGTCTAGAAGTGCTTCATCAATTGTTGTTGGTTCAATCAGAGAAACAAGTCCCATGAGGGATTCTTCAGAGTTTCTAAAGGTAGATCTTGTTCTGATTGGATCTTCCTTCCTTCCTAAGATTGTTTCTTCTGGGTGATCAATTCTGCTTCTGGATGGTCTTTTCTGGAGTTGATCAACATAAGGTGTTGGATTGCTTGTAGTGACTCTTTCTGATGTTGAGGGGGTGTCTCTGTTGAGAGCCTCTGAGTTGTCTTTAGTACCTGTGAGTTCAACTTCCATACCTGCAAGGAATTCATTCCGCTTTGACTTTTGAGAGTCAAGCTTATCATCAAACCGAACACTGATTGACTCTTCAACAATCTGTGTTTCTGTATTGTATACTTTGTACCCTCTTGAGCATTCAGAGTATCCTAAAATAATTCACTTTTGTGCCTTAGAGTCAAACTTGTTCAAATAATTTTTTGTATTCAAAATAAAACATATACATCCAAATGGGTGAAAATAGGAAATGTTGGGTTTTCTGTTCTTCCACAATTCATATGGAGTCTTTTCCATAATACGTCTGATGGAGATTCTATTATGAATGTAACACGTTGTGTTTATTGCTTCTGCCCAAAAGATCTTAGCAACGTTAGTCTCGTTGATCATGGTTCTGGCCATTTCTTGCAATGTTATGTTCTTGCGTTCTACAACTCCATTTTGCCGGGGAGTTCTAAGACAAGAGAAGTCATGCAAAATTCCTTTTTCATTAAAGAATAATTCAAAGTCTTTATTTTCAAATTCTCCACCATGATCACTTCTAACTTTGATGATTCTAAGATTTTTTTCGTTCTTAACTTGGTTGCAAAAGGTAACAAACACAGAGTGTGACTCATCCTTGTGCCTTAAAAACTTTACCCATGTCCATCTGCTATAGTCATCTATGATTACTAACCCATACTTCTTGCCACTGACTGAGGCAATTTTTACTGGACCAAATAAGTCAATGTGCAGAAGTTCTAATGGCTTAGAGGTGGAAACAACGTTTTTGGATTTGAAATCAGGTTTTGCAAACTTGCCTTTCTGACATGCTTCATGTTGTACCCAAAAATTCGCCCTTTCATATTTCTCAAGACATTGCAAGAATAATCTCCAAATGGCTCAAGATTGCTCAAGAGTTGGACAATCAAATCATCTCCTAAGGCAGTCAACCTAAAATTAGGGTTTTATGTTGCATCAAGGTCCTTGCATCCAAATTACCTCAAGTGATCCCCAATTTCCTAATATGTTCTCAAGTTCATCCATATCAAATTTCAAGCCTTGCAAAGGAAGTTTGGTCAGTTAATTGCTCAAGAGGCCCAAAAATCGATTGTGCTAGGGCAAAAGTCAAATGTGACCTATAAACAGTCAAACTTCAAGATTTTTTTTGTCAACATTATCATTTTGAAGGACATTTCATAATTTGATCAAGGGTTGATCATGATTCATCAAGGATTGCTCAAAATTCATCAAGACTCAAAAGTTGCTAATTAGGGTTTTGTAGGAAAAGTCAACTCAACTTTGACCAAGCATAACTTTCTCATACTTTATGATAAATGACCCATACAAAGCTCATTTTGAATAGGATGTAATTTCCTACAATCCATCTTCATACCCCAAGATCAATAAATGCACTCACAAGAAGTTAAAAATTTGGACATTATAGGTCATTTTTGAAAGTCAACAAAAAACACCTTTTTTGCCAAAGCTTATAACTTGAGCATGGAATATCAAAATGATATGAGACTAAAAGGGTTGGTTATAGGACATCTCAAGATTTCTAAAAAGTCAAAGAACACTTCCAAAAGTTCAAAATTGAAGAAGTTATGCATTGTTGAAGTTGGGCATTTTTGCAAAATTGCCAAAAGTCAACTATCCCCAAAACTTCAAATTTTGTCAAATGGGCCCATTTTTTCCACTTGATTTGATATTGTCACACTACACACGTGTCTTAGCTTCAGCCTCATGACCATTTATCAATTTTATTATTTAATTTGATTTTTTAATGTATTATTGCATTTTAAATCAATTTAAATCATATAAAATCCAAACATTGATTATTGGATCTCTTTTTGTCTATTTTAGGACCTAATAATCATCATCAATGAGATCAAATCCGAATCATCCATTCCATGTGTAAAGAGATTGTTTTTTGGACAAATTTGGAAGCTTTTCAATGTAGGATCAAATCATATCTCCAAACATCAATGCATAAGGATTCAGCCCAAGAAAGTTAACCTAATTCATTCCATGTTACATATACAATGCAAAGAGGCACGAATTAGGAGTTAGAGGCTTCAGAATCACAAAAACTAAACTTGGAAAATTTGGAAAAAAGCTTGAAACTGAAATTACACATAGAGGTGTTTTCAAGGCCAAATCTCAACGTGAATTAATTGCTGGGCAATCATTGAGTGAGAAGCAATCAAAAGCAGGCCATCACACCCTCTCAATCGCGCTGTAAGTCCCTCTGAAAACCGCTCTACACTTGAAATCGTATCCGCATATTCTTGCACTTTTTTGGCAAAATCTTTACATATTCATGCTTATCGTTCCATTTAGAAGCTTTCTGCATCATTTGATTGTGTTTATATGATCTGTAGTGCCATACCCGAATATAGGGTTCTTGGTATTTGTTTTTGGGCATTTTATTTGCAGGCAAAATTGATGCCATTAATGGACATATGCATGATCAGTGGAAGGAGACGAGCACAACCATGTACTTGGGATTGATTTTTATGGCCTGAGATAGATTTTAGGAACGAGCTACGAATTTAGTTGCGAATAAAAATTCGCAGGTAAATAACCAGGTTGCAATGGAGAAGACGAAGACGTGGCCCTTTCCAATTGGCCCATTCAAACACTTGGCGCACGTTTTTTTAATTTTCTGGCATATTATTGATGTTTCCCATATAATATTCATTGTCTATTATGATAACAAATGAAATGTAGTGATGCAGTGGCAAATGCGTGTGTTCATTGGCTAACAGGACCTGGGTTCGAATCCCAGGTCCCCCATATATTTGTTGTATTTTGTTTCCAGGAAATCCAGTATAAATTCCAACGCGTGATCACCATATACCCTCATGCAATCAGTGGACAGATGGCCTCCAGGCCAAATCTGATGGTCTAGATGGGAGACCCACCATGGTGCCTAGTCAAAGTGCATATCAGGAGAAGTCAAGGCAGGCTTGCACAAATGGGCCATCCAATTGCTAATATCATCCCTGATCAGGCCCAAAACCCATTGGTTATTTCTATTTTATTCTTTTTCTTTATTTTATTTAATTGTTTGCTATTTTTATTATTTAATCATTAACTAATTAATCTTTTTTCTTAATAAAATCAAAAACCAAAAAAAATATTTTATTTATTAAAATTAAATTCAACATTTTATTTTTGTAAATAAATTAATTTAATTAATTTAGTTTAATTAGGGTATAACTTTTAATATTTTTGCAATAATTAAAATTAATGTAGATAATTAGGTTTTACTAACTTTGATCAAATTTATTTTATTTCTTTAAATATCAACAATCCAAAAAATATTTTTATTAATTAATTTGTTCATTAATTTTAATAATTAACTTAGGTTTAATTCCTTTTTAATTCAAAAACAACCAAAAAATCATTTTCTTTCAAAAAAGGGTCAAAACCCTAAAAACTCGCCCGATTTAATTTCTCGCACGCGATCCATTTTACCATATTGATGTAATTGTTTCCCAGAATGTAATAGCTTTAATTAGGACTATTTAATATATTTATCGCTTTATTTATTTTCCGCATTTTAAATTCAAGGGTTGCTTTTGGCGATGTAAATACCCGATGCCTTGTAATAGTTAGTTTTAATTTCCGCAATTTAATTTCCGCAACTTATAAACTGTCAGATGTTTGATAATAGGGAATGCATGACAAGATCAGATGTTTGAACCTAAAATCAACATAGATAACCATTGACATGTACAAAGATGAAATTAACTGAAAATAAAACACTCGCACATGCGCACTCTTAGGGTACACCTCACTTGGTTGCCTTCGAACGTGGTCATTGAGTATAGGAAGTTTTAGAGGTCTTCCTCTTGTCCGAAGATCATAGTTGCCTCGAAACGGTTGCCTCAGAAAAATGATCTAAGACATTAAGGTTACCGTTGAGGCGTCCTAACATTGCTTTAGTGACTGCACGTCCCTTAATCGAATTGACCCTTAAACTCCAACGACGGTGCTACCTACTCATCAATAGTGGGATAGCATTGTCTAAAGGACATTAGCACAAATTGATTCCTTTTTTCGAATAGGTAGATGGTTCTTAAGTACTTGCTCCTTCAAAACAAAAACTTTTCGCACTTACACCTTTCAAAATAAAAACTTCTTTCAAACCCACAAACACAAAGAAAAGCAAATTTTGAAAACACTTTGAGCAAGTACCTAAGAGCTCGTGGATAACCACAGATAGAAAGGGTGCTAACACCTTCCCTTTCTATAATCTACCCCCCGGACCCGAGAAACATCTCGAAAAAGGAATTTTTCTGTGCTTTTTTCCTTTCCTTGTTGGATAAAATAAAAGACGGTGGCGACTCTTGCTTACCGCGACATTTTGCAAAAACAAACGCAAAACACGAACCAACATTCCAAAAACAGTCAGTTCTTTCCCACCGTATCACAGAACTGGCGACTCTGCTGGGGAAATATATAAGTGGGGTGTACCTTAGGATTAGATCATTGTGTTTTCAATTGTTTGATTTGCATGCTTTATATTTGTGGGCTTGTATCGGAGTTACTATAGACCCAACCCAGATCTGGGGATACCCTTTAGGTAAGTAGCAATAAACTGTGAGGGAACTGTATGGCGTAAACCGATACGGTTGAAGCAGTAGCTACGTTGGTGTGGCACTTTAGATTGTACCGATATCCCTTGTGTTGGAACAAGGAGAATATGGGTCATCTAAGGGGTCATTAAGCACCAACTGACCTTAAAACCTTTAAATTGACCAACTTGGCCATAGAACAGTAGCAGTATGCTACACTCATTGAGACTAAACTCTCGCGATGATTCCGGCCGCAAGAAAAGGTTGCTAAACTGGAATTATGACCGATTGAGGGTAGTCAGTGATATTGAGATCCTCTAGAACCCGATTACTATTTTTAGGACAGGTTTAAACCAACTGAACTGAAAGAGGGTAGTACCTAAGCTCCTTACCAGCCTGAAATCTAAGGGCTTTCTGTGTGACTTGTGTGCCTTTAACATGTTTGCTATTTGTGGATAATTGTGGTGTGCTTGCTATCATGACATCATGACATCATAACATTGCATACATCTTGCATTGGACTAATTCAAAGACAGGAAGGATTCATCTTTGTTTTGTTTTTTAGGTCATCATGATGCCCATGCGTAGGAATACCATCCGGATCAACTTTGTCCAGGTTCCCACCTTGCTTAAAGATTTGGTTGCAAAGATGCCTGATACTACTTCCTTCCTCAGGAGACATGGTTATCTTCTCAGTTTGGTCACCTCCAAACTGGACGAGCAGATGATGAGTGTCCTAGTCCAGTTCTATGATCCGCTATACCGTTGCTTTACTTTCCAGGACTACCAACTGGTTCCCACCCTAGAAGAGTTCTCTGAGCTGCTCGGTATCTCTGTTCTGGAGCAGACCCCGTTTACTGGTTGGGAGAAGACCCATAGGCCGGAAGAGATTGCTTATGCCCTTCATTTGACAAAGGATGAGGTAATGGCTAATTGGGAGACTAAAAGTGGAGCAAAGGGATTTCTGACTAATTTTTTGATTGGAAAGGCTAATTATTTCTGGGATAGTCTGGACTTTAAGGCATTCGAAGATATTCTGACCCTTCTGATATATGGCTTGGTATTGTTTCCAAATTCTGACTCCTTTGTTGATGTTAATATGGTGAAAATCTTCATCTCTCGTAATCCTGTACCCACTCTCTTGGGTGATATTCTTCATCAGCTCTATGCTCGTACTGCCCGAAAGTGGGGAACCTTGATGTGTTGTGCTCCATTATTGGTGAGGTGGTTTATTTCGCACCTCCCCAAATCAGTGCTGAAGAATAAAGAAGGCATGGGCTGGGCTTACAAGGTTATGTCTCTCTCCCACAATGATATCATTTGGACTCTTAGGGGTATGGATGAGGTGGCTATTATTGATCGTTGCGGGGAATACCCCAATGTTCCATTTATAGGAACCCATGGGGGAATTTCTTACAATTCGTGCCTAGCCTTACGTCAGTTTGGAAGAGCCAGAAGAGAAGGACCTCATGAGCTGCTAATGCCTAGTATCATCTTTGATTTTCAGGGGGATAGCGACGAGCAACATTGCAGATTCATAAGGGCTTGGGATAGAATGCACAGACCTGATCCACATGAGCCTGGGTCTAAAGACTTCACTTCCGATGGAGCCATATCTCAGATGGGTCCGTATTCGTGCCCAAAAGCTGGGTATGCCATATGAAGTCGTCCTGCCTATCATTGTTGAAATTGCTAATGAAGAAGGGGTTCTTCCAAACATCCTCCATCCTTACATGCCCACTGACATTGGGGCACTGAAAAGGTCTTGGATGCAGCTGAGAGAGGAACGGGATGCTTACCGAGAGAAGTTCAACGAGCAAGAACAGAAGATCCAGAGGTTGACTAGGCAGCTGGAGAACAAGCGGATTCTCAATGACTATGTCTGCACCGACAAGAAGAGACCATGGGAGCACTGATTGTCCTTTGATTATTTCCCTTCCAGTTTTTATTTACTTTTTAGCATTTCCATTCTTGTAACGCCTTAAGGGCAACTTGTTGAAAAATTTGAATTTCAAAGCTTATCTAATAAAGTGTGTTTCATTTCTTGTTTACAAACTTGAATCTCCCGATTGTCTTTGAAATCATGTCATACGCATTTCATCCCATGCACTTCATAACAGGTACCCATTACAGGTCTCTTATCTTCTTCGCTGTTTATTTCAGCACTCATCATGTCTGCTGAACCTTCAACTGAGCAAGCAATCAAGGCCCTACAGAACCAGAATGCCCAATTCCAAGAGCTGTTCATGAATCTAGCTAAGGGTCAACAAGATCTGAAGACCCTGATTCTGAAAGAGAAGAAGAAGAAGAAGAAGAGGACAATCCTGTTTAACACAAGGCACAGGTTTGGAAACAGGCTACAAAATGAAGTTGATTTGACTACCTCATTTGGAGGGAAAGATATTCAGGAAGAAAGGAGGGCTCCTAGCCCTGTGGTCTCCGACTACGAGACAGACTTGGACGAAGACCAGTATCCTCCTGTTGAGGAAAGATACAAACAACTGGAGGACCGGTTGAGTGCGATGGAAGTTCAGAAAGTGCCTGGTCTGGACTTTGGTGATCTAGGTCTATCATCTGGGGTAGTGATTCCCCACAAGTTCAAGGCACCAACCTTTGCTAAGTATGACGGAGTTTCTTGTCCGAAGCTGCACCTCTGGTCATATGTGAGGAAGATTCAGTCGTAAACCGCTGATAAAAACCTATGGATTCATTTCTTTCAAGACAGTCTCTCAGGGACTCAGCTTGAGTGGTTCTATCAATTGGACGGAGCCAGTATCCGCAGTTGGGAAGATTTGGCTATTGCTTTCTACAGGCAGTATTAATACAACTCCGACCTTGCTCCCACGCGTACCCAACTCCAGGGTATGTCAATGGGAACGGGTGAAGGATTCAAAGATTATGCTCAGAAGTGGAGAGACCTCGCCGGAAGAGTACAACCACCCTTGGCTGATCGGGAGCTTGTGGATATGTTTTTGGGGACCTCGTTTGGTCCATTTTTCAACCATCTGATTGGAAGCTCTTTGTCTGGGTTTACAGAGCTAATTATGACCAGTGAGAGGATTGAGGCTGGTATTAAGGCTGGTAAGATACAAAAGGGTGCCTCATAAAGCATCGAGAAGAAGCCATTTAAGAAAGAGTCCAGCGCTGTCTACAGTTCAAGAAACCAGAATAGACTCGAACGCCGCCAAGCTGTTAATGCAGTTGTTATTTCAAAACCTGTTGGTGCTCCTCAGCACAACAATCAACAAAAGGACGAGAGACCTCGAAGGCAATTCACCCGTCTCAACATGACCTTATCTCAGATTCTGCCACAGTTGTTAAAGACCAATTTGGTGATTCCAAGGGAAGCCCCGAAGAATCCAAATACAACATCACCAAAGTACAACCCTAATGCCCGTTGTGCTTATCACTCTGATAGCCCGGGGCATAATACAGATGATTGTTGGACTTTGAAGAATAAGGTACAAGACTTGATCGATGCGAAGGAGATTGAGTTCGGAGCACCAGAAAAGCCTAAACAAGATGCAAGGGTGAATGCTGTCGAGGATGACGATGATGAAGAGTTTGACATTGACAGTTGGATCTATCCTACTACCGATGGTGGATTAAGCAACTGGACAGCGAAGGATTCTATGCCCGTTTCTGTTATCACCCAGTAATGATATTCTTTGTTTTGAATTTGTAATAGACAATGTTTTAAACTTTATGGCCCGGTGTCTTACCCGGGGCACCGTGGCTTCATTTGTGAGGGCTTTATGTGTGTTATTTTCATATATCATTAATAAAAGCATTGTACGTTTCTTGCATTTCAAATCTTGCGCTCCTTGTTTTTATTTTATTATATATTGCAAAACAGCTATTTTACACACACTCACATATATAGGTCTGTGATCGGTGGATCTGGAAATGACTGTTTAACGCTGGTTCGCGAAATGTCGCGGAAGCAAGAGTCGCCACCGTCTTTTATTTTCTCCAAATGGAAAGGACAAAAGCACAGAAAAATTCCTTATAGAGATTGCTCTCGGTTCGAGAGGTAGATTTATAGAAAGGGAAGGTGTTAGCACCCTTTTTATCCATGGTTATCCATAGGCTCTTAGATACTTGCTCATTGTGTTTTCAAAATTGTTTGTTTGCTTTTCAACTGTGGGTTTAAAAAGTTTCTTTGAAAATTTCAGTTCGACTTTTGTATCAGTCCTCAAGAGTGTTTGAAAAATTGCTTTTGAAAGCTTTTTGAAAGGGTGTCGGTGTGAAAAGTATTTTTTTGATTTGTTTTGAAATTAGAGCAAGTATCTACGAGTTGTCTACCTACCCTAAGGAATTCGTCTGTGTAAATGTCCTTAAGATAGTGCCATCCCACCATTGAGAGGTAGGTAGCACCACCGTTGGAGGTGTTCGGGTCAATTCGAGGATTCGGGACATGGTGATCACCAGAGCAATAGGAAGACACCTTAGAAGCTACCCTCATGCCATGTTCATGGACATGAGGACTTACTAAAACGTCCTCTACTCGAAGACCTCCTTTCGAGGGGCAAGGCAACAGTGAGGTGTACCCTAGGGGTGGTGTGTGATTTGTGTGTCGTTTTCAGTTTATATTTGTCTTGTTCATGGATTGGTGATCTACGCGTCGCTTTTATTTTGGCATTCATTCTTTCATGCAAATTATTAATAGTTAAAAAGATGCGGAATTAAAAGTCCTACGCTATTACAAAGGCGCGGGTCTACATCGCCAAATTAATCCAAGACCCGATTTGAAATAAAATAAAAATGCGGAAAGATAAATATCCTAATTAATCTATTACATGGATTTGGGATAATTACATGAAATTCATAAAAAGGAAATAAAATAAGCGCGCGAAACAGAATTATGATCGAATGCGAGGGCGTTGGACCCTTTTAAGGAAATTAAATTGGAATCATGAAATTGATTAAAAGAAAATAAAAGAAAGAATTTTTGGAGTTTTTGCATTTATGGAGTTTAATGAGAATTAATGGAATTAAAACCTAATTCTAAACTATTTTTAATTTATTAAAAAATGTTTGAGTTTGTACCCTAATTTTAACCTAATTATTTACATGGCAATTTATTTACAAAAAATAATTAATATTTAATAATGATAAAAGAAAAAAAAAGAAAAAAGAATAAAAGTATTTAAAACCCTAATTCTACATTTTTTAGTTTATTAAAAAAACATTAAAACTGAACCTAGAATTAAAAACTAAATTAATTAATAGAATTTATTTATAAAAACATTTAAATAAAATATATTTATATTTTTTGTCTTTCCTGATTTTTTTGGGTATTTTTATTATACTATAAAAAATTAATTTGGAGGAATTAAATGAAAACAAATAAATAAAAAAAAGAATGAAAGAGAGAAATGCAAACAGGAGGGGGTTTGTTGACCCAATGGAGGTGTTTTTGTAGCAATCAGGCCCAATCAATTCCTGGCCTTGTTTGACTTTTAATGGCCACGTAGAGAATAGCTGACTAAGGTGCATGGTGGAATGCAGATGCTAGCCACTGGATGGACGCTCATGGACACTTGGCAATCCATTGATGAGAGTGCATGGTGAACCTCTAGGCGTATTGATCACCTGAACATGGAAAAGTGAAAAACGTAGAGAAATATGGGGGACCTGGGAATCGAACCCAGGTCCCAAGGCTTGCCAACAATGCTTTCCACCAACTGAGCTGCGTATTCATTCATAAATATAATGAGATAAAATTATTATATGTGAAAAAGCACGCTTATTGGTAGAAACGAAAAAACGCGCTAAAGCATTTGAATGATCCAACCAGGCTATGACAACTCATCTTCTTCCTCGTTTGTGCGTTTTGCCCTGAAAAAAAATACATCAAGTAGCGGGGGTTTTGAACCCCCACTAACTACAGTATAGGAAAATAGCGACTAGGAATTGGCCAATGATAAATTGAGCGCGAGTATGCCATTTGAATCGTTATGAGCTTCTGATTCTGATGGCATAGGTTTTGTAGGCTGATTTTTCCAGAAGAGGGAAACCCCAATTTCACATCTCTGAAAACCTAAAAAGCATCAATGGCAACTTTGCATATAGGCTATAAAAACTTAATTGAAATACACCATTAGCTTCAGGGAGTACATATTAGTGCAAAACGATTATTAGAATGCATGAATATGGCATATATATTAAAATACGAATAGGAAAAATGTTTGAGAAAGTCTGAGTCCGTTCTACCACTTCTTGATGCGTGGGGACTGGAAAAGGGTTGGGTGATGTTCAGCAAGGTCTCAGAAAGCTTTTGGAATGGTTATCTTGCCTTGTAATGCACTGAAACTGTGTTTTCAGTTTTGAATTTTTTTGACAAAATTGCAAAGTTGGTGTTTGATTTCAGGCGCAGCTTGGAGGTTGTTTGCACTAGGGTTAGGTTCTGACTTATGTATGGGACGGATTAGGGTAAAGATTTGAGTCAAAAAGCCTTTGCATTGATGTATCAAATATTTGATTTTCAATGAATATTTTTTCAAATCTTTTCCATGAATAACATGCCAATTTGCACCAAATCTTCCCTTTTTTGATGTGCACGAGATCTTGAGTAACCAATGAGGGCATAGGCTGCATAAAAAGATTCAAACACATTTGTTTTGTATTTTTGTCATATTTTATTTAATTAAATGAATTAATGGTGATAAAAATTCAAATAAATAATAAAAAATGATGAAATAAATCCCCTTTGGGCCAAATGGTCGTGCATAGCCTTTGGATGATGATTCTTGGAAGAAAATGTGGCCCATTAGCAATTTTGAGGCATTTGAAGCAAAGTTGACTTTTCAAAATTCCCAAAAATTTCCCAATTTCCACAAGGCATATCTTGCTCAATTTTTAAGATTTGATCATGTTCTTGGACATTTTGGAAAGGTCTTGAAGCCCTCTAACCAATTACTTTGGTCCCATGTCATTTTGATTTACCAATCTCAAGTTATGGTCTTTGACTTAAAGTCCCTTTTTGTTGACTTTTGAAAATGACCTATAATGTTGAAATTGATAACTTTTTGTGAGAGCATTTCTTGGACTTGAAGTGTGAAGAGGAGTTGTAGGAAATGTCTTTCTCTTCAAAATGAGATTTGGATGGAATTTTTCTGATAAACCATGTGGAAGTTATGCCTTGGTCAAGTTACAGTTGACTTTTTCAACTGTCCAAATATGGAAACTTTTGCATCTTGAGACTTTTTGAGCCATGCCTTGAGAATCATGATCAAGCATTGATCAAATGATGTTTGTGGCTTCAAAATGAGATGTTGACCAAAATTTTGAACTCTTGACTGTCAAATGACCATTTTGCCCCTGCAGTTGACTGTTGAGCAATTAGGGCTTTTGACTGTGCAATTTTGTGCTGTAAGTCTTGAAACTTGGCATGAGGATGCTTGACCATGTTTGTAGGCATGTGGGACTTGATTGGACCCTTGAAAACTTCAATTTCTTTGACAGAACCAAAACCCTAGTTTTTGACTGTTAGGAGGCCCTTGAACTGTGCAACCCTTGAGAGATTTTGAAGCATGCTCTTTGCAAATCTTGAAGAATATGGGAGGGCAAATTTTGGGGTACAACAGTTGCCCCTGTTCAATCTTGTTAGACCTGAGGATGCAGATTGGCTGACATGCCTTTCGTAATCCGAAGGTAGAAGATGATTGAACACTAGAGTGCCCAAAAATTTGCGCTCACATGTTAGCAGTGTGATGGTGGGAATGGGCTTACAGATGCCATTTGGAGATCGATGGATAGGATGATGGGCTTATAGATGCCATGTTGAGAGGTGATGGATATGTGGATGGGCTTATAGATGCCATCTAGATGTCGATCGCGTAAGAGGTTCCTTAGCGAGAACTTGCGTACCTGAAAAAGAAAGATGATTACCTGACCTGTTACAGGAGCTGGTCTTCAAACTTTTTGTATAGATGCGCCCTGACTGGTTACAGGAATTGAATCTGGAGCTTCAAAAGGTGATGAATGAACCAGGGATGGTTACTACCTCAACGGGACGGTGAGAGAACCTTGGACGATTACTACCTCAACAGGAACGCTGAGAGAACCTTGGGACGATTACTACCTCAACAGGAACGCTGAGAGAACCTTGGACGATTACTACCTCAACAGGAACGCTGAGAGAACCTTGGACGATTACTACCTCAACAGGAACGCTGAGAGAACCATAGGCGACTTCAACCTCAACAGTAACACTGAGAGAATCATAGGCGACTTCAACCTCAACAGTAACGCTGAGAGAATCTTGGATGTCTTCTACTGAGTCTTTATCAGGAAAATCTTTAGGGATCGATTTAACTGGACTAGAGAAGGCCTTTGATTGGATAAGAATCAAGAAAAATCTTAGGGTCGACTTAACTGAACCAAGCAAGGTCTTGGAATCTTCAACTGGATAAGAAACAGGGAGATCTTAGGGTCGATCTGACTGAACCAGAGAAGGCCTTTGACTGGATAAGAAACAGGAAAATCTTAGGGTCGATTTAACTGAACCGGACAAGGTCTTGAAATCTTCAACTGGATAAGAAACAAGGAGATCTTAGGGTCGATCTGACTGAACCAGAGAAGGCCTTTGACTGGATAAGAAACAGGAAAATCTTAGGGTCGATTTAACTGAACCGGACAAGGTCTTGAAATCTTCAACTGGATAAGAATCAGGGAGATCTTAGGGTCGATCTGACTGAACCAGAGAAGGCCTTTGACTGGATAAGAATCAGGAAAATCTTAGGGTCGATTTAACTGAACCGGACAAGGTCTTGAAATCTTCAACTGGATAAGAATCAGGGAGATCTTAGGGTCGATCTGACTGAACCAGAGAAGGCCTTTGACTGGATAAGAAACAGAAAAATCTTAGGGTCGATTTAACTGAACCGGACAAGGTCTTGGAATATAGCTTGAGAACTTAACTGGATCTTTCCTGAAAGGTAAAGGTCAGTCATATGCAAAGCATGATATGAATCAAGCGATGATGTTCTCAACATAAATGAGATTTGTAATATATGATGCGTATATGCATGCTATAATGTATGAAAATGCGATGTTTATGAATGTGTGCTTTCGTCCTAGGAAAATAAATCCTTGACGGGTGCCGGGAAGTCACTCCTGGGCTGATGTTGAAGAATAGATCTTTGCTTCCGCTTGGGATGATAGTTGCAAGTATACCGGTAGGAGAAGATAACTCCGTTGGGGAATAGACTTGGCGAATGGATTACTCTGCGGGGAGAAAAAGTACTCTAACGATCTTGCTGGGAAGCAATACTCTGTGGGGAGAGAGGTACTTTGCTAAAATGTTGATGGTAACTTTGCTGGGGATACCATTGTTGTGTTGGAAGTGCTAATAGACTTCGCTGGGGATAAGAAGACTTTGCCGAGGACGATCTTCTCATGGCTTTTGGCTGAGGATAACCCAATTATATCCTGGTAGGGAGATAACCTTTGAATAAAGTCGGGGGACGCGTTCGTGCTCTGCCGGGATAAGCTTCCAGAATCTACTGGGGATAAGCTTACTGCTTGGGGAGATGGATTCCAACTTTCCTGGGGAAATCTGGATTGGACTCTCCTGGGGAAGTTAATCTGATATGCTGGCTATGTTCTTCAGCCGAACTTACCTTGGTACCTTGGTGGATAGAACAATTAGATCGCTTAGACAATTCTTTATTGCCCCTGTTTCTAATGTTACCTGTAATTAATCCTTTGTTTCGTATGCAAATATTCATGAGTTAGCAAATTATTGTCAATGCATATATCACAAATTGAACCTTGGACGTTCTTCGCAAAACAAAACAGAAAAGGAAAAACAATTGGCAATTTTAACTGAAAATTGATTTTATATTGATTTTGAATTTGCGTGTAAATAGGAGTTTATGTACAAGGGGCTGACGTCCTAGTAAGAGAACGCCACCGAACAAAAGAATTTATACAAGTTTGTACAAAAGACAATAAAACAGCTGTGTGAAATGAATGATCCCACTGGGTTCCAACTCTGCTATCGCCCTTATATCTCCGAGCGTCTCATCACTTGATGACCTAACCGAAGATGAAGCTGATTGATCAATGTCGTCTGAACTTGATGTAGATACCGGGTTCTGGATGCAAAGTGATCCAATGAGACATAGTATTACGCTTTATCCCTAACTTTTGCCTGGACCGCCCTTTCAGGTTTTCAGTCCACCGGGATACCCATTTTTGCCCAAGCCGCCTTTTCAGGTTTTCGACTTGCCGGGTGTACAGATTTTTTTCATTTCATCCCTTCATTTTGCCCGACCCCTTTTGGTTCGCCGGGAAGCCCTAATTTTTGTCTAGGTATGTCAACCTAGCGGGTCTTTTTTTCATGCGTAGTATCTTTTTACTATGTCTGCATTGGCGGGGTGAGGAAGGTCGTCACCATCCATGTTGGTTAGAATCATGGCTCCTCCTGAGAACACATGTTTAACCACAAATGGCCCTTCGTACGTAGGGGTCCATTTGCCCCTTGGATCACTCTGAGGAAGGATGATTCGCTTGATTACCAGATCCCCAACTTGATATTCTTGTGGTCTGACCTTTTTGTTAAATGCCCTGATCATCCGTTTCTGGTACGTCTGACCATGACAAATAGCAGCAAGTCTCTTTTCATCAATAAGGTTTAGCTGATCAAGTCGTGTCTGGATCCAATCATCTTCGTTCAGATCTGCATCCTTCATTATCCGGAGAGAGGGTATTTGCACTTCGATCGGTAAGACTGCCTCCATACCGTAGACCAAGGAGAAAGGAGTTGCCCCGGTCGACGTCCTGGCTGAGGTACGGTACCCATGTAGAGCGAACGGTAACATCTCGTGCCAATCTTTATAAGTCACTGTCATCTTCTGCACGATTTTCTTAATGTTCTTATTTGCTGCTTCTACAGCCCCATTCATCTTCGGTCGGTAAGGAGAAAAGTTGTGGTGCTGTATCTTAAACTGCTCACAGAGCTCAGTGATCATCTTGTTATTGAGATTGGTATCGTTGTCTGTAATGATTCTTTCAGGGACACCGTATCGACAGATCAGATTATGCCGAATGAACCGTGCCACAACAGTCTTGGTTACCGTAGCGTAGGATGCTGCTTCAACCCACTTTGTGAAGTAATCAATCGCTACCAGGATGAAGCGATGCCCATTGGATGCCGTTGGTTTAATATCACCGATCATGTCTATGCCCCACATTGCAAAAGGCCACGGCGCAGTCAGAACATTTAGAGGAACTGGAGGAACATGCACCTTGTCTGCATATATCTGGCATTTAAGGCATGTCCGAGAGTGTTGGTAACAGTCGGCTTCCATTGTGGACCAGAAATACCCTGCCCGAAGGATTTTCTTCGCCATAGTGTGTCCACTGGAATGTGTTTCGAATGTCCCTTCGTGCAGCTCTTCCATGATCCTTTCTGCTTCAGTTTTATCCACACAACGCAGTAAGGTCGAATCATGGTTTCGCTTGTACAGGATGTCGTTGCTAAGGAAGAACTTCGCTGCGAACCTTCTCAGAAACTTCTTATCGTTGACAGACGCACCTTCAGGGTATTCCTGAGCTTCCAAATATCTCTTCACCTCATGGTACCAAGGCTTCTCAGTCACCAATTCAGTCTCGAGATCACAACAGTATGTCAGTTCGTCCAGTTTCCAGATGATGATCCGGGGAGCCTCATTGTCCCACTTGACCTTGAACATGGAAGACATCGTAGCTAACACGTCCGCCAGCTGATTCTCCTCTCTCGGAAAGTGTTCAAAGGTTATCTCTGTGAAGTGGGGGATCAAGGTCAACACACATTCTCTGTAAGGAATAAGATTCAGATGTTTCGTATCCCACTCCCCTTTGATCTGATTGATCACGAGAGCGGAATCTCCGAAGACACTCATAAACTTGATCCTTAAGTCGATCGCGAACTGGAGACCCATGATGCATGCCTCATACTCCTCCATGTTGTTGGTGCAGTTGAAACATAGTCGGGCAGTAAGTGGAGTATGAGTGCCTTGAGGGGATATGATCACAGCGCCGATACCGTTACCAAAGCGTTGGAGGCTCCATCAAAGTGCATAGACCATCGGGATCCTTCCTCAGGTCCTTCATCCGGTCCAGGTACTTCACAATCAGTCACTATCATGATGCTCTCGCCTGGAAACTCGAAGTTCATTGACTGATAGTCGTCTATTGCCTGATGTGCCAAGTGGTCTGCCAATACACTTCCCTTGATGGCTTTCTGGGTCGTGTACTGAATGTCGTATTCCGTCAAGATCATCTGCCATCCTGCTATTCTCCCAGACAGAGCAGGCTTTTCAAATATGTACTTTATAGGATCCATCTTTGAGATCAACAAGGTAGTGTGAGTCAACATATACTGTCTCAGCCGGCGAGCAGCCCATACCAAAGCGCAGCAAGTTTTCTCAAGCAGTGAGTATCGGGTCTCACAGTCGGTAAACTTTTTGCTAAGGTAATAAATGGCATGCTCTTTTCGGCCAGACTCGTCATGCTGCCCCAGCACACACCCCATTGAATTGTCAAGCACTGTTAGGTATAATATCAGAGGTCTCCCTTCAACTGGTGGCATAAGGATGGGTGGTTCTTGGAGATACTCTTTAATTCTGTCAAAAGCAGCCTGACATTCATCATTCCAACGTACTACCTGATCTTTCTTCAGCAGCTTGAAGATTGGCTCACAGGTAACAGTTAGGTGCAAGATGAATCGAGCAATGTAATTCAGGCGTCCTAAAAAGCCTCTGACCTCTTTCTCTGTTTTAGGAACTGGCATCTCTTGAATGGATTTAACCTTGGCAGGGTCCACTTGAATACTCTTATCGCTCACGACGAAGCCTAGCAATTTTCCAGATCTAACCCCGAAGGTGCACTTGTTTGGGTTCAACCTCAGCTTGTACAACTTCAGATGGTCAAACAGTTTCTGCAGATGATCAAGGTGTTCTTCCTCAGTTTGGGACCTTGCGATCATGTCGTCAACATACACTTCTATCTCATGATGGATCATGTCATGAAATAAAGCAACCATGGCACGTTGGTAGGTTGCCCCAACGTTCTTCAGTCCAAAAGGCATGACCTTGTAGCAGAAGGTGCCCCACTGAGTAACAAAGGTAGTTTTTTCCATGTCTTCAGGTGCCATCTTGATCTGATTGTATCCTGAAAAACCATCCATGAAAGAGAACACCTTATGCTGAGCAGTATTGTCAACCAGGACATCAATGTGAGGTAGAGGGAAGTCATCCTTGGGGCTGGCCCTGTTCAGATCCCTGTAGTCAACACACATTCTGACTTTCCCATCTTTCTTAGGTACCGGCACCACATTAGCAACCCACTGAGGGTAAGAAGTCACTGCAAGAAACCCGGCGTCAAACTGTTTCATAACCTCGGCTTTGATCTTTTTAGACATCTCTGGACGCATACGGCAGACCTTTTGTTTGACCGGAGGGCAGTCTTCCTTGGTAGGCAAATGATGGACCACAATATCGGTATCCAACCCGGGCATGTCTTCGTAGGACCAGGCAAAGTTCTCCACATAATCATGTAGCATCTGAGTCAACCGTTGCTTCACGCTGAGCTCTAGGTTGGCACCAATCTTAACTTCCTTTCTGTCCGTCTCAGTACCCAGATTTATCGTTTCCACCGGCTCTTTATGTGGTTGAATTGCCCTCTCTTCCTGGAGTAACAGTCTTGCAAGCTCTCCAGGCACTTCGTAATCATCTTCACCTTCGTCTTCGGCTAAGTTGATCAGATTTTCGAAGTCATAACTGGCAGTAGCAGAGTCGTTACCAGTGAGATCCAGAGTGGATTGAAACCTGTATGAGTGAGTGTGTGTAAATACAGCTGTTTTGCAATATATAAAGAAAAGAAAGAAAGAAAAGGAGCATAAGATTTAAAATGCGAGAAAACGTCCAAGATCTTTATTCATGATATGTGAAATGACAATTAATATACCCTCACAAATGAAGCCACGGTGCCCCGGGTAAGACACCGGGCCATAGAGTTTTAATTGTTTATTACAAATAACAGAAACAAAAGAATTCATTACTCAGTAACAAGAGAAACAAGTAGATTGTCCTTTGCAATCCAATTGCTAGGTCCACTGTCGGTTGCCGGGTAAATCCAGCTGTCGAACTCAGCTTCATCCACTTCATCATCCTCCCTGATAGCATTTACTCCATGGTTAGGCATGGGTGCAGTCACCACATTGGGCTTCTCAGGTGCCTCAAACTGTACCTCCTTGGCGTCAATAAGATCCTGCACTTTATTCCTTAAGGCCCAACAGTCATCAGTGGAATGCCCCGGGCTATCGGAATGATAAGCACAGCGGGCATTTGGATTGTATTTGGGAGAAGCCGTCTTCACAACCTTCGGGGCCTCTCTAACAGTCACCAAATTGGTGGATAGCAACTGCGGCAAGATTTGTGATAGAGTCATGCTTAGATGGGTAAACTCTCTTCTGGGTCTTTCACCCCTTTGAGGATTAGTTTGCCGAAGAGCGGCAGCAGGCTTAGCAATCATCACCGCATTGACAGATTGGCGGCGCTCAGGTTTCTCTTGTATTCTAGACCCATATACAGCACTGGCCTCCTTCTTAAAGGGCTTCTTCTCAGAATTTGACGATGCACCCTTCTGAATTTTGCCAGACTTCATTCCAGCCTCTATTCTCTCTCCAGTCAGAATAAGATCAGTGAACCCTGCAGATGAGTTACCGATAAGATGATTGAAAAATGGCCCAGATAGGGTCCCCAAGAACATTTCTACCAACTCCCGGTCAGTTAACGGAGGCTGCACCCTGCCAGCCAGATCCCTCCACTTCTGTGCATACTCTTTAAAACCTTCGCTTGACCCTAGCGACATACCCTGGAGTTGGGTACGTGTAGGAGCAAGGTCGGCATTATATTGATACTGCTTATAAAAAGCAGTAGCTAACTCCTCCCAGTTACGAACTTTGGTCCCATCCAGCTGATAGAACCATTCGAGATGAGTCCCTGAAAGACTCTCCTGGAAGAAGTGGATCCACAAGTTCTTATCCACTGAGTACGGTTGAATCTTCCGCACATAAGATCTGAGGTGTAGTTTGGGACAAGACGCCCCGTCATACTTGGTGAAAGATGGTGCCTTAAACTTGTGAGGAATAATCACACCAGTAGATAAGCCCAAGTCTCCGAAATCCAGCCCAGGCACTTGTTGGATCTCCATAGCATTCAGTCTGTCCTCCAACTGCTTATACCGGTCTTCTGCCGGAGGATACTGTTCCTCATTGAAGTCAGTCTCGTTGTCAGAGACTACTGGACTAGGACCTTTTCCCCCTTGGGGACTGCTCTTGCCTATAGAAGAACCAGCCTCTTCATCCTGCAGAGTGTTGCCAAACCTTCGGCCCGAGTTGAAAAGAACATTTCTCTTCTTCTTCTTCTTCTCCTTCTTCAGGAGTAAAGCCTTCAGCTCTTCTTGGCCTTGAGCCAAACCCATGATCAGTTCCTGAAATTGCACATTCTGCGCTTGAAGAGCCTTGATAGACATCTCGGTTGATGATGAGTCAGGGTTCATGATGCTGAAATAAACAACGAAGAACAGTAAGCAACCTGAAAAGAAGAAAACCTGCCATGCACATGATGAATGGAATGCGTATGATTTATGTTTTCAAAGACAATCGGGAGTCAACTTTGTAAACAAAAAGGAACACACTTCATTAGATTCAACTTTGAAACTTAAATTGTTCAACAGGTTGCCCTTAGGCGTTACATAAAAGGGAAATACTGAAAAAGGAAATAAAACTATAAAAGAACATCCAGAGCTCCTTATTGATCCCATGGTCTTCTCTTCTCAGTACGGATGTAGTCATTCAGAGCTCGCTCATTCTCCAATTGCTTTGTCAGCTTCTGGATCTTTAATTCCTGCTTGTTGAACTTTTTCCGGTAAGAATCCCGCTCTTCTCGCAGTTGCGACCAAGACCTCTTTAATGTCTCATAATCAGTAGGTATCTGAGGAGGGAGGACAGTTGGAGGAGCCCCATCTTTGTCAGGATACTCAAGAATGACGGGTCTGACAGCTTCATATGGCATACCTAACTTCTGAGCACGGATGCGAACCCATTTGTAGTAGGCTTCCATAGGTAGAGAAGTCTTTGGCCCCAACTCTTGTGGATCAGCTTTATGAACTCTGTCCCAAGCCTTGATGAACCTACGACGCAGCTCGTCACTATCCATCTGAAACTCAAAACTGATGTGAGGCACCAACATCTCATGAGGTCCTGCTCTTCTGGCTCTTCCAAACTGACGGAGCGCTAGACATGGATTGTAAGAGATTCCTCCTTGGGTACCAATCAAAGGAACATTAGGGTATTCCCTGCAACGATCAATAACAGCTATCTCATCCAGGCCTCTGAAAGTCCAAATGATGTCTTTATCAGTGAGAGACATTAACCTATGAGCCCAACCTCTTCCTTCTTGGTTCTTCAGCACGAACTTAGGGAGGTGCGAAATAAACCACCTCACCAACAAAGGGATACAACACCACAGAGTTCCTCGTCTTTGGGCAGTACGAGCATAAAGTTGTTGCAGGATGTCACCCAAGAGAGTGGGCACAGGGTTCTGAGACATGAAGATCCTTATGGCAGTGACATTGATGAAGTTGTCAGGATTAGGAAACAAGACTAGCCCATAGATTTAGAGAGCTAGGATGTCTTCATATGCCCTAAAGTCCAAGTCATTCCAGAAACTGTTAGCTTTACCAATCAGAAACTTGGCCAAGAAACCCTTAACTCCGCTTCTAGTCACCCAGTTGTCCATTACTTCTTGATGTGTCAAAGGAAGAGCTGCAGCAACCTCCTCAAGCCTGAGAGTCTTTTCCCAACCAGTGAAGGGAGTCTGATCCAAGATAGAGATACCAAGCAAATCAGAGAACTCTTCCAGGGTAGGGACCAACTGGAAGTCTTGAAAGGTGAAGCACTGGTACAGAGGGTCATAGAACTGGGTCAGGACACTCATCAACTGTTGATCCCGCTTTGCAGTGACTAAACTGAGAAGAGAACCATGCCTCTGGATGAAGGAAGTGGTGTTTGGAATCCTGCTAACCAACTCTTCAAGCAACTCAGGTGGGTGAACAAAGTTGAACCGGATAGTATTCCTTCGCACAAGCATCATGATGTCCTACAAAACAGAGCAAAGGTGAAACCCTCTTGTCTTTGAAATGGTCATTCCTTATGCAGGATGCATGCAATGCTCATGATGTTATGATGTTATGATGAAGCACACCACAAATATTTACAAAGGCACACATGTAAGGCACACAAGTCACACAAGGCAAACCCTTAAAGTTTAGGCCAGCATGAGGTCTAGGTATTACCCTCTTTCAGTTTGTTGGTTCATACCTGTCCTATCAAAAGTAAATGGGTTCTTAGAGGATCCCAATATCATTGACTACCCTCAATCGGTCATAACTCCAGCATCGCAATCTTTTCTTGCGGCCAGAACCATCACGAGAGTTTAGCCTCAATGGGCGTAGTATACTGCTACTGTTCTAATGGCCAAGTTGTGTCATTTAAGGTTCTAAGGTCTGTTAGTGCTTAATGACTCCTCAGAAGACCCATATTCTCCTCGTTGCAACACAAGGGATATCGGTACAGACCAAGGTGCCACACCAACGTAGCCACTGCTTCACCCATGTCGGTCTACGCCGGACAGGTCCCTCACAGCTTATGCTACCTAAACAGGGTATCCCCAGATCCGGGTTAGGATCTATGTAACTCCGATGCAACCCACAATTTAAAGCAAGCAAGTCAATACAATTGAAGACACAGTTATGAACTATCCTAAGGTACACCTCACTTTATAAGAGTATCCCCAGCAGAGTCGCCAGTTCTGTGATCGGTGGATCTGGAACTGACTGTTTAACGCTGGTTCGCGAAATGTCGCGGAAGCAAGAGTCGCCACCGTCTTTTATTTTCTCCAAATGGAAAGGACAAAAGCACAGAAAAATTCCTTATAGAGATTGCTCTCGGTTCGGGAGGTAGTTTTATAGAAAGGGAAGGTGTTAGCACCCTTTTTATCCATGGTTATCCATGGGCTCTTAGATACTTGCTCATTGTGTTTTCAAAATTGTTTGTTTGCTTTTCAACTGTGGGTTTAAAAAGTTTCTTTGAAAATTTCAGTTCGACTTTTGTATCAGTCCTCAAGAGTGTTTGAAAAATTGCTTTTGAAAGCTTTTTGAAAGGGTGTCGGTGTGAAAAGTATTTTTTTGATTTTTTTTGAAATTAGAGCAAGTATCTACGAGTTGTCTACCTACCCTAAGGAATTCGTCTGTGTAAATGTCCTTAAGATAGTGCCATCCCACCATTGAGAGGTAGGTAGCACCACCGTTGGAGGTGTTCGGGTCAATTCGAGGATTCGGGACATGGTGATCACCAGAGCAATAGGAAGACACCTTAGAAGCTACCCTCATGCCATGTTCATAGACATGAGGACTTACTAAAACGTCCTCTACTCGACGACCTCCTTTCGAGGGGCAAGGCAACAGTGAGGTGTACCCTAGGGGTGGTGTGTAATTTGTGTGTCGTTTTCAGTTTATATTTGTCTTGTTCATGGATTGGTGATCTACGCGTCGCTTTTATTTTGGCATTCATTCTTTCATGCAAATTATTAACAGTTAAAAAAATGCGGAATTAAAAGTCCTATGCTATTACAAAGGCGCGGGTCTACATCGCCAAATTAATCCAAGACCCGATTTGAAATAAAATAAAAATGCGGAAAGATAAATATCCTAATTAATCTATTACATGGATTTGGGATAATTACATGAAATTCATAAAAAGGAAATAAAATAAGCGCGCGAAACAGAATTATGATCGAATGCGAGGGCGTTGGACCCTTTTAAGGAAATTAAATTGGAATCATGAAATTGATTAAAAGAAAATAAAAGAAAGAATTTTTGGAGTTTTTGCATTTATGGAGTTTAATGAGAATTAATGGAATTAAAACCTAATTCTAAACTATTTTTAATTTATTAAAAAATGTTTGAGTTTGTACCCTAATTTTAACCTAATTATTTACATGGCAATTTATTTACAAAAAATAATTAATATTTAATAATGATAAAAGAAAAAAAAAGAAAAAAGAATAAAAGTATTTAAAACCCTAATTCTACATTTTTTAGTTTATTAAAAAAACATTAAAACTGAACCTAGAATTAAAAACTAAATTAATTAATAGAATTTATTTATAAAAACATTTAAATAAAATATATTTATATTTTTTGTCTTTCCTGATTTTTTTTGGTATTTTTATTATACTATAAAAAATTAATTTGGAGGAATTAAGTGAAAACAAATAAAAAAAAAAAGAATGAAAGAGAGAAATGCAAACAGGAGGGGGTTTGTTGACCCAATGGAGGTGTTTTTGTAGCAATCAGGCCCAATCAATTCCTGGCCTTGTTTGACTTTTAATGGCCACGTAGAGAATAGCTGACTAAGGTGCATGGTGGAATGCAGATGCTAGCCACTGGATGGACGTTCATGGACACTTGGCAATCCATTGATGAGAGTGCATGGTGAACCTCTAGGCGTATTGATCACCTGAACATGGAAAAGTGAAAAACGTAGAGAAATATGGGGGACCTGGGAATCGAACCCAGGTCCCAAGGCTTGCCAACAATGCTTTCCACCAACTGAGCTGCGTATTCATTCATAAATATAATGAGATAAAATTATTATATGTGAAAAAGCACGCTTATTGGTAGAAACGAAAAAACGCGCTAAAGCATTTGAATGATCCAACCAGGCTATGACAACTCATCTTCTTCCTCGTTTGTGCATTTTGCCCTGGAAAAAAATACATCAAGTAGCGGGGGTTTTGAACCCCCACTGACTACAGTATAGGAAAATAGCGACTAGGAATTGGCAAATGATAAATTGAGCGCGAGTATGCCATTTGAATCGTTATGAGCTTCTGATTCTGATGGCATAGGTTTTGTAGGCTGATTTTTCCAGAAGAGGGAAACCCCAATTTCACATCTCTGAAAACCTAAAAAGCATCAATGGCAACTTTGCATATAGGCTATAAAAACTTAATTGAAATACACCATTAGCTTCAGGGAGTACATATTAGTGCAAAACGATTATTAGAATGCATGAATATGGCATATATATTAAAATACGAATAGGAAAAATGTTTGAGAAAGTCTGAGTCCGTTCTACCACTTCTTGATGCGTGGGGACTGGAAAAGGGTTGGGTGATGTTCAGCAAGGTCTCAGAAAGCTTTTGGAATGGTTATCTTGCCTTGTAATGCACTGAAACTGTGTTTTCAGTTTTGAATTTTTTTGACAAAATTGCAAAGTTGGTGTTTGATTTCAGGTGCAGCTTGGAGGTTGTTTGCACTAGGGTTAGGTTCTGACTTATGTATGGGACGAATTAGGGTAAAGATTTGAGTCAAAAAGCCTTTGCATTGATGTATCAAATATTTGATTTTCAATGAATATTTTTTCAAATCTTTTCCATGAATAACATGCCAATTTGCACCAAATCTTCCCTTTTTTGATGTGCACGAGATCTTGAGTAACCAATGAGGGCATAGGCTGCATAAAAAGATTCAAACACATTTGTTTTGTATTTTTGTCATATTTTATTTAATTAAATGAATTAATGGTGATAAAAATTCAAATAAATAATAAAAAATGATGAAATAAATCCCCTTTGGGCCAAATGGTCGTGCATATCCTTTGGATGATGATTCTTGGAATAAAATGTGGCCCATTAGCAATTTTGAGGCATTTGAAGCAAAGTTGACTTTTCAAAATTCCCAAAAATTTCCCAACTTCCACAAGGCATATCTTGCTCAATTTTTAAGCTTTGATCATGTTCTTGGACATTTTGGAAAGGTCTTGAAGCCCTCTAACCAATGCCTTTGATCCCATGTCATTTTGATTTACCAATCTCAAGTTATGGTCTTTGACTTAAAGTCCCTTTTTGTTGACTTTTGAAAATGACCTATAATGTTGAAATTGATAACTTTTTGTGAGAGCATTTCTTGGACTTGAAGTGTGAAGAGGAGTTGTAGGAAATGTCTTTCTCTTCAAAATGAGCTTTGGATGGAATTTTTATGATAAACCATGTGGAAGTTATGCCTTGGTCAAGTTACAGTTGACTTTTTTAACTGTCCAAATATGGAAACTTTTGCATCTTGAGACTTTTTGAGCCATGCCTTGAGAATCATGATCAAGCATGGATCAAATGATTTTTGTGGCTTCAAAATGAGATGTTGACCAAAATTTTGAACTCTTGACTGTCAAATGACCATTTTGCCCCTACAGTTGACTGTTGAGCAATTAGGGCTTTTGATTGTGCAATTTTGTGCTGTAAGTCTTGAAACTTGGCATGAGGATGCTTGACCATGTTTGTAGGCATGTGGGACTTGATTGGACCCTTGAAAACTTCAATTTCTTTGACAGAACCAAAACCCTAGTTTTTGACTGTTAGGAGGCCCTTGAACTGTGCAACCCTTGAGAGATTTTGAAGCATGCTCTTTGCAAATCTTGAAGAATATGGGAGGGAAAATTTTGGGGTACAACAAGGTCTACATCCACTCTAGATCTCACTGGTAATGACTCTGCTACTACCAGTTATGACTTCGAAAATCCGATCAACTTAGCCAAAGACGAAGGTGAAGATGATTGTGAAGTGCCTGGTGAACTTGCAAGACTACTACTTCAAGAAGAAAGGGCTATTCAGCCACATGAAGAGCCAGTAGAATCAGTGAATCTGGGTACTGAGATAGACAAGAAGGAAGTCAAGATCGGTGCAAATCTGGAGCTTAGTGTGAAGTAACGGTTGGTTCAGATGCTGTATGACTACGTTGAGATCTTTGCCTGGTCTTATAAAGACATGTCTGGTTTGGATACTGATATTGTGGTTCACCGCCTGCCTACCAAGGAAGACTGTCCTCCAGTAAAACAGAAGGTCCGCCGAATGCGCCCAGAGATGTCTGAGAAGATCAAGGCTGAGGTTATGAAACAATTTGACGCTGGTTTTCTAGCAGTTACTTCTTACCCTCAGTGGGTGGCCAATGTGGTTCTTGTGCCGAAGAAGGATGGAAAGGTTCGAATGTGTGTTGACTATAGGGATCTGAACAGGGAAAGGTTCGAATGTGTATTGATTATGGACGGTTTCTCCGGTTATAATCAGATTAAAATGGCTCCCGAAGACATGGAGAAGACAACCTTTGTTACTCAGTGGGGTACCTTTTGCTACAAGGTCATGCCTTTTGGACTGAAGAATGCTGGGGAAACGTATCAGCGTGCTATGGTTGCTTTGTTTCATGACATGATCCATCATGAGATTGAAGTGTACGTCGATGATATGATTGCAAGGTCCCAAACTGAGGAAGAACACCTGGACCATCTGCAGAAGCTGTTTGACAGGTTGAAGTTGTACAAACTGAGGTTAAACCCGAACAAGTGCACCTTCGGGGTGAGATCTGGTAAGCTGCTGGGTTTCGTCGTCAGCGATAAAGGTATTCAAGTGGATCCTGTAAAGGTGAAAGCTATACAAGAGATGTCAGCTCCCAGAACAGAGAAAGAAGTCAGACGTTTCCTGGGACGACTAAACTACATTGCCCGATTCATCTCACACCTGACTACTACTTGTGAGCCAATCTTTAAGTTGCTAAAGAAAGATCAAGTAGTACGTTGGAACGATGAATGTCAGGCCGCTTTCGAAAGGATGAAAGAGTATATCCAAGAGCCACATATTCTGATGCCTCCAGTTGAAGGGAGACCCTTAATCTTATACTTGACAGTACTCGACAACTCAATGGGGTGTGTGCTGGGTCAGCATGACGAGTCTGGCTGAAAAGAGCATGCTATTTATTACCTTAGCAAAAAGTTTACCGACTGCGAGACCCGATACTCGTTGCTCGAGAAAACTTGCTGCGCTTTAGCATGGGCTGCTCGCCGGCTGAGACAGTATATGCTGACTCACACTACTCTGTTGATTCCAAAGATGGATCCAATCAAGTATAT
The DNA here is from genome assembly GCA_948472305.1 of Vicia faba. Lineage (NCBI taxonomy): Eukaryota > Viridiplantae > Streptophyta > Magnoliopsida > Fabales > Fabaceae > Vicia > Vicia faba. The sequence continues at coordinate 376,770,834 of OX451740.1, forward strand.
CTTCGAAAAGCCCGCCTTATCCAGAAGAATAGCAAGATGGCAGATGATTTTGACTGAGTATGACATACAGTACACGACCCAAAAGGCAATCAAGGGAAGTGTGGTGGCAGACCATTTGGCACATCAGGCAGTGGATGATTACCAATCTATGAACTTTGAATTTTCCAACGAGAATATCATGTTGGTAACTGATTGTGAGACACCTAGACCGGATGAAGGAACTGAGGAAGGATCCCGATGGTCTATGTACTTTGATGGAGCTTCGAATGCTTTGGGTAACAGCATTGGCGTTGTGATCATATCTCCTAAAGGCTATCATACTCCGTTCACCGCCGACTATGTTTCAACTGCACCAAAAATATGGCGGAGTATGAAGCGTGCATCATGGGTCTTCGAGCAGCAATTGACCTAAGGATTAAGTTTCTAAGTGTTTTCGGAGATTCCGCTCTCGTGATCAGTCAGATCAAAGGCGAGTGGGATACGAAACACCCTAATCTTATTCCTTACAAGGAGTATGTATTGACATTGCTTCCCCATTTTGAGGAGATAACCTTTAAACACTTCCCTAGAGAGGAGAATCAGTTGGCGGATGCGTTGGCTACGATGTCTTCTATGTTCAAGGTTAATTGGGACAACGAAGCTCCCCGGATCATCATTGAAAGATTGGACGAACCTGCACATTACTGTGATATTGAGACTGAAGAGGTAGCAGATAAACCCTGGTATCATGAGGTGAAGAGGTACCTTGAGGCTTAGGAGTACCCCGAGGGTGCATCTGTTAATGACAAGAAGTTCCTGAGGAGGTTCGCAGCAAAGTTCTTCATCAGCAATGGTATCCTTTACAAGCGTAACTATGATACAGTGGGAGAGAACTGACTGTTTTTTGGAATGCTGGTTCGCGTTTTGTGTTTGTGTTCGCAAAATGTCACGGTAAGCAAGAGTTGCCACCGTCTTTTATTTTATCGAACAAGGAAAGGAAAAAAGCACAGAAAAATTCCTTTTTCGAGATGTTTCTCGGGTCCGGGGGGTAGATTATAGAAAGGGAAGGTGTTAGCACCCTTTCTATCTGTGGTTATCCATGGGCTCTTAGGTACTTGCTCAAAGTGTTTTCAAAATTTGCTTTTCTTTGTGTTTGTGGGTTTGAAAAGAGTTTTTGTTTGAAAGGTGTGAGTGCGAAAAGTTTTGTTTTGTTCTGAAAAAGCAAGTACTTAAGAACCATCTACCTACTCGAAAAAAGGAATCAATCTATGCTAATGTCCTTTAGGAAATGCTAGCCCACTATTGATGATTAGGTAGCATCTTCGTTGGAGTTTTAAGGGTCAATTCGATTAAGGGACATGCGGTCACTAAAGCAACGTTAGGACGCCTTAGCGGTAACCCTAATGTCTTAGATCATTTTTTCCGAGGCAACCATTTCGAGGCAACTATGATCTTTGGACAAGAGGGAGACCTCTAAAACTTCCTATACTCAATGACCACGTTCGAAGGCAACCAAGTGAGGTGTACCCTAAGAGTGGGCATGTGCGAGTGTGTTATTTTCAGTTAATTTGTCTTTGTACATGTCAATGGTGAGCTATGTTAATTTTAGGTTAAAGATTTGATCTTGTCATGCATTCCCTATTATCCAAACATCTAACAGTTAATATTTTGCGGAAATTAAATCTAGCTATTACAAGGCGTTGGGTATTTACATCGCCAAAAACAACCCTTGAAATTAAATTGTGGAAAATAAAAGAAAGCGATAAAATAATTAAAGTCCTATTTAAAGCTATTACATTCTGAAAGCAAGTACAATAATATGAAAATATGGATCACGTGCGAGAAAATTAAATCGGGCACATTTTTTAGGGTTTTGACCCTTTTTTGAAAGAAAGTGATTTTTTTGTTTTTTTTTTAATTAAGAGGAAATAAACTAAGGTAATTAAATTAATTAATTAATTAATTAAAAAAAGATATTTTTTTTTGGATTTTTGGATATTTAAAGAAATAAAATAAATTGATTTAAAGTTAGTAAAACCTAATTATCTACATTGATTTTAAATATTGCAAAAAATATTAAAGGTTAAACCTAATTAACACTAAATTAATTAAATTAATTTATTTACAAAAATAAAGTCATGAATTTAATTTTAATAAATAAAATATATTTTCTGGTTTTTGATTTTATGAGGAAAAAATTTAATTGGTTAGTGATAATAAAAATAATAATTAACAAAACAAATAAATAAATAAAAAGAAGAAAGAAATAACCAAGGGGTGTTGGGCATGATTTGGGGGTGAAATCAGCATTTTTGAGGCCCAAACGTGCAAGCCTGTATTGACTTTCCCAGATTCTCTATGGCATGTTGACTTGGGAGTATGATGCACCTCTCATCTGGACCACCAGATCTGGCCTGGGGCCATCTGGCGCTTGGAGATCTGAGGGTGTATCATGTACCATGCGCTTGGTCTTGTACCGGAATATCTAAAAGAAAAATATAACAAATATGTTGGGGACCTGGGATTCGAACCTAGGTCCTGTTGGTTCTCACGCTAATGCCTTCGCCACTGAGCCAATGTGCTTCTTTTGTTATTGGATTAGGTAACAATTAATATATTAGAAAACAAAACAAATGCCAGAAATTATAAAAAAATAAGCGCGAAATATGAATGGTCCAATGGGGAGAGGGCACGTCTTCGTCTTCTCCACTGAGACCTGGTTCTTTTACCTGCGGATTTACATCCGCAGCTAAATCCCTAGGTTGATCCTAAAATCTTCTCTAGGCCATGGAAATTAATTCCAAACACATGGTTGTATTTGTCTCCTTCCACTGATCACGTCTATGCCCATTGCTTGCATTGATTTTTCCTGAAACTAAAACGCCCAAAAACAAGAAACAAAAACCATAGATTCGGGTATGGCATTACAGGCTATAAAAACACAATCAAATATTACAGAAAGTTTAGAAATCATGCAAGGATCATGACTATACAAATAATTTGTCAAAAAAATGCAAGGATGAGAGGTTGCGATTTCAAATGCAGGGCGACTTTCAGGGAGACTTACAACATGTTTTAGGAGGTGAATGGCCTTGATTTTGATTGCTATAGACTCAGTGGGTGTCCAGTAAGAGGATAGCGTGGAGATTTTGTGCTGAAACTGCCTCTAAGCACGTTTTCAGATTCAAGCTTTTTCAAGTTTTTTTCAAGTTTGGTTTTGATGTTTATGCAGCCTCTTGGTTCTGATGCTCGTGCCTTTGGTTTGTATAAGAAATATGGATTGAATTAGGTCAAGTTTTGGGCTTTGAATCCTTATGCATTGATGATTTAGGATTTGATATGATCCTCCATGAAAAAGCTTCCAAATTTGTCCCAAAACCAATATTTTTTGCATGATATGGCTTGATTCAGATTTGATTATGTCCATGATGATATTTAAGACCTATATCAATCAAAAAGATACCAAGTGATCAATATTTAGATTTTATTTGGATTTAAATTGATTTAAAATGAATTAATTCAATAAAAATCAAATAAAATAGAAAAATTAATAAATGGACACAAGACTGAAGATAAGACACGTGTGTAGTGTGAAAAGATCAAATCAAGTGGAAAAAAGTGGGCCCATTTGACAAAATTTGGAGTTTTGGGGATAGTTGTCTTTTGGCAATTTTGAAAAAATGCCCAACTTCAACAATGCATAACTTCTTCAATTTTGAACTTTTGGAGGTGTTCTTGGACTTTTTAGAAACCATGAGATTTCCTCTAACCAACCCTTTTGGTCTCATCTCATTTTGATATTACATGCTCAAGTTATAAGCTTTGGAAAAAATGTGTTTTTGTTGACTTTCAAAAATGACCTATAATGTCCAAATTTGTAACTTTTTGTGAGTGCATTTCTTGATCTTGGGGTATGAAGATGTATTGTAGGAAATTACATCCTCTTCAAAATGAGCTTTTGATGGGTCATTTATTATAAAGTATGAGAAAGTTATGCTTGGTCAAAGTTGAGTTGACTTTTCCTACAAAACCCTAATTTAACAACTTTTAAGTCTTGATGAATTTTGAGCAATCCTTGATGAATCATGATAAAACCTTGATCAAATGATGAATTATCCTTCAAAATGAGAATGTTGACAAAAAATCTTGAGGTTTGACTGTATTTGGGCCACAGTTGACTTTTGCCCTAGCATAGTCGATTTTTGGACTTCTTGAGCAATTGACTGACCAAACTTCCTCTGCAAGGCTTGAAATTTGACATGGATGAACTTGAGACCATATTAGGGAATTGGGGAGCACTTGAGGTCATTTGGATGTAAGGACCTTGATGCAACACAAAACCCTAATTTGAGATTGACTGCCTTAGGAGATTATTTGACTGTCCAACTCTTGAGCCATCTTGAGCAACTTGGAGATTATTCTTGTCATGTCTTGAGAAATATGGGAGGGAAAATTTTGGGGTACAACAGCTGCCCCTGTTCAATCTTCTTAAACCTGAGGATATAGATTGGCTTTCGGGCCTTTCGTGATCCGAAGGTGGAAGATGATTGAACACTAGAGTGCCCAGAAATTTGCACTCGCATAAAGTGGTATCAGCATTGTGATGTCGGGGATGGGCTTACAGATGCCATTTGGAGACTGTTGGTAGGTGGTCTGAACTTCAACTGGAAAACGAATCAGGGAGATCTTATCGGCAATCTGACTGAACCAGAGGAAATCTTGGATTAACTTTGACTGGATCGGTATCAGAAAAATCTTTAGGAGTCGATTTAACTGGACCAGACAAGGTCTTGTCTTCTTTGACTGGATTGGCATCAGAAAAAATCTTTAGGAATCGATTCAACTGGACCATAGGAGGTTTTGTCTTCTTTTACTGGATTGGCATCAGAAAAATCTTTAGGAATCGATTTAACTGGACCAAAGGAGGTTTTGTCTTCTTTGACTGGATTGGCATCAGAAAAATCTTTAGGAATCGATTTAACTGGACCAGAGGAGGTTTTGTCTTCTTTGACAGGATTGGCATCAGAAAAATCTCTAGGATTCGATTTAACTGGACCAAAGGAGGTTTTGTCTTCTTTGACTGGATTGGCATCAGAAAAATCTTTAGGAATCGATTTAACTGGACCAGAGGAGGTTTTGTCTTCTTTGACTGGATTGGCATCAAAAAAATCTTTAGGAATTGATTTAACTGGACCAAAGGAGGTTTTGTCTTCTTTTACTGGATTGGCATTAGTAAAATCTTTAGGAATCGATTTAACTAGACCAGAGGAGGTTTTGTCTTCTTTGACTGGATTGGCATCAAAAAAATCTTTAGGAATCGATTTAACTGGACCAAAGGAGGTTTTGTCTTCTTTGACTGGATTGGTATCAGAAAAATCTTTAGGAATCGATTTAACTGGACCAGAGGAGGTCTTATCTTCTTTGACTGGATTGGTATCAGAAAAATCTTTAGGAATCGATTTAACTGGACCAGAGGATGTCTTGTCTTCTTTGACTGGATTGGCATCTGAAAAATCTTTAGGAATTGATTTAACTAGACCAGAGGACGTCTTGTCTTCTTTGACTGGATTGGCATCAGAAAAATCTTTAGGAATCGATTTAACTGGACCAGAGGATGTCTTGTCTTCTTTGACTGGATTGGTATCAGAAAAATCTTTAGGAATCGATTTAACTGGACCAGAGGAGGTCTTGTGTTCTTTGACTGGATTGGTATCAGAAAAATCTTTAGGAATCGATTTAACTAGACCAGAGGATGTCTTGTCTTTTTTGACTGGATTGGTATCAGAAAAATATTTAGGAATCGATTTAACTAGACCAGAGGATGTCTTGTCTTCTTTGACTGGATTGGCATCAGAAAAATCTTTAGGAATCGATTTAACTGGACCAGAGGATGTCTTGTCTTCTTGGACTAGATTGGCATCAGAAAAATCTTTAGGAATCGATTTAACTGGACCAGAGGATGTCTTGTCTTCTTTGACTGGATTGGTATCAGAAAAATCATTAGGAATCGATTTATCTGGACCAGAGGAGGTCTTGTCTTCTTTGAATGGATTGGTATCAGAAAAATCTTTAGGAATCGATTTAACTGGACCAGAGGATGTCTTGTCTTCTTTGACTGGATTGGTATCAGAAAAATCTTAAGGAATCGAATTAACTGGACCAGAGGATGTCTTGTCTTCTTTGACTAGATTGGCATCAGAAAAATCTTTAGGAATCGATTTAACTGGACCAGAGGAGGCCTTTGACTGGATCAGCATCAGAAAAATCTTTAGGAATCGATTTAACTGGACCAGGAAAGGTCTTGGAATCTTCAACTGGATCGACATCAGGAAAATCTTTAGGAATCGATTTAACTGGACCAGAGAAGGCCTTTGACTGGATCAGCGTCAGAAAAATCTTTAGGAATCGATTTAACTAGACCAGAGAAGGCCTTTGATATAGCTGAGAATTTAACTGCATCTTTCCTGAAAGGTAAAGGTTAGTCATATGCAATGCATGATATGGATCAAGCAATGATGTTCTCAACATAAATGATATTGTATGGTATGATGCGTATATGCATGTATCATGATGTATGGAAATGTAATGTTTTAGCTGGGGAAAATAAATCCCGAAGCTGCTGGAGAATAGAGTTGAATTCTTCGTTTCTGTTGGGGATGGTGAACAAAGATGATTGTGAGAATAAACCTGCAGGAGAAGATGACTTCGTTGGGGAATAAACTGATGAGGATATTACTCTGTGGGGAAGAGATACTCTGTTGAGGATTCCATTGATAAACTCCGCTGAGGATGGATTACCGTTGCTGGTGATATTGAATCTGTTAAGGATTGAATTCCTGTTTGTGAAAGGAAAGAACTTCGCTGGGGATGATCTTTCAGTTGCGATTGCTGGGGATAACCCTGTTAGAATCTTGTGGGGATAATCCTCTGAAATATGCTGGGAATGATCCTTTGAACTTGACTGGGGAGATTTACTTTTATACTCTGCTGGGGGTAAACTTCCAGAGTCTACTAGGGATGATGTTTCAACTCCGTTGGGGAAGCTTTTTCAGACTGTGCTGGGAAAATTTTAACTCCACTGGGGGTATCTTGTATTCTGCCGGGGAACATTCTTATACTTTGCTGGGGAATATTAAGACTGCCAGAGATACTCTGATACTTGCTGGGGAATATTCTTATACTCCACTGGGGAATATTAAGACCTTTTTAGTGCTGATGGTAGACCAACTCTGCTTGGGGAGAGTATTGTTGATTCGTTCACGGTCCCAGCTGGGGAGAGTTATCATTACTTCCTTACTCTGCGGGGAGTGAAAGTACCTTAGCCATATTCTTCAACCGAATCTACCTTTGTACCTGGTGGATAGAGCAACTGTACAACTTGGACAATTCTTATTGCCCCTGTTTTTGCGGTAGAAGGTGCCTGCGGAGGCCCTGTGGATCGAGTATTATCCCCACCTATGAGGTGCTTGGTATCTTTCGATTGAAATGACAAGTCTTCTTCTGGTAGGCAAGTGACGAGATAACGGGACATAGTCGTACGCTTTGATCCTTAATTTTTGCCTGGATCGCCCTTTCGGGTTTTCAGTCCATCGGGATACCCTTTTTTGCCCAAGCCGCCTTTCCAAGTTTTCGACTTGTCGGGTGTACAAATTTTTTCATTTTCATCCCTTATTTTTTACCGAACCCTTTTGGTTCGCCGGGAAACCCTTATTTTTGCCTAAGCCAGTCAACCTAGAGGGTCTTTGATTATGAGTAGTACTTTTTGACTATGTCCACGCTCTCAGAGTGTAGGGAGTTGTCACTGTCAGTAGTGTCGTGTTGCCATACTACCAGAAGATCTTCGTTTGATCATGCAAGATTTGTTGCTGGAATTCATGTCCAATCCCCCAATTGATTCAGATGGAGATTTGCCCTTGGCTATTTGGCATTTTGAGATATTCCTTGAATCTTGACTTAATTGCCCTAGATGATAGACAATGCTCATGCCGTGCCCCTTGGTTGGAGGTGTTTTTTCCACTTGAGGTGACCCTTTTTATTGAAAAGGTTTTTGTTCACTAGATATTCTTCGTGAGAATTTCTCTGCTGTTTGAACAAATAGTCATATGCAAACAATGTTATTTTAAGAATGCAAAGCTTATGTCTCTCTTGAAGTTTTTGAAAATGCATTTTTTCAGTAAGATAGGAAAATTTTGTAAAATGTGACGTCAACTCAGGATTTACAGCAAGCCCTACAGGAGTCAGGATATCTTTTGTAATAGTATGCTTTCGGACTAACCCATGCTTCAGCTAGGACTTTTTAAGGATTATAACGTGGTATGGTTCACGGTTTAAGAAACAAAGGATAAAGGCTCAAATTTTATTTGTACCCACCCGTTCTTCGTGATGTTCTTCGATCCTAAACTCAGCTAATCGTGCATTTAGATCCCGTTTGAGTCTTTGCTCTGATATTCCGGTGATGGTTCGGATATTGACAGTTTATTTTGAACAGGGAGTCATTTTTATGAGAGTTTGTAGGACCTCTTTCTTTTTGATTTCGTTATCCCTGTCTTTTTTCCTGAACTGTTTCTTTTGTGATTATAGTCAGCGGGATGCCCCAGTTTTTTGTAAGTCTCCTTCATAGGTTTTGACTCAGTGGGCTTTTATTTCGAAAGATAATCACTGTCTGTCCTTACGATTATACATAACCATCACTGTCTTTTGTTTCAGAAGGATTTCTTTGATGCCATTCATTGTGCACCTGGATTAAACTGAGAAAACTACCCTGCCCCAGGTTATAATTAAGGGTTTTAATTCGTGAAAAGAAAAAACTCCAACTTCTTTGGCTCAAAGGGGTTGACGAGGGATTATCTTCCTTATAACTCCACTGTTTAGGATATGCAACAATGCCTGTACATCATCAGCGGGGTCTGTTCAAAAGCATACTGTAGAGGTTTTGATATCATTTTCGTCATCCTCCCTCTAAAGGCTTAGAATTTTTTAATCGAGAGTTGATCATCACAAAAAATGAAAGCAATTTGAATATAGTGAAATACGAATGGATTGATTCAAAACAGACATATGCGATGCATTGATAAAGTAATAAAGTTTGACATGAATAAATGTTCGAACAATCAAAAGAAAATTACAACTTGAAAATTCTAATGAACAAAAAGTCTTCTCGCCTCAGTACTCGTCACTTCAAATGGAGAACCTTGGGGGGATGGCAAAAGAATTCAATCTGACCGTCTTGTGTGAGTTCCAATGCTCCTTCATCAATCAGGTCTTGAATTTTGTTGCTCAATGCCTAACAGATGTTAGTATCATGCTCCGGGATGTTGGAGTGATATGCACACCTTGCATCAGGATTGTACCTTGGGGAGGCTGTGTTGGGATTCTTAGGAGGGTCCCTTAACGTCACCAGATTCAATCTCAATAGGTGTTGTAAAGCTTGAGATAGTGGCATGTTGAGCTTGGTAAACTGCCTCTTGGGTGTATCTGACTTACTCTGATTAACCCGTTGTTTTTAGCGAGGTTGTTGTTGGACTCGTGAGGTGGCAGTAACTTGGAGAGGTCCATTCTTCACCAAACCCAAACCTGGTTTTCTTGAAAGTTGATCAGTGACTTGGCCTACGGCCCTGACTGTTTGCTTCACACTGTTATATATGTCTTGATGAAGCTGGTTGATAATGGTTCTCAACTCTTCTTGTTCCCGAGCTAAGCCTTGGATAAGAGCCATCTTCCCCATCATCTGGGTTTTCATGGTGCTAAACTCAGCTTGCAGTTGTTCCAGCCGTTCGTCCTTATTATATTCCGGACTTTTATTGACCAAGTTCCCAACGAGGAGTGTTTTCAACTCTTCCTGCCCCTTGGATAGGTTTAGGAATACGTCCCTGAACTGAGCTTCTCGAGTTTGAAGATCTTGGTTGTCTGGTTGGAAAGCCATTGCTGAAATAAACAGCGAGAACATGAGAGACCTGTACTGGGAGACCTGTTATGCAATGATATGTATGTATGCAATGTTTTCAAGGATCCCGCGGGGTAAACAAGAAACTTGTTAGAATTTGAATTTTGCAGCTTCGATTGAAGAAACTTCGTGTTGTTAAGAGTCCTTCTTCAAGAGTCAAGCTCACCATATCGAGTGGGTCATAGCCCCCGACTCAAGTTATCGTGTTTTGATTTCTAGACAACCTTGGTTAGAGGAAAATAAATCCCCTTTTCCCCTTGCTAGACATTTGATTTACCATAACCTGTATCACAAACCCTTGAGATTCTTGAAATAGTTAAGGAAATGTTAAGGCATGATGTTATGATGTGTATGCAATGCGTTTAAGCAAAAGTGTGAAGTGATGCAAGTAAACCCTGCAATAAATCCAAATTATTGGATAAGGAGTGTAAACAGAACCTGCAAGGAACTCATGTTGTCAGATAACAAGAATGTGCAAGTAGTTCAAGTTTGAAGGCACACAAGTCACACAAACAGCCTTAAGTTTAGGCTGACATGGAGTTTAGGTATTACCCTATTTCAGTTTAGTTGGTTCAACCTGTCCTAGAAATATTAACCGGGTTCTAGAGGATCTCAATATCACTGACCACCCTCGATCGATCATAATTCCTGTTTAGCAACTTTTTCTTGCAGCCGAAATCATCGCGAGAGTTTGGTCTCAATGAGTGTAGCATACTGCTACTGTTCTATGGCCAAGTTGGTCAATTTAAAGGTTCTAAGGTCAGTTGGTGCTTAATGACCCCTTAGAAGACCCATATTCTCCTCGTTCCAACACAAGGTATATCAATACAGACTAAAGTGCCACACCAATGTAGCTACTGCTTCAACCGTATCGGTCTATGTCGTACAGTTCCCTCACATTTTATTGCTATTTACCTAAAGGGTCTTCCCCCAGATCCGGGTTAGGACCTATAGTAACTCTGATACAAGCCCACAAATATAAAGCATACAGAGCAAACAATTGAAAACACAATGATCTAATCCTAAGGTACACCTCACTTATTAAGTCTCCCCAGCAGAGTCGCCAGTTCTGTGATACGGTGGGAGAGAACTGACTGTTTTTTGGAATGCTGGTTCACGTTTTGCGTTTGTGTTCGCAAAATGTCACAGTAAGCAAGAGTCGCCACCATCTTTTATTTTATCCAACAAGGAAAGGAAAAAAGCACAGAAAAATTCCTTTTTCGAGATGTTTCTCGGGTCCGGGGGGTAGATTATAGAAAGGGAAGGTGTTAGCACCCTTTCTATCCGTGGTTATCCACGGGCTCTTAGGTACTTGCTCAAAGTGTTTTCAAAATTTGATTTTCTTTGTGTTTGTGGGTTTGAAAAGAGTTTTTGTTTGAAAGGTGTAAGTGCGAAAAGTTTTGTTTTGTTCTGAAAGAGCAAGTACTTAAGAACCATCTACCTACTCGAAAAAAGGAATCAATTTGTGCTAATGTCTGTGATACGGTGGGAAGAGAACTGACTATTTTTGGAATGCTGGTTTGCGTTTTGCATTTGTTTTTCTGCAAAATGTCGCGGTAAGCAAGAGTCTCCACCGTCTTTTATTTTATCCGACAAGGAAAGGAAAAAAGCACAGAAAAATTCCTTTTTTGAGATGTTTCTCGGGTCCGGGGGGTAGATTATAGAAAGGGAAGGTGTTAGCACCCTTTCTATCCGTGGTTATCCACGGGCTCTTAGGTACTTTCTCAAAGTGTTTTCAAAATTTGCTTTTCTTTGTGTTTGTGGGTTTGAAAGAAGTTTTTGTTTGAAAGGAGTGTAAGTGCGAAAAGTTTTATTTTGTTTTAGAATGAGCAAGTACTTAAGAACCATCTACCTACTCGAAAAAAGGAATTAATCTGTGCTAAGGTCCTTTAGACAATGTTATCCCACTATTGAGGAGTAGGTAGCACCATCGTTGGAGTTTAAAGGGTCAATTCGACTAAGGGACGTGTGGTCACTAAAGCAATGTTAGGACGCCTTAGCGGTAACCCTAATGTCTTAGATCATTTTTCCGAGGCAACCATTTCGAGGCAACTTATGATCTTTGGACAAGAGGGCGACCTCTAAAACTTCCTATACTCAATGACCACGTTCGAAGGCAACCAAGTGAGGTGTACCCTAAGAGTGCGCATGTGCGAGTGTGTTATTTCGGTTAATTTTATCTTTGTACATGTCATGGGTGAGCTACATTGATTTTAGGTTCATACATTTGATCTTGTCATGCATTCCCTATTATCAAACATCTAACAGTGTATAGTTGCGGAATTTAAATTGCGGAAATTAAATCTAAACTATTACAAGGCGTCGGGTATTTACATCGCCAAAAACAACCCTTGAAATTTAAATTGCGGAAAATAAAATAAAGCGATAAAAATGTCCTAATTAAAAGCTATTACATACCGGAAGCAATTACAATATTGGAAATATGGATCGCGTGCGAGAAATTAAATCGGTGCATTTTTTAGGATTTTGACCCTTTTTTGAAAGAAAGCATTTTTTGGTTTATTTTTGAATTTAGAAAGAAATTAAATTAGGTCAAAATTAATTAATTAATTAATAAAAATATTTTTGGATTTTTGAGTATTTAAGGAAATAAAATAAAATGGATTAATGTCAATAAAAACCTAATATTCTAAATTGATTTTAATTATTGCAAAAAAATATTAAAAGTTAAACCTATTTAAAACTAAGTTAATTAATTAATATTTATTTACAAAAATAAAAGTGATGAATTTAATTTTAATAAATAAAAAATAATATTTTTTTGTGTTTTCTGATTTTATGAGGAAAATTAATTATTTGGTTAATGGTAATAAAAATAAATAATAAAACAAATAAATAAAGATAAGAAAAAGGAAAAAAAAGAATAAACCAATGGGGGTGTTGGGCCCAATAGGAGGTAAATCTGGCAATTGTTTGGCCCATTTGCAGCAAGCCTTAATGACTTTTCTGGATCCCACGTGACACGTTGACTGGGCACTATGGTGGGTCTGCAATCTTGGCCATTGGATTTGGCCTGGAGGCCATATGGCAAGTGATCCAGTGATGATGCATGGTGTACCATAATGACTGAAGCGCGCTGGATCTGCTGAAGAAAAATAATAATAGGCAATATGGGGGACTTGGGATTTGACCCCAGGTCCCATTGGACTATGCACGCTGTTGTACCCCAAAATTTGCCCTCCCATATTCTTCAAGGTTTGCCAAGATCATGCTTCAAAATCACTCAAGGGTTGCACAGTCCAATTGCCTCCTAAACAGTCAAAAATTAGGGTTTTGGTTCTGGCAAAGAAATTGAAGTTTCCAAGGGTCCAATCAAGTCCCACATGCCTATAAACATTGGCAAGCATCCATATGCCAAGTTTCAAGACTCACAGCACAAAATTGCACAGTCAAAAACCCTAATTGCTTCACAGTCAACTACAGGGGAAAAATGGTCATTTGACAGTCAAAAGTCAAAATTTTTGGTCAACATCTTATTTTGAATCCAAAAACATCATTTTATCAATTCTTGATCATGATTCTCAAGGCATGGCTCAAAAAGTCTCAAGATGCAAAAGTTTCTATTTTTGGACAGTTGAAAAAGTCAACTGCAAATTGACCAGGGCATAACTTCCACATGGTTTATCAGAAAAATTCCATACAAAGCTCATTTTGAAGAGAATGACATTTCCTACAACTCATCTTCACACTTCAAGTCCAAGAAATGCTCTCACAAAAAGTTATCAATTTCAACATTATAGGTCATTTTCAAAAGTCAACAAAAAGGCACTTTAAGTCAAAGACCATAACTTGAGATTGGTAAATCAAAATGACATGGGACCAAAGGCATTGGTTAGAGGACTTCAAGACCTTTCCAAAATGTCCAAGAACATGATCAAAGCTTAAAAATTGAGCAAGATATGCCTTGTGGAAGTTGGGAAATATTTGGGAATTTTGAAAAGTCAACTTTGCTTCAAATGCCTCAAAATTGCTAATGGGCCTCAATTTCTTCCAAGAATCATCACCCAAAAGCTATGCACGACCCATTGACATCCAAGGGTGTTATTTTATCATTTTTGATTAATAATTTGAATTATTATTATTATTAATTCACTTAATTAAAATTAAATATGACAAAAATAGCAAATCAATGTTTTTAAATCCTTTTATGCAGCAAATACCTTCCACATGTGATAGAGATTTCGTGCACCTTCTCAAGGGGACAAAATCATCTAAATTTGGCAAGATTTCAATGGAAAAAGGATTGAAAAAGATATGGAAAAATCAAATCTCAAAAACATGAATGCAAGGACTTTGGGCTTGGATTGTTAACCTAATTCACTCCACATATATGCAGGAACATAAACTTAATCCTAAGAACAAGAAAGTTGCGCAAGAACTGAGAGAACAAATTTGCATTTTTTCACAGAAAAACCTCAAAACTATTTTCATAGCTAGAGATCGTTCCAAGGCCTCAAAGCTATTCCAAAACACTCCTCACACGACCAGGAAGCTGTTGCAATTGAAATCAGATCTCCACGCGCAGAGAATTGGTAGAATCATGTTGCACTTTTTTCACAAAAAATTCATAATCGTGTTTTCATTTATATGCATTATTTGTGATTTTTAACCATTGATTTACATTAACATGGACATTCTGAATCTATTGGTGCTATTTAATTGAATTGCTATTGCCTGTATGAGAAGTTGCCATGAACATATTTTAGGGTTTCAGAGACTTTGAAAGAGGGTTTCGTTCCTCTAGAAAAATTGGCCAACCACACCTATACCATTGGAATCAGGATCTTCTGACGATTTAAAACCATACCTCGCGCTCAATTTATGATGAACCATGCTCTAATTGCTATTATTGCACATTGTAGTTAGTGGGGGTTTAAAACCCCCGCTATCTGTTTATATTTTCAGGCAAAAACAAAGACACAATGGGGACGAAGCTGATGTGTCCAAACGCGAATGGTTGGTTTGAATACTGGCGCGCGTTTTCATCAAATACCACTAGCGCTTGTTTCTCTCTCATAATAATCACTGTCTATTATAATATCAAAGAAACTCAGTGGCTCAGTTGGCTTGTGCGTTGGCATGCAGGTATTGGGACCTGGGTTCGATTCCCAGGTCCCCCACTCCTTCATATATTTTTTCTTAACGTGCTTCTGTGCAGCTTCCATTCCAAGGACCATCATGAAGCCTCACGTCAGCGCCTGCCACATGTCCCTAAAGGTCAATCCAATGGCCATCACAAGCAACCCATCATGTACCCTGGTCAAACGTCCCACACACAAGCGCCAGAAAGTCAAAAGGCCTGGAATTCTTGGGCCAAATTGCTTACAATTGACCTCCATAATTGGGCCAGAAACCCCCTTTGTTTGTACTCTTCCTCCTAATTTTCTTCTTTCTTTTTTTATTCTTTTTAATTTGCTTTATTGTTTTAATTAATTCACCAAAATAATTTTTAACACAAAAAATCAGAAAAGTCAAAAATAAAAATATGTATATTTAATTTAATCCATTAATAGTTTTTTTTTGTAAATAAATTTAATAATCAATTTAGTTTTAATTTAGGGTTTTAACTTTAATGTTTTTTTTTAAATAAATAAAATACATAAAAATTAGGTTTAGCATTTTTACTTTTTTTCTCAATAATTAAATTTTTCTTCTTATTATTATTAACCATTAATTAATTTTGTAAATAAATATGTCATTTAATTAATTAGGGTAAATTAGGTTAAAACTTAAACATTTTTTTCTTTAATAATTAAAAACAATTTAGAGCTAGGGTTTTTATTTAATTTCTAATTTAAATTAATTCTCTTTATTTCATAAAATACCAAAAAAACATAAAAATAACTTTTTTTCTTTCTTTAATCATTAATTAATTTATTTCATTTAACTTCTTTAAAGGGTCCAACGCCCTCGCACTCTCGATTCTTATTTCTTTTCGCACGTTTACTTTTATTTCCTTTTTAAATATAATATATTTGCCCCAAAGCCTTGTAATAGATAATTAGGACATTTACTTTCCCCACTTTTATTTAAAATCGGGTCTTTGTTAATTTGGCAATGTATAGACCCGCGCCTTGTAATAGCGTAGGACTTTTATTTTCCGCACTTTAAATTCCGCACCTTTAAACTGTTAATCACATGAAAGAATGAATGGTCAAAAATAAAATCAACGCGTAGCTCACCCAATGCATGACAAGATAAAAATATAACTGAAAATGACACACAATTCACACACCACTCCTAGGGTACGCTTCACTGTTGCCTTGCCCCTCGAAACGTGGTCGTCGAGTATAGGACGTCTTAGTGAGTCCTTATGTTCCATTGATCTGGTTGCCTCGAAACAAGTTGCCTCGGAATAGTTGCCTCAGAATAAAAAGATCAATGGCATAAGGGTAGCTTCTAAGGTGTCTTACTATTGCTCGGTGACCACACTGTCCCTATAAACGAATTGACCCGAACACCTCCAACGGTGGTGCTACCTACCTCTCAATGGTGGGATGGCACTACCTTAAGGACGTTTACACAGCATAATTCCTTAGGGTAGGTAGATGACTCGTAGATACTTGCTCTAATTCAAACAAATAAAAAAACTTCTTTTCACACCGACACTTTTCAAAAAGCTTTCAAAAACAACTTTTCAAACACTCTTGAGGACTGATACAAGAGTCGAACTGAAATTTTAAACGAAACTTTTTTCAAACCCACTCACACTTGAAAAACAAACAAACATTTTGAAAACACAAATGAGCAAGTATCTAAGATCCCATGGATAACCATGGATAGAAAGGATGCTAACACCTTCCCTTTCTATAAATCTACCTCCCGAACCGAGAACAATCTCAGAAGGAATTTTTCTGTGCTTTTGTCCTTTCCATGTTGGAGAAAATAAAAGACGGTGGCGACTCTTGCTTCCGCGACATTTCGCGAACCAGCGTTAAACAGTCAGTTCCAGATCCACCGATCACAGAACTGGCGACTCTGCTGGGGATTCTTAAAGTGAGGTGTACCTTAGGACTAAGATCACTTGTGTTCTCAATTGTCTGAATTGTTTGCTTTAAATTGTGGGCCTGTCTTGGGAGTTCTATAGATCCTAACCCGGATCTGGGGATACCTTCTTAGAAAGTAGCAACAAGGCTGTGAGGGAACTGTGCGGGGTATACCGACATGATTGAAACAGTCTGCTACGTTGATGTGGCACTTTGGTGTGTACCGGTAACCCTTGAGTTCAGTCAAGGAGAGTACGGGGCCTCCGCGTGGTGTCGTGAAGCATCAACTGACCTTAGGAACCTTAATTGAACAATCTTGGCCTCTTTAGGGTAGTGAGATAACTGACTTTAGTGCAGTCCGAGGTTGGTTGATACTCGATACTACGCTCAATTGAGGGTTGCTTTCCTGGAATATTTCGGTCCCTAGTTCAGTGGCTAAATCGAAACGATGAACAATGAAAGCAATCCAGTGATATTGGGACCCTTAGAACCCGGTTTCTTCTAATAGGACAGGTTGAGCCCACCAACTTCAAGAGGGTAATACCCAGACCCCATGCTGGCCTAAACTCTAAGGGCTGTGGTGTGACTTGTGTGCCTTATCATGTTTGCCTTTGTAAATATTTGTGGTGTGTTAATCATAGCATCATGACATCATACAGCATCATATGCATTGGCTAACCATTTCAGGGGTTCGAATCTTTATCTTTGTTCTTGTTTTGTAGGACATGGAAACTGTTCGCAGAAAGACAATTCAGATCAGCCTTGTAAGGATCCCTCCTCAGCTTAAGGAGCTTATATCCAGGATTCCCGAGAGCTCTTCATTCAGTGAGAGACATGGAAGACTCATCAGCTTCGTCAACACCAACATTGAGGAAGATATGATAAAGGTCCTGTTCCAGTTCTTTGACCCTCTGCATCACTGTTTCACTTTTCTGGATTATCAACTGGTGCCTACATTGGAAGAGTTCTCCCGACTTCTGAAGATCCCTATCCTTGATCAATTACCCTACAACGGTACGAAAAAGGAACCCAAGCTTGAAGAGATTGCTAAAGCCTTACACCTACAACCATCTGACCTCAAAGGACATTGGGAAGTTAGAAGTGGTATCAAAGGGTTCTTAGCCAGGTTTCTGTTTGAGAAGGCCCAAGAATGTTGGAACTCCCTTGACCTACAAGCTTTTGAAGAAGTTGTGGCCCTCCTTGTCTATGGTTTGGTGTTGTTCCCTAATCCAGATCAGCTTATAGATATCAGTGCTATCCAGATCTTCATGTCCAGGAATCCTATACCTACGTTGCTTGGGGACATCCTTCACTCATGTTACACTCGAACCATGAGAAAAAGAGGTGTTCTTATGTGCTGCACTCCTCTCCTGGGAAGGTGGTTTATTTCGCACCTTCCACAATCAGTTTTGAAGAACGAGCGGGGTTTGAGGTGGTCACAGCGATTGATGACCCTTACACATGCTGATATACATTGGTGTTCTCGGTCCAGAGAGGATGTCACTATCATTGATCGTTGCGGGGAGTACCCTAATGTTCCTTTACTTGGAATCAGAGGAGGTATTACTTATAACCCATGCTTGGCTTGGAGACAGTTTGGTTATGCTCGGAGGGACGACCCTCATGACATGTTAATTCCTGACATAGTTTTTGACTTCGACAACGATGCACAAGGACTTCGCCAGAGATTTATCAGAGCTTGGAGGATGCCAAGTAGGATAGACAGCAAAACACTGGGGCACAGGAATTCCATCCCGTTGGAACCTTATCTCAAGTGGGTACGAGCCCGCTCCCAGAAGTTAGTAATGCCATATCCTCATGTTCTCCCTGTAATCAAAGAGCCAGTATTGGAAGGAGAGGTGTCCTACACCATTCAACATCCTGACATGCCCACATCCTGGGAAGAGATGCAGAAAAGCTGGATCCAGCTTAAGGAAGAACGAAATTCTCTTGAGACCAGTCTACATGCTAGTGAAAAGAAGGTCTTGGAGCTCACCCGCCTACTGCACGAGGAAAGGAATCTCAACACCTACATTGCTCCGAAGAGGATGCGTAGTGTCTTTTGGGATTGATTTACTTTTGTAATGTTTGCCCATGAGGCTTTGATGTACCAAACAATTATTTCCTTAATGATAACATGTGTTCCTTTTTGTCTACAACAAATTTGAATTTTCGAACCCTTGAATGCATTGCATAAACACATATAATTCATCATGTGCATCACATGTACTCTTCTTTTCAGGTTGCTTACTGTTCTTCGCTGTTTATTTCAGCATCATGAATCCTGAATCCTCTATCGAGTTGTCTATCAAGGCCCTTCAGGCGCAGAACGCACAATTTCAGGAGCTGATCATGGGTTTGGCTCAAGGCCAAGAAGAGCTGAAGGCTTTGCTCCTGAAGAAGGAGAAGAAAAAGAAGAGAACTGTTCTATTCAACTCGGGCCGGAGGTTTGGTAACACTCTGCAGAATGAGGAAGCTGGTTCTTCTGTAGGCAAAGACAGTCCCCAGGGGGGAAGGGCTCCAAGTCCGGTGGTCTCAGACAACGAGACTGATTTTAATGAGGAACAATATCCTCCAGCTGAAGACCGGTACAAGCAGTTGGAAGACCGTCTGAACGCCATGGAGATCCAACAAGTGCCTGGCTTGGATTTCGGAGACTTGGGTTTATCTACTGGTGTGATCATCCCTCACAAGTTTAAAGCACCATCTTTCACCAAGTATGACGGGGCGTCTTGCCCTAAGCTACACCTCAGATCTTATGTACGGAAGATTCAGCCGTATACAGTGGACAAGAATTTGTGGATCCACTTCTTCCAGGAGAGTCTTTCAGGGACTCATCTCGAATGGTTCTATCAGCTGGATGGAACCAAAGTTCGTAACTAGGAGGAGTTGGCTACTGCTTTTTACAAGCAGTATCAATATAATGCCGACCTTGCTCCTACACGTACCCAACTCCAGGGTATGTCGCTAGGATCAGGCGAAGGTTTTAAAGAGTATGCGCAGAAGGGGAGGGATCTGGCTGGCAGGGTGCAGCCTCCGTTAACTGACTGTGAATTGGTAGATATGTTCTTGGGGACCCTATCCGAGCCATTCTTCAATCATCTTATCGGTAATTCGTCTGTAGGGTTTACTGACCTCATTATGACTGGGGAAAGGATAGAGGCTGGCATGAAGTCCGGTAAAATTCAGAAAGGTGCGTCTTCAAGTTCTGAGAAGAAGCCTTTTAAGAAGGAGGCCAGTGCTGTGTATGGGCCTAGAAGGCAAGATAAACCAGAGCGCCGCCAATCTGTCAACGCGGTGGTGATTGCTAAACCTGCTGCCGCTCCTCGGCAAACCAATCAACAAAGGGCTGAAAGACCCAGAAGAGAATTTACCCGGCTGAGTATGACCTTATCACAAATCTTGCCACAGTTGCTATCCACCAACTTGGTGACTGTCAGAGAGGCCTCGAAGGTTGTGAATACTGCATCCCCCAAGTATAATCCAAATGCCCGTTGTGCTTATCACTCCAATAGCCCGGGGCATTCTACTGATGACTGCTGGGCCCTGAGAAACAAGGTGCAAGATCTTATTGATGCGAAGGAGGTACAGTTTGAGGCACCTGAGAAGCCCAATGTAGTGACAGCCCCCCATGCCTGCTCATGGAGTGAATGCTATTGGGGATGAGGATGAAGTGGAAGAATCAGAGTTCGATAGCTGGATCTACCCGACGACTGACAGTGGATTGAACAATTGGACCGCGAAGGATCATACACCTGTTACTTTTGTTACGCAATAATGAATTCCTTTGTTTTTGTTATTTGTAATAAACAATGATTTGAAACTCTATGGCCCGGTGTCTTACCCGGGGCACCGTTGGCTTCATTTGTGAGGGCTTATAACTGTCATTTCCATATATCATGAATAAAGATCTTGGACGTATTTTCGCATTTCAAATCTTGTGCTCCCTTTCTTTCTTTCTTTCTGTATATATTGCAAAACAGCTGTATTTACACACACTCACCTACACAGGTTTCAATCCACTCTGGATCTCACTGGTAACGACTCTGCTACTGCCAGTTATGACTTCGAAAATCTGATCAACTTAGCCGAAGACGAAGGTGAAGATGATTGCGAAGTGCCCGGCGAGCTTGCAAGACTGTTACTCCAGGAAGAGAGGGCAATTCAACCACATGAAGAGCCAGTGGAAACGATAAATCTAGGTACTGAGACAGATAGGAAGGAGGTTAAGATTGGTGCCAATCTGGAGCTCAGCGTGAAGCAACGGTTGACTCAGATGCTGCATGACTACATGGAAATCTTTGCCTGGTCCTACGAAGACATGCCTGGGTTGGATACCGACATTGTGGTCCATCACTTGCCTACCAAGGAAGACTGCCCTCCGGTTAAGCAAAAGGTCCGCCGTATGCGTCTAGAGATGTCTGAGAAGATCAAAGCTGAGGTTATGAAGCAATTCGATGTCGGGTTTCTTGCAGTGACTTCTTACCCTCAGTGGGTTGCTAATGTGGTGCCGGTACCAAAGAAGGATGGTAAGGTCAGAATGTGTGTTGATTACAGGGATCTGAACAGGGCCAGCCCCAAGGATGAATTCCCCCTACCTCACATTGACGTTCTGGTTGATAATACTGCTCAGCACAAGGTGTTCTCCTTCATGGATGGTTTTTCAGGGTATAATCAGATCAAGATGGCTCCTGAAGACATGGAAAATACTACCTTTGTTACTCAGTGGGGCACCTTCTGCTACAAGGTCACGCCTTTTGGATTGAAAAATGCTGGGGCAACCTACCAACGTGCCATGGTTGCTTTATTTCATGACATGATCCATCACGAGATTGAAGTGTATGTTGACGACATGATTGCAAGGTCCCAAACTGAGGAGGAGCACCTTGACCATCTGCAGAAGCTGTTTGACCGTTTGAAACTGTACAAGCTGAGGTTGAACCCGAACAAGTGCACCTTCGGGGTTAGATCTGGAAAGTTGCTAGGCTTCATTGTAAGTGACAAGGGTATTCAAGTGGACCCTGCCAAGGTTAAAGCTATTCAAGAGATTCCAGTTCCTAAGACAGAGAAAGAGGTCAGAGGCTTTCTAGGACGTATGAATTACATTGCTCGGTTCATCTCACACCTAACCGCTACCTGTGAACCAATCTTCAAGCTGCTGAAGAAAGATCAGATAGTACGTTGGAATGATGAATGTCAAGCCTCTTTTGACAAAATTAAAGAGTATCTCCAAGAACCACCCATTCTTATGCCACCGGTTGAAGGGAGACCTCTGATATTATACCTGACAGTACTTGACAACTCAATGGGGTGTGTGCTGGGGCAGCATGACGAGTCTGGCCGAAAAGAGCATGCCATTTATTACCTTAGCAAAAAGTTTACCGACTGTGAGACCCGATACTCACTGCTCGAGAAAACTTGCTGCGCTTTGGTATGGGTTGCTCGCCGGCTGAGACAGTATATGCTGACTCACACTACCTTGTTGATCTCAAAGATGGATCCAATAAAATACATATTTGAAAAGCCTGCTATGTCTGGGAGAATAGCAAGATGGCAAATGATCTTGACAGAATACGACATCCAGTACACGACCCAGAAAGCCATCAAAGGAAGTGTATTAGCAGACCACTTGGCACATCAGGCAGTAGACGACTATTAGTCAATGAACTTTGAGTTTCCGGACGAGAGCATCATGATAGTCACTGATTGTGAATTACCTGGACCGGATGAAGGACCTGAGGAAGGATCCCGATGGTCTATGCACTTTGACGGGGCCTCCAACACTTTGGGTAACGGTATCAGCGCTGTGATCATATCCCCTCAAGGCACTCATACTCCACTCACTGCCCGACTATGTTTCAACTGCACCAACAACATGGCGGAGTATGAGGCATGCATCATGGGTCTTCAAGTTGCGATCGACTTAAGGATCAAGTTTCTGAGTGTCTTCGGAGATTCCGCTCTCGTGATCAATCAGATCAAAGGCGAGTGGGATACGAAACATCCGAATCTTATTCCTTACAGAGAATGTGTGTTGACATTGATTCCCCATTTCACAGAGATAACTTTTGAACATTTTCCAAGAGAGGAGAATCAGCTGGCGGACGCGTTAGCTACGATGTCTTCCATGTTCAAATTCAAGTGGGACAAAGAAGCTCCCCGGGTCATCATCTGGAAACTGGACGAACCGGCATACTGTTGTGATCTCGAGGCTGAGGTAGTGACTGAGAAACCTTGGTACCATGAGGTGAAGAGATACTTGGAAGCTCAAGAGTATCCTGAAGGTGCATCTGTCAACGATAAGAAGTTTCTGAGAAGGTTCGCAGCGAATTTCTTCCTTAGCAACGGCATCCTGTACAAGCGAAACCATGATTTGACCTTACTGCGTTGTGTGGATAAGACTGAAGCAGAAAGGATCATAGCGGAGCTACATGAAGGTACCTTCGGAACGCATTCCAGTGGACACACTATGGCAAAGAAAATCCTTCGGGCAGGGTATTTCTGGTCCACTATGGAAACTGACTGTTACCAACATTCTCGGACATGTCATAAATGCCAGATCTATGCAGACAAGGTGCACGTTCCTCCGGTTCCTCTGAATGTCTTGACAGCACCTTGGCCATTTGCAATGTGGGGCATAGATATGATTGGTGAGATTAAACCTACGGCATCCAACGGGCATCGCTTCATCCTGGTAGCGATCGATTACTTTACGAACTGGGTTGAAGCAGCTTCCTACGCTACTGTAACCAAGAATGTCGTGGCACGGTTTATTCGACATAACTTGATCTGTTGATACGGCGTCCCTGAAAGAATCATTACAGACAACGGTACCAATCTCAATAACAAGATGATCACTGAGCTTTACGAGCAATTTAAGATACAGCACCACAACTCTTCTCCTTACCGGCCGAAGATGAATGAGGCTGTAGAAGCAGCAAATAAGAATATCAAGAAGATTGTGCAGAAGATGACAGTGACCTATAAAGATTGGCACGAGATGTTACCATTCGCTCTACATGGGTACCGTACCTCAGCAAGGACGTCAACCGGGGCAATCCCTTCTCCTTGGTCTACAGTATGGAGGCAATCTTATCGATCGAAGTGCAGATACCCTCTCTCCGGATAATGAAGGATGCAGATCTGAGTGAAGATGATTGGATCCAGACACGACTTGATCAACTAAACCTTATTGATGAAAAGAGACTCACTGCTATTTGCCATGGTCAAACGTACCAAAAACGAATGATCAGGGCATTTAACAAGAAAGTCAGACCACAAGAGTATCAAGTTGGGGATCTGGTAATCAAGCGCATCATTCTTCCTCAAAGTGATCCCAGGGGCAAATGGACCCCTACGTACGAAGGGCCATTTGTGGTTAAACATGTGTTCTCAGGAGGAGCCATGATTCTAACCACCATGGATGGTGATGACCTTCCTCACCCCGCCAATGCAGACATAGTAAAAAGATACTACACGTGAAAAAAGACCCGCTAGGTTGACATACCTAGGCAAAAATTAGGGCTTCCCGGCGAACCAAAAGGGTTCGGGGCAAAATGAGGGATGAAATAAAAAAATCTGTACACCCGGCAAGTCGAAAACCTGAAAAGGCGGCTTGGGCAAAAATGGGTATCCCGGTGGACTGAAAACCCAAAAGGGCGGTCCAGGCAAAAGTTAGGGATAAAGCGTAATACTATGTCTCATTGGATCACTTTGCATCCAGAATCCAGTATCAACACCAAGTTCAGACGACATCGATCAATCAGCTTCATCTTCAGCTAGGTCATCAAGTGATGAGACGCTCGAAGATATAAAGGCGATAGCAGAATTGGAACCCAGTGGGATTATTCTTTTCACATAGCTGTTTTGTTTTCCCTTTGTAAAAATTTGTATAAACTCTTTTGTTCGGCGGCGTTCTCTTACTAGGACGTCAGCCTCTTGTACATAAAATGCCTATTTACAGGCAATTCAAAAATCAATATAAATTCACTGTTCAGATCAATTGCCAATTGTTTTTTCCTTTTTCTGTTTTGTTTTGCGAAGAACGTCCAAGGTTCAATTTATGATATATGCATTTGACATTAATTTCTAACTCATAAATATTTGCATACGAAACAAAGGATTAATTACAGGTAACATTAGAAACAGGGGCAATAATGAGTGGTCTAAGCAATCTAATTGTTCTGTTCACCAAGGTACCAAGGTAAGTTCGGCCGAAGGACATAACCAATATACCTCAATTCCCCAGAGAGTGAGCCATCAAGTCAATGCATTCTCCCCAAGCAAAGCTATATTATCAGCCTTAAGGAAGTTGGGTATCCCCCGCAGATCTCAACATTCCCCAACACAATGTACGAATATTCTTAACAAGCATCCCCGGCAGTCTTGGTCTAAGATTGTTCCCCGGCGGTACACCAGACATTCAGTGGAGTCACTTCCCCAATACAGTTCAAAATTTCCCCAGGAGAGTTCAATCAATCTCCCCAGCAGTAAGCTTATCCCCAGTAGATTCTGAAAGCTTATCCCCCACAAAGCACGAACGCGTCTCCCGACTCTATTCAAAGGTTATTTCCCTACCAGGATATAACTGGGTTATCCTCAGCCAGAAGCCACGAGAAGATCGTCCTCGGCAAAGTCTTCTCACCCCCAGCGGAGTCTATTAAAACTTCCAACATAACAACGGTATCCCCAGCGAAGTTACCATCAACATCTCAACAACGTACCTCTCTTACCACAAAGTACTTTCCCCAGCAAGGTAGCTAGAGTAATTTTGCCCCGCAGAGTAATCCATTCGCCAAGTTTATTCCCCAACAGGAGTTATCTTCTCCTATCGGTATTCTTGCAACTATCATCCCCAGCGGAAACAACAAAGCACTATTCTCCAATATCAGCCCAGGATATGACTTCTCGGCACCCGTCAAGGATTTACTTTCCTAGACAAAAACATACATTCATAAACATCGCATTTCCATACATTATAGCATGCATATACGCATCATGAACATACAATCTCATTTATGTTGAGAACATCATTGCCTGATCCATATCATGCATTGCATATGACTGACCTTTACCTTTCAGGAAAGATCCAGTCAAGTTCTCAGCTATGTCCAAGACCGTCGTCTGGTTCAGTTAAATCAACCCTAAGATTTTTCTGATTCTTATCCAGTTGAAGTTATTTCAAGACCTTGCCTGGTTCAGTTAAATCGACTCCTAAAGATTTTTCTGATGTCGATCCAGTCAAAGGCCTTCTCTGGTTCAGTCAGATCGACCCTAAGATCTCCCTGATTCTTATTCCAGTTGAAGATTCCAAGATCTTGCCTGGTTCAGTTAAATCGACTCCTAAAGATTTTTCTGATACCGATCCAGTCAAAGGCTTTCTCTGGTTCAGTCAGATCGACACTAAGATCTCCCTGATTCTTATTCCAGTTGAAGATTCCAAGACCTTGCCTGGTTCAGTTAAATCGACTCCTAAAGATTTTTCTGATGCCGATCCAGTCAAAGGCCTTCTCTGGTTCAGTCAGATCGACACTAAGATCTCCCTGATTCTTATTCCAGTTGAAGATTCCAAGACCTTGCCTGGTTCAGTTAAATCGACTCCTAAAGATTTTTGTGATGCCGATCCAGTCAAAGGCCTTCTCTGGTTCAGTCAGATCGACACTAAGATCTCCCTGATTCTTATTCCAGTTGAAGATTCCAAGACCTTGCCTGGTTCAGTTAAATCGACTCCTAAATATTTTTCTGATGCCGATCCAGTCAAAGGCCTTCTCTGGTCCAGTTAAATCGATTCCTAAAGATTTTCCTGATGAAGACTCAGTAGAAGACATCCAAGGTTCTCTCATCGTTACTGTTGAGGTAGTAATCACTCAAGGTTCTCTCATCGTTACTGTTGAGGTAGTAATCGCCCAAGGTTCTCTCATCGTTACTATTGAGGTAGTAATCACTCAAGGTTCTCTCATCGTTACTGTTGAGGTAGTAATCGTCCAAGGTTCTCTCATCGTCCCGTTGAGGTAGTAACCATCCCTGATTCATTCATCACCTTTTGAAGCTCCAGACTCGATTCCTGTATCTCGCCAGGGCACGTCTGAAGAGTTCAAAGATTCGATACCTGTATCTCGCCAGGGAGCATCTACCTAAAGAGTTTGAAGATCAATCCCTGTAACAGGCCAGGTAATTATTTTTCTTTTTCAGGTACGCAAGTTCTCGCTAAGGAGTCTCTTACGCGATCGACACCCAGATGGCATCTATAAGCCCATCCACCTATCCATCACCTCCCAACATGGCATCTATAAGCCCATCTTCCTATCCATCAATCTCCAAATGGCATCTGTAAGCCCATTCCCCACATCACATTGCTGATATGTCACTATGTGAGCGCAAATTTCTGGGCACTCTAGTGTTCAATCATCTTCCACCTTCGGATTACGAAAGGCACGCCAGCCAATCTACATCCTCAAGTCTAAGAAGATTGAACATGGGCAACTGTTGTACCCCAAAATTTTCCCTCCCATATTCTTCAAGGTTTGCCAAGATCATGCTTCAAAATCACTCAAGGGTTGCACAGTCCAATTGCCTCCTAAACAGTCAAAAATTAGGGTTTTGGTTCTGGCAAAGAAATTGAAGTTTCCAAGGGTCCAATCAAGTCCCACATGCCTATAAACATTGTCAAGCATCTGTTGTACCCCAAAATTTGCCCTCCCATATTCTTCAAAATTTGCCAAGTCAAAGCTTCAAACATCTCCCCAAGGGTTGCACAGTTCAAGGGCCTCCTAACAGTCAAAATTAGGGTTTTTGTTCTGACAAAGAAAATGAAGTTTCCAAGGGTTCAATCAAGTCCCACATGCCTACAAATATGGTCAAGCATCATCATACCAAGTTTCAAGACTTACAGCACAAGATTGCACAGTCAAAAACCCTAATTGCACTACAGTCAACTGCAGGGGCAAAATGGTCATTTGACAGTCAAAAGTTCAAATTTTTGGTCAAAATCTCATTTTGAAGCCACAAACATCATTTGATCAATGCTTGATCATGATTCTCAATGCTTGGCTCAAAAATCATCAAGATGCAAAAGTTTCCATATTTGGACAGTTGAAAAAGTCAACTGTAAATTGACCAGGGCATAACTTTCACATGGATTATCAGAAAAATTCCATCCAAAGCTCATTTTGAAGAGAAAGACATTTCCTACAACTCCTCTTCACACTTCAAGTCCAAGAAATGCTCTCACAAAAAGTTATCAATTTCAACATTATAGGTCATTTTCAAAAGTCAACAAAAAGGGACTTTAAGTCAAAGGCCATAACTTGAGATTGGTAAATCAAAATGACATGGGATCAAAGGCATTGGTTAGCGGACTCAAAGACCTTTCCAAAATGTCCAAGAACATGAGCAAAGCTTAAATATTGAGCAAGTTATGCCTTGTGGAAGTTGGAAAATTTTTGGATATTTTGAAAAGTCAACATTGCTTCAAATGACCTAAAATTGCTAATGGGCCTCTTTTTCTTCCACAATTCATTATCCAAGGCATGTGCACGACCATTTGGCCCAAAGGGAAGTTTTTTTATCATTTTATTTTATTTATTTGGATTTTTAATTATTAATAATTCATTTAATTAAATTAAATATGTGAAAAATACTAAACCTAATTTTTTGAATCTTTTTGTGCATTAAATAATCTCAAGATTTTGTGTATAATCAGATTTGGAAAGTATCTTGGTGATTGAACATGATTTGGACTAAGTTTGAATGAAAAAGATTTGAAAACTAATGCCATAAAAATCAAATATTGATTCATCAATTCAAGGATTCTTTGATCAATTTTCTTAACCTAAATCATTCATACATATATAGGCAAGAAAACCCTCGTGCCCAAGGACTAGAAGCTGCGCCAGAAATCCCTAAACAAACTTGGAATTTTTCAAGAAAAACTCAAATCTGAAAACCATCTTCTAGGTCGATTCAAGCCATAATATTTATTCCATTGTGTTCCTGAGGCTTCAAGGAACATATACATATCAAAATCAACGTCCCTAACACAAGAAATAGGTAGCACGACCATGGCCGGTTCAAGCTTTTTTTCAGTTTCTTGAAACATGATTCATGCATTATTTGTAAATTCTAATATTGGATTTGTGTTCATTATATCATTCTGAAGCTAATCACATAATTTGATTGCATTTTTATCACCCATACGCGAATCTGCCATTGTTATTTTCTAGGGTTACCAAGCTTTCAATTTAGGCGTTTCTTCATACTGTAAAATTGGAAGCTCTCAATGCCATGACCATACTCAGCGCGCTTGGACGAAAAGAACAGGACCCTCGCGCCTAATTTATGTGGCCGGACGGCCTAATCGTTATTTTCAGATATGGCATATTTTGGGGGGGTTTAAAACCCCCGCTAACCCCTTTTTATTTTCAGGGAAAAACAAAGCCAAGGAAGAAGAAGGGTATGTGGCTAGCGTGGATTGGTCCATTCAAATTTTAGCGCGGAAAATCCAACTAACCATTGTTTTTACTTAATATTGTTTATCTCTTATTATATATACAAAGCGCGTTAAGTGGAGCAGTTGGCAAAGCGTCTTGGTGGTAACCCCTGGGACCTGGGTTCGATCCCAGGTCCCCCACCCCTTTCATGTTATTTTTCTCCTAATGCTTATGTGCAGCTTCAGTGTTAAGGTGTATCATACATCATCAAAATCAAGCCATTCACGCACATGCCGAGATCAATCCAAGGGCTATAGTTGGAAGCATATCGTGGACATGAGTCAAAGGCGTTGCACGCTGGCATGAGAAGTCAACCAGGCCAAAGCTATTGGGCATGGATTTCTAAGTTGTGACCTCCAACTGGGGACAACACCCCCTTAGGTTTGCAACCTTTTTACATTTTTTTCCATTCTTGTTATTTATTTCAATTATTGCTTTTAATTAATTCAATATTTTCATAAAAAATATATAAAAACAATATAAAATCAGAAAAAGACAAAAATAAGTATTTTATTTAATATTTTAATATTTTGTAAATAAACTTCATTAATTGATTTTAGCTTTTAAACTTAGGGTTAAATTTTAATATTTTTCTTAATCAATCTAAAATTTGGTAGAATTAGGGTTTGCAATAATTTTTATCCTTTTTTCTTTCCTTTTCACAATAATTAATTATTAAATATTATTTTTGTAATTAAAAGGCCATGTAAATAATTAGGTTAATTTAGGTTTAACTTTAATATTTTTTTCTAATAAATAAAAAATTGTAGAATTAGGTCTTTAATTTCATTAAATTCTCATAAATACAAAAAACCAAAAAAATAATTTCTTTTTCTTTAATTTAATTAATTTGCTAATAATTTAATTTCATTAAAAAGGGTCCAATGCCCTCGTTTCCGATCTTATTTCAATTCGCGCGTTCTATTTCGTTTCTTTTAATTTTTATGTATCTCTCCCAAAGCCGTGTAAATTTTAATCTTTCGCACTTTTACTTTATTATTTTTTCTGTCAAATCGGGTCCTGGAAATTTTGGCGATGTGGACCCGTGCCTTTTGTAATAGCTTAGAATTTTACCTTCTCGCAACTTTTTTAACTGTTAATAATTGCATGCAAGAATGAATGGACGAAAAAATAAAAAAAAACGCGTAGATCACCTATACCATGACAAGATAAAAATAAACGAATCTGACACACAAAATCACACACCACCCCTAGGGTACGCCTCACTGTTGCCTTGCCTCGAAAGGTGATCGTCGAGTAGAGGATGTCTTAGTAAGTCCTCATGATCCGGGAACCTGGCATGAGGGTAGCTTCTAAGGTGTCTTCCCATTGCTCTGGTGATCACCATGTCCCGAACCTCGAATTGACCCGAACACCTCTAACGGTGGTGCTACCTACCTCTCAATGGTGGGATGGCACTACTTTAAAGGACATTTACACAGACGAATTCCTTAGGGTAGGTAGACGACTCGTGGATACTTGCTCTAATTCAAAACAAAACAAATCAAAAATACTTTTCACACCGACACCTTTTCAAAAAGCTTTCGAAAGCAATTTTTCAAACACTCTTGAGGACCGATACAAGAGTCGAACTGGAATTTTCAAAGAAACTTTTTAAAACCCACAGTTGAAAAGCAAACAAACCATTTTTGAAAACACAAATGAGCAAGTATCTAAGAGCCCATGGATAACCATGGATAGAAAGGGTGCTAACACCTTCCCTTTCTATAATCTACCTCCCGAACCGAGAGCAATCTCTATAAGGAATTTTTCTGTGCTTTTGTCCTTTCCATTTGGAGAAAATAAAAGACGGTGGCGACTCTTGCTTCCGCGACATTTCGCGAACCAACGTTAAACAGTCAGTTCCAGATCCACCGATCACAGAACTGGCGACTCTGCTGGGGACTTAACTTAAAGTAAGGTGTACCTTAGGGTTAGTTCATAACTGTGTTTTCAATTGCTTTCCTTGTTTGCTTTAAATTGTGGGACTGTCTTGGGAGTTCTATAGATCCTAACCCGGATCTGGGGATACCTTCTTAGAAAGTAGCAACAAGGCTGTGAGGGAACTGTGCGGGGTATACCGACATGGTTGAAACAGTCTGCTACGTTGATGTGGCACTTTGGTGTGTATCGGTAACCCTTGAGTTCAGTCAAGGAGAGTACGGGGCCTCCGCGTGGTGTCGTGAAGCATCAACATACCTTAGGAACCTTAATTGAACTATCTTGGCCTCTTTAGGGTAGTGAGATAACTGACTTTGGTGCAGTCCGAGGTTGGTTGATACTCGATACTACACTCAATTGAGGGTTGCTTTCCTGGAATATTTCGGTCGCCAGTTCAGTGGCTAAATCGAAACGATGAACAATAAATGCAATCTAGTGATATTGGGACCCTTAGAACCCGGTTACTTCCGATAGGACAGGTTGAGCCCACCAACTTCAAGAGGGTAATACCTAGACCCCATGCTGGCCTTAAACCCTAAGGGCTTGTCTTGTGTGCCTTGTGTGCCTTACATGTTTGTCTTTGTAAATATCTGTGGTGTGTTTAATCATAGCATCATGACATCATCCAGCATCATATGCATTGACTAACCATTTCAGGGGTTCGAATCTTCATCTTTGTTCTTGTTTTGTAGGACATGGAAACTGTTCGTAGAAAGACAATTCAAATCAGTCTTGTAAGGATCCCTCCTCAGCTTAAGGAACTTATATCCAGGATTCCCGAGAGCTCTTCATTCAGTGAAAGACATGGAAGACTCATCAGCTTGGTCAATACCAACATTGAGGAAGATATGATAAAGGTCCTGTTCCAGTTCTTTGACCCTCTGCATCACTGTTTCACCTTCTTGGAATACCAGCTGGTACCTACATTGGATGAGTTCTCCCGGCTCCTGAAGATCCCTATCCTTGATCAACTACCCTACAACGGTACGGAAAAGGAACCCAAGCTTGAAGAGATTGCTAAAGCCTTGCACCTACAGTCATCTGACCTCAAGGGACATTGGGAAGTTAGAAGTGGTATCAAAGGGTTCTTAGCCAGGTTTCTGTTTGAAAAGGCCCATGAATGTTGGAACTCCCTTGACTTGCAAGCTTTTGAAGAAGTTGTGGCCCTCCTTGTCTATGGTTTGGTGTTGTTCCCTAACCCAGATCAGCTTATAGATATCAGTGCCGTCCAGATCTTCATGTCCAGGAATCCTATACCTACGTTGCTGGGGGACATCCTTCACTCATGTTACACTCGAACCATGAGAAAAAGAGGTGTCCTTATGTGTTGCACTCCTCTCCTGGGAAGGTGGTTTATTTCGCACCTTCCACAATCAGTTTTGAAGAACGAGCGGGGTTTGAGATGGTCACAACGGTTGATGACTCTCACACATGCAGATATACATTGGTGCCCTAGGTCCAGAGAGGATGTCACTATCATTGATCATTGCGGAGAGTACCCTAATGTTCCTTTACTTGGAATCAGAGGAGGTATTACTTACAACCCATGCCTGGCTTGGAGACAGTTTGGTTATGCTCGGAGAGATGGTCCTCATGACATGTTAATTCCTGACATAGTTTTTGACTTCGACAACGATACTCAAGGACTTCGCCAGAGATTTATCAGAGCCTGGAGGATGCCAAATAGGATAGACAGTAAGACACTGGGGCACAGGAACTCCATCCCGTTGGAACCTTATCTCAAGTGGGTACGCGCCCGCTCCCAGAAGTTAGTGATGCCTTATCCTCATATGCTCCCAGTAATCAAAGAACCAGTCTTGGAAGGAGAAGTGTCCTACACCATTCAGCACCCTGATATGCCCACATCCTGGGAAGAGATGCAGAAGAGCTGGATCCAGCTTAAGGAGGAACAGAATTCTCTTGAGACCAGTCTACATGCTAGTTGTGATCGGTGGATCTGGAACTGACTGTTTAACGCTGGTTCGCGAAATGTCGCGGAAGCAAGAGTCGCCACCGTCTTTTATTTTCTCCAAATGGAAAGGACAAAAGCACAGAAAAATTCCTTAAAGAGATTGCTCTCGGTTCGGGAGGTAGGTTATAGAAAGGGAAGGTATTAGCACCCTTTCTATCCATGGTTATCCATGGGCTCTTAGATACTTGCTCAATGTGTGTTTTCAAAATTGTTTGTTTGCTTTTCAACTGTGGGTTTTAAAAAGTTTCTTTGAAAAATTTCAGTTCGACTCGTATGTCAGAGTGTTTGAAAAGTTTGCTTTTGAAAGCTTTTGAAAATGTGTTGGTGAAAAGATGTTTTGATTTGTTTTGAAGTTAGAGCAAGTATCCTTGAGAACCTACCTACCCTAAGGAATTCGTCTGTGTAAATGTCCTTTAAAGTAGTGCCATCCTACCATTGAGAGGTAGGTAGCACCACCGTTGGAGGTGTTCGGGTCAATTCGAAGTTCGGGACATGGTGATCACCAGAGCAATGGGAAGACACCTTAGAAGCTACCCTCATGCCAGGTTCCCGGATCATGAGGACTTACTAAGACGTCCTCTACTCGACGATCACCTTTCGAAAGGCAACAGTGAGGCGTACCCTAGGGGTGGTGTGTGCGATTTGTGTGTCGTTTTCATTGATATTTGTCTTTTGTCATGTCATTGTGATCTACGCTTGATTTTAATTAGGACCATTCATTCTTGCATGCTTATTTAACAGTTAAAAGTTACGGGAAAATAAATCTAAGCTATTACAAATGGCGCGGGTCCACATCGCCAAAATTAAACCGGACCCGATTTGACAGAAAGTAAATAAAGAATTAAGGTAAATTGCGAGAAAGTATAAATTGTTACAAGGCTTTGGGAGAATTACATAATTATAATAAACGATATAAAATAAATACGCGACATTAAATAAATTACGAACATGGGCGTTGGACCCTTTTGCAAACAATTAAAGTTAATGAGGAATTAAAATTAAAGTTAAAAAGAATGTTTTTTTGGTATTTTTGTATTTTTAGGATTTAATAGAAAAATAATTAATTAAGATTAAAATGAAGCGTTAAACCCTAATTCTAATGTTTTTTAAGTTTATTGTGAAAATATTAAGTTTTAACCTAATTTAAATCTAAGTTAATTTACATGCAAAATTTAATTATAGAAAATAAATAAATAATAATATTATGATCAAAAGGAAAAATTAAAAGGAATGAAAATTGTTAATTAACCTAATTCTACCTTTTTTATATTTAATATGAAAATAATTAAAATTGCAAAAATCCTAATTAAGACTAAATAATTATATGTTAATTTATTTACAAGAAAATAATTATAATAAAAATATTTATTATTTTTTATCTTTTTCTGGATTTTTTATGATGTTTTTATATTTTGTAAAGAAATAAAATTAATTAATTAAAACAATAAAAATAAATAACATAATAATTAAAAAAAATATAAAATATGAAAAGCAAAGCAAACCAGGGGGGGTTCAGGCCCCAGATGGAGGTAAGGCCTTAGCAAATCAGGCCCAATAGCTCTGGATCCACTGACTTTTGCCAGTTTGTGTGCTAGTGCGTTGACCCTTGTGTACGTGTTCTTCAGATCTAGGCCATTGATTTGAAGCAGCTAGACGCGTGTATGGTGGGATGATGATGGAACATGGTGCGTCTTAGGATTATGCCTGCATGGGAACACAATTTGCAAAATAATATAGGAAACAAGACAGACCTGGGATTCGAACCCAGGTCTTGGACGTGAATGCCTTCTTCGCTTGCCAACTGAACCATGTTAACGCGTTTGTTATATAAATATCAAATAAATAATATAATAGAAAAACAAACGCCTTAGTGGTTTAACGCGCCAATTTTCGAACTGGCCAATCGCTGCTAGACAACACATCATCTCCTTCGTTGTCCCTGTAAAACAAAAGCAGAGGCAACGGTTTTGGATGCGTGGCCTAAGGTTAGTTTCCAAAAAATAGCGACTAGCGCTATGATGCCCATAAATTGGGCGCGAGTAGGTCAATCTCTTCGTCCAGGTGCGTTGAGTGCAATGGTGGTGGCCTGGAACCTCAATTTTTCCTTATCTCAAAAACCCCAATTCAAAATGCTGCAAACCCTAAAAGCCACGCATGGTGAATTCTTATACACAACACGATAATCAAATTAAATGTGATGGTTAGCTTTAAAACTTCATCAGGAATGCAAAACACATATCAAAACTTATAAAAAATGCATGAATTGGTATGCACGATTAGGAGTTTTTCTTGATGCAGTGTGAGTTCAAACTACCAGTTCTTGAAGCTTTGGTCGTTGTTCTTGATTGGAATGCGTTCTATGTTACCCAAGGAAGCTAATGGGATCAGTATTACGCCTTGAATCCACCTCTAGAGTGCTTTTCAGAATTGAGTTTTTATGGAAAATTTTCAAGTTTATAGTGTATTCTTGAGCGCAGCTTTTTGTCTAATGCAATTAGGTTTGTGATCCTGCATATGTATAGAAGCAATTAGGTTAACAATTTTCAACAAAATCTCTTGTAATTATGGATTGAAGATTTGATTTTTTTCCATTATATTTTCAATCTTTTTCACATGGTTTTTGTGCAAATTATGATCAATCCAATCCAATTCTTTCCATGTTTGGGATGTGCACGAAATATTGACCTTGAAATGTGTACAAAAAGATTTGTTTGGTTCATTTAGATATTTTTCACACATTTAATTAATTTAATTGAATTAATATAAATAATAATCCAAATAAATAAATAAAAAATGAGAAAATGCTTCCCTTTGGGCCAAGTGGTCGTGCATAGGCTTGGAATGATGAATCATGGAAGAAAATAAGCC
This sequence comes from Vicia faba, assembly GCA_948472305.1. Taxonomy (NCBI): domain Eukaryota; kingdom Viridiplantae; phylum Streptophyta; class Magnoliopsida; order Fabales; family Fabaceae; genus Vicia; species Vicia faba. The sequence continues at coordinate 376,807,032 of OX451740.1, forward strand.
CATTAGCAATTTTAGACCATTTGAATCAAAGTTGACTTTTCAAAACATCCAAAAATTTCCCAACTTCCACAAGGCATAACTTGCTCAATTTTTAAGCTTTTCACATGTTCTTGGACATTTTGAAAGTTCTTTGAGTCCTCTAACCAATGCCTTTGGTCCCATGTCATTTTGATTTACCAATCTCAAGTTATGGCCTTTGACTTAAAGTCCCTTTTTGTTGACTTTTGAAAATGACCTATAATGTTGAAATTGATAACTTTTTGTGAGAGCATTTCTTGGACTTGGAATATGAAGATGAATTGTAGGAAATGTCCTTCTCTTCAAAATGAGCTTTGGATGGAATTTTTCTGATAATCCATGTGAAAGTTATGCCCTGGTCAATTTCAGTTGACTTTTTCAGCTGTCCAAATATAGTAACTTTTGCATCTTTGATGATTTCTGAGCCAAATTTTGAGAATCATGATCAAGCATTGATCAAATTATGTTTGTGGCTTCAAAATGATATGTTGACCAAAAATTTGAACTTTTGACTGCCAAATGACCATTTTGCCCCTACAGTTGACTGTAGTGCAATCTAGGGTTTTGACTGTGCAATTTTGAGTTGAATGCCTTGAAACTTGATATGAGGATACTTGACCATCTTTGTAAGCATATGAGACTTGATTGGGCCTTTGAAACCTTCAATTTCTTGATCAGAACACAAACCCTAGTTTTGACTGTATAGGAGGTCTTTGCCCTGTGTAACCCTTGGGGACTTTTGCAGCTTGGCTTGGCAATTTCTTGGAGAATATGGGAGGGCAAATTTTGGGGTACAACACTAGTGAAAAGAAGGTCTTGGAGCTTACCCGCCTGTTGCATGAGGAGAGGAATCTCAACACTTACATAGCTCCAAAGAGGATGCGCAGTGTATTTTGGGATTGATTTGCTTTTGTATTATTTTGCCCATGAGGCTTTGATGTACTGAACAATTATTTCCTTAATGATAACGTGTGTTCCTTTTTGTCTACAACAAATTTGAACTTTCGAACCCTTGAATGCATTGCATAAACACATATCATTCATCATGTGCATAGCAGGTTTTCCTCTTTTCAGGTTGCTTACAGTTCTTCGCTGTTTATTTCAGCATCATGAATCCTGACTCATCATCAACTGAGATGTCCATCAAGGCTCTTCAGGCGCAGAACGCGCAGTTTCAGGAACTAATCATGGGTTTGGCTCAGGGCCAAGAGGAGCTGAAGGCTCTGCTCCTGAAGAAGGAAAAGAAGAAGAAGAGGAGAACTGTCCTTTTCAACACGGGTCGAAGGTTTGGCAATACTCTGCAAAATGAAGAGGCTGGTTCTTCCATTGGCAAGGGTACTCCTCAAGCGGAAAAAGGTCCTAGTCTGGTAGTCTCTGACAACGAGACTGATTTTGATGAAGAGCAGTATCCTCCTGCAGAGGACAGATACAAGCAGTTGGAAGACAGGTTGAATGCTATGGAGATACAACAGGTACCTGGGCTGGATTTTGGAGATTTGGGTTTGTCTACCGGTGTGATCATTCCTCGTAAATTCAAAGCACCATCTTTCCCTAAGTACGACGGGGCGTCTTGTCCCAAGTTACATCTCAGGTCCTATGTTCGGAAGATTCAACCGTACTCAGTGGACAAGAATTTGTGGATCCACTTCTTCCAGGAGAGTCTTTCAGGGACTCATCTCGAATGGTTCTATCAGCTGGATGGGACCAAGGTTCGTAACTGGGAGGAGTTGGCTACTGCTTTCTATAAGCAGTATCAATATAATGCTGACCTTGCCCCTACACGGACCCAACTCCAGGGTATGTCGTTAGGCTCAAGTGAAGGTTTTAAAGAGTACGCTCAGAAGTGGAGGGACCTGGCTGGCAGGGTGCAGCCTCCGTTGACTGATCGGGAGTTGGTAGACATGTTCTTGGGGACCCTATCTGGGCCATTTTTCAACCATCTTATCGGTAACTCGTCTGCAGGGTTTACTGATCTTATTCTGACTGGAGAGAGAATTGAGGCTGGGTTGAAGTCTGGTAAGATTCCAAAGGGTGCATCTACAAGTTCAGAGAAGAAACCCTTCAAAAAAGAGGCCAGTGCGGTGTATGGGCCTAGAAGGCAAGATAAACCAGAGCGCCGCCAATCTGTCAACGCGTTGGTGATTGCAAAGCCCGTCGCCGCTCCTCGGCAAGCTAACCAACCAAGGGCTGAGAGACCCAGAAGGGAATTCACCCGTTTGAGTATGACCTTGTCGCAGATCTTACCACAGTTGCTATCCACCAATCTAGTGACTGTCAGAGAGGCTCCGAAGATTGCAAATACTACATCTCCTAAGTACAACCCAAATGCCCGATGTGCTTATCACTCCGATAGCCCGGGGCATTCCACTGATGACTGTTGGGCTTTAAGGAACAAGCTGCAGGACCTTATTGATGCGAAGGAGGTACAGTTTGAGGCATCTGAGAAGCCTAATGTGGTGACAGCTCCCCTGCCTGCTCATGGAGTAAATGCTATTGGGGACGAGGATGAAGTGGATGAAGCTGAGTTTGATAGCTGGATTTACCCGGCAACCGACAGTGGACCTAACAATTGGAGTGCCAAAGACAATCTACCTGTTTCTCTTGTTATTGAGTAATGAATTCCTATGTTTTTGTTATTTGTAATAAACAATAAATAAAACTTTATGGCCCGGTGTCTTACCCGGGGCACCGTTGGCTTTATTTGTGAGGGCATATAAATTGTCATTTCATATATCATAAATGAAAATCTTGGACGTTTTCTCGCATTTCAAATCTTATGCTCCTTTTCTGTCTTTCCTTCCTTTATATATTTCAAAAACAGCTGTATTTACACACACACTCACTCATACAGGTTTCAATCCACTCTGGATCTCACTGGTAACGACTCTGCCACTGCCAGTTATGACTTCGAAAATCCGATCAACTTAGCCGAAGACGAAGGTGAAGATGATTGCGAAGTGCCTGGCGAGCTTGCAAGACTGTTACTTCAGGAAGAGAGGGCAATTCAACCACATGAAGAGCCAGTGGAAATGATAAACTTGGGTACTGAGGCAGACAGGAAAGAGGTAAAGATTGGTGCCAACCTAGAGCTCAGCATGAAGCAACGGTTGACTAAGATGCTACATGATTATATGGAGATCTTTGCCTGGTCCTATGAAGACATGCCCGGATTGGACACCGATATTGTGGTCCATCACTTGCCTACTAAGGAAGACTGCCCTCCAGTTAAGCAAAAGGTCCGTCGTATGCGTCCAGAGATGTCTGAGAAGATCAAAGCCGAGGTTATGAAACAGTTTGATGCTGGGTTCCTTGCAGTGACTTCTTACCCTCAGTGGGTTGCCAATGTGGTGCCGGTACCGAAGAAGGACGGTAAGGTCAGAATGTGTGTTGACTACAGGGATCTGAACAGGGCCAGCCCCAAGGATGACTTCCCTTTACCTCACATTGATGTCCTTGTGGATAATACAGCTCAACATAAGGTGTTCTCTTTCATGTATGGCTTTTCAGGTTACAATCAGATCAAGATGGCACCTGAAGACATGGAAAAAACTACCTTTGTTACTCAGTGGGGCACCTTCTGTTACAAGGTCATGCCTTTTGGACTAAAGAACGCTGGGGCAACCTACCAACGTGCCATGGTTGCTTTATTTCATGACATGATCCATCATGAGATAGAAGTGTATGTGGACGACATGATCGCAAGGTCCCAGACTGAGGAAGAGCACCTAGATCATCTGCAGAAATTGTTTGACCGGTTGAAACTGTACAAGCTGAGGTTGAACCCGAACAAGTGCACCTTCGGGGTAAGATCCGGGAAGTTTCTAGGCTTCGTTGTAAGTGATAAGGGTATTCAAGTGGACCCTGACAAGGTCAAGGCTATTCAAGAGATGCCAGTTCCTAAGACAGAGAAAGAGGTCAGAGGCTTTTTAGGACGCCTGAATTACATTGCTCGATTCATCTCACACCTGACTGCTACCTGTGAGCCAATCTTCAAGCTGCTGAAGAAAGATCAGGTAGTACATTGGAATGATGAATGTCAGGCTGCTTTTGACAGAATCAAGGAGTATCTCCAAGAACCACCCATCCTTATGCCACCGGTTGAGGGGAGACCTCTGATACTATACCTGACAGTACTTGACAACTCGATGGGGTGTGTGCTGGGGCAGCATGACGAGTCTGGCCGAAAAGAGCATGCCATTTATTACCTTAGCAAAAAGTTTACCGACTGTGAGACCCGATACTCACTGCTTGAGAAAACTTGCTGCCCTTTGGTATGGGCTGCTCGCCGGCTGAGACAGTATATGCTGACTCATACCACCTTGTTGATCTCAAAGATGGATCCTATAAAGTACATATTCGAAAAGCCTGCTCTGTCTGGGAGAATTGCAAGATGGCAAATGATCTTGACGGAATACGACATTCAGTATACAACCCAGAAAGCCATCAAGGGAAGTGTATTGGCAGACCACTTGGCACATCAGGCCGTAGACGACTATCAGTCAATGAACTTCGAGTTTCCGGACGAGAGCATCATGATAATGACTGATTGTGAAGTACCTGGACCGGATGAAGGACCTGAGGAAGGATCCCGATGGTCTATGCACTTTGACGGAGCCTCCAATGCTTTGGGTAACGGTATCGGCGCTGTAATCATATCACCGCAAGGCACTCATACTCCGCTCACTGCCCGACTATGTTTCAACTGTACCAACAACATGGCAGAGTATGAGGCGTGCATCATGGGTCTTCAAGCTGCGATCGATCTAAGGATCAAGTTTCTGAGTGTCTTCGGAGATTCCGCTCTTGTGATCAATCAGATCAAAGGAGAGTGGGATACGAAACATCCAAACCTTATTCCTTACAGAGAATGTGTGCTGACCTTGATCCCCCACTTCACAAAGATAACCTTTGAACACTTTCCGAGAGAAGAGAATCAGTTGGCGGACGCGTTAGCTACAATGTCTTCTATGTTCAAGGTCAAATGGGATAATGAGGCTCCCCGGATCATCATCTGGAAACTGGACGAACCGGCATACTGTTGTAATCTCGAGACTGAATTGGTGACTGAGAAGCCTTGGTACCATGAGGTGAAGAGATATCTGGAAGCTCAGGAATACCCTGAAGGTGCATGTATCAACGATAAGAAGTTCCTGAGAAGGTTCGCAGCCAAGTTCTTCCTTAGCAACAACGTCTTGTACAAGCGAAACCATGATTCGACCTTACTGCGTTGTGTGGATAAGACTGAAGCAGAACGGATCATGGAAGAGCTACATGAAGGGACCTTTGGTACACATTCCAGTGGGCACACTATGGCAAAGAAGATCCTCCGGGCAGGGTATTTCTGGTCCACAATGGAAGCTGACTGCTACCAACATTCCAGGACATGCCATAAGTGCCAGATTTATGCAGACAAGGTGCATGTTCCTCCAGTTCCTCTGAATGTTCTGACTGCGCCTTGGCCATTTTCAATGTGGGGCATAGACATGATCGGTGAAATTAAACCTACGGCATCTAATGGGCATCGCTTCATCCTAGTGGCGATTGATTATTTTACAAAGTGGGTTGAAGCAGCTTCCTACGCTACGGTAACCAAGACTGTTGTGGCACGGTTCATTCGGCATAATTTGATCTGTCGGTACGGCGTCCCAGAGAGGATCATTACAGACAACGGTACCAATCTGAATAATAAGATGATCACTGAGCTCTGCGAGCAGTTCAAAATACAGCACCACAATTCTTCTCCTTACAGACCGAAGATGAATGGGGCTGTAGAAGCAGCAAATAAGAACATCAAGAAAATCGTGCAGAAAATGACAGTGACTTATAAAGATTGGCACGAGATGTTACCGTTCGCTCTACATGGGTACCGTACCTCAGCCAGGACGTTAACCGGGGCAACTCCTTTCTCCTTGGTTTATGGTATGGAGGCAGTCTTACCGATCGAAGTGCAAATACCCTCTCTCCGGATAATGAAGGATGCAAATCTGAACGAAGATGATTGGATCCAGACACGACTTGATCAGTTAAACCTCATTGATGAAAAGAGACTTGCTGCTATTTGTCATGGTCAGACGTATCAGAAACGGATGATCAGGGCATTTAACAAAAAGGTCAGACCACAGGAATATCAAGTTGGGGATCTGGTAATCAAGCGAATCATCCTTCCTCAGAGTGATCCAAGGGGCAAATGGACTCCTACGTATGAAGGGCCATTTGTGGTTAAACATGTGTTCTCAGGAGGAGCCATGATTCTAACCAACATGGATGGTGACGACCTTCCTCACCCCGCCAATGCAGACATAGTAAAAAGATACTACGCATAAAAAAGACCCGCTAGGCTGACATGCCTAGGCAAAAATTAGGGCTTCCCGGCGAACCAAAAGGGTTCGGGCAAAATGAAGGGATGAAATGAAAAAATCTATACACCCGGCAAGTCGAAAACCTGAAAAGGCGGCTTGGGCAAAAATGGGTATCCCGGTGGACTGAAAACCCGAAAGGGTGGTCCAGGCAAAAATTAGGGATAAAAGCGTAATACTATGTCTCATTGATCACTTTGCATCCAGAATCCGGTATCTACATCAAGTTCAGACGGCATCGATCAGTCAGCTTCATCTTCAACCAAGGTCATCAAGTGATGAGACGCTCGGAGTTATAAAGGCAATAGCAGAGTTGAAACCCAGTGGGATCATTCATTTCACACAGCTGTTTTATTTTCTCTTGTACAAAATTTGTATAAACTCTTTTGTTCGGCGGCGTTCTCTTACTAGGACGACAGCCTCTTGTACACAAAACGCCTATTTACAGGCCATTCAAAAATCAATACAAATATATTGTTCAGTTAAAAGTGCCAATTGTTTTTCCTTTTCTGTTTTGTTTTGCAAAGAACGTCCAAGGTTCAATTTGTGATATATGCATTGACAATAATTTGCTAACTCATGAATATTTGCATACGAAATAAAGGATTAATTACAGGTAACATTAGAAACAGGGGTAATAAAGAGTTGTCTACGCAATCTAATTGTTCTATCCACTAAGGTACCAAGGTAGGTCCAACTAAAGAACATAACCAGATATCCTAATTCCCCAGAGAGTGAGCCATCCAGTCAGTACACTCTCCCCAAGCAAAGTCATCAAACCTTAAGGAAGTTGGGTACCCTCCAGCAGGTCTCAACACTCCCCAGCAGTACATGTATTCTTAACAAGCATCCCCGGCAGTCTTAGTCTAAAGGTTGTTCCCCGGCGGTATATCAAACATTCATTGGAGTCATTTCCCCGGTACAATTCAAAACTTCCCCAGGAGAATCCAATCCAGCTTCCCCAAGAAAGTTGGAATCCATCTCCCCAAGCGGTAAGCTTATCCCCAGTAGATTCTGGAAGCTTATCCCCGCAGAGCATGAACGCGTCCCCCGGCTTTATTCAAAGAGTTATTTCCTTACCAGGATATAACTGGGTTATCCTCAGCCAAAAGCCACGGAAAGAGCGTCCTCGACGAAGTCTTCTTATCCCCAGCGAAGTCTATTAACACTTCCAGCACAACAATGGTATCCCCAGCAAGTTATTATCAACAGCTCAGCAAAGTACCACTCTCCCCATAGAGTATTGCTTCCCAGCAAGATCGTTAGAATACTTCTCTCCCCGCAGAGTAATCCATTCGCCAAGTTTATTCCCCAACGGAGTCATCTTCTCCTACCGGTATTCTTGCAACTATTATCCCCAGCGGAAGCAAAGATCTATTCTTCAAACATTAGCCCAGGAGTTAACTTCCCGGCATCCGTCAAGGATTTACTTTCCTAAGACGAAAACATACACATCACATCTTCATACATTATAGCATGCATGTACGCATCATGAACATACAATCTCACTTATTCTGAGAGCATCCCGCATGTCATACAACATGACATCGCATACAACTAACGCTTGTCTTTTCAGGACAAAGGTCAGTACAAAAATGATTATTATCAATGGTCGCAACTAAAGATCCGATTCCTGTATCTTGCCAGGGTGTGTCTGTTAATGACCATTACCAGATCCGATTCCTGTATCTTGCCAGGGTGTGTCTGAAGAGTTCGAGGATCCGATGCCTGAATCTTGCCAGGGTGTATCCGTTGAAGACTAACATTACCAGATCCGATTCCTGTATCTTGCCAGGGTGTGTCTGAAGAGTTCGAGGATCCGATGCCTGAATCTTGCCAGGGTGTAACCGTTGAAGACTAACATTACCAGATCCGATTCCTGTATCTTGCCAGGGTGTGTCTGAAGAGTTCGAGGATTCGATGCCTGAATCTTGCCAGGGTGTATCCGTTGAAGACTAACATTACCAGATCCGATTCCTGTATCTTGCCAGGGTGTGTCTGAAGAGTTCGAGGATCTGATGCCTGAATCTTGCCAGGGTGTATCCGTTGAAGACTAACATTACCAGATCCGATTCCTGTATCTTGCCAGGGTGTGTCTGAAGAGTTCGAGGATCCGATGCCTGAATCTTGCCAGGGTGTATCCATTGAAGACTAACATTACCAGATCCGATTCCTGTATCTTGCCAGGGTGTGTCTGAAGAGTTCGAGGATCCGATGCCTGAATCTTGCCAGGGTGTATCCGTTGAAGACTAACATTACCAGATCCGATTCCTGTATCTTGCCAGGGTGTGTCTGAAGAGTTCGAGGATCCGATGCCTGAATCTTGCCAGGGTGTATCCGTTGAAGACTAACATTACCAGATCCGATTCCTGTATCTTGCCAGGGTGTGTCTGAAGAGTTCGAGGATCCGATGCCTGAATCTTGCCAGGGTGGATCCGTTGAAGACTAACATTACCAGATCCGATTCCTGTATCTTGCCAGGGTGTGTCTGAAGAGTTTGAGGATCCGATGCCTGTATCTTGCCAGGGTGTATCCGGTGAAGACTAACATTACCAGATCCAATTCCTGTATTTTGCCAGGGTGTATCTGTTGAAGACATTTCAAGACCTAGACCGGTTCAGTTAATCGACCCTAAGATTTTCTGTCTCTTATCCAGTCATAGGCCTTCTCTAGTCCAGTTAAGTCGACCCCAAACAGATTTTCCTGATGAAGACTCAGTAGAAGACATCCAAGATTCTCTCAATGATTGCTATTGAGGTTGTAGTCGCCTATGGTTCTCTCCCCGATACTGCGGAGGTGGTAATCCCAAGATTCGCTCAACGATTGTTGTTGAAGTTGAAGTTACCCAAGATTTTCTCAATGATTGCTGTTGAAGTTAAAGTCAGCCAAGGTTCTCTCACCGTTCCTGTTGAGGTAGTAACCATCCCTGGTTCATTCATCACCGTTTGAAGCTCCAGATCCAGCTCCTGTAACCAGTCAGGACACATCTACACAAATAATTTGAAGACCAGCTCCTGTAACGGGTCAGGTAATCTTTTTTCTTTTGCAGGTACGCAAGTTCTCGCTAAGGAAACTCTTACGCGATCAACATCCAGATGGCATCTACAAGCCCATCCATCTTCCATCATCTCTTAGCATGGCATCTATAAGCCCATCATCCTATCCATCAATCTCCAAATGGCATCTATAAGCCCATTCCACCATCACACTGCTACTATGTGAGCGCAAATTTCTGGGCACTCAAGTGTTCAATCATCTTCCACCTTCGGATTACGAAAGGCCCGTCAGCCAATCTGCATCCTCAGGTCTAAGAAGATTGAACAGGGGCAACTGTTGTACCCCAAAATTTGCCCTCCCATATTCTTCAAAATTTGCCAAGTCAAAGCTTCAAACATCTCCTCAAGGGTTGCACAGTTCAAGGGCCTCCTAACAGTCAAAATTAGGGTTTTTGTTCTGACAAAGAAAATGAAGTTTCCAAGGGTTCAATCAAGTCCCACATGCCTACAAATATGGTCAAGCATCATCATACCAAGTTTCAAGACTTACAGCACAAGATTGCACAGTCAAAAACCCTAATTGCACTACAGTCAACTACAGGGGCAAAATGGTCATTTGACAGTCAAAAGTTCAAATTTTTGGTCAACATCTCATTTTGAAGCCACAAACATCATTTGATCAATGCTTGATCATGATTCTCAAAGCTTGGCTCAAAAATCATCAAGATGCAAAAGTTTCCATATTTGGACAGTTGAAAAAGTCAACTGTAAATTGACCAGGGCATAACTTTCACATGGATTATCAGAAAAATTCCATCCAAAACTCATTTTGAAGAGAAAGACATTTCCTACAACTCCTCTTCACACTTCAAGTCCAAGAAATGCTCTCACAAAAAGTTATCAATTTCAACATTATAGGTCATTTTCAAAAGTCAACAAAAAGGGACTTTAAGTCAAAGGCCATAACTTGAGATTGGTAAATCAAAATGACATGGGACCAAAGGCATTGGTTATAGGACTCAAAGACCTTTCCAAAATGTCCAAGAACATGAGCAAAGCTTAAAGATTGAGCAAGTTATGCCTTGTGGAAGTTGGAAATTTTTTGGATATTTTGAAAAGTCAACATTGCTTCAAATGACCTAAAATTGCTAATGGGCCTCTTTTTATTCCACAATTCATTATCCAAGGCATGTGCACGACCATTTGGCCCAAAGGGAAGTTTTTTATCATTTTATTTTATTTATTTGGATTTTTAATTATTAATAATTCATTTAATTAAATTAAATATGTGAAAAATACTAAACCTAATTTTTTGAATCTTTTTGTGCATGAAATAATCTCAAGATTTTGTGTATAATCAGATTTGGAAAGTATCTTGGTGATTGAACATGATTTGGACTAAGTTTGAATGAAAACGATTTGAAAACTAATGCCATAAAAATCAAATATTGATTCATCAATTCAAGGATTCTTTGATCAATTTTCTTAACCTAAATCATTCATACATATATAGGCAAGAAAACCCTCGTGCCCAAGGACTAGAAGCTGCGCCAGAAATCCCTAAACAAACTTGGAATTTTTCAAGAAAAACTCAAATCTGAAAACCATCTTCTAGGTCGATTCAAGCCATAATATTTATTCCATTGTGTTCCTGAGGCTTCAAGGAACATATACATATCAAAATCAACGTCCCTAACACAAGAAATAGGTAGCACGACCATGGCCGGTTCAAGCTTTTTTTCAGTTTCTTGAAACATGATTCATGCATTATTTGTAAATTCTAATATTGGATTTGTGTTCATTATATCATTCTGAAGCTAATCACACAATTTGATTGCATTTTTATCACCCATACGCGAATCTGCCATTGTTATTTTCTAGGGTTACCAAGCTTTCAATTTAGGCGTTTCTTCATACTGTAAAATTGGAAGCTCTCAATGCCATGACCATACTCAGCGCGCTTGGACGAAAAGAACAGGACCCTCGCGCCTAATTTATGTGGCCGGACGGCCTAATCGTTATTTTCAGATATGGCATATTTTGGGGGGGTTTAAAACCCCCGCTAACCCCTTTTTATTTTCAGGGAAAAACAAAGCCAAGGAAGAAGAAGGGTATGTGGCTAGCGTGGATTGGTCCATTCAAATTTTAGCGCGGAAAATCCAACTAACCATTGTTTTTACTTAATATTGTTTATCTCTTATTATATATACAAAGCGCGTTAAGTGGAGCAGTTGGCAAAGCGTCTTGGTGGTAACCCCTGGGACCTGGGTTCGATCCCAGGTCCCCCACCCCTTTCATGTTATTTTTCTCCTAATGCTTATGTGCAGCTTCAGTGTTAAGGTGTATCATACATCATCAAAATCAAGCCATTCACGCACATGCCGAGATCAATCCAAGGGCTATAGTTGGAAGCATATCGTGGACATGAGTCAAAGGCGTTGCACGCTGGCATGAGAAGTCAACCAGGCCAAAGCTATTGGGCCTGGATTTCTAAGTTGTGACCTCCAACTGGGGACAACACCCCCTTAGGTTTGCAACCTTTTTACATTTTTTTCCATTCTTGTTATTTATTTCAATTATTGCTTTTAATTAATTCAATATTTTCATAAAAAATATATAAAAACAATATAAAATCAGAAAAAGACAAAAATAAGTATTTTATTTAATATTTTAATATTTTGTAAATAAACTTCATTAATTGATTTTAGCTTTTAAACTTAGGGTTAAATTTTAATATTTTTCTTAATCAATCTAAAATTTGGTAGAATTAGGGTTTGCAATAATTTTTATCCTTTTTTCTTTCCTTTTCACAATAATTAATTATTAAATATTATTTTTGTAATTAAAAGGCCATGTAAATAATTAGGTTAATTTAGGTTTAACTTTAATATTTTTTTCTAATAAATAAAAAATTGTAGAATTAGGTCTTTAATTTCATTAAATTCTCATAAATACAAAAAACCAAAAAAATAATTTCTTTTTCTTTAATTTAATTAATTTGCTAATAATTTAATTTCATTAAAAAGGGTCCAATTCCCTCGTTTCCGATCTTATTTCAATTCGCGCGTTCTATTTCGTTTCTTTTAATTTTTATGTATCTCTCCCAAAGCCGTGTAAATTTTAATCTTTCGCACTTTTACTTTATTATTTTTTCTGTCAAATCGGGTCCTGGAAATTTTGGCGATGTGGACCCGTGCCTTTTGTAATAGCTTAGAATTTTACCTTCTCGCAACTTTTTTAACTGTTAATAATTGCATGCAAGAATGAATGGACGAAAAAACAAAAAAAAACGCGTAGATCACCTATACCATGACAAGATAAAAATAAACGAATCTGACACACAAAATCACACACCACCCCTAGGGTACGCCTCACTGTTGCCTTGCCTCGAAAGGTGATCGTCGAGTAGAGGATGTCTTAGTAAGTCCTCATGATCCGGGAACCTGGCATGAGGGTAGCTTCTAAGGTGTCTTCCCATTGCTCTGGTGATCACCATGTCCCGAACCTCGAATTGACCCGAACACCTCTAACGGTGGTGCTACCTACCTCTCAATGGTGGGATGGCACTACTTTAAAGGACATTTACACAGACGAATTCCTTAGGGTAGGTAGACGACTCGTGGATACTTGCTCTAATTCAAAACAAAACAAATCAAAAATACTTTTCACACCGACACCTTTTCAAAAAGCTTTCGAAAGCAATTTTTCAAACACTCTTGAGGACCGATACAAGAGTCGAACTGGAATTTTCAAAGAAACTTTTTAAAACCCACAGTTGAAAAGCAAACAAACCATTTTTGAAAACACAAATGAGCAAGTATCTAAGAGCCCATGGATAACCATGGATAGAAAGGGTGCTAACACCTTCCCTTTCTATAATCTACCTCCCGAACCGAGAGCAATCTCTATAAGGAATTTTTCTGTGCTTTTGTCCTTTCCATTTGGAGAAAATAAAAGACGGTGGCGACTCTTGCTTCCGCGACATTTCGCGAACCAGCGTTAAACAGTCAGTTCCAGATCCACCGATCACAGAACTGGCGACTCTGCTGGGGACTTAACTTAAAGTGAGGTGTACCTTAGGGTTAGTTCATAACTGTGTTTTCAATTGCTTTCCTTGTTTGCTTTAAATTGTGGGACTGTCTTGGGAGTTCTATAGATCCTAACCCGGATCTGGGGATACCTTCTTAGAAAGTAGCAACAAGGCTGTGAGGGAACTGTGCGGGGTATACCGACATGGTTGAAACAGTCTGCTAAGTTGATGTGGCACTTTGGTGTGTATCGGTAACCCTTGAGTTCAGTCAAGGAGAGTACGGGGCCTCCGCGTGGTGTCGTGAAGCATCAACATACCTTAGGAACCTTAATTGAACTATCTTGGCCTCTTTAGGGTAGTGAGATAACTGACTTTGGTGCAGTCCGAGGTTGGTTGATACTCGATACTACACTCAATTGAGGGTTGCTTTCCTGGAATATTTCGGTCGCCAGTTCAGTGGCTAAATCGAAACGATGAACAATGAATGCAATCTAGTGATATTGGGACCCTTAGAACCCGGTTACTTCCGATAGGACAGGTTGAGCCCACCAACTTCAAGAGGGTAATACCTAGACCCCATGCTGGCCTTAAACCCTAAGGGCTTGTCTTGTGTGCCTTGTGTGCCTTACATGTTTGTCTTTGTAAATATCTGTGGTGTGTTTAATCATAGCATCATGACATCATCCAGCATCATATGCATTGACTAACCATTTCAGGGGTTCGAATCTTCATCTTTGTTCTTGTTTTGTAGGACATGGAAACTGTTCGTAGAAAGACAATTCAAATCAGTCTTGTAAGGATCCCTCCTCAGCTTAAGGAACTTATATCCAGGATTCCCGAGAGCTCTTCATTCAGTGAAAGACATGGAAGACTCATCAGCTTGGTCAATACCAACATTGAGGAAGATATGATAAAGGTCCTGTTCCAGTTCTTTGACCCTCTGCATCACTGTTTCACCTTCTTGGAATACCAGCTGGTACCTACATTGGAGGAGTTCTCCCGGCTCCTGAAGATCCCTATCCTTGATCAACTACCCTACAACGGTACGGAAAAGGAACCCAAGCTTGAAGAGATTGCTAAAGCCTTGCACCTACAGTCATCTGACCTCAAGGGACATTGGGAAGTTAGAAGTGGTATCAAAGGGTTCTTAGCCAGGTTTCTGTTTGAAAAGGCCCATGAATGTTGGAACTCCCTTGACTTGCAAGCTTTTGAAGAAGTTGTGGCCCTCCTTGTCTATGGTTTGGTGTTGTTCCCTAACCCAGATCAGCTTATAGATATCAGTGCCGTCCAGATCTTCATGTCCAGGAATCCTATACCTACGTTGCTGGGGGACATCCTTCACTCATGTTACACTCGAACCATGAGAAAAGAGGTGTCCTTATGTGTTGCACTCCTCTCCTAGGAAGGTGGTTTATTTCGCACCTTCCACAATCAGTTTTGAAGAACGAGCGGGGTTTGAGATGGTCACAACGGTTGATGACTCTCACACATGCAGATATACATTGGTGCCCTAGGTCCAGAGAGGATGTCACTATCATTGATCGTTGCGGAGAGTACCCTAATGTTCCTTTACTTGGAATCAGAGGAGGTATTACTTACAACCCATGCCTGGCTTGGAGACAGTTTGGTTATGCTCGGAGAGATGGTCCTCATGACATGTTAATTCCTGACATAGTTTTTGACTTCGACAACGATACTCAAGGACTTCGCCAGAGATTTATCAGAGCCTGGAGGATGCCAAATAGGATAGACAGTAAGACACTGGGGCACAAGAACTCCATCCCGTTGGAACCTTATCTCAAGTGGGTACGCGCCCGCTCCCAGAAGTTAGTGATGCCTTATCCTCATATGCTCCCAGTAATCAAAGAACCAGTCTTGGAAGGAGAAGTGTCCTACACCATTCAGCACCCTGATATGCCCACATCCTGGGAAGAGATGCAGAAGAGCTGGATCCAGCTTAAGGAGGAACAGAATTCTCTTGAGACCAGTCTACATGCTAGTGAAAAGAAGGTCTTGGAGCTTACCCGCCTGTTGCATGTGGAGAGGAATCTCAACACTTACATAGCTCCAAAGAGGATGCGCAGTGTATTTTGGGATTGATTTGCTTTTGTATTATTTTGCCCATGAGGCTTTGATGTACTGAACAATTATTTCCTTAATGATAACGTGTGTTCCTTTTTGTCTACAACAAATTTGAACTTTCGAACCCTTGAATGCATTGCATAAACACATATCATTCATCATGTGCATAGCAGGTTTTCCTCTTTTCAGGTTGCTTACAGTTCTTTGCTGTTTATTTCAGCATCATGAATCCTGACTCATCATCAACTGAGATGTCCATCAAGGCTCTTCAGGCGCAGAACGTGCAGTTTCAGGAACTAATCATGGGTTTGGCTCAGGGCCAAGAGGAGCTGAAGGCTCTGCTCCTGAAGAAGGAAAAGAAGAAGAAGAGGAGAACTGTCCTTTTCAACACGGGCCGAAGGTTTGGCAATACTCTGCAAAATGAAGAGGCTGGTTCTTCCATTGGCAAGGGTACTCCTCAAGCGGAAAAAGGTCCTAGTCTGGTAGTCTCTGACAACGAGACTGATTTTGATGAAGAGCAGTATCCTCCTGCAGAGGACAGATACAAGCAGTTGGAAGACAGGTTGAATGCTATGGAGATACAACAGGTACCTGGGCTGGATTTTGGAGATTTGGGTTTGTCTACCGGTGTGATCATTCCTCGTAAATTCAAAGCACCATCTTTCACTAAGTACGACGGGGCGTCTTGTCCCAAGCTACATCTCAGGTCCTATGTTCGGAAGATTCAACCGTACTCAGTGGACAAGAATTTGTGGATCCACTTCTTCCAGGAGAGTCTTTCAGGGACTCATCTCGAATGGTTCTATCAGCTGGATGGGACCAAGGTTCGTAACTGGGAGGAGTTGGCTACTGCTTTCTATAAGCAGTATCAATATAATGCTGACCTTGCCCCTACACGGACCCAACTCCAGGGTATGTCGTTAGGCTCAAGTGAAGGTTTTAAAGAGTACGCTCAGAAGTGGAGGGACCTGGCTGGCAGGGTGCAGCCTCCGTTGACTGATCGGGAGTTGGTAGACATGTTCTTGGGGACCCTATCTGGGCCATTTTTCAACCATCTTATCGGTAACTCGTCTGCAGGGTTTACTGATCTTATTCTGACTGGAGAGAGAATTGAGGCTGGGTTGAAGTCTGGTAAGATTCCAAAGGGTGCATCTACAAGTTCAGAGAAGAAACCCTTCAAAAAAGAGGCCAGTGCGGTGTATGGGCCTAGAAGGCAAGATAAACCAGAGCGCCGCCAATCTGTCAACGCGTTGGTGATTGCAAAGCCCGTCGCCGCTCCTCGGCAAGCTAACCAACCAAGGGCTGAGAGACCCAGAAGGGAATTCACCCGTTTGAGTATGCTTATGTTATTTTTCTCCTAATGCTTATGTGCAGCTTCAGTGTTAAGGTGTATCATACATCATCAAAATCAAGCCATTCACGCACATGCCGAGATCAATCCAAGGGCTATAGTTGGAAGCATATCGTGGACATGAGTCAAAGGCGTTGCACGCTGGCATGAGAAGTCAACCAGGCCAAAGCTATTGGGCCTGGATTTCTAAGTTGTGACCTCCAACTGGGGACAACACCCCCTTAGGTTTGCAACCTTTTTACATTTTTTTCCATTCTTGTTATTTATTTCAATTATTGCTTTTAATTAATTCAATATTTTCATAAAAAATATATAAAAACAATATAAAATCAGAAAAAGACAAAAATAAGTATTTTATTTAATATTTTAATATTTTGTAAATAAACTTCATTAATTGATTTTAGCTTTTAAACTTAGGGTTAAATTTTAATATTTTTCTTAATCAATCTAAAATTTGGTAGAATTAGGGTTTGCAATAATTTTTATCCTTTTTTCTTTCCTTTTCACAATAATTAATTATTAAATATTATTTTTGTAATTAAAAGGCCATGTAAATAATTAGGTTAATTTAGGTTTAACTTTAATATTTTTTTCTAATAAATAAAAAATTGTAGAATTAGGTCTTTAATTTCATTAAATTCTCATAAATACAAAAAACCAAAAAAATAATTTCTTTTTCTTTAATTTAATTAATTTGCTAATAATTTAATTTCATTAAAAAGGGTCCAATGCCCTCGTTTCCGATCTTATTTCAATTCGCGCGTTCTATTTCGTTTCTTTTAATTTTTATGTATCTCTCCCAAAGCCGTGTAAATTTTAATCTTTCGCACTTTTACTTTATTATTTTTTCTGTCAAATCGGGTCCTGGAAATTTTGGCGATGTGGACCCGTGCCTTTTGTAATAGCTTAGAATTTTACCTTCTCGCAACTTTTTTAACTGTTAATAATTGCATGCAAGAATGAATGGACGAAAAAATAAAAACAAACGCGTAGATCACCTATACCATGTGTTGTACCCCAAAATTTGCCCTCCCATTTCCTCAACATTTTCTCATCAAGACCTTTGAAGATCAAGATCCAATTAGGGTTCCTCTGCTCAAGATTTCTCCTTGCACTGTTGACCCAAATTAGGGTTTGTGTTTGCACAAAGATGTTTTGACCTAAAATGCCTAAAATGACTTTCATGCTTCATGTTGGACTCCCAAGTTTACCCATACCAAGTTTCAAGTCTTGATTCCAAGTTTTACCCAGTCAATTAGACAGTTGACCTAGAAATCAGCTGTATTGGGGAAAAAGTCAATTGTGGCCAATTGACAGTCAAATATCATGAAAATTGACCCACATAAACATTATGAACTCATATGGACCATTTGATCAAGTTGGGATCACAATTCCACAAGAAATTTGATCAGATCACCAAAAGGGCAAAATGGTCATTTGTAGGGTTTTGACTGCACAAAGGCAATTTTTGACTGTTTGACCTAGCCAATGGCAAACCTAGATCACATATGGACTCAAGGACCCCATGGAATTGTCTTGACATGCTCAACAAACTCAAAAGATCCCAAGTACACAAGATTGACAGTTGAATTTCCCAGTCAATTGATCAATTTTGACTGTACACTGAAAAGTCAAACTTTGACTTTTTGGTCAAAATCAAGAGTCAAGATTCATTTTTCATCAAAACATGCCAAATCATGAAACTTGTTCACCAAGAAACCAAGAAATGCAAATTAGGGTTTAAAATGGAATTTTTCATAACTTATAATTTTTCTAAGTTATGGAAAACCCTAATTTTTTCCCAACTTTGCCCCACTTTTTCACCATGGTTCATTTGGATTCAAACAAAAGTCAAAACATGAAAGTTGTAGCTTGTTGCATAATCTACAACTTTGATTGACAAATTTTTCTCATTTGAAGCTTGTATCTCAAGTTAAAATTTTTTGAATAAGGGCACTAAACCATTCTTAACTTAGTGAATTTTTGACCTATTTTGACAAGTTTTTCTACCCCACTTCAAGGCCATTTTCCATACACTTCCACTTGGAATTTCAAATTGCACTTCAAAGATGGATTGTAGTACACATTCCAAGCTTTCCAAAATGTCCAAGAACTCATCAAACAACCTCATGGTTAGGGAGAATCGAATTTCACAATATAGCAAAAACTCACTTTTGAATTGGCCATTTTTCATGTTCATAAGTTATGCAAACTTCTCAAAACCAGCATGCCCTTGATTATAGGTCCTTAAACCAAGTTACACTCAATAATTTAATGCTTGTTCATTGTGTCAAAGTGTTATTCTATGAGTTCAAGTATTATATACAAGTTTAATCCATTTTTAGATAAAGCAAAATAGCCATTTTTGAAAAGTCATGCTTTATGTCAATTGGTAAATCAAGCAAGTACAAACCAAATCTCTTTAGCACAAGATTATGAACAAATCACTCTGATCAAGAGAAGCTTTGCAGCAGGATTAGGGGTCCTCTACTGACCTAGAAACACAACTTGCCATTTCTTGCTTAAGTTAGAAGAAACATTGCATAACTCATACAAACTTCCATATCAGCAAAAGAACACAAGAACAAAGTTATCAAACACATTTCACACAACACAACCAAGCTAATACACGAGCCCTTAGCCTTCAAAACACTCTCCATCTCAGAATCACTCTCAAACTGCAAAAACAGGGCAGGCCCTGCAGTTTGAGTGCTATCTCTCATTTCTCTTGAGCTCTCTTGCCCAAATCAGTTCACACACCTTCCATACCATCTATGCAAGCTAACCAAAAGCAAAGGCACGACCTGTAATCACTCTAACCACTTCCACCATTTTCACATTTCTGACTTGCAGGTGAAGTTCTCTAGCTCGATTCAGAAGCTTTCAAGACAAAGTAAACATTGGAATAACATCCCTGGACCTCAAGGAAGCTTTTCCAATCATCACCTTGCACTGAAAGTTCCTACATTGCAAGATAGAACTTCAGCTGAACATGTATCTTGGTGAACTCGTATCTCTCTTATTATGCATCATTAGCTTTAAGTTTGTGAATAAACAAGGTTCTACTCATGCCACTGAACATGTACATGTTTTTACTTTTCATTTCTTTTGCTTGAGCTGTGAGAATTTGGAGTTTGAAAATGGCAGAAAAACTAGGTTAGGATTTGGGGGAGGAGAAATTCTCCCTCATCTTAGAGAGTTAGATCAAGTTATGCATATGGTTAGAATCGTCTCTTCATGCTGAACATTTTTTATGTTATGAGTTTTTGTTAAAAAAGCCAGGAATCAGGAGTTAAGAATTGATGAAGAAAGGCACGCATTTTTGAATGGTTTGGTCTGAAGGTTGAAGACAACCATTTTCTGGGTTGGGCCTGTTTTGTTATTCCTTTTTGCACCATACATTTATTTTTGCACCCCCTGAGCCCATTTGCTTCATTTTTAATATTTTTTGACTTTTTCTTTTTTTTAACTGATTCATTTATTTTTTCTCAGCATTTTAAAAATATAAAAATATTTTTCCCATCATTTTTTGAATTTATTAAATATTTATTTGATTGTTTTGTACATAAATAAATAAATATACATATATACTTTTTGTTTAAAATATTAAGATAATACAAATATATTTTTTATACACTTTTATTTTATTTTTACTTCCTGAAAATATTTTGTATAAAAAATACCCTTTTTTTTTATTTTTATATTAAATATTATTATTTTTATATAATACATATTTAGAACTTAATACATAAATATATATATATTTATTAATATACTTAAAATAAAATACTAAAAATATACATATTTTATTTTATTAATGTTAAACACTAAAAAAATCATTTTTACAAATATATCTCTTTTCTTATTTTATTTTTGTATAAATAATAAATATTGCATATATTAATAAATAATACCTTTGAATTAGGGTTTTTGCCCTAAATTCAAAAATACTCCAAAAATAATATTTTTTTTATTTTCTTTTTTATTTTACATAAATAATCCTTTTTTTTCATACATATAAAAAACATTTTTTTGCATTCTTGCATATTTGTTCTATTTTTATTTTATTTATGCAATTAAATTACCTTGCAAATATTCAATATTGATGTAATAGCTTAGATTCAATTTCATGTCTAAATACCTCCCCATTTGAAACGTTGTACCCCCTCCCTATATTATTGTGTTGTAATAGCGTAGGAATTTAAATTTCGCACTTTATCGCTTTCTAAAATACAATGCTAGAATTAGGGTTTATATGCGAATAAAAAATGAACAAAATAGTTGGACCTAATATAAGACAAACAAGCATGAAAATGGACACACAAATCACACTTGCACCCCCTAGGGTATTCCACTTGTTGCCTTTCAAAAATGGGCCATATTGCATGTTAGGTCTCTTTGGGTAAAACAAACAAATTGAATGATCATAGTCCCTCGATAACACTTTTCAAAACAAACAAAAACAAATGATCAAGTCCCTTAAAGGAAATGCCCAAAGATACTTAACACCGTTGCAATTATGGTCTAAACGATGACCCGCGCCCGTCCCTTTCACATCCTAACATGAGATTGTCCACCAAATACAATGGTGGAACAAACTTATTAAAAGGGTTAAAACATAGCAATAAACTTTGAGAAATTTAGGAATAGATAAACTCTTAGTTACTTGAATCAACTTGCAAAAACAAAACACTTGCCTATTCTCTAAAACCACATCTCACGACACTTTCAAAACAACTTTCAAAAACAAATGAAAACTTTTTCAAAAGACATACATCTTTGTATACATCCCCATATGGATCATTACAAAGGTTGCCACCACATTGGCTTCTTTTCAAAACATTTTCAAACCCACACACACAAGCACCATTTAAAACAATTGAAAACAAAAGGCAAGTGATCTAAGCAAGTAACTAAGAGCCCATGGATAACCATGGATAGAAAGGGTGCTAATACCTTCCCTTTCTATAATCTACTCCCCGAACCCAAGAAAACATCTCAAAAGGTTTTTGCTGTGCTTTTTAACCTTTCCTTAGGATAAAATAAAAAGTCGGTGGCGACTCTTGCTCAACCGAAACATTTGCGAAAACAAACGCAAAACCATAGTCAGTTCTCCCACCGTATCACAAACTGGCGACTCTGCTGGGGAGGATTTTAAAAGTGGAGTAACCTTAGGGCTTAGATCACCCTCTTGCATGACTAATTGTTTGAATTGTTTGCTTTATACTTTGGCTCTATTGTTTGGGTTTGCAAATCCTACACCCGGATTTTGGGAAACATTCATAGATAGCAATACGTTGTGGAAACTGTGTGGGGTATACCGACACGGTCGAAGCAATAGCTATATTAGTGCGACATATTTGTGAGTACCGGTAACCCTGGAGTTCAATCAAGGAGAGTACGGGGCCGCTGAGTGATGTCACTAAGCACTAATGACCTAGAACCTTACTTGACCATCTTGGCCTTTTATTAAGGGTAGTGAGATGACCGGCTTTGGTGCAGTCCGAAGTTGGTAGATACTCGATACTACACTCATTGAGGGTTGTTTTCTTGGAATATTTTGGTCGCTAGTTAAGTGGCTAAACCAAAACAATGAACAATGAAAACAATCCAGTGATATTGAGCTCCTTAGAACCCGGTTACTATTTATAGGACAGGTTTTTAAGCCAACTACACTCAAGAGGGTACTTACCTATGAAACCCCATGCAAGCCTGAAACTAGGGTTTGGTGTGATTTGCTTGTACATATGTTTTGTGCATACATCATAAACATCATGAAGCATCATATGCATTCTCTAACCATTTCAAGGGTTTTGGATCTTCATCTTTGTTCTTGTTTTGTAGGACATGGAAATTCCTCGCAGAAATACCATTCAAGTCAACCTTGTGAGAATCTCTCCCCAACTCAAGGAGATCACTTCAAGAATTCCGGAAAATTCATCCTTCAGTGAAAGACATGGTAGACTGCTCAGCCTGGTCAACACCAACATTGAAGAAGACATGATGAAAGTGCTATTCCAGTT
This sequence comes from Vicia faba, assembly GCA_948472305.1. Classification (NCBI taxonomy): domain Eukaryota; kingdom Viridiplantae; phylum Streptophyta; class Magnoliopsida; order Fabales; family Fabaceae; genus Vicia; species Vicia faba. The sequence continues at coordinate 376,829,888 of OX451740.1, forward strand.
CTTTGACCCTCTTCACCACTGCTTCACTTTCCCTGATTATCAATTGGTACCCACTTTGGAGGAGTTTTCTCAACTCCTGAGAATTCCTATCCTTAATCAACTACCCTTAAACGGTACGGAAAAGGAACCAAAGCCGGAAGATGTTGCTCGAGCATTACATCTACAACCATCCGACATCAAGGGTCATTGGGAAACCAGAAGCGGCGTCAAGGGATTCTTAGCAAAATTCTTGTTTGAGAAGGCACAAGAATGTTGGAACTCATTGGACCTACAAGCCTTTGAAGAGATTGTGGCACTCCTTATCTATGGGTTGGTCTTGTTCCCAAATCCTGACCAATTGGTAGATGTCAACGCTGTCAAAATCTTCTTGTCCAGAAATCCAATACCGACATTGCTTGGGGACATTCTTCACTCATTTTACACACGAACAATGAGAAAGAGGGGTATTCTCATGTGTTGTACTCCTATCCTTGCAAGGTGGTTTATTTCGCACCTTCCACAGTCTGTCTTGAAGAATGACCAAGGTACAAGGTGGTCCCAACGATTGATGACTCTTACTCATTCTGATGTGCATTGGTGTTCTCGGTCCAGAGAAAATGTCATCATTGTCGATCGTTGCGGAGAATTTCCTAATGTTCCTTTACTGGGAATTAGAGGGGGTATTACCTACAACCCTTGCCTAGCTTTGAGGCAATTTGGATATGCACGGAGGGATGGCCCTCATGATATGTTGATTCCTAGCCTAGTTTTTGACTTCGACAACGATGCGCAAGGACTTCGCCAAAGATTCATCAGAGCTTGGGGAAAACTCAACAAGGTTGATAGCAAGACTCTGGGACACAAGAACTCTATCCCTCTTGAGCCCTATCTCAAGTGGGTACGAGCCCGAGCCCAAAGTCTGATGATGCCTTATCCTCATATACTCCCAGTGATTAAAGAGCCCGTCAATGAAGGAGAGGTTCCCTACACCATCCTACATCCAGACATGCCTACATCGTGGGAGGAAATGCAGAAAAGTTGGATTCAGCTCAAGGAGGAACGGAATACTTTTGAAGCTAGCTACTACGCCAGTGAAAAGAAGGTTCTAGAGCTTACCCGCCGACTCCACGAGCAAGAGGCCCTCAATACCTACATCGCACCAAAGAGGATGCGCAATGTCTTTCTGCCTTAAGAAGTTTATTTTGTAATATTTGGCCCATGGGGGATTTATGTACTGACAAATTTCTTCTTATTAATATGACGTGCGTTCTTCTTTGTCTAAAACAATTTTGAATGTCCTAAATCCTTGAATGCATTGCATACATAAGCATACCATTCATCATGTGCATAAGCAGGTCTCATTCCAGGTTTCCTTATCTGTCTGCTGTTTATTTCAGTAGGATGGATCTCGAGCAAACAATCAAAGACCTACAGGCTCAGAATGCACAGTTCCAGCAACTCCTGATGACCTTGGCTAAGGGTCAGGAGGATATCAAGACTCAATTGGGGAACAAAGACCCAATGAAGAAGAAGAAAAAGAGACTCGGGGTGGCTACTTTGGGGAGAAGATTTGACGGAGAAGCTCGAAGAGTGCTTGAATTTCCTCCTACTTCTGATGAAGGGACCAGTAAAAGAGATGGAGTTGCGGTGCCTTCCGAGTCTGATGCGGAAGAAGAAGAGGTTGAAGAGGATGAAGATTATTCTGACCAGCAATACCCTCCGGCTGATGATAAATACAAGGGTTTAGAAGACAGATTAGCCGCCATGGAGCTACAGAGAGTTCCGGGTTTGGATTTTGAAGACTTGGGTTTGGTTTCCGGGATTGTGATTCCCCCAAAATTCAAGGTGCCAGTGTTCGTAAGGTACGATGGGCTGTCCTGCCCCAAAATGCATCTTAGGTCCTACGTGAGAAAGATCCAACCCTATACGGCAGATAAAAACCTCTGGATTCATTTCTTTCAAGACAGCCTTTCTGGAGCTCAGTTGGAGTGGTTTTATCAGCTAGAAGGAACCAATGTCCGGAATTGGGAAGATTTGGCCACCGCTTTCTACAAACAATACCAATACAATTATGACCTTGCCCCTACTCGTACCCAACTTCAGGGTATGTCGTTAGGAACAAGCGAAGGATTCAAAGAATACGCACAAAAATGGAGGGATTTGGCTGGCAGGGTGCAGCCTCCTTTAACCGATCGTGAACTTGTTGATATGTTTCTAGGAACCCTATCTGGGCCTTTCTTCAATCATCTAATTGGTAACTCTTCCGCGGGGTTTACCGATCTGATCTTAACGGGCGAGAGAATAGAAGCTGGCATCAAGTCAGGAAAGATTCAGAAGGGTGTTGCTGCGAGTGCTGAGAAGAGGCCTTTTAAGAAAGAAGCAAGTGTCGTCTATGGTCCTAGAAGACAAGTCAAGCCAGAAAGTCGCCAAGCCGTTAATGCTCTGGTCATTTCAAAACCTTTTGCTGCTCCTCAGCAGTACAATCAACAAAGAGGCGAAAGGCCCAAGAGGCAGTATACTCGGCTGAGTATGACCTTATCTCAAATTTTACCTCAACTGCTATCCACCAATTTGGTGACCACCAAAGAAGCTCCTAAGGTCGTCAACGCTGCGTCTCCTAAGTATAACCCAAATGCCCGGTGTGCTTATCATTCTGATAGTCCCAAGCACACTACTGATGATTGTTGGGCCTTGAGAAACAGAGTGCAAGATCTTATCGACGCGAAGGAAATTCAGTTTGAAGCGCCTGAGAGGCCGAATGTTGTAACTGCCCCTATGCCCCAGCATAGGGTAAATGTCATTGAGTAAGAATTGTATGTTGTTTCGGTGAATGAAGTTGTTACCCCTCTTTTGACTGTAAAGAGGAACTTACTACTAGCCGGTTTATTTCCGGGTTGTAGTAAGGGTTGCCTCCTGTGTGCTCTTATCCCTACCGGTTGTCCACTGCTGAAATCAGGCATCCAAAGCCTGATGGATAGCAAGGAAATTCTGTTCAAGAAAACTGTTGTTCCGTCTGTTCCTATTGAAGAAATATCTGTTGTCACAATCTACAATCCTGCCAAAGCTCCCGTAAAGAAACCAGTCCAAGTTATGTCTGTTGCACCCATCACTATTACTGTCCCGGGGCCTCTCCCGTATGAGTCTGATAAAGCGGTCCCATGGCATTATGGAGCCGATGTGTATGTGCTCGGGGTGAAGCAGGAGTTCAACACCAATACCAGTATCAGTAACATCACTGGTCCCGCCAAGATTACCCGCAGTGGCAGGCTCTTCTCGCCTGACATTGCACCGCCAGTTATCCGAAAACCTCTCACCATCACACCCGCAAGTGTGCATGTTCCAGTTCAAGTTCCTGTGTCTACTACTGCCGCCGAGTCTTCTGATACTCGGGGCAAAGAAGTTGCTACCGGTTTGCCTGCTAGGACGGAGGCACCAAAGAAGAATGCTGTGGAAGCCTCCTGTGATACGGTGGGAGAACTGACTTGAGGTTTGCGTTTGTATTCGCAAATGTTGCGGTTAGCAAGAGTCGCCACCGACTTTTTATTTTATCCTAAGGAAAGGTTAAAAAGCACAGCAAAAACCTTTTGAGATGTTTTCTTGGGTTCGGGGAGTAGATTATAGAAAGGGAAGGTATTAGCACCCTTTCTATCCATGGTTATCCATGGGCTCTTAGTTACTTGCTTAGATCACTTGCCTTTTGTTTTCAATTGTTTTAAATGGTGCTTGAGTGTGTGGGTTTGAAAATGTTTTGAAAAGAGGCCAATGTGGTGGCAACCTTTGTAATGATCCATGTGGGGATGTATACAAAGATGTATGTCTTTTGAAAAAGTTTTCATTTGTTTTTGAAAGTTGTTTTGAAAGTGTAGTGATGTGTGATTTTGAAATTAGGCAAGTGTTTTGTTTTGCAAGTTGATTTAAGTAACTAAGAGGTTATCTACTCCTAAATTTCTCAAAAGATCATTGCTATACTTTAACCCTTTTAACAAGTTTGCTCCACCATTGTATTTGGTGGGCAACCTTGTGTTAGGATGTGAAAGGGACAGGCGCGGGTCATCGTTTTAGACCATAATTGCAACGGCGTTAAATGTATTTGAGCAATTTCTCTAAGGGACTTGATCATTTGTTTTTGTTTGTTTTTGAAAAGTTTTATCGAGGGACTATGATCATTCAAAATTATTTGCTTTGCCCAAAGAAGTTTAACATGCAACATGGCCCATTTATTTGAAGGCAACAAGTGGAATACCCTAGGGGGTGCAAGTGTGATTTGTGTGTCCATTTTCATGCTTGTTTATCTTGTATTAGGTCAAACTATTTTTTTATCGTTTTTTCGCATACAAACCCTAATTCTAACATGTTATCTTTAGAAAGCAATAAAGTGCGAAATTAAAAATTACTAAGCTATTACACAACCAAATATGGGAAGGGGGGTACAATTGTTCAAATGGGGATATTGACAAGAATTTAAATCTAAATTATTACATCAATTTGAATATTTGCAATTTAATCAATGTACAAAAATTAAATAAGAATGCAAGATGTAAAAAGAATGTTTTGTATATGTATGAAAAAATATTGTTTATGTAAAAGAGAAAAGAAAATAAAAATGTATTATTTTCGGAGTATTTTGAACTTAGGTTAGAAACCCTAAATTTTTTAAAGAAAAAAATATTTTAATACAACTATTTATTTATTATTTATAAAAATAACATGAAATGAAGTATATTGTGAAAAAAGGTATTTTTGTATCAAATATTAATAAAATGAAAAAAAATCAAGTATTTTTATATTTTTGTCTTAAATATATTAATAATCACATATATATATATATAACCCTAAATATGTATTATTCTAAGAATAAATATTTATTTAATATTTTAATAAAATAAATAAAAAAGTATTTTTTGTGTGAAATATTTTCAGAGAGTAAATAAAAATAAAAATTGTATTTACATTATTTCTTATTTTATTCTAATAATAATACATATATATATTTATGTATAAACAAAGAAATAAATCAAATAAATATGCAATAAATGCAAAAAAATGATAAAAAAATATTTTTAATTTTAAAATGTTATGAGAAAAAATAAACAAAGTCAACAAAAAAAGAAAAAGTCAAAAATGTTAAAAAATAAGCAAATGGGCTCAGGGGGGTGTAAACCAAAAAAGATGGTGTGAAAAGCAAAATAGCACAGGCCCAGCCCACTTCACTCCTTCTTCAACCTCCAGCACAGATTATTTGAAAAAACGCGCGCCATGTTCAGTTCCTTCTAACTCTTGATTCCTGGCTTTTTAGCAAAAACTCATAACACAAGAAATGTTCAGCATGAAGAGACGGTTCTAACCATATAAAGAACTTGACCTATCTCTCTAAGATGAGGGAGAATTTCTCTCCCCCTCTTTTCTGACCTAATTTTTCTACCATTTTCAAGTTCCAAATTCTCTCTACTCAGGCAAAAGAAATGAAATGTAAAGATATGTACATGTTCAGGGCTATGAGTAGGACCTTGTTTCTTCACAAACTTAAGACTAAAGATGCCTAATAAGGGAGATACGAATTCAAACTTTTACCTGTGCAGTTGAACTTCTATGTGGAGAATGAGAGACTTTCAGTGCAATGTAATGATTGGAAAAGCTTCCTTGAGGTCCAGGGATGCTTTTTCAATGCTTACTTTGTCTTGAACCTTCTTGTATCAAGCTGTAGAACTTCACCTGCAAGTCAAAGATGTGAAAATGGTGGAAGTGGTTAGAGCAACTACAGATCGTGCCTTAGCTTCTGGATAGCTTGCATAGGTTATAAGGAATGTAGAGGAACAGGTTTTGATCAAAATGCTCGAAGGGATTGAGAGATTGCACTCAAACTGCAGGGGCACCCCTGTTTGTGCAGTTTGAGGATGATTCTGAGATGGAGGGTGTATTGGAGGTCAAAAGCTCGTGTGTTAGCTTGGATATGTTGTGTGTAATGTGTTTGACAACTTTGTTCTTGTGTTTCTAAGCTGAAGAGAGAGTTGGCATAAGTTATGGATGTTTCTTCTATGTGAAGCAAAGAAATGCAAGTTGATGTTCTAGGCATGTAGGGGACCTCCTAATGGGCTGCATAATCTTCTCTTGATCAGAGAAATTTGTCCATAATCTTGTGCCATTCAGATTTAGCTTGTACTTGTTTGATTTTCAAATTGACATAAAGTGAACTTTTGCAAAAATGGATAGTTTACTTTATCTAATTTAGGATTAAACCATTAGACAAAGCTTGAACTCAAAGAACTTGGTCTTAGTACAAAGAATATGCATTAAATTATTGAGTATGGATTGGTTCAAGGACCTGTAATTAAGCATAAAGCAAACTGAATTCAAATTTGCAAGTTTGTGAACATGTCTTGATGAAGAACAAAAGTGAATTTTTGCCAACTTGTGAAATTCGAATCTCTCAAGTTATGAGATTGTTTGATGAGTTCTTGGACATTTTGGAAAGCTTGGAATGTGTACTACAATCCATCTTTGAAATGCAAATCAAAATTCCAAGTGGAAGGGTATGAAAAGTGGCCTTGAAGTAGGGTAGAAAACCTTGTCAAAATAGGTCAAATTTCACTAAGTTAAAAGATGGTTTAGTGCCCTTATTCAAAAAATCATAACTTGAGATACAAGCTTCAAATGAGAAAACTTTGTGAATCAAAGTTGTAGATTATGCAACAAGCTACAACTTTCATGTTTTGACTTTTGTTTGAATCCAAATGGATCATGGTGAAAAGATGGGGCAAAGTTGGGAAAAAATTAGGGTTTTCCATAACTTAGAAAAATTCTAAGTTATGAAAAATTCCATTTTCAAACCCTAATTTGCATTTTGAGATTTCTTGGTGAACAAGTTTCATGATTTGGAATGTTTTGATGAAAAATGAATCTTGACTCTTGATTTTGACCAAAAAGTCAAAGTTTGACTTTTCAGTATACAGTCAAAATTGATCAATTGACTGAGAAATTCAACTGTCAATCTTGTGTACTTGGGATCTTTTGAGCTTGATGAACATGTCAAGATAATTCCATTGAGTCCTTGAGGCCATATGTGAGCTTGGTTTGCCATTGGCTAGGTTAAACAGTCAAAAATTGCCCTTGTGCAGTCAAAACCCTAAAAATGACCATTTTGCCCTTTTGATGATCTGATCAAATTTCTTGTGGAATTGTGATCCAAACTTGATCAAATGGTTCATATGAGTTCATAATGTTGATGTGGATCAAATTTCATGAGGTTTGACTGTCAATTGGCCACAGTTGACTTTTTCCCAATACAGCTGATTTCTAGGTCAACTGTCCAATTGACTGGGTAAAACTTGGAATCAAGACTTGAAACTTGGTATAGGTAAACTTGGGAATCCAACATGAAGCATGAAAGTCATCTTAGGCATTTTAGGTCAAAGCATCCTTAGGCAAACACAAACCCTAATTTGAGTCCACAGTGCAAGGAGAAGCCTTGAGCAGAGGAAACCCTAACTGGATCTTGATCTTCAAAGGTCTTGTGATGAGAAAATGTTGAGGAAATGGGAGGGCAAATTTTGGGGTACAACAGTTGCCCCTGTTCAATCTTCTTGGACCTGAAGAGTTAGATTGGCAAGTTTGCCTTTCGTGACTCGAGGGTAAAAGGAGATTGGACACTAGAGTGCCCGGAAATTTGCACTCGCATGCTGGAGTCTCAACAATGTGGTGTCGGGAATGGGCTTATAGATGCCATTGGAGAGATGGTGGATAGGGAGATGGGATTATAGATGCCATCTGGAGAGGTGACGGAACCTTGTTGGGAATGGGCTTATAGATGCCATTTAGAAGTGTCGATCGCATAAGAGATTCCTTAGCGAGAACTTGTGTATTTGAGAAAGACGGATGTTTTCCTGGCTTGTTACAGGTGTTTGATCTTCAGTCTCCTTATGCAGATATGCCCTGGCTAGATACAGGTATCGAATCTACAATCGGTTGCTCACAGATGTGCCCTGGCTGGATACAGGAGTCGAATCTTGGAAATAGTCGTCAATAGATATGCCCTGGCTGGATACAGGAGTCGAATCTTTGAACTCTGCAGACGTGCCCTGGCTAGATACAGGAATCGAGTCTGGAAATGTGGTCAACAGATATGCCCTGGATGGATACAGGAATCGAATCTGGAGCTGTTGTAGTTTATAGATGTGCCCTGGCTGGATACAGGAATCGAATCTTCGAACTCTTCAGACGTGCCCTGGCTAGATACAGGTATCGAATCTGGAATTGTGACAGTTGAAGGTAGTCGCTTTTGAGATTGTCTCTTTTTCCTGAAAAGGCAAAGACGTAAGTTGTATGCAATGTCATGATGTATGATATGCATGATGTCATGATGTTCAACATGAGATGTCGTATGCGTTTCACCATGTATGTAAGCAAGATGTATGAAAATGTGAAATGTTTATGAGTGTAATTTCATCTTAGGAAAATAAATCCTTGACGAACGGCCGGGAAGCTGCTCTGTGGAAGAGATACTTGGCCGAAGTTTTGATGAGAGGCCTATTGAGGATTTTAATGACGGATTCCGCTGAGGATAATGATGATAAACTCCGCTGAGGAACTCCGAATATAAACTCTGCTTGGGAATGCTAAGGATAGACTTCGCTGGGGATTGAAGGAACTTTGCCGAGAGCGGTCTTCCGTGGCTTTTAGCTGAAGATAACCCAGTTATAAGTCCTTGTGAGGAAATAACTCTGAATAAAACTCGGGCGAGACGTCCGTACTTTGTAGGGGATAAGCTTCCAGAATCTTCTGGGGATGAGCTTTAAGACCTGCCGGGGAATGTTGTGCCTTTTCGGGATCGACGGGGAATCGACTCCGCTTGGGGACAGTATTGCTGAACCTTGTTTTACTCTGCGGGGAGTTAAGATGATTTGGCCACATTTTCAGTTGAACCTACCTTGGTGCTTTGGAGGACAAAACAACTAGACTGCATTAGACAACTCCACACTGCCCCTGTCTTTGATGTTACCTGTAATTAATCTCTTGTTTCATATGCGAATATTTATGAATCAGCAATTTAATGTCAAATGCATATATCAAAAATGAGCATTGGACGTTCTTCGCAAGACAAGACAGAAAAAAGGAAAACAATGGTAATTTGTATGGACAAGTGAATTTGTATTGATTTAAACTTTGCCTGTGAATAGGCGTTTTTTGTACAAGAGACCAACATCCTAGTAAGAGGACATCGCCAAATAGTATAGAGTTTACATTTTGAAAAAGAAAACAAAACAGCTATGTGAACAATCCCACTGGGTTCCAACTCTGCTATCGCCTTTATGTTTTCGAACGTCTCATCGCCTTACTGCCTAATCTGAAGATGAAGCTGATTGGTCAATGCCGAAATTTGGGGCCAGATAGCTGATGCCGAATTCCGGATGCGAAGTGATCCAATGAGACATAGTGTTACGCTTTTATCCCTAACTTTTGCCTGGACCGCCCTTTCGGGTTTTCAGTCCACCGGGATACCCTTTTTTGCCCAAGCCGCCCTTTCAGGTTTTCGACTTGCCGGGTGTACAGATTTTTTTATTCATTTCATCCCTTATTTTTGCCCGAACCCTTTTGGTTCGCCGGGAAGCCCTTGTTTTTGCCTAGGTATGTCAACCTAGCGGGTCTTTTATTTATGCGTAGTATTTTTTCACTATGTCTGCATTGGCGGGGTGAGGAAGGTCGTCACCGTCCATGGTGGTTAGGATCATGGCTCCTCCTGAGAACACACGCTTAACCACAAATGGCCCTTCGTATGTAGGGGTCCATTTGCCCCGGGGATCACTTTGAGGAAGGATGATGCGTTTGATTACCAGGTCCCCAACTTGATACTCTTGCGGTCTGACTTTCTTGTTAAATGCCTTGATCATCCGTTTTTGATACGTCTGACCATGACAGATAGCAGTGAGCCTCTTTTCGTCAATCAGATTTAATTGATCAAGTCGAGTCTGGATCCAATCATCTTCATTCAAGTCTGCATCCTTCATTATCCGGAGAGAGGGTATCTGGATTTCGATTGGCAAGACTGCCTCCATGTCATAGACCAAGGAGAAAGGAGTTGCCCCGGTTGATGTCCTTGCTGAGGTGCGGTACCCATGAAGAGCGAACGGTAACATCTCGTGCCAATCTTTATAGGTCACTGTCATCTTCTGCACAATTTTCTTGATATTTTTATTGGCTGCCTCTACAGCCCCATTCATCTTCGGCCGGTAGGGAGAAGAATTGTGGCGCTGTATCTTGAATTGCTCACAGAGTTCAGTGATCATTTTGTTATTGAGATTGGTACCGTTGTCCGTAATGATTCTTTCCGGGACGCCGTACCGACAGATCAGATTATGCCGGATGAAACGTGCCACGACGCTCTTGGTTACCGTCGCGTAGGAAGCTGCCTCAACCCACTTCGTGAAGTAATCAATCGCTACCAAGATGAAGCGATGCCCGTTGGTTGCCGTCGGTCGGATCTCACCGATCATATCGATGCCCCACATTGCGAAAGGCCAAGGTGCCGTTAGGACATTCAAAGGAACTGGAGGGATATGCACCTTGTCAGCATAGATCTGGCACTTATGACAAGTTCGGGAGTGCTGGTAACAATCGGCTTCCATTGTGGACCAGAAATATCCTGCCCGAAGGATTTTCTTAGCCATGGTGTGTCCACTGGAATGGGTTCCAAATGTACCTTCATGCAGTTCCATCATGATTTTCTCAGCTTCAGCCTTATCCACACAACGCAGCAGAGTTGAATCATGATTCCGCTTGTAGAGAATGCCGTTGCTGAGGAAGAATTTTGCAGCAAACCTCCTCATGAACTTCTTATCATTGACAGACGCACCTTCAGGGTATTCCTGAGCTTCCAAGTACCTCTTCACCTCATGATACCAGGGTTTTTCAGTCACCTTTTCAGCCTCGAGCTCGCAGCAGTATGCCGGTTCATCCAACTTCCAGATTATGATTTGGGGAGCCTCATTGTCCCATTTAACTTTGAACATTGAAGACATCGTGGCTAGTGCGTCCGCTAGCTGATTCTCCTCTCTGGGGAAATGCTCAAAAGTTATCTCTTCAAAGTGAGGGAGCAAGGTCGACACATACTCCTTGTAAGGAATGAGATTCGGGTGTTTCGTATCCCACTCGCCTTTGATCTGATTGATCACGAGAGCGGAATCTCCGAAGACACTTAGAAACTTGATCCTCAAATCGATTGCAGCTTGTAAACCCATGATACATGCCTCATATTCTGCCATATTGTTGGTACAGCTGAAACATAATCGGGCGGTGAGGGGAGTATGAGTTCCCTTGGGAGATATGATTACAGCGCCGACGCCGTTACCCAAAGCATTGGAGGCTCCATCAAAATGCATAGACCATCGGGATCCTTCCTCAGGTCCTTCATCCGGTCCAGGTACTTCACAGTCAGTTACCACCATGATGTCTTCGTCCGGAAAATCAAAGTTCAATGATTGGTAATCGTCCACAGGTTGGTGTGCCAAATGATCAGCCAGTACACTTCCTTTAATTGCTTTCTGAGTTGTATACTGGATGTCATATTCTGTTAAGATCATTTGCCATCTCGCTATTCTTCCAGACAGAGCAGGCTTTTCAAATATGTACTTTATGGGATCCATCTTTGAAATCAATAAAGTAGTGTGAGTCAGCATATACTGTCTCAGCCGGCGAGCAGCCCATACAAGAGCGCAGCAAGTTTTCTCAAGCAGTGAGTAACGAGACTCACAGTCGGTAAACTTTTTGCTCAAGTAATAAATAGCGTGCTCTTTTCGGCCAGACTCGTCATGCTGCCCCAGCACACACCCCATTGAATTATCAAGCACTGTTAAGTATAGTATCAGAGGTCTTCCTTCCACCGGTGGCATGAGAATGGGTGGCTCTTGGAGATATTCCTTTATCCTTTCAAAGGCGGCCTGACATTCATCATTCCAGCGTACTACTTGGTCTTTCTTCAGTAATTTGAAGATTGGCTCACAAGTAGCAGTTAGATGTGAGATGAATCGGGCAATGTAATTCAGTCGTCCTAGGAAACCTCTGACTTCTTTCTCTGTTTTTGGAGTCGGCATCTCTTGTATGGCTTTTACCTTGGCAGGGTCCACCTGAATACCTTTATCACTTACAATGAAACCTAGCAATTTTCCGGACCTCACCCCGAAGGTACATTTGTTGGGATTCAATCTCAGCTTGTACAACTTGAGTCGGTCAAACAACTTCCTCAGATGATCAAGGTGCTCCTCCTCAGTTTGAGACCTCGCAATCATGTCATCAACGTATACTTCAATCTCATGATGGATCATATCATGAAATAAAGCAACCATGGCACGCTGATAGGTTGCCCCAGCATTTTTCAATCCGAATGGCATGACCTTATAACAGAAGGTCCCCCACTGAGTTACAAATGTAGTCTTCTCCATATCTTCAGGAGCCATCTTGATCTGATTATACCCTGAGAAGCCATCCATGAAGGAGAACACCTTGTGTTGAGCTGTATTGTCAACAAGGACATCAATGTGAGGTAGGGGGAAGTCATCCTTGGGGCTGGCCCTGTTCAAATCCCTGTAGTCGACACACATTCTGACTTTACCGTCCTTCTTCGGCACTGGCACAACATTGGCAACCCACTGAGGGTAAGAAGTTACTGCAAGGAAACCCGCATCAAACTGTTTCATCACCTCGGCTTTAATCTTCTCAGACATCTCTGGACGCATCCGTCGAACTTTCTGTTTTACCGGAGGGCAATCTTCCTTGGTCGGCAAATGGTGAACTACAATGTCGGCATCCAAACCAGGCATATCTTCATAAGACCAAGCAAAGATCTCCATGTAGTCCTGTAACATCTGGATCAATCGTTGCTTCACGCTGAGCTCTATATTGGCACCGATCTTGACCTCTTTCCTATCTGTCTCAGTACCCAGGTTAATTGTCTCCACAGGCTCTTCATGTGGTTGAATAGCCCTCTCTTCCTGGAGTAGCAGTCTTGCGAGCTCACCGGGCACTTCGCAATCATCTTCACCTTCGTCTTCGGCCAAGTTGATCGGATTTTCGAAGTCATAACTGGCGGTAGCAGAGCTGTTACCGGTGAGATCCAGAGTGGATTGAAACCTGTATAAGTGAGTGTGTGTAAATATAGCTGTTTTGCAATATGTATAACACAGAAAGAAAAAGAGCACAAGATTTGAAATGCAACAAACGTCCAATGTTTTGATTGATGATATATGAAAATGTCATACAAAAAGCCCTCACAAATGGAGCTACGATGCCCCGGGTAGGACACCGAGCCAACAGAGTTTTAACATATTGTTTGTTACAAATTTGGAAATCAAAAGAAATTAATTACTGCGTGACAAATGTGATAGGGGTAAAATCCTTTGCTGTCCAGTTGCTTGGTCCGTCGCTGGCAGTCGGGTAGATCCAACTATCAAACTCAGCTTCCTCCACATCTTCCTCAATAGCGTTCACCCTTGAGCTGGAAATAAACACCGGAGCCTTTCCAATCTTCTCTTTGCGCACTGCTTTCTGAGCCTCTGCAGTAAAGCCTAGCCCAAACTTGTCGTTCTTCTGAGTGAAGTCAGGAAGCTGACCCCAGTGTGCACAATTGCCTTTCTGAACCACAGCCCGGGCATCCCTTAGGGAAGCCATCTTCAAGGAATCATTCTCTTCGGCCATTGTCTCTGCAGCTGCTGAAATTGGATGTACCTCCTCGAAATGTTGAAAGGGGGTTTCAATGAACTCTCCGTCCATCTCGATGTACCTGAAGGAATTCAAATGGCTCACCATATACTCCTCTTCTCCTCGCACAGTGACGATCTTCCCCCTGACGGGATACTTCAGCTTTTGGTGCAAGGTGGAGGTCACTGCCCCAGCTTTATGGATCCAAGGTCGACCCAACAGACAAGAGTATGATGGACGTATATCCATCACATAAAAGGTAGAGTCAAACACTTGAGAGCCCACACGAATAGGGATGTTAACCTCTCCATGAACCATCCTCTTGGAACCGTCAAAGGCCCTGACGATGATATTGCTGGGTTTCAACTCCAGGCCCTCATAATCCAGACGATCTAAAGCCTTTTTCGGAAGAACATTCAAGGAAGAACCAGTGTCCACCAATACATGTGCCAGAGTAGTGCCCCTGCATTCAATAGAGACATGCAGGGCATCGTTGTGGTCTCTCCCTTTTGCGGTCAAGTCAGCATCTGAAAAACCCAAGCCGTTGTCCGCCGTCAGATTCGCTATGCAGTCAGTGAACTGGACTGCAGACGTCTCTTGCGGCACATGGGCCGTCTTGAGAAATGAGATCAAGGCTTTAGCATGAGCCTCGGAGCATAGCAATAAGGAGAGCAGAGAGATCTTGGAGGGTGTATGCCCCAACTGTTCGACAACATTAAAATCACTTTTCTTTATTATTTTCAGAATCTCCTCCATTTCTTGTCGGGAGGCCTCAGCATTTACGGGTATTGGTGCCTCCATCCGGGCAGGCTCTTCTTCAATCCCTTTGCCCCGAGCATTTGATGACTCGGCAGCAGGGGATGCAATTTGATCAGCAACAGGACTAGGTAAACTTGCAGGTTTTATGAGGAGGGGTTTTCGAATAGCGGGCGGCGCAATGTCAGGCGAGAAGAGCCTGCCACTGCGGGTGACTTTAGCGGGACCAGTGATATCGCAGATATTGGCACTAGCGTCGAATTCTTGCTTGATTCCATTTACATACACGTCTTCCCCATAATGCCAGGGGACAGCTTTATCAGACACGTAGGAGAGGGGTCCTGGAACAGTAATGATTACAGGCGCAACTGTCAAGATTTGAATAGGCTTTTTCGGGAGAGCCTTGATTGGATTTTTGAAGATGGTAATCACGGAAACTTCTTTCATCGGAACCAATTGAACATCAGTCTTTTTGAATAGAATCTCCTTGCTATCCATTAGGCCTTGGATGCCTAACCTTAGCAAGGGACAATCAGATGGGGAAATAGCACAGAATGGGCAACCTTCGCCGCAACCCGGAAATAAACCGGCCCGCAGTAGGTTCTTCTTAACAGTCTTCAGAGGAGTAACAACTTCCTCTACCGAAACAGCGTACACTTCTTCCTCAATGGCATTTACCCTATGCTGGGGCATAGGAGCCGTTACAACATTTGGTCTTTCCGGCGCTTCAAACTGAATTTCTTTCGCGTCGATCAGATCCTGCACTTTGTTTCTCAAGGCCCAGCAATCATCAGTAGTGTGCCCGGGACTATCAGAATGATAAGCACACCGGGCATTTGGGTTGTATTTAGGAGACGCAGTGTTGACGACCTTAGGAGCTTCTTTGAGGGTCACCAGGTTGGTGGATAACAGTTGGGGTAAAATTTGAGATAATGTCATACTTAATCGGGTATACTGCCTCTTGGGCCTTTCACTTCTTTGTTGATTGTACTGCTGAGGAGCAGCAACAGGTTTAGAGATGACCAAAGCATTGACGGCTTGGCGACTTTCGGGCTTGACTTGTCTTCTAGGACCATAGACGGCACTTGCTTCTTTCTTAAACGGCCTCTTCTCAGCACTTGTAGAGGCAGCCTTTTGTATCTTGCCTGACCTGATGCCAGCTTCAATTCTCTCTCCCGTTAATATCAAATCTGTAAATCCAGCGGAGGAGTTACCAACCAAATGATTGAAAAACGGACCAGACAACGTCCCAAGGAACATATCAACCAACTCTCGATCAGTTAAGGGAGGCTGCACCCTGCCAGCCAAATCTCTCCATTTTTGAGCGTACTCTTTGAACCCTTCACCCGTTCCTAGAGACATACCCTGAAGTTGGGTACGTGTAGGAGCGAGATCAGAATTGTATTGGTATTGTCTGTAGAATGTGGTTGCCAAATCCTCCCAGTGTCGGATGCTAGCTCCATCCAATTGGTAGAACCATTCAAGCTGTGACCCCGAGAGACTATCTTGGAAGAAATGAATCCAGAGGTTTTTATCCGCCGTGTAAGGTTGGATTTTCCTTACGTACGACCTTAGATGCAGCTTTGGGCAGGAGACCCCATCATACTTGGCGAAGGCAGGCGCCTTAAACTTGTGTGGAATGACTACCCCAGATGATAACCCCAAATCTCCGAAATCTAGCCCTGGCACATTCTGAATTTCCATGGCGCTCAAGCGGTCCTCCAATTGTTTGTATCTGTCAGCAGCAGGTGGGTACTGTTCGTCATTATAGTCCGTCTCGTTGTCGGAGACTGCGGGACTAGGAGCTCCTCCCCCTTGGGGACTGTTTTTCTCAGCAGAAGAAGTGGTTGGATCAGCTTCATTGTGGAGTGTGTTCCCAAATCTGCGTCCGGTGTTGAACAATGCAGTTCTCTTTTTCTTCTTCTTCTTCATGAGTAGAGTCTTCAACTCTTGCTGACCTTGGGCTAGGCTTAGGACCAACTCTTGAAACTGTGCACTTTGGGCCTGAAGGGCCTTGATTGCTTGCTCACTGGAGGACTCTGGATTCATGATGACTGTGCAAAATAAACAGCGAAGGAGATTAAGCTACCTGTGAAATAGGGTACCTGCTATGCATATGGTGTAATGGAATGCGTATGTTTTATGCTTTCAAAGACAAACAAGATTCAACTTTGTAGACAAAAAGGGAAACACACTTCATTAGATTAAAGTTTTCAATTGTTCAACAATTTGCCCTTAGGCATTACAGAAAATGAAAAAAAATACTGGAAAGGAAATAAACTATAAAAGGAAACATCCAAAGCTCCTCAATGCTCCCATGGCCTCCTCTTTTCAGTGCTGATGTAGTTGTTCAGGACCCGTTCTTCCTCCAATTGCTTAGTCAGCCTTTGGATCTTCCTTTCCTGCTCGTTGAACTTCTCCCGATAGAAATCCCGTTCTTCCTTTAGCTGTGCCCAAGATCTCTTCATGGTGTCAAAATCAATAGGTATCTGAGGAGGGAGGACAGTTGGAGGCATCCCATCTTCAACAGGAGACTCAAGAATGAGAGGTCTAACAGCTTCGTAGGGCATACCTAACTCCTGAGCACGGATGCGGACCCATTTGCAATAGGGCTTCAATGGCAGAGAAGTCTTTGGTCCTAACTCATGTGGGTCAGCTTTGTGAATTCTGTCCCAAGCTCTAATGAATCCCTGGCGTAGTTTGTCACTGTCTGCCTGAAACTCAAAATGGAAGTGAGGAACCAGCATTTCATGAGGCCCATCTCCTCTGGCTCTTCCAAACTGACGGAGAGCTAAACACGGATTGTAAGAGATTCCTCCTTGGATACCAATCAACGGGACATTAGGGTATTCTCCGCAACGGTCGATAACAGCTACCTCATCCAAACCTCTGAGAGTCCAAGTGATATCCTTATCTGTGAGAGACATTAACCTCCGAGCCCAACCTTTTCCTTCTTCATTCTTCAGCACGGACTTAGGAAGGTGCGAAATAAACCACCTTACCAGCAAAGGAGCACAACACCACGGAGTCCCCCGTTTTCGAGCAGTACGAGCATAGAGTTGTTGTAGAATGTCACCCAAGAGAGTGGGTACCGGATTCCGAGACATGAAGATTCTTATGACATGGATACTGATGAAGGTGTCAGGGTTGGGAAACAATACCAGACCATAGATCAAAAGAGCCAGAATATCCTCATATGCCTTGAAGTCCAAGTCATTCCAGAAATCATTAGCCTTGCCAACCAGAAATTTGACCAAAAAGCCCTTGACCCCATTTCTAGTTTCCCAGTTGGACAATATCTCTTCTTTGGTCAAGGGGAGAATTGCAGCAATCTCTTCAGGCCTAGGAGTCTTTTCCAAACCAGTGAATGGAGTTTGTTCCAGGACAGGGATCCCAAGCAGATAAGAGAACTCTTCCAGGGTAGGAACCAGCTGGAAGTCTTGAAAGGTGAAACAATGATGCAGAGGGTCATAAAACTGGGTCAGAACACTTATCAGTTGTTGGTCCCATTTTGCAGTGATCAAGCCAAGGAGAGAACCATGTCTGTTGATGAAGGAGGTAGTGTTTGGAATTCTGCTAACCAACTCATCAAGCAACTCAGGTGAACGAACAAAGTTGAACCGGATAGTATTTCTACGCACGGGCATCATAATGTCCTGCAAAACAGAGCAAAGGTGAAACCTTTTTGTCTTTGAAATGGGTTAGCCTTTTACACAGGATGCATGCAATGGTATGATGGAATGATGCTATGATGAAACACACCACAAATATTCACATAGATAGATAAGGCACACAAGTCACACAAGATACCCTTAGGTTTCAGGCCAGCATGAGTTTCAGGTATTACCCTCTTTTGGTTTTGTTGGTTAAAACCTGTCCTATCAAAAGTAACCGGGTTCTAGAGGTTCTCAAATCATTGGCTACCCTCAATCGGTCATAACTCCAGCATCGCAATCTTTTCTCGCGGCCAGAACCATCTCGAGAGTTTAGCCTCAATGAGTGTAGCATACTGCTATTGTCCTAATAGCCAAGTTGGTCAATTTAGGGTTCTAAGGTTGGTTGGTGTTTAATGACCCCTTAGAAGACCTATATTCTCCCCGTTACAACACAAGGGATATAGGTACAGACTAAGATGCCACACCAACGTAGCCACTGCTTCACCCATGTCGGTCTACGCCGGACAGGTCCCTCACAGATTATGCTACCTAAAAAGGGTATTTCCCAGATCCGGGTTAGGATCTATGAAACTCCGATGCAAAGCCCACAAATATAAAAGCAAACAAAGCAAACAATTGAAAACAAAGATGATCTAAACCCTAAGGTTACTCCACTTTTAAAATATTCCCCAGCAGAGTCGCCAGTTCTGTGATACGGTGGGAGAACTGACTTGAGGTTTGCGTTTGTATTCGCAAATGTTGCGGTTAGCAAGAGTCGCCACCGACTTTTTATTTTATCCTAAGGAAAGGTTAAAAAGCACAGCAAAAACCTTTTGAGATGTTTTCTTGGGTTCGGGGAGTAGATTATAGAAAGGGAAGGTATTAGCACCCTTTCTATCCATGGTTATCCATGGGCTCTTAGTTACTTGCTTAGATCACTTGCCTTTTGTTTTCAATTGTTTTAAATGGTGCTTGAGTGTGTGGGTTTGAAAATGTTTTGAAAAGAGGCCAATGTGGTGGCAACCTTTGTAATGATCCATGTGGGGATGTATACAAAGATGTATGTCTTTTGAAAAAGTTTTCATTTGTTTTTGAAAGTTGTTTTGAAAGTGTAGTGATGTGTGATTTTGAAATTAGGCAAGTGTTTTGTTTTGCAAGTTGATTTAAGTAACTAAGAGGTTATCTACTCCTAAATTTCTCAAAAGATCATTGCTATACTTTAACCCTTTTAACAAGTTTGCTCCACCATTGTATTTGGTGGGCAACCTTGTGTTAGGATGTGAAAGGGACAGGCGCGGGTCATCGTTTTAGACCATAATTGCAACGGCGTTAAATGTATTTGAGCAATTTCTCTAAGGGACTTGATCATTTGTTTTTGTTTGTTTTTGAAAAGTTTTATCGAGGGACTATGATCATTCAAAATTATTTGCTTTGCCCAAAGAAGTTTAACATGCAACATGGCCCATTTATTTGAAGGCAACAAGTGGAATACCCTAGGGGGTGCAAGTGTGATTTGTGTGTCCATTTTCATGCTTGTTTATCTTGTATTAGGTCAAACTATTTTTTTATCGTTTTTTCGCATACAAACCCTAATTCTAACATGTTATCTTTAGAAAGCAATAAAGTGCGAAATTAAAAATTACTAAGCTATTACACAACCAAATATGGGAAGGGGGGTACAATTGTTCAAATGGGGATATTGACAAGAATTTAAATCTAAATTATTACATCAATTTGAATATTTGCAATTTAATCAATGTACAAAAATTAAATAAGAATGCAAGATGTAAAAAGAATGTTTTGTATATGTATGAAAAAATATTGTTTATGTAAAAGAGAAAAGAAAATAAAAATGTATTATTTTCGGAGTATTTTGAACTTAGGTTAGAAACCCTAAATTTTTTAAAGAAAAAAATATTTTAATACAACTATTTATTTATTATTTATAAAAATAACATGAAATGAAGTATATTGTGAAAAAAGGTATTTTTGTATCAAATATTAATAAAATGAAAAAAAATCAAGTATTTTTATATTTTTGTCTTAAATATATTAATAATCACATATATATATATATATAACCCTAAATATGTATTATTCTAAGAATAAATATTTATTTAATATTTTAATAAAATAAATAAAAAAGTATTTTTTGTGTGAAATATTTTCAGAGAGTAAATAAAAATAAAAATTGTATTTACATTATTTCTTATTTTATTCTAATAATAATACATATATATATTTATGTATAAACAAAGAAATAAATCAAATAAATATGCAATAAATGCAAAAAAATGATAAAAAAATATTTTTAATTTTAAAATGTTATGAGAAAAAATAAACAAAGTCAACAAAAAAAGAAAAAGTCAAAAATGTTAAAAAATAAGCAAATGGGCTCAGGGGGGTGTAAACCAAAAAAGATGGTGTGAAAAGCAAAATAGCACAGGCCCAACCCACTTCACTCCTTCTTCAACCTCCAGCACAGATTATTTGAAAAAACGCGCGCCATGTTCAGTTCCTTCTAACTCTTGATTCCTGGCTTTTTAGCAAAAACTCATAACACAAGAAATGTTCAGCATGAAGAGACGGTTCTAACCATATAAAGAACTTGACCTATCTCTCTAAGATGAGGGAGAATTTCTCTCCCCCTCTTTTCTGACCTAATTTTTCTACCATTTTCAAGTTCCAAATTCTCTCTACTCAGGCAAAAGAAATGAAATGTAAAGATATGTACATGTTCAGGGCTATGAGTAGGACCTTGTTTCTTCACAAACTTAAGACTAAAGATGCCTAATAAGGGAGATACGAATTCAAACTTTTACCTGTGCAGTTGAACTTCTATGTGGATAATGAGAGACTTTCAGTGCAATGTAATGATTGGAAAAGCTTCCTTGAGGTCCAGGGATGCTTTTTCAATGCTTACTTTGTCTTGAACCTTCTTGTATCAAGCTGTAGAACTTCACCTGCAAGTCAAAGATGTGAAAATGGTGGAAGTGGTTAGAGCAACTACAGATCGTGCCTTAGCTTCTGGATAGCTTGCATAGGTTATAAGGAATGTAGAGGAACAGGTTTTGATCAAAATGCTCGAAGGGATTGAGAGATTGCACTCAAACTGCAGGGGCACCCCTGTTTGTGCAGTTTGAGGATGATTCTGAGATGGAGGGTGTATTGGAGGTCAAAAGCTCGTGTGTTAGCTTGGATATGTTGTGTGTAATGTGTTTGACAACTTTGTTCTTGTGTTTCTAAGCTGAAGAGAGAGTTGGCATGAGTTATGGATGTTTCTTCTATGTGAAGCAAAGAAATGCAAGTTGATGTTCTAGGCATGTAGGGGACCTCCTAATGGGCTGCATAATCTTCTCTTGATCAGAGCAATTTGTCCATAATCTTGTGCCATTCAGATTTAGCTTGTACTTGTTTGATTTTCAAATTGACATAAAGTGAACTTTTGCAAAAATGGATAGTTTACTTTATCTAATTTAGGATTAAACCATTAGACAAAGCTTGAACTCAAAGAACTTGGTCTTAGTACAAAGAATATGCATTAAATTATTGAGTATGGATTGGTTCAAGGACCTGTAATTAAGCATAAAGCAAACTGAATTCAAATTTGCAAGTTTGTGAACATGTCTTGATGAAGAACAAAAGTGAATTTTTGCCAACTTGTGAAATTCGAATCTCTCAAGTTATGAGGTTGTTTGATGAGTTCTTGGACATTTTGGAAAGCTTGGAATGTGTACTACAATCCATCTTTGAAATGCAAATCAAAATTCCAAGTGGAAGGGTATGAAAAGTGGCCTTGAAGTAGGGTAGAAAACCTTGTCAAAATAGGTCAAATTTCACTAAGTTAAAAGATGGTTTAGTGCCCTTATTCAAAAAATCATAACTTGAGATACAAGCTTCAAATGAGAAAACTTTGTGAATCAAAGTTGTAGATTATGCAACAAGCTACAACTTTCATGTTTTGACTTTTGTTTGAATCCAAATGGATCATGGTGAAAAGATGGGGCAAAGTTGGGAAAAAATTAGGGTTTTCCATAACTTAGAAAAATTCTAAGTTATGAAAAATTCCATTTTCAAACCCTAATTTGCATTTTGAGATTTCTTGGTGAACAAGTTTCATGATTTGGAATGTTTTGATGAAAAATGAATCTTGACTCTTGATTTTGACCAAAAAGTCAAAGTTTGACTTTTCAGTATACAGTCAAAATTGATCAATTGACTGAGAAATTCAACTGTCAATCTTGTGTACTTGGGATCTTTTGAGCTTGATGAACATGTCAAGATAATTCCATTGAGTCCTTGAGGCCATATGTGAGCTTGGTTTGCCATTGGCTAGGTTAAACAGTCAAAAATTGCCCTTGTGCAGTCAAAACCCTAAAAATGACCATTTTGCCCTTTTGATGATCTGATCAAATTTCTTGTGGAATTGTGATCCAAACTTGATCAAATGGTTCATATGAGTTCATAATGTTGATGTGGATCAAATTTCATGAGGTTTGACTATCAATTGGCCACAGTTGACTTTTTCCCAATACAGCTGATTTCTAGGTCAACTGTCCAATTGACTGGGTAAAACTTGGAATCAAGACTTGAAACTTGGTATAGGTAAACTTGGGAATCCAACATGAAGCATGAAAGTCATCTTAGGCATTTTAGGTCAAAGCATCCTTAGGCAAACACAAACCCTAATTTGAGTCCACAGTGCAAGGAGAAGCCTTGAGCAGAGGAAACCCTAACTGGATCTTGATCTTCAAAGGTCTTGTGATGAGAAAATGTTGAGGAAATGGGAGGGCAAATTTTGGGGTACAACACCTCCCAACAAGAAATGGAGGAAATTCTTAAAATTATCAAAAAGAGTGACTTTAATGTTGTTGAACAATTGGGGCATACTCCCTCCAAAATCTCTATGCTATCATTGCTGCTATGCTCAGAGGCACATGCAAAAGCCCTGATTTCATTTCTGAAAACGGCCCATATGCCGCAAGAGACCTCCGCGGATCAATTCACCGACTGTGTGGCTAATTTGACGGCTGACAATGGCTTGGGGTTCTCAGATGCTGACCTTACCGCCAAAGGGAAAAATCACAATGATGCCCTGCACGTCTCTATAGAGTGCAGGGGCACTACTCTCGCGCACGTATTGGTGGATACCGGTTCTTCCCTGAATGTTTTACCCAAGAAGGCATTGGATCGCTTAGATTGTGAGGGTTTGGAGTTGAAACCTAGTAACATCATTGTTAGAGCCTTCGACGGTTCTAAGAGGATGGTGCACGGTGAGGTAGACATCCCTATTCGTGTGGGTTCTCAAGTTTTCGGCTCAACATTCTATGTAATGGATATTCGTCCATCTTACTCCTGCTTGTTGGGTCGACCCTGGATTCACAAAGCTGGGGCAGTAACTTCCACTTTACACCAAAAGCTCAAATACCCTGTCAAAGGGAAGATTGTTACTGTGCAGGGTGAGGAGGAATACATGGTGAGTCACTTGAATTCATTCCGGTATATTGAGATGGACGGGGAGTTTATTGAAACCCCCTTTCAGCATTTTGAGGAAGTACCTCCAGTGTTGGCATCAGCTGAAGCGGTGGTTGGAGAGGACTTTCCGTTGAAGATGGCATCCTTGAAGGATGCCCGGGCTGTAATCAAGAAAGGAAATTGTGCAAACTGGGGTCAGCTTCCTGACTTCACTCAAAAGAATGACAAGTTTGGGCTGGGCTTTACTGCAGAGGCTCAGAGGGCTGTGCGCAAGGAAAAGATCAGAAAGGCTCCGGTGTTTATCTCCAACCCAAGGGTGAATGCTGTTGAGGAGGATGTGGAGGAAGCATAGTTTGACAGTTGGATCTACCCGACTACCAGCAACGGACCAAGCAACTGGACGGCAAAGGATTTTACACCTATCACATTTGTCACGCAGTAATTAATTTCTTTTAATTTCCAATTTGTAACAAACAATGTGTTAAAACTTTTATTGGCTCGGTGTCCTACCCGGGGCATCGTAGCTCCATTTGTGAGGGCTTTTTGTATGACATTTCCATATATCATCAATCAAAACATTGGACGTTTGTTGCATTTCAAATCTTATGCTCCTTTTTCTTTCTGTGTTATATATATTGCAAAACAGCTATATTTACACACACTCACTTATACAGGTTTCAATCCACTCTGGATCTCACTGGCAACAGCTCTGCTACCGCTAGTTATGACTTCGAGAATCCGATCAACTTGGCCGAGGACGAAGGTGAAGATGATTGCGAAGTACCTGGTGAACTCGCAAGACTGCTACTCCAGGAAGAGAGGGCTATTCAACCACATGAAGAGCCGGTGGAAACAATTAACCTGGGTACTGAGACAAATAGGAAAGAGGTCAAGATTGGTGCCAATCTAGAGCTCAGCGTGAAGCAACGATTGATCCAGATGCTATAAGATTACATGGAGATATTTGCTTGGTCCTATGAAAATATGCCTGGTTTGGATGCCGACATTGTAGTTCATCACCTGCCAACCAAGGAAGACTGCCCTCCGGTAAAGCAAAAGGTCCGCCGTATGCGCCCAGAGATGTCCGAAAAGATCAAGGCTGAGGTTATGAAGCAATTCGACGCTGGATTTCTAGCAGTAACTTCTTACCCTCAGTGGGTTGCCAATGTGGTGCCAGTACCGAAGAAGGACGGTAAAGTCAGGATGTGTGTCGACTACAGGGATTTGAACAGGGCCATTCCCAAGGATGATTTCCCTCTACCTCACATTGACGTTCTTGTCGACAATACCGCTCAACACAAGGTTTTCTCCTTCATGGATGGTTTTTCAGGGTATAATCAGATCAAGATGGCTCCGGAAGATATGGAAAAGACTACCTTTATGACTCAGTGGGGCACCTTCTGTTATAAGGTCATGCCGTTCGGATTGAAAAATGCTGGGGCAACCTATCAACGTGCCATGGTTGCTTTATTTCATGATATGATCCATCATGAGATTGAAGTATACGTTGATGACATGATTGCAAGGTCTCAAACTGAGGAGGAGCACCTTGATCATTTGAGGAAGCTGTTTGACCGACTCAAGTTATACAAGCTGAGGTTGAATCCCAATAAATGCACCTTTGGGGTAAGGTCCGGAAAATTGCTAGGCTTCATTGTAAGTGATAAGGGTATTCAAGTGGACCCTGCCAAGGTTAAAGCCATTCAAGAGATGCCGACTCCGAAGACAGAGAAAGAAGTCAGAGGCTTCCTGGGACGACTGAATTACATTGCCCGATTCATCTCACATCTGACTGCTACTTGTGAGCCAATCTTCAAATTACTGAAGAAAGATCAAGTAGTACGCTGGAACGATGAATGCCAGGCTGCCTTTGAAAATATAAAGGAATATCTCCAAGAGCCACCCATTCTTATGCCGCCAGTGGAAGGAAGACCTCTAATATTATACTTGACAGTACTTGATAATTCAATGGGGTGTGTGCTGGGGCAGCATGACGAGTCTGGCCGAAAAGAGCACGCCATTTATTACTTGAGCAAAAAGTTTACCGACTGTGAGTCTCGTTACTCACTGCTTGAGAAAACTTGCTGCGCTCTAGTATGGGCTGCTCGCCGGCTGAGACAGTATATGCTGACTCACACCACTTTGTTGATTTCAAAGATGGATCCCATCAAGTACATATTTGAAAAGCCCGCTCTGTCTGGAAGAATAGCGAGATGGCAAATGATCTTAACAGAATATGATATCCAGTATACAACTCAAAAAGCAATTAAAGGAAGTGTACTGGCAGATCATTTGGCACACCAACCTGTGGACGATTACCAATCATTGAACTTTGATTTTCTGGACGAAGACATCATGGTGGTAACTGACTGTGAAGTACCTGGACCGGATGAAGGACCTGAGGAAGGATCCCGTTGGTCTATGCATTTTGACGGAGCCTCCAATACTTTGGGTAACGGCGTCGGCGCTGTAATCATATCTCCGAAAGGAACTCATACTCCACTCACCGCCCGATTATGCTTCAACTGCACCAACAACATGGCAGAATATGAAGCATGTATCATGGGTCTGCAAGCTGCAATCGACTTAAGGATCAAGTTTCTGAGTGTCTTCGGAGATTCCGCTCTCGTGATCAATCAGATCAAGGGCGAGTGGGATACGAAACACCCAAATCTTATTCCTTACAAGGAGTATGTGTCAACCTTGCTTCCCCACTTTGAAGAGATAACTTTTGAGCATTTCCCGAGAGAGGAGAATCAGCTAGCGGACGCACTAGCTACGATGTCTTCAATGTTCAAAGTTAAGTGGGACAATGAGGCTCCCCGGATCATTATCTGGAAGTTGGATGAACCGGCATACTGCTGCGAGCTTGAGGCTGAAAAGGTGACTGAAAAACCTTGGTATCATGAGGTGAAGAGGTACTTGGAAGCTCAGGAATACCCTGAAGGTGCATCTGTCAATGACAAGAAATTCATGAGGAGGTTTGCGGCAAAATTCTTCCTCAGCAACGGCATTCTCTACAAACGGAATCATGATTCAACTCTACTATGTTGTGTGGATAAGGCCGAAGCAGAGAAGATCATGATAGAACTGCATGAAGGTACATTTGGAACGCATTCCAGTGGATACACCATGGCTAAGAAAATCCTTCGGGCAGGATATTTCTGGTCCACAATGGAAGCTGATTGTTACCAACACTCTCTAACTTGTCATAAATGCCAAATCTATGCTGACAAGGTACATATTCCTCCAGTTCCTCTGAACGTCCTGACGGCACCTTGGCCTTTTGCAATGTGGGGGATTGATATGATCGGTGAGATCCGACCGACGGCATCCAATGGGCATCGCTTCATCTTGGTGGCGATCGATTATTTCACGAAGTGGGTTGAGGCAGCTTCCTACGCCACAGTAACCAAGAGCGTCGTGGCACGTTTCATCCGGCATAATCTGATCTGTCGGTACGGCGTCCCGGAAAGAATCATTACGGACAATGGTACCAATCTCAACAACAAGATGATCACTGAACTCTGTGAACAATTCAAGATACAGCACCACAATTCTTCTCCCTACCGGCCGAAGATGAATGGGGCTGTAGAGGCAGCCAATAAGAACATCAAGAAAATTGTGCAGAAGATGACAGTGACTTATAAAGATTGGCACGAGATGTTACCGTTCGCTCTTCATGGGTACCGTACCTCAGCAAGGACGTCAACCGGGGCAACTCCCTTCTCTTTGGTCTATGGCATGGAGGCAGTCTTGCCAATTGAAGTCCAGATACCCTCTCTCAGAATAATGAAAGACGCAGACTTGAGTGAAGATGACTGGATCCAGACTCGACTTGATCAATTAAACCTGATTGACGAAAAGAGACTCACCGCTATCTGTCATGGTCAAACGTATCAAAAACGGATGATCAGGGCATTTAACAAGAAAGTCAAACCACGAGAGTATCAAGTTGGGGACCTGGTAATCAAACGCATCATCCTTCCTCAAAGTGATCCCCGGGGCAAATGGACCCCTACATACGAAGGGCCATTTGTGGTTAAGCATGTGTTCTCAGGAGGAGCCATGATCCTAACCACCATGGACGGTGACGATCTTCCTCACCCCGCCAATGCAGACATAGTGAAAAAATACTACGCATAAATAAAAGACCCGCTAGGTTGACATACCTAGGCAAAAATTAGGGCTTCCCGGCGAACCAAAAGGGTTCGGGCAAAAATAAGGGATGAAATGAAAAAAATTGTACACCCGGCAAGTCGAAAACCTGAAAGGGAGGCTTGGGCAAAAATGGGTATCCCGGTGGACTGAAAACTCGAAAGGGCGGTCCAGGCAAAAGTTAGGGATAAAGCGTAACGCTATGTCTCATTGGATCACTTCGCATCCGGAATTCGGCGTCAACTATCTGGCTCAGACTTCGGCATCGACCAATCAGCTTCATCTTCAACTAGGCAGCAAAGCGATGAGACGTTTGGAGACATAAAGGCAATAGCAGAGTTGGAACCCAGTAGGATTGTTCACATAGCTGTTTTGTTTTCTTTTCAAAATTGTCAATTCCGTGATTATTCGGCGGCATTCTCTTACTAGGATGTCAGCCTCTTGTACAAAAAAAAAACGCCTATTCACAGGCAAAATTCAAATCAATACGAATTCACTAGTCCATACAAATTGCCATTGTTTTTTCCTTTTTCTGTTTTGTCTTGCGAAGAACGTCCAATGTTCACTTTTGATATATGCATTTGACATTAAATTGTTGATTCATAAATATTTGCACATGAAACGAAAGATTAATTACAGGTGACATCAGAAACAGGGGCAATGTGAAATTGTCTGATGCAGTCTGGTTGCTTTGTCCGCCAAGGTACCAATGTAAATTCGACTGAAGAATGTGACCAAGTGATCTCAGCTCCCCGCAGAGTAAGACAAGATTCAACAATACTTTCCCCGGCAGGTCTAAAAGCTTATCCCCAGTAGATTCTAGAAGCTTGTTCCCTGCAGAATACGGATGTCTCTCCCGAGCTTTATTCAGAGTTATTCCTCACAAAGGCTTATAACTGGGTTATCCTCAGCTAATTGCCATGGAAGATCGCCCTCGGCAAGGTTCTTTCAATCCCCGGCAGGAGTTTTGTCTTTGGTGTTCCCCAAGCAAAGTTTATCATCATTATCTCCAGCGGAATCCATCATCAAAGTCCTCAGCAGGACTCCCATCAAAACTTCGGCAAAGTATCTCTTCCACAGAGCAATTCTCCGGTCGATCGTCAAGGATCTATTTTCCTACGACGAAAATACATTCATAAACATTTCACATTTCATACATCCGGCTTACATACATGATAAAGTGCATGCTCACGCTATCTCATGTTGAACAGCGTGGCATCATGCATATCATACATCATGACATTGCATACAACTTATGTTTTTGCCTTTTCAGGGAAAAAGACAATCCCAAAGACAACTACCTTCAACTACAACATTTCCAGATTCGACTCCTGTATCTAGCCAGGGCATATCTGTTGACCATATTTCCAGACTCGATTCCTGTATCTAGCCAGGGCACGTCTGAAGAGTTCGAAGATTCGATTCCTGTATCCAGCCAGGGCACATCTGTCAACTACAACATTTCCAGATTCGACTCCTGTATCTAGCCAGGGCATATCTGTTGACCACATTTCCAGACTCGATTCCTGTATCTAGCCAGGGCACGTCTGAAGAGTTCGAAGATTCGATTCCTGTATCCAGCCAGGGCATATCTGTTGACAACTATTTCCGGATTCGATTCCTGTATCCAGCCAGGGCACATCTGTGAGCAACCATTTGTAGACTCGACACCTGTATCTAGCCAGGGCATATCTGCATAAAGAGATTGAAGATCAAACACTTGTAACAAGCCAGGAAAACATCTGTCTTTCTCAAATACACAAGTTCTCGCTAAGGAATCTCTTATGCGATCAACACTTCCAAATGGCACCTATAAGCCCATTCCCGACAAGTTTCTGTCACATCTCCAGATGGCATCTATAAGCCCATCTCCCTATCCACCATCTCTCTAAATGGCATCTGTAAGCCCATTCCCGACATCACATTGTTGAGACTTCAACATGCGAGTGCAAATTTCCGGGCACTCTAGTGTCCAATCTCCTTTTACCCTCGAGCCACGAAAGGCAAACTTGCCAATCTAACTCCTCAGGTTCAAGAATATTGAACAGGGGCAACTGTTGTACCCCAAAATTTGCCCTCCCATTTCCTCAACATTTTCTCATCAAGACCTTTGAAGATCAAGATCCAATTAGGGTTCCTCTGCTCAAGATTTCTCCTTGCACTGTTGACCCAAATTAGGGTTTGTGTTTGCACAAAGATGTTTTGACCTAAAATGCCTAAAATGACTTTCATGCTTCATGTTGGACTCCCAAGTTTACCCATACCAAGTTTCAAGTCTTGATTCCAAGTTTTACCCAGTCAATTGGACAGTTGACCTAGAAATCAACTGTATTGGGGAAAAAGTCAACTGTGGCCAATTGACAGTCAAATCTCATGAAAATTGACCCACATCAACATTATGAACTCATATGGACCATTTGATCAAGTTGGGATCACAATTCCACAAGAAATTTGATCAGATCACCAAAAGGGCAAAATGGTCATTTGTAGGGTTTTGACTGCACAAAGGCAATTTTTGACTGTTTGACCTAGCCAATGGCAAACCTAGATCACATATGGACTCAAGGACCCCATGGAATTGTCTTGACATGCTCAACAAACTCAAAAGATCCCAAGTACACAAGATTGACAGTTGAATTTCCCAGTCAATTGATCAATTTTGACTGTACACTGAAAAGTCAAACTTTGACTTTTTGGTCAAAATCAAGAGTCAAGATTCATTTTTCATCAAAACATGCCAAATCATGAAACTTGTTCACCAAGAAACCAAGAAATGCAAATTAGGGTTTAAAATGGAATTTTTCATAACTTAGAATTTTTCTAAGTTATGGAAAACCCTAATTTTCCCAACTTTGCCCCACTTTTTCACCATGATTCATTTGGATTCAAACAAAAGTCAAAACATGAAAGTTGTAGCTCGTTGCATAATCTACAACTTTTATTCACAAAGTTTTCTCATTTGAAGCTTGTATCTCAAGTTACAAATTTTTGAATAAGGGCACTAAACCATTCTTAACTTAGTGAATTTTTGACCTATTTTGACAAGTTTTTCTACCCCACTTCAAGGCCATTTTCCATACACTTCCACTTGGAATTTCAAATTGCACTTCAAAGATGGATTGTAGTACACATTCCAAGCTTTCCAAAATGTCCAAGAACTCATCAAACAACCTCATGTTTAGGGAGAATCGAATTTCACAATATAGCAAAAACTCACTTTTGAATTGGCCATTTTTCATGTTCATAAGTTATGCAAACTTCTCAAAACCAGCATGCCCTTGATTACAGGTCCTTAAACCAAGTTACACTCAATAATTTAATGCTTGTTCATTGTGTCAAAGTGTTATTCTATGAGTTCAAGTATTATATACAAGTTTAATCCATTTTTAGATAAAGCAAAATAACCATTTTTGAAAAGTCATGCTTTATGTCAATTGGTAAATCAAGCAAGTACAAACCAAATCTCTTTAGCACAAGATTATGAACAAATCACTCTGATCAAGAGAAGCTTTGCAGCAGGATTAGGGGTCCTCTACTGACCTAGAAACACAACTTGCCATTTCTTGCTTAAGTTAGAAGAAACATTGCATAACTCATACAAACTTCCATATCAGCAAAAGAACACAAGAACAAAGTTATCAAACACATTTCACACAACACAACCAAGCTAATACACGAGCCCTTAGCCTTCAAAACACTCTCCATCTCAGAATCACTCTCAAACTGCAAAAACAGGGCAGGCCCTGCAGTTTGAGTGCTATCTCTCATTTCTCTTGAGCTCTCTTGCCCAAATCAGATCACACACCTTCCATACCATCTATGCAAGCTAACCAAAAGCAAAGGCACGACCTGTAATCACTCTAACCACTTCCACCATTTTCACATTTCTGACTTGCAGGTGAAGTTCTCTAGCTCGATTCAGAAGCTTTCAAGACAAAGTAAACATTGGAATAGCATCCCTGGACCTCAAGGAAGCTTTTCCAATCATCACCTTGCACTGAAAGTTCCTACATTGCAAGATAGAACTTCAGCTGAACAGGTATCTTGGTGAACTCGTATCTCTCTTATTATGCATCATTAGCTTTAAGTTTGTGAATAAACAAGGTTCTACTCATGCCACTGAACATGTACATGTTTTTACTTTTCATTTCTTTTGCTTGAGCTGTGAGAATTTGGAGTTTGAAAATGGCAGAAAAACTAGGTTAGGATTTGGGGGAGGAGAAATTCTCCCTCATCTTAGAGAGTTAGATCAAGTTATGCATATGGTTAGAATCGTCTCTTCATGCTGAACATTTTTTATGTTATGAGTTTTTGTTAAAAAGCCAGGAATCAGGAGTTAAGAATTGATGAAGAAAGGCGCGCATTTTTGAATGGTTTGGTCTGAAGGTTGAAGACAACCATTTTCTGGGCTGGGCCTGTTTTGTTATTCCTTTTTGCACCATACATTTATTTTTGCACCCCCTGAGCCCATTTGCTTCATTTTTAATATTTTTTGACTTTTTCTTTTTTTTAACTGATTCATTTATTTTTTCTCAGCATTTTAAAAATATAAAAATATTTTTCCCATCATTTTTTGAATTTATTAAATATTTATTTGATTGTTTTGTACATAAATAAATAAATATACATATATACTTTTTGTTTAAAATATTAAGATAATACAAATATATTTTTTATACACTTTTATTTTATTTTTACTTCCTGAAAATATTTTGTATAAAATATACCCTTTTTTTTTTATTTTTATATTAAATATTATTATTTTTTATATATTACATATTTAGAACTTAATACATAAATATATATATTTATTAATATACTTAAAATAAAATACTAAAAATATACATATTTTATTTTATTAATGTTAAACACTAAAAAAATCATTTTTACAAATATATCTCTTTTCTTATTTTATTTTTGTATAAATAATAAATATTGCATATATTAATAAATAATACCTTTGAATTAGGGTTTTTGCCCTAAATTCAAAAATACTCCAAAAATAATATTTTTTTTATTTTCTTTTTTATTTTACATAAATAATCCTTTTTTTTCGTACATATAAAAAACCATTTTTTGCATTCTTGCATATTTGTTCTATTTTTATTTTATTTATGCAATTAAATTACCTTGCAAATATTCAATATTGATGTAATAGCTTAGATTCAATTTCCTGTCTAAATACCTCCCCATTTGAAACGTTGTACCCCCTCCCTATATTATTGTGTTGTAATAGCGTAGGAATTTAAATTTCGCACTTTATCGCTTTCTAAAATACAATGCTAGAATTAGGGTTTATATGCGAATAAAAAATGAACAAAATAGTTGGACCTAATATAAGACAAACAAGCATGAAAATGGACACACAAATCACACTTGCACCCCCTAGGGTATTCCACTTGTTGCCTTTCAAAAATGGGCCATATTGCATGTTAGTCTCTTTGGGCAAAACAAACAAATTGAATGATCATAGTCCCTCGATAACACTTTTCAAAACAAACAAAAACAAATGATCAAGTCCCTTAAAGGAAATGCCCAAAGATACTTAACACCGTTGCAATTATGGTCTAAACGATGACCCGCGCCCGTCCCTTTCACATCCTAACATGAGATTGTCCACCAAATACAATGGTGGAACAAACTTATTAAAAGGGTTAAAACATAGCAATAAACTTTGAGAAATTTAGGAATAGATAAACTCTTAGTTACTTGAATCAACTTGCAAAAACAAAACACTAGCCTATTCTCTAAAACCACATCTCACGACACTTTCAAAACAACTTTCAAAAACAAATGAAAACTTTTTCAAAAGACATACATCTTTGTATACATCCCCATATGGATCATTACAAAGGTTGCCACCACATTGGCTTCTTTTCAAAACATTTTCAAACCCACACACACAAACACCATTTAAAACAATTGAAAACAAAAGGCAAGTGATCTAAGAAAGTAACTAAGAGCCCATGGATAACCATGGATAGAAAGGGTGCTAATACCTTCCCTTTCTATAATCTACTCCCCGAACCCAAGAAAACATCTCAAAAGGTTTTTGCTATGCTTTTTAACCTTTCCTTAGGATAAAATAAAAAGTCGGTGGCGACTCTTGCTCAACCGAAACATTTGCGAAAACAAACGCAAAACCATAGTCAGTTCTCTCACCGTATCACACCATGACAAGATAAAAATAAACGAATCGAACACACAAAATCACACACCACCCCTAGGGTACGCCTCACTGTTGCCTTGCCTCGAAAGGTGATCGTCGAGTAGAGGATGTCTTAGTAAGTCCTCATGATCCGGGAACCTGGCATGAGGGTAGCTTCTAAGGTGTCTTCCCATTGCTCTGGTGATCACCATGTCCCGAACCTCGAATTGACCCGAACACCTCCAACGGTGGTGCTACCTACCTCTCAATAGTGGGATGGCACTACTTTAAAGGACATTTACACAGACGAATTCCTTAGGGTAGGTAGACGACTCGTGGATACTTGCTCTAATTCAAAACAAAACAAATCAAAAATACTTTTCACACCGACACCTTTTCAAAAAGCTTTCGAAAGCAATTTTTCAAACACTCTTGAGGACCGATACAAGAGTCGAACTGGAATTTTCAAAGAAACTTTTTAAAACCCACAGTTGAAAAGCAAACAAACCATTTTTGAAAATACAAATGAGCAAGTATCTAAGAGCCCATGGATAACCATGGATAGAAAGGGTGCTAACACCTTCCCTTTCTATAATCTACCTCCCGAACCGAGAGCAATCTCTATAAGGAATTTTTCTGTGCTTTTGTCCTTTCCATTTGGAGAAAATAAAAGACGGTGGCGACTCTTGCTTCTGCGACATTTCGCGAACCAGCGTTAAACAGTCAGTTCCAGATCCACCGATCACAGCATCCATATGCCAAGTTTCAAGACTCACAGCACAAAATTGCACAGTCAAAAACCCTAATTGCTTCACAGTCAACTGCAGGGGCAAAATGGTCATTTGACAGTCAAAAGTCAAAATTTTTGGTCAACATCTTATTTTGAAGCCACAAACATCATTTGATCAATTATTGATCATGATTCTCAAGGCATGGCTCAAAAAGTCTCAAGATGCAAAAGTTTCTATTTTTGGACAGTTGAAAAAGTCAACTGCAAATTGACCAGGGCATAACTTCCACATGGTTTATCAGAAAAATTCCATTCAAAGCTCATTTTGAATAGAATGACATTTACTACAACTCATCTTCACACTTCAAGTCCAAGAAATGCTCTCACAAAAAGTTATCAATTTCAACATTATAGGTCATTTTCAAAAGTCAACAAAAAGGCACTTTAAGTCAAAGACCATAACTTGAGATTGGTAAATCAAAGTGACATGGGACCAAAGGCATTGGTTAGAGGACTTCAAGACCTTTCCAAAATGTCCAAGAACATGATCAAAGCTTTAAAATTGAGCAAGATATGCCTTGTGGAAGTTGGGAAATTTTTGGGAATTTTGAAAAGTCAACTTTGCTTCAAATGCCTCAAAATTGCTAATGGGCCTCAATTTCTTCCAAGAATCATCACCCAAAAGCTATGCACGACCCATTGACATCCAAGGGTGTTATTTTATCATTTTTGATTAATTATTTGAATTATTATTATTATTAATTCACTTAATTAAAATTAAATATGACAAAAATAGCAAATCAATGTTTTTAAATCCTTTTATGCAGCAAATACCTTCCACATGTGATAGAGATTTCGTGCACCTTCTCAAGGGGACAAAATCATCTAAATTTGGCAAGATTTCAATGGAAAAAGGATTGAAAAAGATATGGAAAAATCAAATCTCAAAAACATGAATGCAAGGACTTTGGGCTTGGTTTGTAACATAATTCACTCCACATATATGTAGGAACATAAACCTAATCCTAAGAACAAGAAAGCTGCGCAAGAACTGAGAGAACAAATTTGCATTTTTTCACAGAAAAACCTCAAAACTGTTTTCATAGCTAGAGACCGTTCCAAGGCCTCAAAGCTATTCCAAAACACTCCTCACATGACCAGGAAGCTGTTGCAATTGAAATCAGATCTCCACGCGCAGAGAATTGGTAGAATCATGTTGCACTTTTTTCACAAAAAATTCATAATCGTGTTTTCATTTATATGCATTATTTGTGATTTTTAACCATTGATTTACATTAACATGGACATTCTGAATCTATTGGTGCTATTTAATTGAATTACTATTTCCTGTATGAGAAGTTGCCATGAACATATTTTAGGGTTTCAGAGACTTTGAAAGAGGGTTTCGTTCCTCTGGAAAAATTGGCCAACCACACCTATTCCATTGGAATCAGGATCTTCTAACGATTTAAAACCATACCTCGCGCTCAATTTATGATGAACCATGCTCTAATTGCTATTATTGCACATTGTAGTTAGTGGGGGTTTAAAACCCCCGCTATCTGTTTATATTTTCAGGCAAAAACGAAGACACAATGGGGACGAAGCTGATGTGTCCAAACGCGAATGGTTGGTTTGAATACTGGCGCGCGTTTTCATCAAATACCACTAGCGCTTATTTCTCTCTCATAATAATCATTGTCTATTATAATATCAAAGAAACTCAGTGGCTCAGTTGGCTTGTGCGTTGGCATGCAGGTATTAGGACCTGGGTTCGATTCCCAGGTCCCCCACTCCTTCATATATTTTTTCTTAACGTGCTTCTGTGCAGCTTCCATTCCAAGGACCATCATGAAGCCTCACGTCAGCGCCTGCCACATGTCCCTGAAGGTCAATCCAATGGCCATCACAAGCAACCCATCATGTACTCTGGTCAAACGTCCCACACACAAGCGCCAGAAAGTCAAAAGGCCTGGAATTCTTGGGCCAAATTGCTTACAATTGACCTCCATAATTGGGCCAGAAACCCCCTTTGTTTGTACTCTTCCTCCTAATTTTCTTCTTTCTTTTTTTTATTCTTTTTAATTTGCTTTATTGTTTTAATTAATTCACCAAAATAATTTTTAACACAAAAAATCAGAAAAGTCAAAAATAAAAATATGTATATTTAATTTAATCCATTAATAGTTTTTTTTTGTAAATAAATTTAATAATCAATTTAGTTTTAATTTAGGGTTTTAACTTTAATGTTTTTTTTAAATAAATAAAATACATAAAAATTAGGTTTAGCATTTTTACTTTTTTTCTCAATAATTAAATTTTTCTTCTTATTATTATTAACCATTAATTAATTTTGTAAATAAATATGTCATTTAATTAATTAGGGTAAATTAGGTTAAAACTTAAACATTTTTTTCTTTAATAATTAAAAACAATTTAGAGCTAGGGTTTTTATTTAATTTCTAATTTCAATTAATTCTCTTTATTTCATAAAATACCAAAAAAACATAAAAATAACTTTTTTTCTTTCTTTAATCATTAATTAATTTATTTCATTTAACTTCTTTAAAGGGTCCAACGCCCTCGCACTCTCGATTCTTATTTCTTTTCGCACGTTTACTTTTATTTCCTTTTTAAATATAATGTATTTGCCCCAAAGCCTTGTAATAGATAATTAGGACATTTACTTTCCCCACTTTTATTTAAAATCGGGTCTTTGTTAATTTGGCGATGTATAGACCCGCGCCTTGTAATAGCGTAGGACTTTTATTTTCCGCACTTTAAATTCCGCACCTTTAAACTGTTAATCACATGAAAGAATGAATGGTCAAAAATAAAATCAACGCGTAGCTCACCCAATGCATGACAAGATAAAAATATAACTGAAAATGACACACAATTCACACACCACTCCTAGGGTACGCCTCACTGTTGCCTTGCCCCTCGAAATGTGGTCGTCGAGTATAGGACGTCTTAGTGAGTCCTTATGTTCCATTGATCTGGTTGCCTCGAAACAAGTTGCCTCGGAATAGTTGCCTCGGAATAAAAAGATCAATGGCATAAGGGTAGCTTCTAAGGTGTCTTACTATTGCTCGGTGACCACACTGTCCCTATAAACGAATTGACCCGAACACCTCCAACGGTGGTGCTACCTACCTCTCAATGGTGGGATGGCACTACCTTAAGGACGTTTACACAGCATAATTCCTTAGGGTAGGTAGATGACTCGTAGATACTTGCTCTAATTCAAACAAATCAAAAAACTTCTTTTCACACCGACACTTTTCAAAAAGCTTTCAAAAACAACTTTTCAAACACTCTTGAGGACTGATACAAGAGTCGAACTGAAATTTTAAACGAAACTTTTTTCAAACCCACTCACACTTGAAAAGCAAACAAACATTTTGAAAACACAAATGAGCAAGTATCTAAGAGCCCATGGATAACCATGGATAGAAAGGGTGCTAACACCTTCCCTTTCGATAAATCTACCTCCCGAACCGAGAACAATCTCAGAAGGAATTTTTCTGTGCTTTTGTCCTTTCCATGTTGGAGAAAATAAAAGACGGTGGCGACTCTTGCTTCCGCGACATTTCGCGAACCAGCGTTAAACAGTCAGTTCCAGATCCACCGACCACACACGCCTTCTACTACCACTCAACCAATGTGTTCATATTGTTTGTGGAATAAACAAAGGATACTATATATGAAAAGCAATCAATAAGCTGGAATTAAAAAAAACACGCGCCAATATTCAAAAGCAGCCAATGGGGAAGAAACACGTCTTCATCTTCTCCAACGAAACCTGTTCTTTTTCCTGCGGATTTGAATCCGCAACAAAATCCATGGCTCGATCTCAAAATCGTCTCTAGGCTATGGAAACGAATTCTGAGACCATCACCATGCTCGTCTCGTCCTCCTGAGTCCGTCCATGTCCATGGTTTGTTCCAATTCTTCCTGAAATTAAAACGCCTAAAAACAAGAAACTCAAACCCTAGTTTCGGGTAGGGCTTTAC
Organism: Vicia faba; assembly: GCA_948472305.1. Classification (NCBI taxonomy): domain Eukaryota; kingdom Viridiplantae; phylum Streptophyta; class Magnoliopsida; order Fabales; family Fabaceae; genus Vicia; species Vicia faba. Next base: position 376,868,492 of record OX451740.1, read on the forward strand.
AGGCTACCAAAACAAAATTAAATATTGCAGATAGCTTGGAAATCATTCAAGGATTATGAATATGTTAATGTTTGGGCAAAAAGATACAAGAACAAGAGATCACGATTCCATGTTCAGGGCGGTATTCAAGAAGACTTACAGTGCGTTCGATGAGGTTTCAGGGCTTGTGAATGGTTGCTTTAGCTTCAGTAGATGTCAAGCAAGATGATAGCGTGGAGTTTTTACCTTGGAAACGCCTCTAAGATCGATTTCAGATTCAAGCTTTTCAAGCTTTTTTCCAAGTTTGGTTTTGTGAATTCTGCAGCCTCTAGGTCGTGTCCTTGTGTGCTTTGCATTGTACAAGTATAAGGGAAGCAATTAGGTCAAGTCTTGGGCCTTGAATCCATTAGCATTGATGTTTGAAGATTAGATATGATTCACCATTAACAAAGCTTCCAAAAATGTCAAAAACCAATATTTGGTTCATAACATGGCATGATTTGGATTTGATTTGGTCCATGATGATAATTGAAACCTATATCAATCAAAAAGATCTTATTCCATCAATTTTTGGATTTTATTTGAATTAATATTGATTTAAAATGAATTAATTCAATAAAAATCAAATAAAATAGAAAAATTAATGAATGGACATGAAACTGAAGATAGGACACGTGTGTAGTGTGACAAGATCAAATCAAGTGGAAAAAAGTGGGCCCATTTGGTAAAATTTGAAGTTTTGGGGATAGTTGACTTTTGGCAATTTTGGAAAAATGCCCAATTTCAACAATTCATAACTTCTTCAATTTTGAACTTTTGGAGGTGTTCTTGGACTTTTTAGAAACCTTGAGATGTCCTCTAACCAAACCTTTTGGTTTCATCTCATTTTTATATTCCATGCTCAAGTTATAAGCTTTGAAAAAAAGGTGTTTTTGTTGACTTTCAAAAATGACCTATAATGTCCAAATTTGTAACTCTTTGTGAGTGCATTTCTTGATCTTGAGGTGTGAATATGGATTGTAGGAAATTGTATCCTCTTAAAAATGAGCTTTGGATGGGTCATTTCTCAAAAAGTATGAGAAAGTTATGCTTGGTCAAAGTTGAGTTGACTTTTCCTACAAAACCCTAATTTAGCAACTTTTGAATCTTGAGCAATCCTTGATGAATCATGATCAACCCTTGATCAAATGATGAATTAACCTTCAAAATGAGAATGTTGACAAAAAATCTTGAGGTTTGACTGTTTGTAGGTCACAGTTGACTTTTGCCCTAGCACAGTCGATTTTTGGACCTCTTGAGCAATTGACTGACCAAACTTTCTCTGCAAGGCTTGAAATTTGACATGGATGAACTTGAGACCATATTAGGACATTGGGGAGAATTTGAGGCCATTTGGATGTAAGGACCTTGATGCAACACAAAACTCTAATTTGAGATTGACTGCCTTAGGAGATGATTTGACTGTCCAACTCTTGAGCAATCTTGAGCCATTTGAAGATTATTCTTGACATGTCTTGAGAAATATGGGAGGGAAAATTTTGGGGTACAGCAGTTGCCCCTGTTCAATCTTCTTAAACCTGAGGATATAGATTGGCGTTCGGGCCTTTCGTGATCCGAAGGTGGAAGATAATTAAACACTAGAGTGCCCAGAAATTTGCACTCGCATGTAGTGGTATCAGTATTGTGATGTCGGGAATGGGCTTACAGATGCCATTTAGAGATTGTTGGTAGGTGGTTTTGTATTCTTTTAATGGATTGGCATCAAAAAAATCTTTAGGAATCGATTTAACTGGGCCAGGGGAGGTTTTGTCTTCTTTGACGGGTTGTCTCTTTTGACGGGTTATCCCTTTTGACGAGTTGTCTCTTTTGACGGGTTGTCTCTTTTGACGGAGGAAAGCATCAAGATCTAGGAACTTACTAGCATTCAACGTAGTATACCGTTGAGATTACATCACTCGTCCATACTTTGATGTAGGGAAACATCTTCATCAAGATCTAGGAACTGTCTGGTCTTCAACGTAGTATACCATTGAGATTGTAGAACTCGTCCACACTTTGACGGAGGAAAACATCAAGATCTTGGAATTGAATAGTATTTAACGTAGTATACCGTTGAGGTTATAGCACTCGTCCATAATTTGACATAGGGAAACATCTTCATCAAGATCTAGGAACTGTCTGGTTTTCAACGTAGTATACCATTGAGATTATAGAACTCGTCCACACTTTGACGAAGGAAAACATCAAGATCTAGGAACTGACTAGTATTCAACGTAGTATACCGTTGAGATTATAGCACTCGTCCATACTTTGACGTAGGGAAACATCTTCATCAAGATCTAGGAACTGTCTGGTCTTCAATGTAGTATACCGTTGAGATTGTAGAACTCGTCCACACTTTGACGGAGGAAAACATCAAGATCTAGGAACTGACTAGTATTCAACGTAGTATACCGTTGAGGTTATAGCACTCGTCCACACTATGACATAGGGAAATTTTCGAGATCGAGAACCTTATCTAAAATTCAACCGAGGATAATTCAATTGAGATCTAAGAACCGGTCAGGTCTTCGACATAACTGAGAACTTTAACTGTATCTTTCTTGAAAGGTAAATGTCAGTCGTATGCAATGCATGATATATATCAAGCAATGAAGTTCTCAAAATAAATGAGATTGTTTTTGTATGATGCGTATATGCATGTATTATGATGTATGGAAATGTGATGTTTTAGCTGGGGAAAATAAATCCCGGAGCTGCTGGAGAGTAGAGTTGAATTCTTCATTTCCACTGGGGATGATGAACGAAGATGATTACAAGAATAAACCTACAGGAGAGGATGACTCCGTTGGGGAATAAACTGATGAGGAGATTACTCCGAGGGGAATTACTCTGTGGGGAAGAGATGTTCTGCTGAAGATTTTAATGATAAACTCCGCTGGGGATTCCGCTGATAAACTCCGCTGGGGATTTCAATGATAAACTCCACTGGGGATGGATTACCATTGCTGGTGATATTAAATCTGTTGAGGATTGAACTCCTGCTTGGGGAAAGAAAAGAACTTCACTGGGGATGATCTTTCGGTTGCAACATGTTAGGGATAACCCTGTTAGACTCTTGTGGGGATCATCCTCTGAATTCTGCTGGGAATGATCCTTTGAACTTGGCTGGGGAGATTTATTTTTGTACTCCGCTGGGATAAACTTCCAGAGTCTACTGGGGAGGATGATTCAACTCTGTTGGGGAAGCTTTTTCAGACCGTGCTGGGAAATATTGACTTCACTGGGGGGTATCTTGTATTCCGCCGGGGAACATTCTTATACTCCGTTGGGAATATTAAGACTGCCGGAGATATTAAGCCTTTTCAGTGTTGATGGTAGATAAACTCTGCTTGGGGGGAGAATATTACCGACTCATTCATTCACAGTTGCAATTCTCAGCTGGGGAGAGCTAATATTACTGTCTTTTTCTTTTACTCTGCGGGGAGTGAATGTTACTGGGACGCGATGGCTTTGCATCGAGACTTTTCTGCCCCTGTTTCTGCGGGAGAAGGTGCCTGCGGAGGCCTTGTGGATCGAGTATTATCCCAACCTATGAGGTGCTTGGTAACTTTCGATTGAAGTGACAAGTCTTCTTTTGGTAGGCTAGTGACAAGATGACGGGACATAGTCGTACGCTTTGTTCCCTAATTTTTGCCTGGACTTCCCTTTCGGATTTTCAGTCCACCGGGATACCCTTTTTTGCCCAAGCCACCTTCAGGTTTTCGACTTGCCGGGTGTACAAATTTTTTCATTTTCATCCCTTATTTTTGCCCGAACCCTTTTGGTTCATCGGGAAGCCCTTATTTTTGCCTAGGCCAGTCAACCTAGTGAGTCTTTGATTATGCATAGTACTTTTTGACTATGTCCATGCTCTCAGGGTGTAGGGAGTTGTCACTGTCAGTAGTGTCGTGTCGCCATATTATCATAAGATGTTTGATCATGCAAGATTCGTTGCTGGAATTCATGTCCAATGCTCCAATTGATTCAGATGGAGATTTGCCCCTGGCTATTTGGCATTTTGAGAGATTCCTTGAATCTTGACTTGACTGCCCCAGATGATGGACAATGATCATGTCTGCCCCTTGGTTGGAAGTGTTTCTTCCACTTGAGGTGACCCTTTTTATTGAAAAGGTTTTTGTTCACTAGATACTCGTCGTGCGAATTTCTCAGCTGTTTGAACAAATAGTCATATGCAAACAATGTTATTTTAAGAATGCAAAGGTTAAGTCTGTCTTGAAGTTTTTGAAAATGCCTTTTTTCAGTAAGATAGGAAAATTTTGTAAAATGTGATGTCAACTCAGGATTTACAGCAAGTCCTACAGGAGTCAGGATATCTTTCGTAACAATATGCTTTCGAACTAACCCATGCTTCAGCTAGGACTTTTAAGGGTTATAACGTGGCATGGTTCACGGTTTAAGAAACAAAGGATAAAGGCTCAAAATTTATTTGTACCCACCCGCTCTTCGTGATGTTCTTCGATCCTAAACTTAGCTAATCGTGCATTTAGATCCCGTTTGAGTCTTTGTTCTGATATACCAATGATGGTTCGGATACTGACAGTTTATTTTGAACAGGAAATCATTTTTTGTTGAGAGTTTGTAGGATCTCTTTCTTTTTTATTTTATCATCCCTGTCTTTTGCCTGAACTCTTCGTTTTTGTGACTACAGCCAGCGGGATTCCCCAGTTTTTTTCTTGAGTCTCCTTCATAGGTTTTGACTTAATGGGCTTTTTATTTCGAGAGATAATGATTGCCTGTCTTGACGATTATAGGGAACCATCACTGTCTTTTATTTTGAAAAGCCGTCTTCAAAGCCATTCATTGTGCGCCTGAATTAACTGAGAAACTACCCTGCCCCAGGTTGTGATTAAGGGTTTTAATTTGTGAAAAGAAAAACTCCAACTTCTTTGGCTCAAAAGGGTAGACTAGGGAGTATCTTCCTTATAACTCCACTATTTAGGATTTGAGACAATGCCTGTACATCGTCAGCGGGGTCTATTCAAAAGCATACTGTAGATTTTTTGGTATCATTTTCGTCATCCTCCCTCTAAAGGCTTAGAATTTTTAATCAAGAGTTGATCATCACAAAAAATGAAAGCAATTTGAATATAGTGAAATACGAATGGATTGATTCAAAATAGACATATGCAATGCATTGACAAAGTAATAAAGTTTGACATGAGTAAATGTTCGAACAATCAAAAGAAAATTACAACTTGAAAATTCTAATGAACAAAAACTCTTCTCGTCTTAGTACTTGTCACTTCAAATGGTGAACCTTAGGGGATTGCAAAAGAATTCAATCTGACCGTCTTGTGTGAGTTCCAATGCTCCTTCATCAATCAGGTCTTGAATTTTGTTGCTTAACGCCCAACAGATGTTAGTATCATGCCCCGGGCTGTTGGAGTGATATGCACACCTTGCATCAGGATTGTACCTTGGGGAGGCTATGTTGGGATTCTTAGGAGGGTCCCTTAACGTCACCAGATTCAATCTCAATAGGTATTGTAAAGCCTGAGACAGCGACATGTTGAGCTTGGTAAACCGCTTCTTGGGTGTATCCGGCTTACTCTGATTAACCCGTTGTTTTTGGCGAGGTTGTTGTTGGACCCGTGAGGTAGCAGCAACTTGGAGAGGTCTATTCTTCATCAAACCAAAACTTTGACTTCTCGGAAGTTGATTAATGACTTGGTCCCCGGCCTTGACTATTTGCTTCATGCTGTTGTATCTGTCTTGATGAAGCTGGTTGATAATGGTTCTCAGCTCTTCTTGTTCCCGAGCTAAGCCTTGGATAAAAGCCATCTGCCCCAGCATCTGGGTTTTCATGGCACTGAACTCAGCTTGCAGTTGTTCCAGCCGTTCGTCCTTATTGTCTTCAGGACTTTTCTTGACCAAGTTCCCAACGAGAAGTGTTTTCAACTCTTCCTGCCCCTTGGATAGGTTTAGGAAAATGTCCCTGAACTGAGCTTCTTGAATTTGAAGATCTTGGTTGTCTTGTTTGAGAGCCATTGCTGAAATAAACAGCGAGGACATGAGAGACCTGTACTGGGAGACCTGTTATGTAATGATATGTATGTATGCAATGTTTTCAAGGATCCCGCGGGGTAAACAAGAAACTTCTTAGAATTTGAATTTTGCAACTTTGATTGAAGAAACTTCATGTTGTTAAGAGTCCTTCTTCAAGAGTCAAGCTCACCATATCGAGTGGGTCATAGCCCCTGACTCAAGTTATCGTGTTTTGATTTCTAGACAACCTTGGCTAGAGGAAAATAAATCCCCTTTGCCCCTTGCTAGACATTTGATTTACCATAACCTGCATCACAAACCCTTGAGATCCTTGAAATGGTTAAGTAAATGTTAAGGCATGATGTTATGATGTGTATGCTACGCGTTTAAGCAAAAGTGTGAAGTGATGTAAGTAAACCCTGCAATAAATCCAAATTATTGGATAATGACTATAAATAAAACCTGCAAGGAACTCATGTTGTCAGATAATAAGAATGTGCAAGTAGTTCAAGTTTGAAGGCACACAAGTCACACAAACAGCCTTAAGTTTAGGCTGGCATATAGTTTAGGTATTACCCTCTTTCAGTTTAGTTGGTTCAACCAGTCCTAGAAATAGTAACCGGGTTCTAGATGATCTCAATATCACTGACTACCCTCGATCGGTCATAATTCCAGTTTAGCAACCTTTTCTTATGGCCGGAATCATCGCGAGAGTTTAGTCTCAATGAGTGTAGCATACTGCTACTGTTTTATGGCCAAGTTGGTCAATTTAAGGTTCTAAGGTCAGTTGGTGCTTAATGACCCCTTAGCAGACCCATATTCTCCTTGTTGCGCCACAAGGGATATCGGTACATACTAAAGTGCCACACCAACGTAGCTACTGCTTCAACCGTATCGGTCTACGCCGTACAGTTCCCTCACAGTTTATTGCTACTTACCTAAAGGGTATCCCCCAGATCCGGGTTAGGATCTATAGTAACTCCGATACAACCCACAAAGATAAATCATACAAGTCAAGCAATTGAAAACAATATGAACTATTCCTAAGGTACACCCCGCTTATAAAGATATCTCCAGCAGAGTCGCCAGTTCTGTGATACGGTGGAAAGAGAATTGACTATTTTTGGAATGCTGGTTTGCGTTTTGCGTTTTTCCCCGCAAAATGTCGCGGTAAGCAAGAGTCGCCACCGTCTTTTATTTTATCCAACAAGGAAAGGAAAAAAGCACAGAAAAATTCCTTTTTTGAGATGTTTCTCGGGTCCAGGGGGTAGATTATAGAAAGGGAAGGTGTTAGCACCCTTTCTATCCGTGGTTATCCACGGGATCTTAGGTACTTGCTCAAAGTGTTTTCAAAATTTGCTTTTCTTTGTGTTTGTGGGTTTGAAAGAAGTTTTTGTTTGAAAGGAGTGTAAGTGCGAAAAGTTTTGTTTTGTTTTAGAATGAGCAAGTACTTAAGAACCATCTACCTACTCGAAAAAAGGAATTAATATGTGCTAAGGTCCTTTAGACAATGCTATCCCACTATTGAGGAGTAGGTAGCACCGTCGTTGGAGTTTAAAGGGTCAATTCGATTAAGGGACGTGTGGTCACTAAAGCAATGTTAGGACGTCTTAGCGGTAACCCTAATGTCTTAGATCATTTTTCCGAGGCAACCGTTTCGAGGCAACTTATGATCTTTGGACAAGATGGCGACCTCTAAAACTTCCTATACTCAATGACCACATTCGAAAGCAACCAAGTGAGGTGCACCCTAAGAGTGCGCATGTGCGAGTGTGTTATTTCAGTTAATTTTATCTTTGTACATGTCATGGGTGAGCTACATTGATTTTAGGTTCATACATTTGATCTTGTCATGCATTCCCTATTATCAAACATCTAACAGTGTATATTTGCGGAATTTAAATTGCGGAAATTAAATCTAAACTATTACAAGGCGTCGGGTATTTACATCGCCAAAAACAACCCTTGAAATTTAAATTGCGGAAAATAAAATAAAGCGATAAAAATGTCCTAATTAAAAGCTATTACATACCGGAAGCAATTACAATATTGGAAATATAGATCGCGTGCGAGAAATTAAATCGGCGCATTTTTTAGGGTTTTGACCCTTTTTTGAAAGAAAGTATGTTTTTGGTTTATTTTTTAATTTAGAAAGAAATTAAATTAGGTCAAAATTAATTAATTAATTAATTAAAATATTTTTGGATTTTTGAGTATTTAAGGAAATAAAATAAAATGGATTAATGTTAATAAAAACCTAATATTCTAAATTGATTTTAATTATTGCGAAAAAATATTAAAAGTTAAACCTATTTAAAACTAAGTTAATTAATTAATATTTATTTACAAAAATAAAAGTGATGAATTTAATTTTAATAAATAAAAAGTAATATTTTTTTGTGTTTTCTGATTTTATGAGGAAAATTAATTATTTGGTTAATGGTAATAAAAATAAATAATAAAACAAATAAATAAAGATAAGAAAAAGGAAAAAAAAAGAATAAACCAAGGGGGGTGTTGGGCCCAATAGGAGGTAAATCTGGCAATTGTTTGGCCCATTTGCAGCAAGCCTCAATGACTTTTCTGGATCCCACGTGACACGTTGACTGGGCACTATGGTGGGTCTGCAATCTTGGCCATTGGATTTGGCCTGGAGGCCATCTGGCAAGTGATCCAGTGATGATGCATGGTGTACCATAATGACTGAAGCGCGCTGGATCTGCTGAAGAAAAATAATAATAGGCAATATGGGGGACCTGGGATTCGAACCCAGGTCCCATTGGACTATGCACGCCTTCCACTACCACTCAGCTAATGTGTTCATATTGTTAGTGGAATAAACAAAGGATATTATATATGAAAAGCAATCAATATGCTGGAATTAAAAAAAACACACGCCAATATTCAAAACCAGCCAATGGGAAAGAAACACGTCTTCATCTTCTCCAACGAAACCTGCTCTTTTTCCTGCGGATTTGAATCCGCAACAAAATCCATGGCTCGATCTCAAAATCGTCTCTAGGCTATGGAAACGAATTCTGAGACCATCACCATGCTCGTCTCGTCCTCCTGAGTTCGTCCATGTCCATGGTTTGTTCCAATTCTTCCTGAAATTAAAATGCCTAAAAACAAGAAACCCAAACCCTAGTTTCGGGTAGGGCTTTACAGGCTACCAAAACAAAATCAAATATTGCAGATAGCTTGGAAATCATTCAAGGATTATGAATATGTTAATATTTGGGCAAAAAGATGCAAGAACAAGAGATCATGATTCCATGTTCAGGGCGGTATTCAAGCAGACTTACAGTGTGTTTGATGAGGTTTCAGGGCTTGTGAATGGTTGCTTTAGCTTCAGTAGATGTCCAGCAAGATGATAGCGTGGATTTTTTGCCTTGGAAACACCTCTAAGATCAATTTCAGATTCAAGATTTTCAAGCTTTTTTCCAAGTTCGGTTTTGTGAATTCTGCAGCCTCTAGGTCGTGTCCTTGTGTGCTTTGCATTGTACAAGTATAAGGGAAGCAATTAGGTCAAGTCTTGGGCCTTGAATCCATTAGCATTGATGTTTGAAGATTAGATATGATTCACCATTAACAAAGCTTCCAAAAATGTCAAAAACCAATATTTTGTTCATAACATGGCATGATTTGGATTTGATTTGGTCCATGATGATAATTGAAACCTATATCAATCAAAAAGATCTTATTCCATCAATTTTTGGATTTTATTTGAATTAATATTGATTTAAAATGAATTAATTCAATAAAAATCAAATAAAATAGAAAAATTAATGAATGGACATGAAGCTGAAGATAGGACACGTGTGTGGTGTGAAAAGATCAAATCAAGTGGAAAAAAGTGGGCCCATTTGGTAAAATTTGAAGTTTTTGGGATAGTTGACTTTTGGTAATTTTGGGAAAATGCCCAATTTCAACAATGCGTAACTTCTTCAATTTTGAACTTTTGGAGGTGTTCGTGGACTTTTTAGAAACCTTGAGATGTCCTCTAACCAAACCTTTTGGTCTCATCTCATTTGGATATTCCATGCTCAAGTTATAAGCTTTGGAAATATAGGTGTTTTTGTTGACTTTCAAAAGTGACGTATAATGTCCAAATTTGTAACTCTTTGTGAGTGCATTTCTTGATCTTGGGGTGTGAAGATGGATTGTAAGAAATTGCATCCTCTTCATAATTATATTTGTATGGGTCATTTCTCATAAAGTATGAGAAAGTTATGCTTGGTCAAAGTTGAGTTGACTTTTCCTACAAAACCCTAATTTAACAACTTTTGAATCTTGAGCAATCCTTGATGAATCATGATCAACCCTTGATCAAATGATGAATTAACCTTCAAAATGAGAATGTTGACAAAAAATCTTGAGGTTTGACTGTTTGTAGGTCACAGTTGACTTTTGCCCTAGCACAGTCGATTTTTGGACCTCTTGAGCAATTGACTGACCAAACTTTCTCTGCAAGGCTTGAAATTTGACATGGATGAACTTGAGAACATATTAGGACATTGGGGAGAATTTGAGGCCATTTGGATGTAAGGACCTTGATGCAACACAAAACCCTAATTTGAGATTGACTGCCTTAGGAGATGATTTGACTGTCCAACTCTTGAGAAATCTTGAGCCATTTGAAGATTATTCTTGACATGTCTTGAGAAATATGGGAGGGAAAATTTTGGGGTACAACAGTTGCCCCTGTTCAATCTTCTTAAACCTGAGGATATAGATTGGTGTTCGGGCCTTTCGTGATCCGAAGGTGGAAGATGATTGAACACTAGAGTGCCCAGAATATTGCACTCGCATGCAGTGGTATCAGTATTATGATGTCGGGAATGGGCTTACAGATGCCATTTGGAGATTGTTGGTAGGTGGTTTTGTATTCTTTGACTGGATTGGCATCAGAAAAATCTTTAGGAATCGATTTAACTGGGCCAGGGGAGGTTTTGTCTTCTTTGACGCGTTGTCTCTTTTGACGTGTTGTCTCTTTTGACGGGTTGTCTCTTTTGACGGGTTGTCTCTTTTGACGGGTTGTCTCTTTTGACGGAGGAAAAAATCAAGATCTAGGAACTTACTAGCATTCAACGTAGTATACCATTGAGATTACAACACTCGTCCACACTTTGACATAGGGAAACATCTTCATCAAGATCTAGGAACTGTCTGGTCTTCAACGTAGTATATCGTTGAGATTGTAGAACTCATCCATACTTTGACGGAGGAAAACATCAAGATCTAGGAACTAACTAGTATTCAACGTAGTATACCGTTGAGGTTATAGCACTCGTCCACACTTTGACATAGGGAAACATCTTCATCAAGATCTAGGAACTGTCTGGTCTTCAACATAGTATATCGTTGAGATTGTAGAACTCGTCCACACTTTGACGGAGGAAAACATCAAGATCTAGGAACTGACTAGTATTCAACGTAGTATACCGTTAAGATTATAGCACTCGTCCACACTTTGACGTAGGGAAACATCTTCATCAAGATCTAGGAACTGACTAGTATTCAACATAGTATACCGTTGAGGTTATAGCACTCGTCCACACTTTGACAGAGGAAAACATCAAGATCTAGGAACTGACTAGTATTCAACGTAGTATACCGTTGAGGTTATAGCACTCGTCCATACTTTGACGTAGGGAAACATCTTCATCAAGATCTAGGAACTGTCTGGTCTTCAACGTAGTATATTGTTGAGATTGTAGAACTCGTCAACACTTTGACGGAGGAAAACATCAAGATCTAGGAACTGACTAGTATTCAACGTAATATACCGTTGAGGTTATAGCACTAGTCCACACTATGACGTAGGGAAATTGTCGAGATTGAGAACCTTATCTGAAATTCAACCGAGGATAATTCAATTGAGATCTAAGAACCGGTCAGGTCTTCGACGTAACTGAGAACTTTAACTGTATCTTTCCTGAAAGGTAAATGTCAGTCGTATGCAATGCATGATATATATCAAGCAATGACGTTCTCAAAATAAATGAGATTGTTTTTGTATGATGCGTATATGCATGTATTATGATGTATGGAAATGTGATGTTTTAGCTGGGGAAAATAATTCCCGTAGCTGCTGGAGAGTAGAGTTGAATTCTTCGTTTCCATTGGGGATGATGAACGAAGATGATTGCAAAAATAAACCTGTAGGAGAGGATGACTCTGTTGGGGAATAAACTGATGAGGAGATTACTCCGAGGGGAATTACTCTGTGGGGAAGAGATGTTCTGCTTAAGATTTTAACGATAAACTCCGCTGGGGATTCCGCTGATAAGCTCCGCTGGGGATTTCAATGATAAACTCCACTGGGGATGGATTACCATTGCTGGTGATATTAAATCTGTTGAGGATTGAACTCCTGCTTGGGTAAAGGAAAGAACTTCGCCGGGGATGATCTTTCGGTTACAACATGTTGGGGATAACCCTGTTAGACTCTTGTGGGGATCATCCTCTGAATTCTGCTGGGAATGATCCTTTGAATTTGGCTGGGGAGATTTATTTTTGTACTCCGCTGGGATAAATTTCCAGAGTCTACTGGGGAGGATGATTCAACTCCGTTGGGGAAGCTTTTTCAGACCGTGCTGGGAAATATTGACTTCACTTGGGGGTATCTTGTACTCCGCCGGGGAACATTCTTATACTCCGTTGGGGAATATTAAGACTGTCGGGGATATTAAGTCTTTTCAGTGTTGATGGTAGATAAAATCTGCTTGGGGGGAGAATATTACCGACTCATTCATTCACAGTTACAAGTCTCAGCTGGGGAGAGCTAATATTACTGTCTTTTTCTTTTACTCTGCGGGGAGTGAATGTTACTGGGACGCGATGGCTTTGCATCGAGACTTTTCTGCCCCTGTTTCTGCGAGAGAAGGTGCCTGCGGAGGCCTTGTGGATCGAGTATTATCCCAACCTATGAGGTGCTTGGTAACTTTCGATTGAAGTGACAAGTCTTCTTCTGGTAGGCTAGTGACAAGATGACGGGACATAGTCGTACGCTTTGTTCCCTAATTTTTGCCTGGACTTCCCTTTCGGATTTTCAGTCTACCGGGATACCCGTTTTTGCCCAAGCCACCTTTTCAGGTTTTCGACTTGCCGGGTGTACAGATTTTTTCATTTTCATCCCTTATTTTTGCCCGAACCCTTTTTGTTCGCCGGGAAGCCCTTATTTTTGCCTAGGCCAGTCAACCTAGCGGTTCTTTGATTATGCATAGTACTTTTTGACTATGTCCACGCTCTCAGAGTGTAGGGAGTTGTCATTGTCAGTAGTGTCGTTTCACCATATTATCAGAAGATGTTTGATCATGCAAGATTCGTTGCTGGAATTTATGTCCAATGCCCCAATTGATTCAGATGCAGATTTGCCCCTGGCTATTTGGCATTTTGAGAGACTCCTTGAATCTTGACTTGACTGCCCCAGATGATGGACAATGATCATGTCTGCCCCTTGGTTGGAAGTGTTTCTTCCACTTGAGGTGACCCTTTTTATTGAAAAGGTTTTTGTTCACTAGATACTCGTCGTGCGAATTTCTCTGCTGTTTGAACAAATAGTCATATGCAAACAATGTTATTTTAAGAATGCAAAGCTTATGTTTGTCTTGAAGTTTTTGAAAATGCCTTTTTTCAGTAAGATAGGAAAATTTTGTAAAATGTGATGTCAACTCAGGATTTACAGCAAGTCCTACAGGAGTCAGGATATCTTTCGTAACAATATGCTTTCGAACTAACCCATGCTTCAGCTAGGACTTTTAAGGGTTATAACGTGGCATGGTTCACGGTTTAAGAAACAAAGGATAAAGGCTCAAAATTTATTTGTACCCACCCGCTCTTCGTGATGTTCTTCGATCCTAAACTTAGCTAATCGTGCATTTAGATCCCGTTTGAGTCTTTGTTCTGATATACCAATGATGGTTCGGATACTGACAGTTTATTTTGAACAGGCAATCATTTTTTGTTGAGAGTTTGTAGGATCTCTTTCTTTTTGATTTTATTATCCCTGTCTTTTGCCTGAACTCTTCGTTTTTGTGACTACAGCCAGCGGGATTCCCCAGTTTTTTTCTTGAGTCTCCTTCATAGGTTTTGACTTAATGGGCTTTTTATTTCGAGAGATAATGACTGCCTGTCTTGACGATTATAGGGAACCATCACTGTCTTTTATTTTGAAAAGCTGTCTTCAAAGCCATTCATTGTGCGCCTGAATTAACTGAGAAACTACCCTGCCCCAGGTTGTGATTAAGGGTTTTAATTTGTGAAAAGAAAAACTCCAACTTCTTTGGCTCAAAAGGGTTGACTAGGGATTATCTTCCTTATAACTCCACTGTTTAGGATTTGAAACAATGCTTGTACATCCTCAGCGGGGTCTATTCAAAAGCATACTGTAGATTTTTTAGTATCATTTTCGTCATCCTCCCTCTAAAGGCTTAGAATTTTTTATTCGAGAGTTGATCATCACAAAAAATGAAATAAATTTGAATATAGTGAAATACGAATGGATTGATTTAAAACAGACATATGCAATGCATTGACAAAGTAATAAAGTTCGACATGAGTAAATGTTCGAACAATCAAAAGAAAATTACAACTTGAAAATTCTAATGAACATAAAGTCTTCTCGTCTTAGTACTTATCACTTCAAATGGTGAACCTTGGGGGATGGGAAAAGAATTCAATCTGACCGTCTTGTGTGAGTTCTAATGCTCCTTCATCAATCAGGTCTTGAATTTTGTTGCTTAACTCCCAACAGATGTTAGTATCGTGCCTCTTGTGGGTTTGAAAAGAGTTTTTGTTTGAAAGGTGTGAGTGCGAAAAGTTTTGTTTTATTCTGAAAGAGCAAGTACTTAAGAACCATCTACCTACTCGAAAAAAGGAATCAATCTGTGCTAATGTCCTTTAGGCAATGCTAGCCCACTATTGATGAGTAGGTAGCATCGTCGTTGGAGTTTTAAGGGTCAATTCAATTAAGGGACATGTTGTCACTAAAGCAATGTTAGGACGCCTTAGCGGTAACCCTAATGTCTTAGATCATTTTTTCCGAGGCAATCGTTTCGAGGAAACTATGATCTTTGGACAAGAGGGCGACCTCTAAAACTTCCTATACTCAATGACCACGTTCGAAGGCAACCAAGTGAGGTGTACCCTAAGAGTGCGCATGTGCGAGTGTGTTATTTTCAGTTAATTTGTCTTTGTACATGTCAATGGTGAGCTATGTTGATTTTAGGTTAAAGATTTGATCTTGTCATGCATTCCCTATTATCCAAACATCTAACAGTTAATATTTTGCGGAAATTAAATTGCAGAAATTAAATCTAACTATTACAAGGCGTCGGGTATTTACATCGCCAAAAACAACCCTCGAAATTAAATTGCGGAAAATAAAAGAAAGCGATAAAATAATTAAAGTCCTATTTAAAGCTATTACATTCCGGAAGCAAGTACAATAATATGAAAATATGGATCGCGTGCTAGAAAATTAAATCGGGCGCATTTTTTAGGGTTTTGACCCTTTTTTGAAAGAAAGTGATTTTTTTGTTATTTTTTTTTGAATTAAGAGGAAATAAACTAAGGTAATTAAATAAATAAATTAATTAATTAAAAAAAGATATTTTTTTTTGGATTTTTGGATATTTAAAGAAATAAAATAAATTGATTTAAAGTTAGTAAAATCTAATTATCTACATTGATTTTAAATATTGCAAAAAATATTAAAGGTTAAACCTAATTCACTAAATTAATTAAATTAATTTATTTACAAAAATAAAGTCATGAATTTAATTTTAATAAATAAAATATATTTTCTGGTTTTTGATTTTATGAGGAAAAAATTTAATTGGTTAGTGATAATAAAAATAATAATTAACAAAACAAATAAATAAATAAAAAGAAGAAAGAAATAACCAAGGGGTGTTGGGCCTGATTTGAGGGTGAAATCAGCATTTTTGAGGCCCAAACGTGCAAGCCTGTATTGACTTTCCCATATTCTCTATGGCATGTTGACTTGGGAGTATGATGCATGTTGTACCCCAAAATTTGCCCTCCCGTATTCTTCAAAGATTTGCCAAGTCAAGCTTCAAAATTCCCCAAGGGTTGCACAGTGTAAGGGCCTCCTAAGCAGTCAAAATTAGGGTTGTGGTCCTGATCAAGAAAATGAAGTTTCCAAAGGTCCAATCAAGTCTCACATGCCTACAAATATGGTCAAGCACCCTCATATCAAGTTTCAAGACATTCAGCTCAAAATTGCACAGTCAAAAACCCTAACTGCACTACAGTCAACTGTAGGGGCAAAATGGTCATTTGACAGTCAAAAGGTCAAATTTTTGGTCAACATCTCATTTTGAAGCCTTAAACATCATTTGATCAATGCTTGATCATGGTTCTCAAAGCTTGGTTCAAAAATCATCAAGATGCAAAAGTTTCCTTATTTGGACAGTTGAAAAAGTCAACTGTAAATTGACCAGGGCATAACTTTCACATGGATTATCAGAAAAATTCCATCCAAAGCTCATTTTGAAGAGAAAGACATTTCCTACAACTCATCTTCATACTTCAAGTCCAAGAAATGCTCTCACAAAAAGTTATCAATTTCAACATTATAGGTCATTTTCAAAAGTCAACAAAAAGGGGCTTTAAGTCAAAGGCCATAACTTGGGATTGGTAAATCAAAATGACATGGGACCAAAGACATTGGTTAGAGGACTCAAAGACCTTTCCAAAATGTCCATGAACATGAGAAAAGCTTAAAAATTGAGCAAGTTATGCCTTGTAGAAGTTGGGAAATTTTTGGATATTTTGAAAAGTCAACATTGATTCAAATGACCTAAAATTGCTAATGGGCCCATTTTTCTTCCACAATTCATTGTCCCAAGCATGTGCACGACCATTAGGCCAAAAAGGAAGTTTTTCTCCATTTTTATTTATTTATTTGGATTTTTTATCATTTATAATTCATTTAATTAAATAAAATGCATGAAAAATACAAAACTAATGAAATAAAATCTTTTTGTGCAGAAATTATTCTCATTGGACATTCAAGATTCGTGCATGATTATTTGTGGAAAGTTTTGGTATGATTTGGTATCAAATTGCATGGAAAGATATGAAAATATTTTGCCATAAAAATCAAATATCCCTTTATCAAATCTTTGATTCTTTGGACAAGGAACTTGACCTAATTCACTCAGTATATGAGCCTGATCACAAACCTAATAAGGCTAACCACTAAGCTGCGCAGAAGAGCATAAACAAACTGGCATTTTTTTTTCAAGAAGACTCCAATTCTGAAAACTTGTTTGCAGGACGTTTCAAGCCACAAAACCCCTCCCATTGCATTCCTAGGACGCCAAGCAACGTGCCTGAATCAAGAACACGGTCCCTAAGCCCTTGAAACGTTGTACAGAAGTCCCACTTTTCTTACTTTTTTGCATAATCGTATTTCAAGATTTATGCATTTTCGTTGCATATTGTTAATGGATTCATGCTAATTAAGGTGTTCTGAAGCTAACCATTTATCTTAATTGTGTTTTCGTGTACTATATGCAATTATACCATTGATGCAGATTAGGGTTCGTGAAGCTTGAAATTGGGGGTTTCCAAACGCGGTAAAATCAGACCACCATAGTACCATGACTCAAATCAGCAAGCCCAGACGATTATGAACCCACCATCGCGCTCAATTTATGAGCATCCAATGGCTAATCGCTATTTTTTAATAGCTGGCCTAAGAGAACGCTAACAAAACCGTGGCTTAATGTATTTGTGTTTCAGGAACATGAAGAAGATGAACTCGTGGCCAGCAACCATTGGCTCTTTTAAATTTCGCGCTAAAACATTATCAATGTGTGTTTTTATTTTATATTAATCGTTTGATGTTTAGTATACAAGCGCGTTGGTTGGATCAGATGGCAAGCGAAGTTGTTGGTAAAGGTAATGACCTGGGTTCGAGCCCCAGGTCTTCAGTATTCTCAATATTATTTTTCAATTAGTCTTCACATGCAGTTTCACTTACTGAAGACCATGATACACCTCCTCATCAAGCCAGCCACGCGTGCGTTTAGAGCAATCCAAAGGTGCAGATTGGAGGAACACCATAAGCATAAGTCAACACGCCAGCACACTGCCTGGAAAAGTCAAAAGGGCCAATTGATAAGTGGGCCTGGATTGCTACAAGATACCTCCTAATTTGGGGTCTGAACCCCCTGGGTTTGCAAATTCTTCCTACTTTCTTTATGTTTTTTTTATTTTTTATTTTTCTTTTAATTATTGTTTTATTAATTAATTTTATTGTTTTCAAAATATCAAAAACACCTAAAAATCAAAAAAATCAGAAAAGAGGAAAAATATAATAAATACTTTTGTTTTAATATTTTCCATAAAAAAATTGTATATAATTATTTAGTTTTAAATTAGGTTGTAATTTTAATTCTTTTCATAATAAAATCTAAAAAAACATAGAATTAGGTTTAATTAATAATTTTTCACCCTTTTTATTTTTCTTTCATGGTAATCAAATATTTAATATTATTTATTTTATTTATTTTTATAATTAAATTTGTATATAAAAATTAGGGTTAATTTAGGTTAAAATTCAATGTTTTCTTAATAAATTAAAAGCCACTAGAATTAGGGTTAGTATTTATTTTAATTAATTCTTTTCTTTTATTAAATCCTAAAACACTAAAAAATACCAAAAAAACAAGTTCTTTCTTTCTTTTAATTTTAATTAATTCCTCATTATTTTAACTTTGCAAAAAGGGTCCAACGCCCTCGTTTCGATTTAATTATTAATTCGCACTTATTTTATTTCTTGTAAATATTTATGTATCTCTCCCAAAGCCGTGTAAATTATTTGTCGCACTCTTTTCTTTATTTTCTTTATTTTCTGTCAAATCGGGTCCTGGTTTAATTTTGGCGATGTGGACCCGCGCCTTTTGTAATAGCTTAGAATTTTTACTTTCCCGCAATATTTTTAACTGTTAAATAATGGCATGAAAGAATGTATGGACAAAAATAAAAACAAGCGTAGAACACCAATAACATGACAAGATAAATGCAAATGAAAATGACACACAAATCGCACACACCACCCCTAGGGTACGCCTCACTGTTGCCTTGCCTCGAAAGGTGATCGTCGAGTAGAGGATGTCTTAGTAAGTCCTCATGATCCGGGAACCTGGCATGAGGGTAGCTTCTAAGGTGTCTTCCTATTGCTCTGGTGATCACCATGTCCCGAACCTCGAATTGACCCGAACACCTCCAATGGTGGTGCTACCTACCTCTCAATGGTAGGATGGCACTACTTTAAAGGACATCTACACAGACGAATTCCTTAGGGTAGGTAGACGACTCTAGATACTTGCTCTAAATTTCAAAACAAATCAAAAATACTTTTCACGCCAACACATTTTCAAAAGCTTTCGAAAGCAATTTTTCAAACACTCTTGAGGACCGATACAAGAGTCGAACTGAAATTTTCAAAGAAACTTTTTAAACCCACAGTTGAAAAGCAAACAAACATTTTTGAAAACACAAATGAGCAAGTATCTAAGAGCCCATGGATAACCATGGATAGAAAGGGTGCTAACACCTTCCCTTTCTATAATCTACCTCCCGAACCGAGAGCAATCTCTTTAAGGAATTTTTCTGTGCTTTTGTCCTTTCCAATTGGAGAAAATAAAAGACGGTGGCGACTCTTGCTTCCGCGACATTTCGCGAACCAGCGTTAAACAGTCAGTTCCAGATCCACCGATCACAGAACTGGCGACTCTGCTGGGGAATTAACTTAAAGTGAGATGTACCTTAGGATAGCTCATACTTGTGTTTTCAATTGTTGTGTTTGTTTGCTTTATTATTGTGGGCTGCATCGGAGTTACATAGATCCTAACCCGGATCTGGGGATACCCTATTTAGGTAGCATAAGCTGTGAGGGACCTGTCCGGCGTATACCGACATGGGTGAAGCAGTGGCTACGTTGGTGTGGCGCCTTGGTCTGTACCGATATCCCTCGTGTTGAAACGGGGAGAATATGGGTCTTCTAAGGAGTCATTAAGCACCAACAGACCATAGAATCTTAATTGACACAACTCGGCCATTAGAACAGTAGCAGTATGCTACGCCCATTGAGGCTAAACTCTCGTGATGGTTCTGGCCGCAAGAAAAGATTGTGATGCTGGAGTTATGATCGATTGAGGGTAGTCAATGATATTTGGATCCTCTAAGAACCCGGTTACTTTGATAGGACAGGTATGAACCAACAAACTGAAAGAGGGTAATACCTAGACCTCATGCTGGCCTAAACTCTAAGGGCTTCTCTTGTGTGACTTGTGTGCCTTCGTACTTGCCTACTTGCATGCTTGTTATCTGACACATGAACTACTTGCAGGTTTGTTTATAGTCCTTAATTGGGACTCATAACAGGGTTTACTAAGTTTCTTGCAGGTTTTGTTTATAGTCCTTAATCGGGACTCATAACAGGGTTTACCAAGTTTCTTGCAGGTTTTGGTTTGCAGTCCTTAATTGGGACTCATAACAGGGTTACCTACATTACCCCATGCATAGCATAACATCATACCATTGCATACATCCTAACCCGTTTCAAGGATCTCAAAGGGCTTGTGATGCAGGTCATGATGAATCAAACTGTCTAGCAAGGGGCAAAGAGGATTTATTTTCCTCTAGCCAAGGTTGTCAGGGGCTATGAACCATTGGATATGGTGAGCTTTGACACTTGAAGAAGATTCCCTTAACCAAGGTTGTTTGGAAATCAAAACCAGACATGATGACTAAAGTCAGGGGCTATGACCCACTGGATATGGTGAGCTTTGACACTTGAAGAAGGTTCCCTTAACCAAGGTTGTTTGGAAATCAAAACCAGACATGATGACTAAAGTCAAGGGCTATGACCCACTGGATATGGTGAGCCTTTGACCCTTGAAGAAGGACTCTCAACAACATGAAGTACCTTCAATCAAGTTACCAGTTTCCAACTCTAACAATTTGTTTACCCCTCGAGGTCCTTGAAATCATTGTATGCATATCATACATATCATTGCATAACAGGTACCCTTTCTCTGCAGGTTGCTTACCTTCTTCGCTGTTTATTTCAGCAGCCCCGTCATGAATCCTGAATTCAGAACGCCCAGTTCCAAGGGCTGATCATGAATTTGACCTAGGGGCAACAAGATCTGAAGGCTCTGCTCTTAAAGAAGGAAAAGAAGAAGAAGAGGACTGTTTTGTTCAGCCCTAGACGCAGATCTGGGAACACCCTGCAGGATGAAGCTGAGAGGACAACTCCATCTGTAGGGAAAGGCAGTCATCAAGAGGAAATGATTCCCAGCCCAGTGGTCTCTGACAATGAGACAGATTTCAATGACGAACAGTACCCTCCGGCTGAGGATAGGTACAAACAGTTGGAAGACCGGCTAAGTGCTATGGAGATACAAAAAGTGCCTGGCCTGGACTTCTAGGATCTAGGTCTGTCTTCTGGGGTAGTGATCCCGCACAAATTCAAGGCACCTGCCTTTGCAAAGTACGACGGGGCATCATGTCCAAAGCTGCATCTCAGGTCATACATGAGGAGGATCCAGCCCTACACGGCCGACAGGAACTTATGGATCCACTTTTTCCAGGAAAGTCTTTCAGGGACTCAGCTTGACTGGTTCTATCAACTGAATGGAGCCAACATCCGTACCTGGGAAGACTTAGCCACTGCATTCTACAAGCAGTACCAGTACAATGCCGACCTCGCTCCCACGCGCACTCAGCTTCAGGGGATGTCTATGGGTACGGGTGAAGGTTTCAAAGAATATGCCCAAAAATGGAGGGACCTTGCTGGAAGGGTACAACCACCTCTGACTGACCGCGAGCTCGTCGACATGTTCTTGGGGACCCTATCTGGGCCATTTTTCAACCACCTGATTGGGAATTCTGCTGCTGGGTTTACAGATCTGATCTTGACCGGAGAAAGAATAGAAGCCGGCATCAAGTCAGGGAAAATACAAAATGCTGACTCCTCGAACACTGAGAAGAAACAATCCAAAAGAGAATCTAGTGTTGTCAACGCAGTGACTATTGCAAAGCCGACCGGTACTCCTCAGCGTCACCACCAACAAAGGGAAGAAAGACCTAAGAGGCAATTTACTCCCCTCGGCATGACCTTGTCACAGATATTGCCACAGCTGCTGGAAACCAAGTTGGTAACTCTCATGGATCCCCCGAAGAATCCTAACAGGACACCTTCAAGGTACAATCCCAATGTTCGCTGCGCCTATCATTCTGACAGCCCGGGGCATGCTACAGATGACTGTTGGACTTTGAGGAATAAGGTTCATGATCTGATTGATGCAAAGGAAGTCCAACTTGACTCTCCAGAGACTCCCAATGTGACAACTGCTCCCTTGCCAAGACATGGCTAGGATTGGATTTTTTGTTCATTCGAATGTTCAATTTGTAATCTTCTTTCAATGGTTCAAACATTTTGTTTCATGTCAAACATTGTTATTTCATTAATGCACTACACATGTCTGTTTTGAAGTAATTATCTCGTATTCACTAAATGCAAATTATTTTCATATTTTTTCTGATGTCAACTCTTGATCTAAAATTCTAAAGCCTCTTGAGGGAGGATGACGAAAACGATACCGCGATCATTACAATATGCTTTTGAACAGACCCCGCTGATGAGGTACATGCATTGTTTCAATCCCTAAACACTGGAGTTATAAGGATGATAATCCCTCGTCAACCCCTCTGAGCCAAAGAAGTAGGAGTTTTTCTTTTCGAAATTTAAAACCCTTTATTATAACCTGGGGCAGGGTAGTCTCTCAATTGGTCCAAGTGCATAACAAATGGCACCAAAGAAGTCCTTACAAAACGAAGAAAGACAGTGATGGTTCCGAATAATCAATAAAGAAAGGCAGTCATTATCTCAAAAAATAAAAAACCCGTTAAGTCAAAACCCATGAAGGAGACTTACAAAACTGGGGCATCCCGCTGACTGTGATTCCAAAAAAGGGAACAGTTCAGGCAAAAAAAGAAAGGGATAACAAAAATCAAAAAAAGAAAGAGGTCCTAGAAACCCTCAGCAAAAAAGGAGATGACTGCCTATTCAAATAAACGTTCAATATCTGAACCATCATTGGAACATCAGGACAAAAACTCAAATAAGGTCAAACGCACGATCAGCTGAGTTTAGGTTTGGAGAACATCACGAAGAGCGGGTGGGTACAAATAATTTGAGCCTTTATCCTTTGTTTCTTAAACCGTGAACCAATCCACGTTACAACCCTTAAAAGTCCTAGCTGAAGCATGGGTTAGTTCGAAAGCATACTGTTACGAAAGGTATCCTGACTCCTTAAGGCTTACGGTAAATACGAAATTGACATCACGTTTTACAAACATCCATTTGTTTTATGAAAAAGAAGGTATTTTCAAAATCTTCAAGACATACATAAGCTTTGCATTTCTAACATAACTTTGGTTGCATATGACTTTTTGTTTGAACAGCAGGGAAATTCGCACGATGGATACCTAGTGAACAAAAGCACTTCCAATCAAGGGGCACGACATGATCATTGTCCATCATCTGGGGCAGTCCAATCAAGATTCGGAGAATCTCTCAAAGGCCAAATAGCCTGGGGCAAGTCTTCGCCTGAGCCACTTGGGGCATTCCAACAATAAATCTTGCCTGGTCAGAAATCTTCTGGTGGCATGACAAAACACTTCTAACAGGGGCAACTCCCTATACTCTGAGAACATGGACATAGTCGAAAAGGTACTACGCAAAATCAAAGACCCGCTAGGTTGACATACCTAGGCAAAAATAAGGGCTTCCCGGCGAACCAAAAGGGTTCGGGAAAAATGAAGGGATGAAATGAAAAAATCTGTACACCCGGCAAGTCGAAAACCTGAAAAGGCGGCTTGGGCAAAAATGGGTATCCCGGTGGACTGAAAACCCGAAAGGGCGGTCCAGGCAAAAGTTAGGGATCAAAGCGTACGACTATGTCCTGTCACCTCGTCACCTGCCTACCAAAAAAAGGTCTGTCCATCAACCAGCTATCAGCACCTCTCGGGTCTTCCTCTCCCACCTCAGAAACAGGGGCAATAAGGAGTTGTCTAAGAGCAATCTAATTGTTCTGTCCTCCAAGGTATCAAAACAGGTTAGGCTGAAGAACATAACCAGCACCTCAATCCCCCAGAGAGTAAGTCAGCAGTCAGTACACTCTTCTTCAAACAAAGTTATCAAATCTTAAGGAAGTTGAGTATCCTCCAGCAGGTCTCAACATTTCCCCCAGCAGTGCATATATCCTTAACAAGCATCCCCGGCAGTCTCGACCTAAAGATTGTTCCCTGGCAATTTATCAAACAGTCAAAGGAATCACTTCCCCCCGCAGTCAAAACTTCCCCAGGAAAGTCCAATCTAGTCCCCCAGGAAAGTCCAATCCAGTTTCCCCAGGAAAGTTGGAATTTATCTCCCCAAGCAGTAAGCTTATCCCCAGCAGATTCTGGAAGCTTATCCCTCGTAGAGCACGAACGCGTCGTCCGGCTTTATTTAAAGAGTTATTTCCTTAACAGGATATAACTGGGTTATCCTCAGCCAAAAGCCACGGAAAGATCGTCGTCGACACAGTTCTTTCTTATCCCCAGCGAAGTCTATTAACACTTCCAACAATAAGGGTATCCCCAGCAAGTTACCATCATCAATTCCGCAAAAGTATCTCTCTCCCCACAGAGTATTGCTTCCCGACATGGTCGCTAGAGTATCTCTCTCCCCACAGAGTATTGCTTCCCAGCATGGTCGCTAGAGTATTTTTCTCCCCGCAGAATCTCCCATTCGCCAAGTTTATTCCTCAACGGAGTCATCTTCTCCTACCGGTATTCTTGCAACTATCACCCCCAGCGGAAGTAAAAGCTTATTCTTCAACATCAGCCCAGGAGTGACTTCCCGGCACCCGTCAAGGATTTACTTTCCTAGACGAAAAACACATTCATAAAACATCACATACATCATTATAGCATGCATAGACGCATCATATCATACAAATCTCATTTATGTTGAGAATATCATTGCTTGATCCATGTCATGCATTGCATATGACTGACTTTTACCTTTCAGGAAAGATTCAACTAAATTCTCAATCATATTTCAAGACCTAGACCGGTTCAGTTAATCGACTCCAAAGATTTCTTATCCAGTCCAAGGCCTTCTCTAGTCCAGCTAAATCGACTCCCAACAGATTTTTCTGATGAAGACTCAGTAGAAGTTATCAGATTATAATTTCCTATGGTTCTCTCTCCGACGGTGCATGAGATGATAATTCCATTTTAGGTTTCTTTGAGATTATAATTTCCTATTGGTTCTCTCTCCGACGGTGCATGAGATGATAATTCCATTTTAGGTTTTTCTTTGAGATTAATTTCCTATTGGTTCTCTCTCCAACGGTGCATGAGATGATAATTCCATTTTAGGTTTTTCTTTGAGATTATAATTTCCTATTGGTTCTCTCTTCGACGGTGCATGAGATGATAATTCCATTTTAGGTTTTTCTTTGAGATTATAATTTCCTATTGGTTCTCTCTCCGACGGTGCATGAGATGATAATTCCATTTTAGGTTTTTCTTTGAGATTATAATTTCCTATTGGTTCTCTCTCCGACGGTGCATGAGATGATAATTCCATTTTAGGTTTCTTTGAGATTATAATTTCCTATTGGTTCTCTCTCCGACGGTGCATGAGATGATAATTCCATTTTATGTTTTTCTTTGAGATTAATTTCCTATTGGTTCTCTCTCCGACGGTGCATGAGATGATAATTCCATTTTAGGTTTTTCTTTGAGATTATAATTTCCTATTGGTTCTCTCTCCGACGGTGCATGAGATGATAATTCCATTTTAGGTTTTTCTTTGAGATTAATTTCCTATTGTTTCTCTCTCCGACGGTGCATGAGATGATAATTCCATTTTAGGTTTTTCTTTGAGATTAATTTCCTATTGGTTCTCTCTCCGACGGTGCATGAGATGATAATTCCATTTTAGGTTTTTCTTTGAGATTAATTTCCTATTGGTTCTCTCTCCGACGGTGCATGAGATGATAATTCCATTTTAGGTTTTTCTTTGAGATTATAATTTCCTATTGGTTCTCTCTCCGACGGTGCATGAGATGATAATTCCATTTTAGGTTTTTCTTTGAGATTAATTTCCTATTGGTTCTCTCTCCGACGGTGCATGAGATGATAATTCCATTTTAGGTTTTTCTTTGAGATTAATTTCCTATTGGTTCTCTCTCCGACGGTGCATGAGATGATAATTCCATTTTAGGTTTTTCTTTGAGATTAATTTCCTATTGGTTCTCTCTCCGACGGTGCATGAGATGATAATTCCATTTTAGGTTTTTCTTTGAGATTAATTTCCTATTGGTTCTCTCTCCGACGGTGCATGAGATGATAATTCCATTTTAGGTTTTTCTTTGAGATTAATTTCCTATTGGTTCTCTCTCCGACGGTGCATGAGATGATAATTCCATTTTAGGTTTTTCTTTGAGATTAATTTCCTATTGGTTCTCTCTCCGACGGTGCATGAGATGATAATTCCATTTTAGGTTTTTCTTTGAGATTAATTTCCTATTGGTTCTCTCTCCGACGGTGCATGAGATGATAATTCCATTTTAGGTTTTTCTTTGAGATTATAATTTCCTATTGGTTCTCTCTCCGACGGTGCATGAGATGATAATTCCATTTTAGGTTTTTCTTTGAGATTAATTTCCTATTGGTTCTCTCTCCGACGGTGCATGAGATGATAATTCCATTTTAGGTTTTTCTTTGAGATTATAATTTCCTATTGGTTCTCTCTCCGATGGTGCATGAGATAATAATTCCATTTTTGGTTTTTCTTTGAGATTATAATTTCCTATTGGTTCTCTCTCCGACGGTGCATGAGATGGTAATTCCATTTTAGGTTTTTCTTTAAGATTATAATTTCCTATGGTTCTCTTCCCGACACTGTGAAGATGGTAATTCCCACCAAGATTTTCTCAACGAGCGTTGTTGAAGTTAAAGTCACCCAAGGTTCTCTCACCGTTCATGTTGAGGTAGTAACCATCCCTGGTTCATTCATCATCTTGTGAAGCTCTAGATCCAGCTCTTGTAACCAGTCAAGACACATTTATACAAAGCATCTGAAAACCAGCTCCTGCAACGTGTCAGGTATTCATTTTTCTTTTGCAGGTATGCAGGTTCTCGCTAAGGAATCTCTTACGCGATCAACATCCAGATGGAATCTATAAGCCCATCATCCTATTCATCAATCTCTAAATGGCATCTATAAGCCCATTCCCATCATCCCACTGCTACTATGTGAGCGCAAATTTCTGGGCACTCTAGTGTTCAATCATCTTCTACCCTCGGATTACGAAAGGCACGTCAGCCAATCTGCATCCTCAGGTCTAAGAAGATTGAACAGGGGCAACTGTTGTACCCCAAAATTTGCCCTCCCATATTCTTCAAAGATTTGCCAAGTCAAGCTTCAAAATTCCCCAAGGGTTGCACAGTGTAAGGGCCTCCTAAGCAGTCAAAATTAGGGTTGTGGTCCTGATCAAGAAAATGAAGTTTCCAAAGGTCCAATCAAGTCTCACATGCCTACAAATATGGTCAAGCATCCTCATATCAAGTTTCAAGACATTCAGCTCAAAATTGCACAGTCAAAAACCCTAACTGCACTACAGTCAACTGTAGGGGCAAAATGGTCATTTGACAGTCAAAAGGTCAAATTTTTGGTCAACATCTCATTTTGAAGCCTTAAACATCATTTGATCAATTCTTGATCATGGTTCTCAAAGCTTGGTTCAAAAATCATCAAGATGCAAAAGTTTCCTTATTTGGACAGTTGAAAAAGTCAACTGTAAATTGACCAGGGCATAACTTTCACATGGATTATCAGAAAAATTCCATCCAAAGCTCATTTTGAAGAGAAAGACATTTGCTACAACTAATATTCATACTTCAAGTCCAATAAATGCTCTCACAAAAAGTTATCAATTTCAACATTATAGGTCATTTTCAAAAGTCAACAAAAAGGGGCTTTAAGTCAAAGGCCATAACTTGAGATTGGTAAATCAAAATGACATGGGACCAAAGAAATTGGTTAGAGGACTCAAAGACCTTTCCAAAATGTCCAAGAACATGAGAAAAGCTTAAACATTGAGCAAGTTATGCCTTGTAGAAGTTGGGAAATTTTTGGATATTTTGAAAAGTCAACATTGATTCAAATGACCTAAAATTGCTAATGGGCCCATTTTTCTTCCACAATTCATTGTCCCAAGCATGTGCACGACCATTAGGCCCAAAAGGAAGTTTTTCTCCATTTTTATTTATTTATTTGGATTTTTTATCATTTATAATTCATTTAATTAAATAAAATGCATGAAAAATACAAAACTAATGAAATAAAATCTTTTTGTGCAGAAATTATTCTCATTGGACATTCAAGATTCGTGCATGATTATTTGTGGAAAGTTTTGGTATGATTTGGTATCAAATTGCATGGAAAGATATGAAAATATTTTGCCATAAAAATCAAATATCCCTTTATCAAATCTTTGATTCTTTGGACAAGGAACTTGACCTAATTCACTCAGTATATGAGCCTGATCACAAACCTAATAAGGCTAACCACTAAGCTGCGCAGAAGAGCATAAACAAACTGGCATTTTTTTTTCAAGAAGACTCCAATTCTGAAAACTTGTTTGCAGGACGTTTCAAGCCACAAAACCCCTCCCATTGCATTCCTAGGACGCCAAGCAACGTGCCTGAATCAAGAACACGGTCCCTAAGCCCTTGAAACGTTGTACAGAAGTCCCACTTTTCTTACTTTTTTGCATAATCGTATTTCAAGATTTATGCATTTTCGTTGCATATTGTTAATGGATTCATGCTAATTAAGGTGTTCTGAAGCTAACCATTTATCTTAATTGTGTTTTCGTGTACTATATGCAATTATACCATTGATGCAGATTAGGGTTCGTGAAGCTTGAAATTGGGGGTTTCCAAACGCGGTAAAATCAGACCACCATAGTACCATGACTCAAATCAGCAAGCCCAGACGATTATGAACCCACCATCGCGCTCAATTTATGAGCATCCAATGGCTAATCGCTATTTTTTAATAGCTGGCCTAAGAGAACGCTAACAAAACCGTGGCTTAATGTATTTGTGTTTCAGGAACATGAAGAAGATGAACTCGTGGCCAGCAACCATTGGCTCTTTTAAATTTCGCGCTAAAACATTATCAATGTGTGTTTTTATTTTATATTAATCGTTTGATGTTTAGTATACAAGCGCGTTGGTTGGATCAGATGGCAAGCGAAGTTGTTGGTAAAGGTAATGACCTGGGTTCGAGCCCCAGGTCTTCAGTATTCTCAATATTATTTTTCAATTAGTCTTCACATGCAGTTTCACTTACTGAAGACCATGATACACCTCCTCATCAAGCCAGCCACGCGTGCGTTTAGAGCAATCCAAAGGTGCAGATTGGAGGAACACCATAAGCATAAGTCAACACGCCAGCACACTGCCTGGAAAAGTCAAAAGGGCCAATTGATAAGTGGGCCTGGATTGCTACAAGATACCTCCTAATTTGGGGTCTGAACCCCCCGGGTTTGCAAATTCTTCCTACTTTCTTTATGTTTTTTTTATTTTTTATTTTTCTTTTAATTATTGTTTTATTAATTAATTTTATTGTTTTCAAAATATCAAAAACACCTAAAAATCAAAAAAATCAGAAAAGAGGAAAAATATAATAAATACTTTTGTTTTAATATTTTCCATAAAAAAATTGTATATAATTATTTAGTTTTAAATTAGGTTGTAATTTTAATTCTTTTCATAATAAAATCTAAAAAAACATAGAATTAGGTTTAATTAATAATTTTTCACCCTTTTTATTTTTCTTTCATGGTAATCAAATATTTAATATTATTTATTTTATTTATTTTTATAATTAAATTTGTATATAAAAATTAGGGTTAATTTAGGTTAAAATTCAATGTTTTCTTAATAAATTAAAAGCCACTAGAATTAGGGTTAGTATTTATTTTAATTAATTCTTTTCTTTTATTAAATCCTAAAACACTAAAAAATACCAAAAAAACAAGTTCTTTCTTTCTTTTAATTTTAATTAATTCCTCATTATTTTAACTTTGCAAAAAGGGTCCAACGCCCTCGTTTCGATTTAATTATTAATTCGCACTTATTTTATTTCTTGTAAATATTTATGTATCTCTCCCAAAGCCGTGTAAATTATTTGTCGCACTCTTTTCTTTATTTTCTTTATTTTCTGTCAAATCGGGTCCTGGTTTAATTTTGGCGATGTGGACCCGCGCCTTTTGTAATAGCTTAGAATTTTTACTTTCCCGCAATATTTTTAACTGTTAAATAATGGCATGAAAGAATGTATGGACAAAAATAAAAACAAGCGTAGAACACCAATAACATGACAAGATAAATGCAAATGAAAATGACACACAAATCGCACACACCACCCCTAGGGTACGCCTCACTGTTGCCTTGCCTCGAAAGGTGATCGTCGAGTAGAGGATGTCTTAGTAAGTCCTCATGATCCGGGAACCTGGCATGAGGGTAGCTTCTAAGGTGTCTTCCTATTGCTCTGGTGATCACCATGTCCCGAACCTCGAATTGACCCGAACACCTCCAATGGTGGTGCTACCTACCTCTCAATGGTAGGATGGCACTACTTTAAAGGACATCTACACAGACGAATTCCTTAGGGTAGGTAGACGACTCTAGATACTTGCTCTAAATTTCAAAACAAATCAAAAATACTTTTCACGCCAACACATTTTCAAAAGCTTTCGAAAGCAATTTTTCAAACACTCTTGAGGACCGATACAAGAGTCGAACTGAAATTTTCAAAGAAACTTTTTAAACCCACAGTTGAAAAGCAAACAAACATTTTTGAAAACACAAATGAGCAAGTATCTAAGAGCCCATGGATAACCATGGATAGAAAGGGTGCTAACACCTTCCCTTTCTATAATCTACCTCCCGAACCGAGAGCAATCTCTTTAAGGAATTTTTCTGTGCTTTTGTCCTTTCCAATTGGAGAAAATAAAAGACGGTGGCGACTCTTGCTTCCGCGACATTTCGCGAACCAGCGTTAAACAGTCAGTTCCAGATCCACCGATCACAATGCACATCTCATATGGACCACCAGATCTGGCCTGGGGCCATCTGGCCCTTGGAGATCTGAGGGCGTATCATGTACCATGCGCTTGGTCTTGTACCGGAATATCTGAAAGAAAAATATAACAAATATGTTGGGGACCTGGGATTCGAACCCAGGTCCTGTTGGTTCTCACGCTAATGCCTTCGCCATTGAGCCAATGTGCTTCTTTTGTTATTGGATTAGGTAACAATTAATATATTAGAAAACAAAACAAATGCCAGAAATTATAAAAAAATAAGCGCGAAATATGA
This sequence comes from Vicia faba, assembly GCA_948472305.1. Lineage (NCBI taxonomy): Eukaryota > Viridiplantae > Streptophyta > Magnoliopsida > Fabales > Fabaceae > Vicia > Vicia faba. The sequence goes on from OX451740.1 coordinate 376,900,013, forward strand.
ATGGTTTAATAGGGAGAGGGCACGTCTTCATCTTCTCCACTGAGACCTGGTTCTTTTACCTGCGGATTTACATCCGCAGCTAAATCCCTAGGTTGATCCTAAAATCTTCTCTAGGCCATGGAAATTAATTCCAAACACATGGTTGTGTTCGTCTCCTTCCACTGATCACGTCTATGCCCATTGCTTGCATTGATTTTTCCTGAAACTAAAACGCCCAAAAACAAGAAACAAAAACCCTAGATTCGGGTATGGCATTACAGGCTATAAAAACACAATCAAATATTGCATAAAGTTTAGAAATCATACAAGGATCATGACTATACAAATAATTTGTCAAAAAAATGCAAGAATGAGAGGTTGCGATTTCAAATGCAGGGCGACTTTCATGGAGACCTACAACGTGTTTTAGGAGGTGAATGGCCTTGCTTTTGATTGCTATAGACTCAGTGGGTGTCCAGCAAGAGGATAGCGTGGAGATTTTGTGCTGAAACTGCCTTTAAGCACATTTTCAGATTCAAGCTTTTTCAAGTTTTTTTCAAGTTTGGTTTTGATGTTTATGAAGCCTCTTGGTTCTGATGCTCGTGCCTTTGGTTTGTATAAGCAATATGGAATGAATTAGGTCAAGTTTTGGGCTTTGAATCCTTATGCATTGATGATTTAGGATTTGATATGATCCTCCATGAAAAAGCTTTCAAATTTGTCCAAAAACCAATATTTTGTGCATGATATGGCTTGATTCGGATTTGATTATGTCCATGATGATATTTAAGACCTATATCAATCAAAAGATACCAAGTGATCAATATTTAGATTTTATTTGGATTTAAATTAATTTAAAATGAATTAATTCAATAAAAATCAAATAAAATAGAAAAATTAATAAATGGACACAAAACTGAAGATAGGACACGTGTGTAGTGTGACAAGATCAAATCAAGTGGAAAAAAGTTGGCCCATTTGACAAAATTTGAAGTTTTGGGGATAGTTGACTTTTGGCAATTTTGGAAAAATGCCCAACTTCAATAATGCATAACTTCTTCAATTTTGAACTTTTGGAGGTGTTCTTGGACTTTTTAGAAACCTTGAGATATCCTCTAATAAACCCTTTTGGTCTCATCTAATTTTGATGTTACATGTTCAAGTTATAAGCTTTGGAAAAAAAGGTGTTTTTGTTGACTTTCAAAAATGACCTATAATGTCCAAATTTGTAACTTTTTGTGAGTGCATTTATTGATCTTTGGGTATGAAGATGGATTGTAGGAAATTTCATCCTCTTCAAAATTATCTTTGGATGGGTCATTTCTCATAAAGTATGAGAAAGTTATGCTTGGTCAAAGTTGAGTTGACTTTTCCTACAAAACCCTAATTTAGCAACTTTTGAGTCTTGATGAATTTTGAGCAATCCTTGATGAATCTTGATCAAACCTTGATCAAATGATGAATTATCCTTAAAAATGAGAATGTTGACAAAAAATCTTGAGGTTTGACTGTATTTGGGCCACAGTTGACTTTTGCCCTAGCACAATCGACTTTTGGACTTTTTGAGCAATTGACTAACCAAACTTCCTCTACAATGCTTGAAATTTGACATGGATGAACTTGAGACCATATTATGGCATTGGGGAGCACTTGAGGTCATTTGGATGTAAGGACCTTGATGCAACACAAAACCCTAATTTGAGATTGACTGCCTTAGGAGATGATTTGACTGTCCAACTCTTGAGCCATCTTGAGCAACTTGGAGATTATTCTTGTCATGTCTTGAGAAATATGGGAGGGGAAATTTTTGGGTACAACAGTAACCGTGATTCGACATTACTGCGCTATGTGGATAAGAATGAAGCAGAAAGGATCATGGCGGAGTTACATGAAGGCACTTTCGGAACTCACTCCAGTGGACACACCATGGCAAAGAAAATCCTACGGGTGGGATATTATTGGTCCACAATGGAAGCTGACTGTTATCAGCATTCTCAGACATGTCAAAAATTCCAAGTCTATGCTGATAAGGTGCACATACCTCCAGTCCCTATTTATGCCTTGACGGCACCTTGGCCTTTTGCAATGTGGGGAATTGATATGATCAGCGAGATCAGACCTACAGAATCCAACAGGCATCATTTCATTCTGGTAGCAATTGATTACTTTACAAAGTGGGTTGAAGCAGCTTCCTTTGCTACTGTAACCAAGAACGTCGTGGCACGGTTCATTCGGCACAATCTGATCTGTCGATATGGTGTACCAGAGAGGATCATTACGGACAATATTACCAATCTCAACAACAAGATGATCACTGAGCTCTGCGAGCAATTCAAGATACATCATCATAACTCTTCTCCCTACCGGCTGAAGATGAATGGGGTTGTCGAAGCAGCTAATAAGAACATTAAGAAGATTGTGCAGAAGATGACAGTGACATACAAAGACTGGCACGAGATGTTACCATTTGCTCTTCATGGATACCGTCCCTCAGCGCGGATGTCAACAGGGGAAACACCCTACTCCTTGGTATATGGCATGGAGGTAGTCCTGCCCATTGAAGTTCAGATACCCTCTCTTCGGATCATGAAGGATGCAGGTTTGAGCAAAGATGACTGGATTCAGACCTGGCTTGATCAGCTGAACCTAATCGACGAGAAGAGACTTACTGCTATTTGTCATGGTTAGACGTACCAAAAGTGGATGATCAAGGCATTTAACAAGAAAGTTAGATGACAAGAGTATCAAGTTGGGGATCTGGTAATCAAGCGCATTATTCTACCTCAAGGTGATCCCAGGGGCAAATGGACCCCTACTTACGAAGGGTCATTTGTGGTTAAGAACATTTTCTCAGGAGGAGCTATGATTCTAAACACCATGGATGGTGACAATCTTCCTCACCCCATCAATGCAGACATAGTGAAAAGATACTACGCATAATCAAAGACCCGCTAGGTTGACTGGCCTAGGCAAAAATAAGGGCTTCCCGGCGAACCAAAAGGGTTCGGGCAAAAATAAGGGATGAAAATGAAAAAATCTGTACACCCGGCAAGTCGAAAACCTGAAAAGGCGGCTTGGGCAAAAATGGGTATCCTGGTGGACTGAAAACCCGAAAGGGCGGTCCAGGAAAAAATTAGGGATCAAAGCGTAACACTATGTTTCATTGGATCACCTTGCATCCAGACTTCAGTATCAACTATCAAGCTCGGACGACACTAATTAATCTGATCCACCTTCAACCAAGTAGCAAAGTGATGAGATGCTTGAAGACATAAAGGCAATAGCAGAGTTGGAACCTAGTGGGATCATTCACACAACTGTTTTGTTTTCTTTTCACAAATTGTGTAAATTATATTATTCGGCGGCGTTCTCTTACTAAGACGTCAGCCTCTTGTACAAAAACGCCTATTTACAGGCCAAACTTCAAAATCAATACAATTCACTCTCAAAGAAATTTCAAACTGTTTTTCCTTTATCTGTTTTGTTTTGCAAAGAACGTCCAATGTTCATTTTTGATATATGCATTTGACATTAATTGCTGCTCATAAATATTTACATGTGAAACAAAAGGCGATTATGGGTAACATCATAAACAGGGGCAATAAGAATGGCCCGAACTGTACTGTTGCTCTGTTCACCAGGTACAAGGGTAGATTCAACTGAGGAATATGACTAAGATACCTTCACTCCCCACAGAGTAAGACAATAATGGTAGCTCTCCCCAGCTGAGACTTGCAACTATGAATGAATTAGCAATACTCTCCCCAAGCAGAGTTGATCTACCATCAGCACTAAAAAGGCTTAATATCCCCGGCAGTCTTAATATTCCCCAACGGAGTATAAGATTGTTCCCCGACAGAATACAAGATACCCCAGGTGGAGTCAACATTTCCCCAGCACGGTCTGAAAAAGCTTCCCCAGCGGAGTTGAAGCATCATCCCCAGTAGACTCTGGAAGTTTATCCCCACCGGAGTTCAAAAATAAATCTCCCCAGCCAAGTTCAAAGGATCATTCCCAGCAAATTCATAGGATTATCCCCACAAAATCCTAACATGGTTATCCCCGGCAAGTCACAACTGAAAGATCATCCCCAGCGAAGTTCTTTCCTTTCACAAACAGGAGTTCAATCCTTAACAGATTCAGTATTACCAGCAACGGTAATCCATCCCCAGCGGAGCTTATCGGTGGAATCCTCAGCAGAGCATCTCTTCCCCACAAAGTAATCTCCTCATTAGTTTATTCCCCAACGGAGTTCTCTTCTCCTGCAGATTTATTCTCGCAATCACCTTCGTTCATCATCCCCAGCGGAAACGAAGAATTCAACTCTATTCTCCAGCAGCTATCCGGGATTTATTTTCCCCAGCTAAAACATTACATTTCCATACATCATGATACATGCATATACGCATCATACCATACAATCTCATTTATGTTGAGAACATCATTGCGTGATCCATATCATGCATTACATATGACTGACCTTTAACTTTCAGGAAAGATGCAGTTAAATTCTCAACTATGTGGAAGACCTTCTCTGGTCCAGTTAAATCGATTCCTAAAGATTTTTCTGATGCCGATCCAGTTGAAGTTATTCCAAGACCTTGTCTGGTCCAGCTAAATCGATTCCTAAAGATTTTTCTGATGCTGATCCAGTCAAAGGCCTTCTTTGGTCCAGTCAAATCGATTCCTAAAGATTTTTCTGATGTCGATCCAGTTGAAGTTATCCCAAGACCTTGTCTGGTCCAGTTAAATCGATTCCTAAAGATTTTTCTGATGCTGATCCAGTCAAAGGCCTTCTCTGGTCCAGTCAAATCGATTCCTAAAGATTTTTCTGATGCCGATCCAGTTGAAGTTATTCCAAGACCTTGTCTGGTCCAGTTAAATCGATTCCTAAAGATTTTTATGATGCCGATCTAGTCAAAGGCCTTCTCTGGTTCAGTCAAATCGATTCCTAAAGATTTCTCTGATGCCGATCCAGTTGAAGTTATTCCAAGACCTTGTATGGTCCAGTTAAATCGATTCCTAAAGATTTTTCTGATGCCGATCCAGTCAAAGGCCTTCTCTGGTCCAGTCAAATCAATTTCTAAAGATTTTTCTGATGCCGATCCAGTTGAAGTTATCCCAAGACCTTGTCTGGTCCAGTTAAATCGATTCCTAAAGATTTTTCTGATGCCGATCCAGTCAAAGGCCTTCTCTGGTCCAGTCAAATCGATTCCTAAAGATTTTTCTGATGCTGATCCAGTTGAAGTTATCCCAAGACCTTGTCTGGTCCAGTTAAATCGATTCCTAAAGATTTTTCTGATGCCGATTTAGTCAAAAGTTAATCCAAGACCTTCTCTAGTCCAGTTAAATCGATTCCTAAAGATTTTTCTGATGCCGATCCAATTGAAGTTATCCCAAGACCTTGTCTGGTCCAGTTAAATCGATTCCTAAAGATTTTTCTGATGCCGATCCAGTCAAAGTTAATCCAAGACCTCCTCTGGTTCAGTTAGATCGCCAATAAGATCTCCCTGATTCATATTCCAGTTGAAGTTCAGACCACCTATCAACAGTCTCCAAATGGCATCTGTAAGCCCATTCCTGACATCACCATGCTGATACCACTTCATGCGAGTGCAAATTTCTGGGCACTCTAGTGTTCAATCATCTTCCACCTTCGGATCACGAAAGGCCCGAAAGCCAATCTATATCCTCAGGTTTAAGAAGATTGAACAGGGGAAGCTTTTCTACCCAAAAATTCACCCTCTCATATTTCTCAAGACATTGTAAGAATAATCTCTAAATGGCTCAAGATTGCTCAAGAGTTGGACAGTCAAATCATCTACTAAGGCAGTCAACCTCAAATTAGGGTTTTGTGTTGCATCAAGGTCCTTGCATCCAAATTACCTCAAGTTCTCCCCAATGTCCTAATATGTTCTCAAGTTCATCCATATCAAATTTCAAGCCTTGCAGAGGAAGTTTGGTCAGTCAATTGCTCAAGAGGCCCAAAAATCAATTGTGCTAGGGCAAAAGTCAACTGTGACCTATAAACAGTCAAACTTCAAGATTTATTTTTGTCAAAATTCTCATTTTTAAGGATATTTCATCATTTTATCAAGGTTTGATCATGATTCATCAAGGATTGCTCAAAATTCATCAAGACTCAAAAGTTGCTAAATTAGGGTTTTGTAGGAAAAGTTAACTCAACTTTGACCAAGCATAACTTTCTCATACTTTATGAGAAATGACCCATCCAAATCTCATTTTGAATAGGATGAAATTTCCTACAATCCATCTTCATACCCAAAGATCAATAAATGCACTCACAAAAAGTTACAAATTTGGACATTATAGGTCATTTTTGAAAGTCAACAAAAACACCTTTTTTTCCAAAGCTTATAACTTGAACATGTAATATCAAAATTAGATGATACCAAAAGGGTTTATTAGAGGATATCTCAAGGTTTCTAAAAAGTCCAAGAACACCTCCAAAAGTTCAAAATTGAAGAAGTTATGCATTATTGAAGTTGGGCATTTTTCCAAAATTGCCAAAAGTCAACTATCCCCAAAACTTCAAATTTTGTCAAATGGGCCCATTCTTTTCCACTTGATTTGATCTTGTCACACTACACACGTGTCCTAGCTTCAGCCTCATGACCATTTATCAATTTTATTATTTAATTTGATTTTTTAATGAATTATTGCATTTTAAATCAATTTAAATCATATAAAATCCAAACATTGATTATTGGATCTCTTTTTGGCTATTTTAGGACCTAATAATCATCATCAATGAGATCAAATTCGAATCAGCCATTCCATGTGCAAAGAGATTGTTTTTTCGACAAATTTGGAAGCTTTTCAATGGAGGATCAAATCATATCTCCAAACATCAATGCATAAGGATTCAGCCCAAGAAAGTTAACCTAATTCATTCCATGTTACATATACAATGCAAAGAGGCACGAATTAGGAGTTAGAGGCTTCAGAATCACAAAAATTAAACTTGGAAAATTTGGAAAAAAGCTTAAAACTGAAATTACACATAGAGGTGTTTTCAAGGCCAAATCTCAACGTGAATCAATTGATGGGCAATCACTGAGTGAGAAGCAATCAAAAGCAGGCCATCACACCCTCTCAATCACGTTGTAAGTCCCTCTTAAAACCGCTCTACACTTGAAATCGTATCTGCATATTCTTGCACTTTTTTTGGCAAAATCTTTATATATTCATGCTTATCGTTCCATTTAGAAGCTTTCTGCATCATTTGATTGTGTTTATATGATCTGTAGTGCCATACCCGAATCTAGGGTTCTTGGTATTTGTTTTTGGGCATTTTATTTGCAGGCAAAATTGATGCCATTAATGGACATAGGCATGATCAGTGGAAGGAGACGAGCACAACCATGTACTTGGGATTGATTTTTATGGCCTGAGATAGATTTTAGGAACGAGCTACGAATTTAGCTGCGGATAAAAATCCGCAGGTAAATAACCAGGTTGCAATGGAGAAGACGAAGACGTGGCCCTTTCCAATTGGCCCATTCAAACACTTGGCGCGCATTTTTTTAATTTTCTGGCATATTATTGATGTTTCCCATATAATATTCATTGTCTATTATGATAACAAATGAAACATAGTGATGCAGTGGCAAAGGCGTGTGTTCATTGGCTAACAGGACCTGGGTTCGAATCCCAGGTCCCCCATATATTTGTTGTATTTTGTTTCCAGGAAATCCAGTACAAATTCCAACGCGTGATCACCATATACCCTCATGCAATCAGTGGACAGATGGCCTCCAGGCCAAATCTGATGGTCTAGATGGGAGACCCACCATGGTGCCTAGTCAAAGTGCATACGTGGAATCAGGAGAAGTCAAGGCAGGCTTGTACAAATGGGCCATCCACTTGCTAATATCACCCCTGATCAGGCCCAAAACCCCTTGGTTATTTCTATTTTATTCTTTTTCTTTATTTTATTTAATTGTTTGCTATTTTTATTATTTAATCATTGACTAATTAATCTTTTTTCTTAATAAAATCAAAAACCAAAAAATATATTTTATTTATTAAAATTAAATTCAGCATTTTATTTTTGTAAATAAATTAATTTAATTAATTTAGTTTAATTAGGGTATAACTTTTAATATTTTTGCAATAATTAAAATTAATTTAGATAATTAGGTTTTACTAACTTTGATCAAATTTATTTTATTTATTTAAATATCAACAATCCAAAAAATATTTTTATTAATTAATTTGTTCATTTATTTTAATAATTAACTCAGGTTTAATTCCTTTTTAATTCAAAAACAACCAAAAAAATTATTTTCTTTCAAAAAAGGGTCAAAACCCTAAAAACTCGCCCGATTTAATTTCTCGCACGCGATCCATTTTACCATATTGATGTAATTGTTTCCTGGAACGTAATAGTTTTAATTAGGACTATTTAATTTATTTATCGCTTTATTTATTTTCCGCATTTTAAATTCAAGGGTTGCTTTTGGCGATGTAAATACCTGACGCCTTGTAATAGTTAGTTTTAATTTCCGCAATTTAATTTCCGTAACTTATAAAATGTCAGATGTTTGATAATAGGGAATGCATGACAATATCAGATGTTTGAACCTAAAATCAACATAGATAACCATTGACATGTACAAAGATGAAATTAACCGAAAATAAAACACTCGCACATGCGCACTCTTAGGGTACACCTCACTTGGTTGCCTTCGAACGTGGTCATTGAGTATAGGAAGTTTTAGAGGTCGTCCTCTTGTCCGAAGATCATAGTTGCCTCGAAACGGTTGCCTCGGAAAAATGATCTAAGACATTAAAGTTACCACTAAGGCGTCTTAACATTGCTTTAGTGACCGCACGTCCCTTAATCGAATTGACCCTTAAACTCCAACGATGGTGCTACCTACTCATCAATAGTGGGATAGCATTGTCTAAAGGAGATTAGCACAGATTGATTCCTTTTTTCGAATAGGTAGATGGTTCTTAAGTACTTTCTCCTTCAAAACAAAAACTTTTCGCACTTACACCTTTCAAAACAAAAACTTCTTTCAAACCCACAAACACAAAGAAAAGCACATTTTGAAAACACTTTGAGCAAGTACCTAAGAGCCCGTGGATAACCACGGATAGAAAGGGTGCTAACACCTTCCCTTTCTATAATCTACCCCCCAGACCCAAGAAACATCTCGAAAAAGGAATTTTTCTGTGCTTTTTTCCTTTCCTTGTTGGATAAAATAAAAGACGGTGGCGACTCTTGCTTACCGCGACATTTTGCAAAAACAAACGCAAAACGCGAACCAGCATTCCAAAAACAGTCAGTTCTTTCCCACCGTATCACACTTCACACAGAGCATCTGAATTGAACTTCAAGTTAGGAAGTTCTCTGACCAGATTGAGTTTGTTAATCTGAGATATTCTTCTCATACTAACATGTCCCAATCTTCTATGCCAGATCAATTACTCGTTGTTTACAGACATAAGACATTTTACATTCTGAATTTTCAGTTCAGAAAGTTTGATTTCATAAATGTTGTTTTTCCTCTTTCCATTAAATAGGATAGTCCCATCTTTCTGACTAACAGCTTTGCAGGAATTTTGATTGAAGATTATATCATAACCGTTATCACTTATTTGACTTATGGATAACAAGTTATGCATTAATCCATTAACTAATAAAATATTACCAATAAAGGGAAGATTTCCATTACCTATTGTTGTACCCCAAAATTTTCCCTCCCATTTCCTCAACATTTTCTCATCACAAGACCCTTGGAGCTCAAGATCCAGTTAGGGTTTCCTCTGCTCAAGACTTCTCCTTGCACTGTTGACCCAAATTAGGGTTTGTGTTTGCACAAAGATATTTTGACCTAAAATGCCTAAGATGACTTTCATGCTTCATGTTGGACTCCCAAGTTTATCCATACCAAGTTTCAAGTCTTGATTCCAAATTTTGCCCAGTCAATTAGACAGTTGACCTAGAAATCAACTATATTGAGGAAAAAGTCAACTGTGGCCAATTGACAGTCAAATCTCATGAAAATTGACCCACATCAACATTATGAACTCACACGGACCATTTGATCAAGTTTGGATCACAATTCCACAAGAAATTTGATCAGATGACCAAAAGGGTAAAATGGTCATTTTTAGGGTTTTGACTGCACAAAGGCATTTTTTGACTGTTTGACCTAACCAATGGCAAATCAAGCTCACATATGGACTCAAGGACCCCATGGAATTGTCTTGACATGCTCAACAAGTTCAAAAGATCCCAAATACACAAGATTGACAGTTGAATTTCCCAGTCCATTGATCAATTTTGACTGTATACTGAAAAGTCAAACTTTAACTTTTTGGTCAAAATCAAGTGTCAAGGTTCATTTTTCATCAAAACATGCCAAATCATGAAACTTGTTCATCAAGAAATCAAGAATTGCAAATTAGGGTTTGAAATGAAGATTTTTCATAACTTAGAATTTTTCTAAGTTATGAAAAACCCTAATTTTTTCCTAACTTTGCCCCACTTTCTCACCAAGATTCATTTGGATTCAAGCAAAAGTCAAAACATGAAAGTTGTATCCTATTGCAAAATCTACAACTTTGATTTACAAAGTTTTCCCAAAAGAAGCTTGTAGCTCAAGTTACAATTTTTGGAACAAGGGTACCAAACCATTCTTAACTTAGAGAAAATTTGACCTATTTTAGGCAAGGTTTTTACCTAACTTCAAGACAATTTTTCACATACTTCCACTTGGAATTTAAATTTGCATCTCAAAGATGGATTGTAGTACACATTCCAAGCTTTCCAAAATGTCCAAGAACTCATCAAACAACCTCATGGTTAGAGAGAATCGAATTTGGCAATATGGGAAAAACTCACTTTGTTCATGACCAAATTACATGTCCATACACTTAGGCAATTTTGAACTCAGCTTGCATTTCTTGATTACAGGCCCTAAATCCCTTTTGCACTCATAAATTTAATGCAAACTCATTGTGCCAAGACCATATTTTATGTGTTCAAGCATTGCATAGAGGTTTAGTCCCAAAGTAGAAAAAGCATAATGGCCATTTTTGCAAAAGTGGAACTTTATGTCAATTGGCAATCCAAGCAAGTACAGTGCATATCCTCTTGGCACAAGTTATTAGACTAATTACACTGATCAATGCCAAGGTTTGCAGCACATTAGGGGGGCCTCTACCTGTCTAAAAACTCAAGTGGCCTTTTGTTGCTTAAGTAAGAAGAAAGCTAGCATAACATAACATAACTATCATTCCTGTAAACCAAGCCTTAAGAAAAGACTTTGTACACTTTCAAGACATCCTAACTGAGCTAGAACACGAGTGAACCACCTCCATTGCCTTCTAAAACACATAATCACCCTCAAACTGCCCAAATAGAGCATCTGCTGCAGATTGGGTTCCATAGCTCAAACCTTTCATGCATTCTTGCTAAAACCACTTCAAACACATCCCACAACATTCCTTGAAGCTATTCCAAACCTCAAACACGACCTGTAACACTCCCAATCAACATCACCATTTTCATTTTTCTGTTTTGTAGGTGGAGTTCTATAACTCGATTCAGCTAGTTTCAAAGCAAAGTAACACTTGGAATAGCATCCCTGGACATCAAGGAAGTTGTACCAATCATCACCTTGCATTGAAGACACCTCCATTACCAGATACAACTTCAACTGAACAGGTAAGTTCATGAACTCGTATCTCTCTATCCAGGCATTGTTAGCTTTAGGTTTGTGAAGAAAATATGTCACATTCATAGCCCTGAACATGCCCATGTAATTAGTTTTCATTTATATTATGTGTGCTGTGAGAATTTAATGTCTGAACATGGAACAAAAACTAGGTCAGGAATTGGGGGAGAAGAAATTCTCTCTCATTTATGAGAGTTAGATTGATTTCTTTATATGTTTGGAATCGTGGCTTCAAGCTCTACAGGTTTCATGTTGGAAGATTTGGCAAAAGATCAAGGAATTGGAAGATAGAAAACGCGTGTTTTCTTGAACAAAAATGCTGGAGGTTGAAGATGACAGGGTCATTGGGCTGGGCTTGATTTGTTATTTATGTTTACACCTCATTTTCACACACACACACACCCTAGGCCCATTTTGCTTATTTTTATGATTTTTTGACTTTTGTTTTTTATTCCTGACTTATTTATTTTTTCTTATAATATTAAAAAAATAAAAAATATTTTTTACACCATTTTCATATTTATTAGGCATTTAAAGAATATTTGTACATAAATAAATACATAAACACTTTTATTTAAAAATACTAAAAATAATGCAAACTTATTTTATTTCTGATTTTTATTTTATTTTCTCTCTTGAAAACATTTTATATCAAAAATACTTTTTTTTGTAAATATTAAATATTATATTTTTTACACATATTTAATATATTTATCATATAATACAAATACATATATATTTATCATATATTACACATATTTTTCAATTTGTAACAAACAATATGTTGAAACTTTTATTGGCTCGATGTCCTACCCGGGGCACTGTAGCTCCATTTGTGAGGGATTTTTTGTATGACATTTCCATATATCATTAATCAAAACATTGGACGTTTGTTGCATTTCAAATCTTGTGCTCTTTTTCTTTCTGTGTTATATATTGCAAAACAGCTATATTTACACACACTCACTTATACAGGTTTCAATCCACTCTAGATCTCACTGGTAACAACTCTGTTACCACCAGTTATGACTTCGAGAATCCGATCAACTTGGCCGAAGACGAAGGTGAAGATGATTGCGAAGTGCCTGGTGAACTCGCAAGACTGCTACTCCAGGAGGAGAGGGCCATTCAGCCGCATGAAGAGCCGGTGGAAACAGTAAACCTGGGTACTGAGACAGATAGAAAAGAAGTCAAGATTGGTGCCAATCTAGAGCTCAGCGTGAAGCGACAATTGATCCAGATGCTACATGATTACATGGAGATCTTTGCTTGGTCCTACGAAGACATGCCTGGTTTGGATGCCGATATTGTGGTTCATCACCTGCCTACCAAGGAAGACTGCCCTCCGGTAAAGCAAAAGGTTTGCCGTATGCGTCCAGAGATGTCCGAAAAGATCAAAGCTGAGGTTATGAAGCAATTCGATGCCGGGTTTCTAGCAGTGACTTCTTACCCTCAGTGGGTTGCCAATGTGGTGCCAGTGCTGAAGAAGGACGGTAAGGTCAGAATGTGTGTCGATTACAGGGATCTAAACAGGGCCAGCCCCAAAGATGACTTCCCCCTACCTCACATTGACGTTCTTGTTGACAATACTGCTCAACATAAGGTGTTCTCCTTCATGGATGGTTTTTCAGGGTATAATCAGATCAAGATGGCTCCGGAAGATATGGAAAAGACTACCTTTGTGACTCAGTGGGGCACCTTCTGCTACAAGGTCATGCCATTCGGGTTGAAAAATGCTGGGGCAACCTACCAACGTGCCATGGTTGCTTTATTTCATGACATGATCCATCATGAGATTGAGGTATACGTTGACGACATGATTGCAAGGTCTCAAACTGAGGAGGAACACCTTGACCATCTGCGGAAGCTGTTTGACCGATTGAAGTTATACAAGCTGAGGCTGAATCCCAACAAATGCACCTTCGGGGTAAGGTCCGGAAAATTGCTAGGTTTCATTGTGAGCGATAAAGGTATTCAGGTGGATCCTGCCAAGGTGAAAGCCATACAAGAGATGCCAACTCCCAAGATAGAGAAAGAAGTCAGAGGCTTTCTGGGACGACTGAATTACATAGCCCGATTCATCTCACATATAACTGCTACCTGTGAGCCAATCTTCAAATTGCTGAAGAAAGATCAAGTAGTACGTTGGAACGATGAATGTCAGGCTGCTTTCGAAAAGATAAAAGAGTATCTCCAAGAGCCACCCATTCTTATGCCACCAGTGGAAGGGAGACCTCTGATACTATACTTGACAGTACTTGACAACTCAATGGGGTGTGTGCTGGGGCAGCATGACGAGTCTGGCCGAAAAGAGCACGTTATTTATTACCTGAGCAAAAAGTTTACCGACTGTGAGTCTCGTTACTCGCTGCTCGAGAAAACTTGCTGCGCTCTAGTATGGGCTGTTCGCCGGCTGAGACAGTATATGCTGACTCACACCACTCTGTTGATTTCAAAGATGGATCCCATCAAGTACATATTCGAAAAGGTTGCTCTATCTGGAAGAATAGCAAGATGGCAAATGATCTTGACAGAATATGATATCCAGTACACAACTCAAAAAGCAATCAAGGGAAGTGTATTGGCAGATCATTTGGCACACCAACCTGTGGACGATTACCAATCATTGAACTTTGAATTTCCGGACGAAGATATCATGGTAGTAACAGATTGTGAAGTGCCTGGACCGGATGAAGGACCTGAGGAAGGATCCCGATGGTCTATGCATTTCGACGGAGCCTCCAACGCTTTGGGTAACGGTATCGGCGCTGTGATCATATCCCCCAAAGGAACTCATACTCCACTCACTGCCCGGCTGTGTTTCAACTGCACCAATAACATGGCAGAATATGAGGCATGTATCATGGGTCTTCAAGCTACAATCGACTTAAGGATCAAGTTTATGAGTGTCCGGAGATTCCGCTCTCGTGATCAATCAGATCAAAGGCGAGTGGGATACGAAACACCCAAATCTTATTCCTTACAAGGAGTATGTGTTGACTTTGCTTCCCCACTTTGAAGAGATAACTTTTGAACACTTCCCAAGAGAAGAGAATCAGCTAGTGGACGCACTAGCTACGATGTCTTCAATGTTCAAAGTTAAATGGGACAATGAAGCTCCCCGGATCATTATCTGGAAGTTGGACGAACCCGCATACTGCTGCGATCTTGAGGCCAAAGAGGTGACTGAAAAACCCTGGTATCATGAGGTGAAGAGGTACTTGGAAGCTCAGGAATACCCTGAAGGTGCGTCGGTCAATGACAAGAAGTTCATGAGGAGGTTTGATGCAAAATTCTTCCTCAGCAACGACATTCTCTACAAACGGAATCATGATTCAACTTTACTGCGTTGTGTGGATAAGGCTGAAGCAGAGAAGATCATGATAGAACTGCATGAAGGTACATTCGGAACACATTCTAGTGGACATACCATGGCAAAGAAAATCCTTCGGGCAGGATATTTCTGGTCCACAATGGAAGCCGACTGTTACCAACATTCTCGAACTTGTCACAAATGCCAGATCTATGCGGACAAAGAGCACATCCCTCCGGTTCCTCTGAATGTCCTGACGGCACCTTGGCCTTTTGCAATGTGGGGCATCGATATGATCGGTGAGATCCGACCAACGGCATCCAACGGGCATCGCTTCATCTTGGTAGCGATTGATTACTTCACGAAGTGGGTTGAGGCAGCTTCCTACGCCACGGTAACCAAGAGCGTCGTTGCACGTTTCATTCGGCATAACCTGATCTGTCGGTGCGGCGTCCCGGAAAGAATCATTACAGACAATGGTACCAATCTCAACAACAAGATGATCACTGAGCTCTGCGAGCAATTCAAGATACAGCACCATAACTCTTCTCCTTACCGGCCGAAGATGAATGGGGCTGTAGAAGCAGCTAATAAGAATATCAAGAAGATTGTGCAGAAGATGACAGTGACCTACAAAGATTGGCACGAGATGTTACCATTTGCTCTTCATGGGTACCGTACTTCAGCGAGGACGTCAACCGGGGCAACTCCTTTTTCCTTGGTCTATGGCATGGAGGCAGTCTTGCTGATTGAAGTCCAAATACCCTCTCTCCGGATAACGAAGGATGCAGACTTGAACGAAGATGACTGGATCCAGACTCGACTTGATCAATTAAACCTGATTGACGAAAAGAGACTCACCGCTATCTTTCATGGTCAGACGTACCAAAAAATGAATGATCAGGGCTTTTAACAAGAAAGTCAGACCACAAGAGTATCAAGTTGGGGACCTGGTAATCAAGCGCATCATCCTTCCTCAAAGTGATCCCCGGGGAAAATGGACCCCTACATACGAAGGGCCATTTGTGGTTAAACATGTGTTCTCAGGAGGAGCCATGATTCTAACCACCATGGATGGTGACGACCTTCCTCACCCCGCCAATGCAGACATAGTAAAAAGATACTACGCATGAATAAAAGACCCGCTAGGTTGACATACCTAGGCAAAAATAAGGGCTTCCCGGCGAACCAAAAGGGTTCGGGCAAAAATAAGGGATGAAATGAAAAAAATCTGTACACCCGGCAAGTCGAAAACCTGAAAAGGAGGCTTGGGCAAAAATGGGTATCCCGGTGGACTGAAAACCCGAAAGGGAGGTCCAGGCAAAAGTTAGGGATAAAAGCATAACACTATGTCTCATTGGATCACCTAGCATCCAGAATTCGGCATCAATTATCTGGCTCAGACTTCGGCATTGATCAATCAACTTCATCTTCAACTAAGCAGTAAAGTGATGAGACGCTTGAAGACATAAAGGCGATAGCAGAGTTGGAACCCAGTGGGAATATTGTGCACATAGCTGTTTTGTTTCCTTTTCAAATTGTATAAACTTTGTGTTATTCGGCGGCGTTCTCTTACTAGGACGTCAGCCTCTTGTACAAAAAACGCCTATTTACAGGCAAATTTCAAAATCAATACAGATTCAGTTTTCCAAACAAATTGCCAATTGTTTTTCCTTTTTCTGTTTTGTCTTGCGAAGAACGTCCAATGTTCATTTTTGATATATGCATTTGACATTAAATTGATAATTCATAAATACTTGCATATGAAACAAAAGACTAATTACAGGTGACATCAGAAACAAGGGCAATATAGAGTTGTCTGATGCAGTCTGGTGGCTTTGTCCGCCGAAGTACCAAGGTAGGTTCAACTGAAGAATGTGATCAAATTATCTCAACTCCCCGCAGAGTAAGACAAGATAGCAATATTCCCCAGCGGAGTAAAGGCATTCATCAGCAAGCATCCCCGGCAGTCTTGATCTAAGATTGTTCCCCGGCGGAATACAGACACTCCAATGGAATCATTTTCCAGTACAGTCTGAAGGTTTCCCCAGGAAAGTGGAATTCTTATCCCCAGCAGGTCTTGAAGCTTATCTCCAGTAGATTCTAGAAGCTTATCCCCTGCAGAGTACGGACGTCTCTCCCGAGTTTTATTCAAAGTTATTCCTCACAAGGGCTTATAACTGGGTTATCCTCAGCTATTTGCCACGGAAGATCGCCCTTGTCGAAGTTCTTCCTATCCCCAGCGGAGTTCATCAAAGTTCCCCAACATAACTTATCAACGCAATCCCCATCGGAGTTTATCATTGTCATCCCCAGAGGAGTTTATCATTGTCATCCCCAGAGGAGTTTATCATTGTCATCCCCTGAGGAGTTTATCATTGTTATCCCTAGCGGAGTCCATCATTGAAATCCTCAGTGAAGCTCTCGTCAAACTTCAACAAAGTATCTCTTCCACAGAGCATTTCCCCGCAGAGTAATCTCTCCAACAAGTTTATTCCTCAACAGAGTCATCTTCTCCTACCGGCGTATTCTTACAACCGTCATCCCCAGCGGAAACGAAGGGCTCTACTTTTCAACGTCAGCCCAGGATTTAATTCCACGGTCGATCGTCAAGGATTTATTTTCCTAGACGAAAATACATTCATAAACATTTCGCATTTCATACATCTTGCTTACATACATGATAAAGTGCATACGACACTATCTCATTTTGAACGTCATGACATCATGCATGTCATACATCATGACATTGCATACAACTGATGTTTTGCCTGAACAGGAAAAAGACAACTACCTTCAACTACCACAATTCCAGATTCGATTCCTGTATCCAGCCAGGGCATGTTTGTTGACAACATTTCCAGACTCGATTCCTGTATCTAGCCAGGGCACGTCTGAAAAGTTTGAAGATTCGATTCCTGTAACCAGCCAGGGCATATCTGTCAACTGACCACAATTCCATATTCGATTCCTGTATCCAGCCAGGGCATATCTATTGACGACTATTTCCATATTCGATTCCTGCATCCAGCCAGGGCATATCTGTTGACGACTATTTCCATACTCGATTCCTGTATCTAGCCAGGGCACGTCTGAAGAGTTTGAAGATTCGATTCCTGTATCCAGCCAGGGCATATCTGTTGACGACTATTTCCAGACTCGATTCCTGTATCTAGCCAGGGCACGTCTGAAGAGTTTGAAGATTCGATTTCTGTATCCAGCCAGGGCATATCTGTTGACGACTATTTCCAGATTCAATTCCTGTATCCAGCCAGGGCATATCTGTGAGCAACCGATTGTAGATTCGACGCCTGTATCTAGCCAGGGCATGTCTGCATGAAAAGATTGAAGATCAAACACCTGTAACAAGCCAGGAAAACATCTGTCTTTCTGAAAACCACAAGTTATCGCTAAGGAATCTCTTATGCGATCAACACTTCCAAATGGCATCTATAAGCCCATTCCCGACAAGGTTCTGTCACGCCTTCAGATGGCATCTATAAGCCCATCTCCCTATCCACCATTTCTCCAAATGTCGTCTATAAGCCCATTCCCGACATCACATTGTTGATACTCCAACATGCGAGTGCAAATTTCCGGGCACTCTAGTGTCTAATCTCCTTTTACCCTCGAGTCACGAAAGGCAAACTTGCCAATCTAACTCTTCAGGTTCAAGAAGATTGAACAGGGGCAACTGTTGTACCCCAAAATTTTCCCTCCCATTTCCTCAACATTTTCTCATCACAAGACCCTTGGAGCTCAAGATCCAGTTAGGGTTTCCTCTGCTCAAGACTTCTCCTTGCACTGTTGACCCAAATTAGAGTTTGTGTTTGCACAAATATATTTTGACCTAAAATGCCTAAGATGAATTTCATGCTTCATGTTGGACTCCCAAGTTTATCCATACCAAGTTTCAAGTCTTGATTCCAAATTTTGCCCAGTCAATTGGACAGTTGACATAGAAATCAACTGTATTGGGGAAAAAGTCAATTGTGGCCAATTGACTGTCAAATCTCATGAAAATTGACCCACATCAACATTATGAACTCACATGGACCATTTGATCAAGTTTGGATCACAATTCCACAAGAAATTTGATCAGATCACCAAAAGGGCAAAATGGTCATTTTTAGGGTTTTGACTACACAAAGGCATTTTTTGACTGTTTGACCTAACCAATGGCAAATCAAGCTCACATATGGACTCAAGGACCCCATGGAATTTTCTTGACATGCTCAACAAGTTCAAAAGATCCCAAATACACAAGATTGACAGTTGAATTTCCCAGTCCATTGATCAATTTTGACTGTATACTGAAAAGTCAAACTTTGACTTTTTGGTCAAAATCAAGTGTCAAGATTCATTTTTCATCAAAACATGCCAAATCATGAAACTTGTTCATCAAGAAATCAAGAATTGCAAATTAGGGTTTGAAATGAAGATTTTTCATAACTTAGAATTTTTCTAAGTTATGAAAAACCCTAATTTTTTCCTAACTTTGCCCCACTTTCTCACCAAGATTCATTTGGATTCAAGCAAAAGTCAAAACATGAAAGTTGTAGCCTATTGCAAAATCTACAACTTTGATTTACAAAGTTTTCCCAAAAGAAGCTTGTAGCTCAAGTTACAATTTTTGGAACAAGGGTACCAAACCATTCTTAACTTAGAGAAAATTTGACCTATTTTAGGCAAGGTTTTTACCTAACTTCAAGACCATTTTTCACATACTTCCACTTGGAATTTCAATTTGAATCTCAAATATGGATTGTAGTACACATTCCAAGCTTTCCAAAATGTCCAAGAACTCATCAAACAACCTCATGGTTAGAGAGAATCGAATTTGGCAATATGGGAAAAACTCACTTTGTTCATGACCAAATTACATGTCCATACACTTAGGCAATTTTGAACTCAGCTTGCATTTCTTGATTACAGGCCCTAAATCCCTTTTGCACTCATAAATTTAATGCAAACTCATTGTGCCAAGACCATATTTTATGTGTTCAAGCATTGCATAGAGGTTTAGTCCCAAAGTAGAAAAAGCATAATGGCCATTTTTGCAAAAGTGGAACTTTATGTAAATTGGCAATCCAAGCAAGTACAGTGCATATCCTCTTGGCACAAGTTATTAGACTAATTACACTGATCAATGCCAAGGTTTGCAGCACATTAGGGGGGCCTCTACCTGTCTAAAAACTCAAGTGGCCTTTTGTTGCTTAAGTAAGAAGAAAGCTAGCATAATATAACATAATTATCATTCCTGTAAACCAAGCCTTAAGAAAAGACTTTGTACACTTTCAAGACATCCTAACTGAGCTAGAACACGAGTGAACCACCTCCATTGCCTTCTAAAACACAGAATCACCCTCAAACTGCCCAAACAGAGCATCTGCTGTAGATTGGGTTCCATAGCTCAAACCTTTCATGCATTCTTGCTAAAACCACTTCAAACACATCCCACAACATTCCTTGAAGTTATTCCAAACCTCAAACACGACCTGTAACACTCCTAATCAACATCACCATTTTCATTTTTCTGTTTTGCAGGTGGAGTTCTATAACTCGATTCAGCTAGTTTCAAAGCAAAGTAACACTTGGAATAGCATCCCTGGACATCAAGGAAGCTGTACCAATCATCACCTTGCATTGAAGACACCTCCATCACCAGATACAACTTCAATTGAACAGGTAAGTTCATGAACTCGTATCTCTCTATCCAGACATTGTTAGCTTTAGGTTTGTGAAGAAAATATGTCACATTCATAGCCCTGAACATGCCCATGTAATTAGTTTTCATTTATATTATGTGTGCTGTGAGAATTTAATGTCTGAACATGGAACAAAAACTAGGTCAGGAATTGGGGGAGAAGAAATTCTCTCTCATTTCTGAGAGTTAGATTGATTTCTTTATATGTCTGGAATCGTGGCTTCAAGCTCTACAGGTTTCATGTTGGAAGATTTGGCAAAAGATCAAGGAATTGGAAGATAGAAAATGCGTGTTTTCTTGAACAAAAATGCTGGAGGTTGAAGATGACAGGGTCATTGGGCTGGGCTTGATTTGTTATTTCTGTTTACACCTCATTTTCACACACACACCCCCTAGGCCCATTTTGCTTATTTTTATGATTTTTTGACTTTTGTTTTTTATTCCTGACTTATTTATTTTTTCTTATAATATTAAAAAAATAAAAAATATTTTTTACACCATTTTCATATTTATTAGGCATTTAAAGAATATTTGTACATAAATAAATACATAAACACTTTTATTTAAAAATACTAAAAATAATGCAAACTTATTTTATTTCTGATTTTTATTTTATTTTCTCTCTTGAAAACATTTTATATCAAAAATACATTTTTTTGTAAATATTAAATATTATATTTTTTACACATATTTAATATATTTATCATATAATACAAATACATATATATTTATTAGTATATTTAGGTTAAAAAATACAAAATATACACATTTTTACTTTTATTAATATTTAATATTAAAAATACCTTTTTGACAAATATACTTTATTTTTATTTTATTTTTGTATAGAATAAATAAATATTGTACATATTAAATAATTAATATCTTCTATTTAATAAATTAGGGTTTTTGCCCTAAATGCATAAAAACTCCAAAAATAATACTTTTTTTCTTTTTTTGTTTATTTGACATAAAAAATACCTTTTTTCATACACATAAAAAAACATTTTTTGCATATTTATTCCATTTTTATTTAATTGTTGTATACTAAATATCTTGTAAATAATTTAATTTTGATGTAATAGTCTAGGTTTAAATTCCTTGTCAAAATACCCCCATTTGAACATTTGTACCCCCCTTCCCATATATTGTGTTGTAATAGTTTAGGACTTTATTTTTCGCACTTTATTGCTTTCTAAATATACCATGCTAGAATTAGGGTTTGTATGCGAATTAAAAACAACAAAAATAGTTTGACCTAATTTCAAGATAAACAAGCATGAAAATGGACAACACAAATCACACTTGCACCCCTAGGGTATTCCACTTGTTGCCTTCAATAAATGGGCCATATTGCATGTTAGGTCTCTTTGGGCAAAACAAACACAATCAAATGATCATAGTCCCTCGATGACGCTTTCGAAAGTTGCCTAAAAAATGATCAAGTCCCTTAAAGAAAACATTGCCCAAAGATACTTGGCACCATTGCAATTATGGTCTAAACGATAACCCACGTCCGTCCCTTTCACATCCTAACACAAGATTGTCCACCAAATGCAATGGTGGAACAAAATTGTTAAAAGGGTTAAAAACATAGAAGAAATCTTTGAGAAATTTAGGAGTAGACAACCTCTTAGTTACTTGAATCAAACTTGCAAAACGAAACACTTGCCTATTTTCTAAACTACACCTCACAACACTTTCAAAACAAACTTTCAAAAACAAATGAAAATCTTTTCAAAAGACATACATCTTTGTATACATCCCAACATGGATCATTACAAAGGTTGCCACCACATTGGCCTCTTTTCAAAAACATTTTCAAACCCACACACACAAAGCACCATTTCAAACAATTGAAAATTAAGGCAAGTTGATCTAAGCAAGTAACTAAGAGCCCATGGATAACCATGGATAGAAAGGGTGCTAACACCTTCCCTTTCTATAATCTACTCCCCGAACCCAAGAAAACATCTCAAAGGTTTTTTGTTGTGCTTTTTAACCTTTCCTTAGGATAAAATAAAAAGTCGGTGGCGACTCTTGCTCAACCGAAACATTTGCGAAAACAAACGCAAAACCATAGTCAGTTCTCCCACCGTATCATAGAACTGGCGACTCTGCTGGGGAAAAATCTAAAAGTGGAGTAACCTTAGGGCTTAGATCACCCTCTTGCATGACTAATTGTTTAATTTGATTGCTTTATATCTTGGCTCTCTTGTTTGGGTTTGCAATCCTACACCCGGATTTTGGGAAACATTCATAGATAGCAATACGTTGTGGAAACTGTGCGGGGTATACCGACACGGTCGAAGCAATAGCTATATTAGTGCGACATATTTGTGAGTACCGGTAACCCTTGAGTTCAATCAAGGAGAGTACGGGGTCGCTGAGTGATGTCACTAAGCACTAATGACCTAGAACCTTACTTGACCATCTTGGCCTTTTATTAGGGGTAGTGAGATGACCGGCTTTGGTGCAGTCCGAAGTTGGTAGATACTCGATACTACACTCATTGAGGGTTGTTTTCTTGGAATATTTTGGTCGCTAGTTAAGTGGCTAAACCAAAACAATGAACAATGAAAACAATCCAGTGATATTGAGCTCCTTAGAACCCGGTTACTATTTATAGGACAGGTTTTTAAGCCAACTACACTCAAGAGAGTACTTACCTATGAAACCCCATGCAAGCCTGAAACTAGGGTTTGGTGTGATTTGCCTGTACATATGTTTGTGCATACATCATAAACATCATAAAGCATCATATGCATTCACTAACCATTTCAAGGGTTTGGGTCTTCATCTTTGTTCTTGTTTTGTAGGTCATGGAAATTCCTCGCAGAAAAACCATCCAAGTCAACCTTGTGAGAATCTCTCCTCAACTCAAGGAGCTCACCTCAAGAATTCCGGAAAGCTCATCCTTCAGTGAAAGACATGGTAGACTGCTCATCTTAGTCAACACCAACATTGAAGAAGACATGATGAAAGTGCTATTCCAGTTCTTTGACCCTCTTCACCACTGTTTCACTTTCCCTGACTATCAATTGGTACCCAATTTGGAGGAATTTTCTCAACTCCTGAGAATTCCTATCCTTAATCAACTACCTTTCAACGGTACGGAAAAGGAACCAAAGCCGGAAGATGTTGCTCGAGCATTACATCTACAGCCTTCTGACATCAAGGGGGATTGGGAAACTAGAAGCGGTGTCAAAGACTTCTTGGCAAAATTCTTGTTTGAGAAGGCACAAGAGTGTTGGAATTCATTGGACCTACAAGCCTTTGAAGAGATTGTGGCACTCCTTATCTATGGGTTGGTCCTATTCCCAAATTCTGACCAATTGGTAGATGTCAACGCCGTCAAAATCTTCTTGTCTAGAAATCCAATACCAACATTGCTTAGGGACATCCTTCACTCATTTTACACACGAACAATGAGAAAGAGGGGTGTTCTCATGTGCTATACTCCTCTCCTTGCAAGGTGGTTTATTTCGCACCTTCCACAATCTGTCTTAAAGAATGACCAAGGCTCAAGGTGGTCCCAACGGTTGATGACTCTTACTCACTCTGATGTACATTGGTGTTCTCGGTCCAGAGAAAATGTCATCATCGTCGACCGTTGTGGAGAGTTTCCTAATGTTCCTTTACTTGGAATCAGAGGAGGTATCACCTACAACCCTTGCCTAGCTTTGAGGCAATTTGGATACGCATGAAGAGATGGTCCTCACGACATGTTGATTCCTGACCTAGTTTTTGACTTCGACAACGATGCGCAAGGACTTCGCCAAAGATTCATCAGAGCTTGGGGGAGGCCCAACAAGGTTGATAGCAAGACTCTGGGACACAAGAACTCCATCCCTCTTGAACCTTATCTCAAGTGGGTGCGAGCCCGAGCCCAAAGTCTAATGATGCCTTATCCTCATGTTCTCCCTGTGATTAAAGAGCCCGTCAAGGAAGGAGAGGTTCCCTACACCATCCTACATCCTAACATGCCTACATCGTGGGAGGAGATGCAGAAGAGTTGGATCCAACTCAAGGAGGAACGGAACACTTTTGAAGCCAGCTTCTACGCCAGCGAGAAGAAGGTTTTAGAGCTCACCCACCGACTCCATGAGCAAGAGGCCCTCAACACCTACATTGCGCCAAAGAGGATGCGCAACGTCTTTTTACCTTGAGAAGTTGTTTTTGTAATATTTGGCCCATGGGGCATTTATGTACTAACAAATCTTTTCTTATTAATATGACGTGCGTTCTTTTTGTCTGCAACAATTGTGAATTTCTAAAACCCTTGAATGCATTACATAGACAGCATCTCATGCATCATGTGCATAACAGGTACCCTTTTTTCTACAGGTTGCTTAATCCTCTTTGCTGTTTATTTTGAACAGTCATCATGAATCCAGATTCATCCAGTGAGCAAGCAATCAAGGCCCTCCAGGCCCAAAGTGCCCAGTTTCAAGAAATGGTCCTGAGCCTGGCCCAAGGTCAGCAAGAGTTGAAGGCTTTGCTCCTAAAGAAGAAGAAGAAAAAGAGGACTGCGTTATTCAACACCGGACGCAGGTTTGAGAACACACTCCATAACGAGGCTGATCTAACTACTTCCTCTGCAGAGAAAGACAGTCCCTAAGGGGGAGGAGCTCCTAGTCCGACAGTCTCTGACAACGAGACGGATTACAATGACGAACAATACCCACCCGCTGCTGACAGATACAAGCAATTAGAAGACCGCTTGAGTGCCATGGAGATTCAGAATGTGCCGGGGCTGGATTTCGGAGATTTGGGCTTATCTTCTGGGGTAGTAATCCCACATAAGTTTAAGGCACCTGCCTTTGCCAAATATGACGGGGCCTCCTGTCCAAAGCTGCATCTAAGGTCGTACGTAAGGAAGATCCAACCTTACACGGCAGATAAGAACCTTTGGATCCACTTCTTCCAAGATAGCCTTTCGGGGTCACAGCTTGAGTGGTTCTATCAGCTAGATGGGACCAGTATCCGACATTGGGAAGATTTGGCAACCACATTTTATAGACAATATCAATACAATTCTGACCTCGCTCCTACGCGTACCCAACTTCAGGGTATGTCTCTAGGAACGGGCGAAGGGTTCAAAGAATATGCGCAAAAATGGAGAGATTTGGCTGGCAGGGTGCAGCCTCCATTGACTGATCGTGAGCTGGTTGATATGTTTCTAGGGACCTTGTCTGGTCCATTTTTCAATCATCTGGTTGGCAATTCCTCAGCTGGGTTTACGGATTTGATCCTGACGGGTGAAAGGATAGAAGCTGGCATCAGGTCAGGAAAGATACAAAAAGCTGCCTCCGCAAGTACCGAGAAGAGGCCTTTCAAGAAAGAAGCAAGTGCCGTCTATGGTCCTAGAAGACAAGTCAAGCCAGAAAGCCGCCAAGCCGTCAATGCCTTGGTCATTTCAAAGCCTGTTGTTGCTCCTCAGCAGTACAATCAACAAAGAGGTGAAAGGCCCAAGAGGCAGTATACTCAGCTGAGTATGACCTTGTCACAAATCTTACCGCAACTGTTATCAACCAACTTGGTGACCATCAAAGAGGCTCCGAAGGTCGTGAATACTGCATCTCCTAAGTATAACCCAAATGCCCGTTGTGCTTATCATTCCGATAGCCCCGGGCATACTACTGATGACTGCTAGGCCCTGAGAAATAAAGTGCAAGAACTTATCGACGCGAAGGAAATTCAGTTTGAGGCGCCTGAGAGGCCAAATGTTGTAACTGCTCCTATGCCCCAGCATAGAGTAAATGCCATCGAGGAAGATTTGTATGCTGTTTCGGTAAATGATGTTGCTACCCCTCTTTTGACTGTTAAGAGGAACCTACTACTAGCCGGTTTATTTCCGGGTTGTAGCAAGGGTTGCCTCCTGTGTGCTGTTATCCCTACCAATTGTCCGCTGCTGAAATCAGGCATCCAAAGCCTGATGGATAGCAAAGAAATTTTGTTCAAGATAACTGCTGTTCCGTTTGTTTCTGCTGAAGAAATATCTGTCGTCACAATTTTCAATCCTACCAAGGCTCTCCCGAGGAAGCCAGTCCAAATTATGTCTGTTGCACCCATTACCATTACTGTTCCGGGGCCTCTCCCCTATGAGTCTGATAAGGCTGTCCCATGGCACTATGGGGCAGACGTGTATGTGCTTGGAGTGAAGCAGGAATTCAACACCAGTACCAGTATCAGTAACATCACTGGTCCCGCCAAGATTACTCGCAGTGGCAGGCTCTTCTCGCCTGACATTGCACCACCAGTTATCCGAAAACCTCTTATCATCACACCTGCAAGTGTGCATGTTCCAAATCAAGTTCCTGTGTCTACTACTGCCGCCGAGTCCTCTGATGCTCGGGGCAAAGAAGTTGCTACCGATTTGCCTGCCAGGATGGAGGCACCAAAAAAGACTGCTGTTGAAGCCTCCCAACAAGAGATGGAGGAAATCCTTAAAATCATAAAAAAGAGTGACTTCAATGTTGTTGAACAACTGGGGCATACCCCCTCCAAAATCTCTATGCTATCATTGCTGCTGTGCTTAGAGGCCCATGCAAAAGCCCTGATTTCATTTCTGAAAACGGCCCATGTGCCGCAAGAGACCTCTGCAGATCAGTTCACTAACTGTGTGGCTAATTTGACAGCGGACAATGGCTTGGGTTTCTCATATGCAGACCTTACCGCCAAAGGGAAAAATCACAATGATGCCCTGCATGTCTCTATAGAGTGCAGGGGCACTACTCTCGCACACGTGTTGGTGGATACCGGTTCTTCCCTGAATGTTTTTCCCAAGAAGGCCTTGGATCGGTTGGATTGTGAGGGCCTGGAATTGAAGCCTAGTAACATCATTGTTAGAGCCTTCGACGGTTCTAAGAGGATGGTGCACGGTGAGGTAGACATTCCTATTCGTGTGGGTTCCCAAGTCTTCGACTCAACATTCTATGTAATGGATATTCGTCCATCTTATTCCTGCTTGTTGGGTCGACCCTGGATTCACAAGGCTGGGGTAGTAACATCCACTCTACACCAAAAGCTCAAATACCCTGTCAAAGGGAAGATTGTTACTATGCAGGGTGAGGAGGAATACATGGTAAGTCACTTGAATTCATTCCGGTATATCGAGATGGACGGGAGTTTATTGAAACCCCCTTTCAGCATTTTGAGGAGGTACCTCCAACGTTGGCGTCGGCTGAGACAGTGGTTGAAGAAGACTTTCCTCTGAAGATGGCTTCCCTGAAGGATGCCCGGGCTGTAATCGAGAAAGGCAATTGTGCAAACTGGGGTCAGCTTCCTGACTTCACTCAAAAGACCGACAAGTTTGGGCTGGGCTTCACTGCAGAGGCTCAGAGGGCTGTGCGCAAAGAGAGGATCAGAAAGGTTCCGATGTTCATCTCCAACCCAAGGGTGAACGCTATCGAGGAGGACGTAGAGGAAGCAGAGTTTGACAGTTGGATCTATCCAACCACCAACAACAGACCAAGCAACTGGACGGCAAAGGATTTTACACCTATTACATTTGTCACGCAGTAATTAACTCTTTTGATTTTCAATTTGTAACAAACAATATGTTGAAACTTTTATTGGCTCGATGTCCTACCCGGGGCACTGTAGCTCCATTTGTGAGGGATTTTTTGTATGACATTTCCATATATCATTAATCAAAACATTGGACGTTTGTTGCATTTCAAATTTTGTGCTCTTTTTCTTTCTGTGTTATATATTGCAAAACAGCTATATTTACACACACTCACTTATACAGGTTTCAATCCACTCTAGATCTCACTGGTAACAACTCTGTTACCACCAGTTATGACTTCGAGAATCCGATCAACTTGGCCGAAGACGAAGGTGAAGATGATTGCGAAGTGCCTGGTGAACTCGCAAGACTGCTACTCCAGGAGGAGAGGGCCATTCAGCCGCATGAAGAGCCGGTGGAAACAGTAAACCTGGGTACTGAGACAGATAGAAAAGAAGTCAAGATTGGTGCCAATCTAGAGCTCAGCGTGAAGCGACGATTGATCCAGATGCTACATGATTACATGGAGATCTTTGCTTGGTCCTACGAAGACATGCCTGGTTTGGATGCCGATATTGTGGTTCATCACCTGCCTACCAAGGAAGACTGCCCTCCGGTAAAGCAAAAGGTTTGCCGTATGCGTCCAGAGATGTCCGAAAAGATCAAAGCTGAGGTTATGAAGCAATTCGATGCCGGGTTTCTAGCAGTGACTTCTTACCCTCAGTGGGTTTCCAATGTGGTGCCAGTGCCGAAGAAGGACGGTAAGGTCAGAATGTGTGTCGATTACAGGGATCTAAACAGGGCCAGCCCCAAAGATGACTTCCCCCTACCTCACATCGACGTTCTTGTTGACAATACTGCTCAACATAAGGTGTTCTCCTTCATGGATGGTTTTTCAGGGTATAATCAGATCAAGATGGCTCCGGAAGATATGGAAAAGACTACCTTTGTGACTCAGTGGGGCACCTTCTGCTACAAGGTCATGCCATTCGGGTTGAAAAATGTTGGGGCAACCTACCAACGTGCCATGGTTGCTTTATTTCATGACATGATCCATCATGAGATTGAGGTATACGTTGACGACATGATTGCAAGGTCTCAAACTGAGGAGGAACACCTTGACCATCTGCGGAAGCTGTTTGACCGATTGAAGTTATACAAGCTGAGGCTGAATCCCAACAAATGCACCTTTGGGGTAAGGTTCGGAAAATTGCTAGGTTTCATTGTGAGCGATAAAGGTATTCAGGTGGATCCTGCCAAGGTGAAAGCCATACAAGAGATGCCAACTCCCAAGATAGAGAAAGAAGTCAGAGGCTTTCTGGGACGACTGAATTACATAGCCCGATTCATCTCACATATAACTGCTACCTGTGAGCCAATCTTCAAATTGCTGAAGAAAGATCAAGTAGTACGTTGGAACGATGAATGTCAGGCTGCTTTCGAAAAGATAAAAGAGTATCTCCAAGAGCCACCCATTCTTATGCCACCAGTGGAAGGGAGACCTCTGATACTATACTTGACAGTACTTGACAACTCAATGGGGTGTGTGTTGGGGCAGCATGACGAGTCTGGCCGAAAAGAGCACGTTATTTATTACCTGAGCAAAAAGTTTACCGACTGTGAGTCTCGTTACTCGCTGCTCGAGAAAACTTGCTGCGCTCTAGTATGGGCTGCTCGCCGGCTGAGACAGTATATGCTGACTCACACCACTCTGTTGATTTCAAAGATGGATCCCATCAAGTACATATTCGAAAAGGCTGCTCTGTCTGGAAGAATAGCAAGATGGCAAATGATCTTGACAGAATATGATATCCAGTACACAACTCAAAAAGCAATCAAGGGAAGTGTATTGGCAGATCATTTGGCACACCAACCTGTGGACGATTACCAATCATTGAACTTTGAATTTCCGGACGAAGATATCATGGTAGTAACAGATTGTGAAGTGCCTGGACCGGATGAAGGACCTGAGGAAGGATCCCGATGGTCTATGCATTTCGACGGAGCCTCCAACGCTTTGGGTAACGGTATCGGCGCTGTGATCATATCCCCCAAAGGAACTCATACTCCACTCACTGCCCGGCTGTGTTTCAACTGCACCAACAACATGGCAGAATATGAGGCATGTATCATGGGTCTTCAAGCTACAATCGACTTAAGGATCAAGTTTCTGAGTGTCCGGAGATTCCGCTCTCGTGATCAATCAGATCAAAGGCGAGTGGGATACGAAACACCCAAATCTTATTCCTTACAAGGAGTATGTGTTGACTTTGCTTCCCCACTTTGAAGAGATAACTTTTGAACACTTCCCAAGAGAAGAGAATCAGCTAGTGGACGCACTAGCTACGATGTCTTCAATGTTCAAAGTTAAATGGGACAATGAAGCTCCCCGGATCATTATCTGGAAGTTGGACGAACCCGCATACTGCTGCGATCTTGAGGCCAAAGAGGTGACTGAAAAACCCTGGTATCATGAGGTGAAGAGGTACTTGGAAGCTCAGGAATACCCTGAAGGTGCGTCGGTCAATGACAAGAAGTTCATGAGGAGGTTTGATGCAAAATTCTTCCTCAACAACGACATTCTCTACAAACGGAATCATGATTCAACTTTACTGCGTTGTGTGGATAAGGCTGAAGCAGAGAAGATCATGATAGAACTGCATGAAGGTACATTCGGAACACATTCCAGTGGAAATACCATGGCAAAGAAAATCCTTCGGGCAGGATATTTCTGGTCCACAATGGAAGCCGACTGTTACCAACATTCTCGAACTTGTCACAAATGCCAGATCTATGCGGACAAAGTGCACATCCCTCCGGTTCCTCTGAATGTCCTGACGGCACCTTGGCCTTTTGCAATATGGGGCATCGATATGATCGGTGAGATCCGACCAACGGCATCCAACGGGCATCGCTTCATCTTGGTAGCGATTGATTACTTCACGAAGTGGGTTGAGGCAGCTTCCTACGCCACGGTAACCAAGAGCGTCGTTGAACGTTTCATTCGGCATAACCTGATCTGTCGGTGCGGCGTCCCGGAAAGAATCATTACGGACAATGGTACCAATCTCAACAACAAGATGATCACTGAGCTCTGCGAGCAATTCAAGATACAGCACCATAACTCTTCTCCTTACCGGCCGAAGATGAATGGGGCTGTAGAAGCAGCTAATAAGAATATCAAGAAGATTGTGCAGAAGATGACAGTGACCTACAAAGATTGGCACGAGATGTTACCATTTGCTCTTCATGGGTACCGTACTTCAGCAAGGACGTCAACCGGGGCAACTCCTTTTTCCTTGGTCTATGGCATGGAGGCAGTCTTGCCGATTGAAGTCCAGATACCCTCTCTCCGGATAATGAAGGATGCAGACTTGAACGAAGATGACTGGATCCAGACTCGACTTGATCAATTAAACCTGATTGACGAAAAGAGACTCACCGCTATCTTTCATGGTCAGATGTACCAAAAAATGAATGATCAGGGCATTTAACAAGAAAGTCAGACCACAAGAGTATCAAGTTAGGGACCTGGTAATCAAGCGCATCATCCTTCCTCAAAGTGATCCCCGGGGAAAATGGACCCCTACATACGAAGGGCCATTTGTGGTTAAACATGTGTTCTCAGGAGGAGCCATGATTCTAACCACCATGGATGGTGACGACCTTCCTCACCCCGCCAATGCAGACATAGTAAAAAGATACTACGCATGAATAAAAGACCCGCTAGGTTGACATACCTAGGCAAAAATAAGGGCTTCCCGGCGAACCAAAAGGGTTCGGGCAAAAATAAGGGATGAAATGAAAAAAATCTGTACACCCGGCAAGTCGAAAACCTGAAAAGGCGGCTTGGGCAAAAATGGGTATCCCGGTGGACTGAAAACCCGAAAGGGAGGTCCAGGCAAAAGTTAGGGATAAAAGCATAACACTATGTCTCATTGGATCACCTAGCATCCAGAATTCGGCATCAATTATCTGGCTCAGACTTCGGCATCGATCAATCAACTTCATCTTCAACTAAGCAGCAAAGTGATGAGACGCTTGAAGACATAAAGGCGATAGCAGAGTTGGAACCCAGTGGGAATATTGTGCACATAGCTGTTTTGTTTCCTTTTCAAATTGTATAAACTTTGTGTTATTCGGCGGCGTTCTCTTACTAGGACGTCAGCCTCTTGTACAAAAAACGCCTATTTACAGGCAAATTTCAAAATCAATACAGATTCAGTTTTCCAAACAAATTGCCAATTGTTTTTCCTTTTTCTGTTTTGTCTTGCGAAGAACGTCCAATGTTCATTTTTGATATATGCATTTGACATTAAATTGATAATTCATAAATACTTGCATATGAAACAAAAGACTAATTACAGGTGACATCAGAAACAAGGGCAATATAGAGTTGTCTGATGCAGTCTGGTGGCTTTGTCCGCCGAAGTACCAAGGTAGGTTCAACTGAAGAATGTGATCAAATTATCTCAACTCCCCGCAGAGTAAGACAAGATAGCAATATTCCCCAGCGGAGTAAAGGCATTCATCAGCAAGCATCCCCGGCAGTCTTGATCTAAGATTGTTCCCCGGCGGAATACAGACACTCCAATGGAATCATTTTCCAGTACAGTCTGAAGGTTTCCCCAGGAAAGTGGAATTCTTATCCCCAGCAGGTCTTGAAGCTTATCTCCAGTAGATTCTAGAAGCTTATCCCCTGCAGAGTACGGACGTCTCTCCCGAGTTTTATTCAAAGTTATTCCTCACAAGGGCTTATAACTGGGTTATCCTCAGCTATTTGCCACGGAAGATCGCCCTCGTC